>JAVTVJ010010752.1:0-600000 GCA_034509425.1 Eopsaltria australis
ACAGCTCCCTCCCTCCAGCCCTCAGACCCTGCCCATCCCCCCTTTTTTTTTGGCCCCATCTCATCCCTTCACTTCCCCTTCCATTAATAAACAGTTTGGTTTCTCCCCCTTACCTGCATCTCTGTGGAGCTGAAGCGGCACAAATCCGGGGCCCTGGGACACACAGGCCCCTCCTGCCATTCTCTTCCGTGCTGTGTTCTGTGCAGAGACACAGAGGACCAAGGGCAGATCAGGCTAGAAAGTTCCCCTGTCCTGAAGGTGCAGTTACCAACACTGTGGAGTTCAAGGTCTTGCTGGGCACCCTGAAGGGCCTGCATTGAAAGCAGCCACCCTGAGTATGCTCTGAAGCCAGCTGTCAGAGAGTCCCTGGCAAGCATCCATGGAGGGCAAAGGAGCTCGGAATGCCTGAAGTTTTCAGGAATAGCTTCCTGAAAGCGCACAAGTGCTCCATCCCTACACAGGATCAGAAAGAGGGCAGAACCTGAGACCATCCGGGCTTAACAGGGAGCTTTGGCTGTGCCTAAGAGCCAATGAAGCAGCAGCACAGTGGCCGAGACTCGGACGCGCGAGCGTGCCAGTGTGCGGAGCGCTGTCGGGCAGTGCCGGGATGCTGGGTGTGGTTCTGGTCCCCACAACTGAGGACTGGCAGCCCCTGCCTCGGAGCCAGTCAGAAACCCAACCTAGTGAGACCAGAGGGGGAGGGCAGCCTTGCAGTCTCTCTTGGCCATGGCTGCAAAACAGCCCCTGCTTCTTCTTCCTCCGCCTGTCTTTGGGCTCTGCTGATGGCAGAGCCAGCCAGCTTGTGCTCTGTGTTCCAAAGCTTGTTGAGAGCGGGCATGAAAAGTGCTGCGTGCACAGCAGAGAGTCCTGGAAGGTGGTGGCAAGAGCATCCTGTGGGAACAGGGCTCTGGTCTCTGGAACAGCCTGCTTTTGCTGCTGTGAGCGCAGGCAGGAGTTGAGGCAGGTGAAGAGGCAGCGTGCAGCTTGTGTTTGTAGAGGGCCTGGGGCTGCACGTCTGAAGCCCCACCTGGAAACACACTTGGGCCAATACGAGCTAGAGCTGGAGTGCCTGTTCCAAAAGGAGCAGAAGTAATTCAGCCTTGCCAGTGTTTCTTACGAGTGTGTTGGTGTTGCCCAGGAAAGCTGCACATCTGGGGAAATGCCTCTGGGGGAAAGGGACTTGCTTCTCAAGGAAAGTGCTTCCTGAGGAGCTGCCAGTGAGGTAGGTGCAACTGTTCCCCTTTGGCTCTCTGTGGTCCTTTCAGTCCCTGAGGCCCTTGGCAGAGGGGCAGGGGAAGGGAGAAGGCTGTGAAGAGCAGGTTTGGCATCCGCCTGGACCTGTGGAGACCAACGCAAGCACCTGCAGCCGGGTGTGTTAGCGGCCTTTGGACAGAGGTGTGAGCAGGAGCATCTGTGTCCAGCTGTGAGCCCCAAAGCTCTCTTGGAGGGCTGTGAATTGAAAGGCCTTTACGCACACACTCTTCACATCTTACTTGTCTGGTGTGTTTCAACTCTTAGCAATATACGTTTGCTGATTTTGGTGTGTCCCTGGCCTCAGAAAAGGCTTGGAAGGTTTGCCTCCCAAGGCGTCCTGCTCCTTGGCTCTTGCTGTGCATCTTGGAGAGAACAAGGTAGGCGTTTCTGCAGCTGGGCATTAGCAGGCCTTAAACTGGGGGCATGTTCTGGAGCAAACCCTGCTGAGATACCCTAGAGTAGCCCAGTGCTCCTTGCTCCTCTCTGCTGAGACGTGAGCGTTTGTCTGGTTTTGGGATAACCCTGGCTGTGTGACGGGGTGCTCCGTGGACACGAGACAGCCGGTCCTGTCACACTGGCTCCCAGCAGTGCCTGGCAGCACTCTCACATCCAGGTCAGGATGGTGGCCAAGAGAGGTCCTGGAAGCTGAGGCAGCTGATTTTAAGCTTGTGCAGGCACCGACAGGTCAGGCCCAAGGTTGTTTCCTCAGGATATAGCAGTCCCCAAGGGTCTCACCAGAGCTGCCTGATGCTGCCCACTCCTTGTGGCACCAGCTGCTTTCCTGTTTGATGTTCTAGCTCCCTCGAGGCTAAAGAGGGAGCTGCAGAAAGAGCTTGCCAGGCTGCTCTCCATCCTTTAGCAGCACTCCTGCTTGAGTGGAGAAGTCCGAGCTGAGCGCAAATGTGCAAATGGAACAGCCGTGCACAGGAAGGGCCGGTGGGAAGGATGATCCAGGAGCCGTAGGCCTGGCAGCCTGAGCTTGGTGCCGGGGAAGGCCTCGGATCAGATCCTCCTGAGTGCCATCCCACGGCACGTGCAGGGAGCTCGGGGGTCTGCTGGAGGCTGGGAAAGCTCTGCGGAGGGAAGGGGACAGCTGGGGATTCTGGCAGGGTGTGGAGGGGCTCTGTGCGGGTGTTTGGGGGGCCTTGGAGTTGGTGGGCGTGTTGGGGAAGGAGTTGTCCGGAAGGTGAGAGATCTAGGCTGGAATTTGACTCAGTTTGAAAGCAGCACCTGTGATTTGGCACTGCTTTGGGTATGGATGGCTGAAGGAATATCTGTGACGACTTCTGTTAGTGGTCCTGATTCTCCTGCAGGGAAGAAGAGGGGAGAGCTGTACTTTATTGGCCGCTAAGATATCTGTACCAGGGAGAGGATTAGCCTTTTTGCAATCTACTCCTTTGTTTGGGCTACTTTTGTAACACTGAGTGGACTTTGATTCCTTGAGAGCTTTCATTCCTGGATAGAATCATCATATTACCATTCCTTCCTAGAAAACTGTTTGCAAAGCAAAGAATGGCCTTTATTTTGCCTCCGTGTAATGTTTCGTAAAGTGACTCTCAGTGGATGACATTATGGCAAAGAGTCGCTGCTTTGAGATGGGAAGCAAACTTTCACATTCTCAGGTGCTAGCAATTATCTTGGGAAGTTTTCACCTTTTGGAACTGCTTGAGCTGAGCTGTTGGGAAGTAAAGTTTTCTTGAATGAAGGATTCTTCAATGCCGGATTCTTCTGTGCCTTCATGGCAAAAATGGTTTTGTACTGCAGGAAATGACTTCAATGAGGAGATAATTCCAGCATGGACCAAGAGCTTCTGAAAGAGACCAAGTATGCCCAGCAGTTGTTCCAGGTGCTCCTGCCACGAGCCACTCCAGCCCCCAGTGCACATGAGCTTTGGCTGCTCTCTGGCAGAGACATTCCTGGGGCAAAGGTCTGTGGGGCAGGAGATGGGCACCAGCACTGACAGAGCTCAGGGGGTGGCAGGTCTGCCTTGTCAGGGACTCTGCCACACCTGCTGATTTCAGTGCTCCGCAGGCCCCAGGGCTCAGAGCAGCATTTGTGCCCTGGCCCACACGTTCCTTGTCTGTGTCACACCTGTGGGTTTAGGATGGCCAGCAGCCAGGACATGTCCCAAGGAGGCCGTGCCAGCTTCTGTGGAAGGCCCCGTGCCCTTCCCACAGCGGCTGCGTAAGCAGCCCTGGGGGCTCCTTCTGCTGCCCTGAGCCCGCAGAGCAGGGCAGCGTTTGCTGATGGTTTGAGCCCTTCCTAAAGATCCTGTGGGGCTGTATTAGACACTTGGGGCAGGGGATTCCTTCCAACCTGGGCCACTTTGGGTGGGCTGGGGGCAGCTCCAGGGCAGGTGGCAGAGTGTGCAAAGGCCCTTTGTGACACTGCAGCGAGGTCAGCATGGCATGGAATGGGACAGCGTGTCCAAAGCCCCTTTGTGACATATGGTGACATAGGTGCTGGCAGTGACGTGGCCACGCCACAGTGCTTGGTGCACGCGACGGGACAGGACGGGACAGAGCGGTGCCGTGAGGAGCCCCTGCACAGCGCGCTTGTTCCTGTTTGGCCCCGAGCTTGTCCTTGACCTTACTGCTGCAGGTGACCTCGAGGCCAGACCACATGTCGTTGTGACCTGTGGTCTCCTTGAGACTTCTTTTCTGCAGGTCCCCTCTAGGACGGTCTTTGGGACTTGGTGCCCTGGATCTTTTCCGAGGCATCTGCCATCCCTGTGGCCGGTGCCGTTGAGGCCAGACTGTGAGATTTGGTGATTTAGAGCTCTTCCAAAGCCTTTCTTTTGCAGGTGCCCTCAACACCAGATTTTGGGATGGCAGAGAAACGCCAAGGCCTATTCAAGCGGAATAAGAACAAAGGCTCTTCAGCAAAGCAGCGTAAAGAGGCGGCGCAATTCCAGCCCCTGCAGGATGGTGAGTGGCAGAGCTGGGTCACACGGCTGATGGCAGCAGCCGGCTTGGCCTCATCCCATCCCACCTCCTGTGGACATGCCCATGGCCAGGATGAAAGAGGGGCCTGGGCTGCCCCCGCAGTAGCCGTGCTCCATCCCCTGGGGCATCCCAGGCCTGTCCCTGCCTGGGGAGTGCAGGGCTGGGCTGTGTTCTCTGGCCTCTCCTGCAGCCCCTCAGCTCTGGCTGCACTCGCTCTTTGGCAGATGCAGGGAGGAACCAGACACAAGAGAACCGTGGCTGCTTCCGCAGAACACTGAAGGTACCCGCAGCCATCCCCACCTGGGCTGGGCCTGCTGTCACTGCTTAGCCCAGCACTGCACTTGGAGCACTCCATGGAGCATGCCTCTCTTCCCTGCTCTTCTCCTGCAGATGTGCAATTGGTGTAGAAAGTCCAAAGATGACACAGACAAATTTGGCTACAGGCCGACTGATCTCAGCACAGCATCCATTGAATGTGCAGAAATGAGTAATTATGTAGTGAAGGCTGACCAGGTAAAAATGAAGCCAATTCAGACACTTGAATGACTGAGGTCACAAGAAACACCAACCAGGTGTTTCTTATCAGAAGTAAGAAGGAGCCCGTGCCCAGGGCTGGAGGCATCCCAGGATGATGTGGCCCATCAAGCTACATCCGGTTGGCTGCCTCAAACTTTGAGGCCAGCACAATTTGGTGGGAAGCGAAGCACTTCTTGGGGGAAGCTGGGGAAGCTCCTCCCTAAGGCAGCACTTCCCCATGCCTCTTCCAGGTGCCAGCCATGGTGAAGATCATGCACCAGAGACTGGCATCCCCTGAGACTACTGATGTCAGGCTATTCATGAACATTCTGAGGATGGCTGATGAACACCCTGCTGGTGTGGTGCTGACCCTCCTGCGCTGTGCCCCATCCTGTGACAGGTACGGGGCCCACGTGCCTTGAGAGCTCAGGGCTCACCAGCCTTTAGGGCCCATCGCCCTGTACAGCCTGTCCAGTGGGGTCTGCCAGACAGGCGGAGAGGTCCAGGACCCTCAGGCCTCTCCACTTCCTGAGCCTGCTGCCATGCTCCCTCCCTGCCCCTCAGGCCACCGGGGCTCTGTCACCTGGGCCTCTGCAGCTGCACAGGCCATGGCATTCTGACTGGCATTCTGACACAGAGTTCTGATCCCACAGAGCTGCTGCAATGATGTGGACAACCATAGGCTCATCGGAAACAGCAGTGGAGAAGGTGCTGCCAACTCTTCTCTGTGTGATGGAGGATTGGCCTCTGCACAGAATGTTCACCTCTGATGGGGACAACACAGATGTTTTTGCTCTGGCTGTGAGTTTCTGCAGCTGGCCTTTGCCCACCCCCAGGTCACCTCTCCAGCACCTCTCCAGCATCTCCCTGCCTCAGGCGCTGGGCTGAAACCTGGGCTCGGGGCAGGCTCAGGGGGCACCAGGCTCGCTGCTCCCCCTGCATCTCCCCTCGGGCCCTGCCACATGGACACCTTGGCACTGAGCGCTGTCTCGGGCTGCTTCTTTTGCAGGCAACTCTGGTGCTGTGGGTGATTGTCCAGGTGCCCAGGTGCCACAAGGCAATGAACCTTTATGCCCCGCAAGTGCTCGTGGCTCTGTTAGCTCAAATTTTTGACAGCACAGTGCGTTGTACTGAGGATGTAGACACCTTTTGGAAGCAATGCCAGGAGCAACACCGCCTTGACATAAAACCCAACAGGTGCTCCATCCCAGTCGTCCCATCCCTTCCAGGTCTCCAGTGCAGAAGCCACTGCTCACAGCATGACCTGGGCTTGCTCTGCACACAGGTTTGTAGTGCAGACCATGAAGGCTCTGCTCTGCCGACTACGGTGTGAGGATGTGGTCATGGAAATGGCACGCAAGCGTGGCTGGGACACGCTGCTCTGTGCTGATACCCAGCACTATGCCACGGGTCTGCTGGCCAGGTGAGACCCCCTTCTCCCCGCTGTCCCCAGCAGTTGTGCCCTGTGCCCAGGGTGCCCCACACAGTCCCCGTGGTCATGGGCCAGAGGGCCTCGTCACCGAGGGATGGCTGAGCAGACAAGAAAAGGCTGGGAGAGGAGGGTCCCCAGAAGGAGCCACCTCCCAAAGCGCCCACAATCCCCTCCAGGGATGCTGGGGAAAGACCAGACCTCTGTGAGTCAGTCACGGGAGAGGTCTGTCCCCCAAACTCAGGGTCCTGGTGCCTTTTTCCTCCTGGCAGGGAGATGCGCCGACACTTGGCCCCCTTGTGTTCCCACATTGCATGCCATCTGCTCGGACTGCTCAGCACAGCAGAGCCACGCTGGGATCTGCCCTTCCTGGCATTCTTTGTGGAGGTGAGCCTGAAGGCCAGCGCTGCCTCGCTCAGCTGCCTCCCAGCTCTCTGCCCTCTCTCAGCCACAGCTGCCTGGGACAGTGCCCGTGCCCTGTGCTGCTGCCTGAGCCCAGCCCTGTGTGGTTCTGGGCTCCTGCTGGCCGGGTCCCCTGTCACTGCCCTGTGCCTTTCAGGTCCTGGATTGCCTGGACTTTAGAGAACATAATGACAGTGTTCTGGAGATGCTGTCGAAGTACCTGCACAGTGAGTGCAGGGAGAGGCGTCGCCTGGCACTCAGAGGCCTTGTGGTGCTCAGCAAGGACCCCTCAATGGTGAGAAGGGGGCAGCTGCTGAAGCTGTGCTGGGGAAAGCAGCCCCTTGGGCTTGGCTGGGTTTCAGGAGCTGAGGCAGCTGCTCCCAGCTCTCCTGCCTCCCGGCTCAGCTGCCCAAGTGCCTCTTGACAGGCCTGTGGCCTCTGGGCCCTGTGGCAGCAGGGTGGGATTGCAGTGCCTGGGTGGTGGTGGTGGTGCAGCCGTTCATGGCCTCCCAGCACAGCCTTGTGTTCCACACAGGCCAGAAGAATAGGCATCCTGTCTCAACGGCTTGTGGAACTGCTGGGTGATGAAGACGGAGAGGTCGTCAGAATGTCCCTTTCTGTCTTCATGAATGTACTCCAGTTCAAGGACATCCTAATATCCAGCACTACTGCCCCGAAGCTGGCTGAGGCACTCCTACCCCTCTTTGACAACGTAAGGTTCTCTGCCCTCAGCCATGGGCACTGGGTGCTGCCCAGAAACTTTGTGTCCTGTGGATTTTCAGGCCTTTGCCCAGGTGTGCTGGAGAAGTTGGTGCTGAGGTCTTTTCTACTTCCTTTCCTCCAGGACAACAGCCAAGTACAGCTGCTCTCCATTCAACTTCTTCAAAAGGTGATGGAATTGGTAGTGGAGGAGGGAAAAAAGCCCTTGAAGACATTTGTGAGCCAGAGCCTCCTTCCACTCTTCTTTCACTGCCACGAGCAGAACCAGCACGTAGCGAAGGTGAGGTTTTGTGTGATGCTGGAGCACCCCTGGGAGGGCCTCAGCTGCCTCCTGCCCTGACACCTCCCGGGCTGCAGCCTCCTCCTGGCCTCGGCACAGGGACGCGGGTCCTGTGCCCTGGGCTGTGGTGCCATCTCTGCTTCTCTGCTGTTCTCCAGGCCTCTGTGGAAACGCTGCATTCTGCAGCCAGGATCTTGAAGAAAAGGGATCTGAAGCAGCTGGTTAAGAAGGAGAAGTTGTTAAAGTTCAGCAAATGCCTGGTAAGGACGGCATGGAGAAGCCCGAGCCGCAGGCTGGAGAAGCCCCCTGCCCCCGGCACTCAGTGTGTGGGGCTGGCAGCTGTGGCCCTGGCCAGTGCTGCAGCCAGGGGCACCGGCCTGCGCCCCACACGCCGCTCCCTTCCTGGCGTGCGCGGGCTCTTCTCCAGGCTCCTGTGGTCCCGAGCCGGGTGCCCATGGAGCCCCGGCCCGGCGGGGCTGCGGGGCGGGGCGGCACCGCGGCTCCCCGGGCAGCAGGCGGCCCTGCGGCCCCTGCAGAGCCCGGCGCCAGCGGCTGCCGGCCGGGCCTCAGGGCTGTGCGGGCAGGGGAGGCCGGCGCTGGGCGCAGGGAGCGCCCGGCCAAGGGGCAGAGCCCGCGCCAAGCCTTCCCTGCTGCCGCTCTCTGCAGCTGGCAGAGGACAGGAGCCGAGCAGCCGAGCACCTGCGCCGGGCCCTGCCGTACCTGGAGAGCCCTGAGGAGCCCCTGCGAGAGGCGGCCATCAGGTTCATTGGTGAGCCACGAGCCCGGGGTCCCTCCCCGCCGTGCCGCAGCTCGGCGCCAGCCGCGGCTGCTGCCCCGGCAGCGCCATCCGGGCCCGGCGCCCTGGAGCCCCGGCTGGCCTCGGGGCTGCTGCCGCCCTCTGGCAGCCGTGCCCTTCCTTGGGCGTCAGGCTGCGGCAAGGGCCCGGGCTGAGCCGTGCCGGGGCAGGAGGCCGTGTGGCCACAGGGCTGGCAGCGGCGCTGCGAGGGAGCTGTGCCGCTGGGGCCAGGATGAACTCTGTGTTCACAGGGACCGCCGGGCGGTACATGAAGGGGCAGCCAGGAGAGCTTCACGTTCTCAGTGAGGGTGAGTGAGGGCAGCGGGCTGTCAGCGGGAGCTGGCGGGGGGAGCTGCAATCCCTGTCCCGGCTGTGGAGGGCTTCGCTTCCCGTGTGGATGAGGGGTTTGTGTGGCAGAGCACAGAGGGATTTCAGGGACGCGGGAGTGATTCTTGCGCAGGACCTTCGGGCTGATCCCGTTGGCCCCTCCTCTCGTGCGGCCATTGCGAAAACTGGGAGCACGACCTTGGCAGAACAATCGCCTGATGTCCTCGCAGGTCTGGGCTCTGACCATGGTACCTCTTCTCTTTTCCAGCCCTTCAAGCCATGAGCCAAGATGACAGCCCATCCTCCACTAACTTGGAACTTCAAGCAATTTTTGGACAAAGATCTGCAGAGCTAAGGTCCTCTGCTGGATTCAAAGAACCAGCGTCCCAAGAACAGTACCTGAAGACACTGAAGAGAACGCCACCCCTCAGTATCACTGGATCTCCAGGCATGGCTGATGCTGGGCACAGCTGAGCCTATGGGAAACTCCAGTAGCTCCTGCCTTCTCTCTCCCTGTTGACAGCTCCCTCCCTCCAGCCCTCAGACCCTTCCAACCCCCCCTTTTTTTTTGCCCCCATCTCATCCCTTCACTTCCCCTTCCATTAATAAACAGTTTGGTTTCTCCCCCTTACTTGCATCTCTGTGGAGCTGAAGCGGCACAAATGCGGGGCCCTGGGACACACAGGCCCCTCCTGCCATTCTCTTCCGTGCTGTGTTCTGTGCAGAGACACAGAGGAACAAGGGCAGATCAGGCTAGAAAGTTCCCCTGTCCTGAAGGTGCAGTTACCAACACTGTGGAGTTCAAGGTCTTGCTGGGCACCCTGAAGGGCCTGCATTTTGGAAGAGCCACCCTGAGTATGCTCTGAAGCCAGCTGTCAGAGATTCCCTGGCAAGCATCCATGGAGGGCAAAGGAGCTTGGAATGCCTGAAGTTTTCAGGAATAGCTTCCTGAAAGCGCACAAGTGCTCCATCCCTACACAGGATCAGGAAGAGGGCAGAACCTGAGACCATCCGGGCTTAACAGGGAGCTTTGGCTGTGCCTAAGAGCCAATGAAGCAGCAGCACAGTGGCCGAGACTCGGACGCGCGAGCGTGCCAGTGTGCGGAGCGCTGTCGGGCAGTGCCGGGATGCTGGGTGTGGTTCTGGTCCCCACAACTGAGGAATGGCAGCCCCTGCCTCGGAGCCAGTCAGAAACCCAACCTAGTGAGACCAGAGGGGGAGGGCAGCCTTGCAGTCTCTCTTGGCCATGGCTGCAAAACAGCCCCTGCTTCTTCTTCCTCCGCCTGTCTTTGGGCTCTGCTGATGGCAGAGCCAGCCAGCTTGTGCTCTGTGTTCCAAAGCTTGTTGAGAGCGGGCATGAAAAGTGCTGCGTGCACAGCAGAGGGTCCTGGAAGGTGGTGGCAAGAGCATCCTGTGGGAACAGGGCTCTGGTCTCTGGAACAGCCTGCTTTTGCTGCTGTGAGCGCAGGCAGGAGTTGAGGCAGGTGAAGAGGCAGCGTGCAGCTTGTGTTTGTAGAGGGCCTGGGGCTGCACGTCTGAAGCCCCACCTGGAAACACACTTGGGGCAATACGAGCTAGAGCTGGAGTGCCTGTTCCAAAAGGAGCAGAAGTAATTCAGCCTTGCCAGTGTTTCTTACGAGTGTGTTGGTGTTGCCCAGGAAAGCTGCACATTTGGGGAAATGCCTCTGGGGGAAAGGGACTTGCTTCTCAAGGAAAGTGCTTCCTGAGGAGCTGCCAGTGAGGTAGGTGCAACTGTTCCCCTTTGGCTCTCTGTGGTCCTTTCAGTCCCTGAGGCCCTTGGCAGAGGGGCAGGGGAAGGGAGAAGGCTGTGAAGAGCAGGTTTGGCATCCGCCTGGACCTGTGGAGATTGAATCATCGTAGAATCAAGGAATAGTTTTTTTTTTCAATTGGGACCTGAAAGAGTGCTTTCACCACCTGCCATGGGCAGGGTTGCCTTCCACTAGATAATGTTGTTTCCAGCCTGGTCTTGAACACTTTCAGGGATGGAGCAGCCACAGGTTTTCTGACCAATGTGTGTTAGGGCCCCGTCACCCTCACAGGAAAAAAGTTCTTCCTAATAGCCAGTATAAACCTACTCTTTTACTTTAAACCCATTCTCCCTTGTCCTGTCAATGGTTGATCAATATCTAAATTCAGACTTCAGTCTGAATTTTTGAATCTGAAAGATGGATGATCTTCAGAACTTTTTGCAAAAGACTGAAGAAGCTGAACTTTTTCTTGACTGATAAGGAAACCTGGTAAGGTTGCACTAAATGGTATCCTTCAAATTGTGTTGTTGGAGAGGTGAGGCCCGTGAGTGCAAAATGTGAGGAAAGGAAAAATATTGCTCCTGTAAAGTTTATTTATTGCCACCTCCTTCCTTTTCAAAGCAATAAGAAAAGTAATGAAATAAGAAAATAAGTGAAGTTGGGGGAAAGGAGAAGCAGAGTACTGTGAGTTGATGAACTGCAGATCCTCATGATGGGGCAGAGATCTGAGCATTACAGAGACTGCTATTGTATGTTCTTCCTGGCAAGCAACAGAATAAAGGAAGGGAAGCTTGGGGAACAGCTCTATTTCTTTTGGAAGGCTTCTGGGATCTTGAAGATATGCCTCACTAAGTTTGGTGTAGTTCAGTGATTAATGAGTAAGTTAACTTTTTAAAAAAATGCCCTGACTATGGGGTTTGAGTATTTATCTGCAGAGGAGATCAGTGAATGCGTGTTTGGCTTTGCCAAGTGGCCCAGGGAAGAAACCAGATCTAATCAGTGGAAACAGGCTAGAGATTTAATGTAACTGAGTGTTGTTCCAGTATCAAGGAAAGTATCTTCAGGTGATAACCTGAACACACCACTGCATTGCTAAAATTATTGTTCATGAGATCCACTCTAACTTTGATTTCCTCAGGTACTCGCCTATACTGGATGTTTCCAAGTGTAGTCTCAGCAGATGTTTATCCATGTGCTTGTGGAAGTGAGAATGTACATTCCCTACCCAATTTCCCCTTTCTGGTAATGATTAAAAGTTTTTTGATTGTTGCAGTCGGTAGTTTTATGGTTAAGACTCTGGTTTAGATCTGTTTAATATACAAACAAGAAAAGGTTCTGTGGTGGCTCCTTGTCCCACAAGCAGTTATTTTTGTGTGTACTGAGAGGCTTGTTAGCAGTCTCTCTTGCTAAGTATCTCTGTAGACAAGCTGTCAGGGAGTATTGCTCTTCTTTCTTGGACTCCTTCCCTGTGAACATGCTGAGTGATCATGTAAAAAAGCCAAGCTAGCAAGATTAGAATCAGAAGAAGACATGTAACGGTGGTAGAGAGTTAATAGTTTCCATCTGGATGTTGCTAAAGGAGAAAAGTCATGGTGCAGCTTGTGAACCTGAAAAGGAAAAACGAGAGAGTCTGCCTGCGCATAGGGAAGGAGGGAATTTCATCTCTCCTGTTCAAAATCCTGCCTGTTCAAGCAGCCCTTTTTTGGAGTACTTATGTTTAGCTCAGTGGAGAACAGGTAGTCAGGTATTTGTCTGGAGATGAGTTTGCAGCAAGGACCTGACTTCCTCTTTTTTTCCTGTGAAAAATCACAAGGGCAGGCAGATCTTTGTGTCCTCATCTGTCCTTCAGCCTGGGCATTCCCACCACAGGAAGAGATGTTGATTGGAAATAAACCTATGGCCAACTTGGGGAAGCAGAGGGAGATCTGGGCTGAAATGAGAAATGAAAATATGCTGTGGAGTAGAAAAAGACTGAATAGCAAATTAGGAGATTATAGTGTGGCTATGGGAATGCAGTTAATCTATAGAAAAAACACCTAGACTTGGTTCCCTAGCAGAAGTGTCATTTGCTCAGATTCTCCCTGTTCCTGTGCAGACAGGAAGGCAGGGTCCTGTGAGAATTTTTTATTATGCTTTGTGAGATTCATGTTAGCAGAATGAATATTCACTATTTCTGGAATTCTTTGGAGAGCAGCTTCACAGCTTTTCTTGTCCAGAGTTAGTGTGTTAAACACTTGTTTTTTTCTTGAGACATGGGAAATATTTGTGCTGTCAAATCTGCATGGCTTTCACTTCTGTTTTCAGAGAACCCTTAATATTTACTTGGAGATTTTATTGTCCCTGTGTTGATGGAAACCCTCCCTTTTTAGTTCTCATGAACTTAGAAGTCTTTCCATTTTTCTGAAGATAATTCAATGCACTGCAAGGGACAAGAGGATGTTTGAGAGGTCTGAAACCTTTTTTCTTGTGAATAAATGATTCACTTAGGGCATCAGGGATTTAATTTCCAGAGAAGTTGCAAAATGCAAGTTTTAATTTCTTCTGTGCTATTAACTGAAGCTGGAAATACTCTTCAGTGACAGCAAAAAGTCAGTAGAATGTTGTGACTGTCTGGGGGAAGAACGGCAGTCTTTGCTGTTTTAGAACCATGTTTTTTTAAAGTCTTTTGGCCTTAGGAAAAAGCTGAACAATGTGTTTCTGTAGTTTCCTAGGATTGTCTCGCCTTGGGGGCAAGAGGTCTCTCATTAAAACCCATTTCCTATTCAGTTTATCTCTTCAGAATTCCATTCAGTTCCCACTCTAGTCAGTCACAAATCTTCTGACTTCACAGCAAGTTGATTTGGGTCAAGATCCATGATTTTAACAGTGTGGAGTAGGTTAGGAGATCTGGCTAACCCTTCCAAACAAGTGGTAAATAACAGATTTTTTTCCTCCATCTCCTGCAAAGATGAGCAGGAATGTTGACTCTGAAATGGTAAGTTTCAATGTTGGCAGTTTTTTGTCATGAGAAGAGACAGATGAGGGTTTTTTTCCATAGAAGGGCATAAATTGTTATTTTTTTTTTTTGAATAAGCAACTTCACTGCTTAACTTTTGTTAGGAAAAATAACATTCCAGGATGAGTGGGATGTTCTTCCTATGAGACACTGCTGGGACAGATGTGGGACTCTGGTCAAATTGATGGAGAAGTTCTTTTCCCTATTCGAAAGTTCTTATTGTAACTTGCACTTACCCAATTTTCAGGTCTTTCTTGGTATCTGAAGAGCTTTTTTTGAAGTATTCTTCCCTAGAACATGAATCTTTCCAGCATTTGCAAAAACGTTCTTAGAGTCTCAAGAAAAAGCCATTTCGAAAGAATTTCGCAGGAATCCTGGAATGGTTTGGGTTTGAAGGGACCTCAAAGCCCGTCTCATTCCACCCCCTGCCATGGGCAGGGACACCTTCCACTATCCCAGGGTGCTCCAAGCCCCATCCAACCTGGCCTTGGACACTTCCAGGCATGAAGCAGCCACAGCTTCTCTGAGCAACCTGTGCCAGAGCCTCACCACCATCACAGGGAAGGATTTCTTCTCAATATCTGACCTAACCCTGCCCTCTGGCACATTCCCTGTGTCCCATCACTCCATGCTTTTGTAAACAATCTAAAGAGGAGGCCTGAGCGTGGCCCCAGTCCTTACCACGTGTCTGCAGGAGGAACAACACTGCTATGTGTGTTGAGGCCTTCAGAAAGTGAGGCAGAGCAGATGGGAATCTACGAAACAGTGGGAAGTACATTAATTAGTCTTTGCTCCCCAGTTTCTTCCAACTTCTTTGCAAAGTAGTGATGATGAGTCATCCTGAAGCCTGGTCATTTTTCCTGTGGTTAAGAGTTCCCAGACTTTTGTAGGATGTTTCCTGCTGGAAGCATGGATTTACTCCAGACTCTTTTACAGGGATCTAGGCTATCATAAATAAAAGTCAGGAAAGCTTAGCTAAAAATCTTTAAACAAAAAAAAAATTAAAACAGTCAAGGTAAGTATAAGGGGCCGTGTCCTGATTTATGTATGGATATAAACCAAGTCCTATTCCTTGTAGGCAGGAATTAAGGCATATGGATGTAGTGCTGGTCCCACAGAAGCCCATGGAAAACCTTCCAGTGACTTCAGAGAGGACAAGGATCCCATCTCGGATCTAGCACAACCTCTAGAGAACACATCTGGCCAATGGGAAGAGGACAACTATGATAGGGAATTTTGCAGGCTCTGTTAGGAAGCCACTGAGAACAAGACTGCCTGAAGCATAGGAAGCAGCAGAGCGGGAAGGAAAAATAAACAAATACAGACCTGTTTAACCTTAAATTCAAATTTATTTCTGTTTTTCAGTGTCTTTTGCATGAGGGAGAAGGCAGTGCTGCTTTTTGGCTCTACCTCTAAGCTTCATGCTATCTCCAGGCACCTAGTGCAGAACTTAAATTCTAGTAAATGAGTAAACTTACCACTTATGGCACCAAAATTATTAAGTAGGGGAGGCTGAACTCCAGAAATACCAGTATATCTGATCTGATCAGCATAACAACACATCACAGGAGAACTTTCTTCTGGTTGTGTTGTATTCCACACGATAGCAAATGATGCTTTCCCCTGTAATAGCTGCCTTGGACAGTGGTCATGCAGTGGGAGGACAGACTCAAAAACCAAAGTTTTGACTCCAAAAGAGGTCTTCTTCAGAGTTGTTGGAGGACTTTTCTTGTATATTACAGATGCAGCTGGAAAACTCAAAACAACTCTTAGCTTCTTGTCCCTGTAGAATTTGTTACTGAATTTAGCATCCTTCAACATTCGTGTTTGGAACCTTTTGGATTTTTAGCTGGTTTTGTTCTGTGTTTGTTGGTGGAGCTGGTATCAGCCCTTGCCTCCACAGTGTGTATGTTGTCACTTGTGAGTGGTCAGCTCTACAGCGGCAAAACCAGTCGGCAGGGGGAATAATTTGGGGAAATTCAAGTTACTGCACTGAAAGCATTTTCATTTTAATGTTTTGACCTGCCAAATTGCTTATTCAGGCAGTCCAAATTAACTAAAACTCATAAGGTGTAATAATAGTTGCAGACAAAGGCAAAGAGATTTGGACTGTGAGGATGAGCTATGATATTTAGTAGTGTATTCACAACATGAATGTGATTGGGGGCCAGAGTCAGAAATGGAAAT
The DNA here is from genome assembly GCA_034509425.1 of Eopsaltria australis. Taxonomy (NCBI): domain Eukaryota; kingdom Metazoa; phylum Chordata; class Aves; order Passeriformes; family Petroicidae; genus Eopsaltria; species Eopsaltria australis. The sequence continues at coordinate 15,621 of JAVTVJ010010752.1, forward strand.
TATAAGAATTCCCATAATTTGAAGGACTTCTCCCACATGTGGTATGTGATGGTTTTGTGTGCCTAAACACTCTGGACCCTCTGAGATGATTGGGGAGATGGATTTAGCCCAGAGATTCTGGAGAAGGAGCTTAGAATCAGAGAGAAGATAAGACACTATCAACTCAGATCTCTTTACAAGTTCATTAACTCACCAGAGGCTTAGGTTTGAGATTGGGTTTAGAGCTGGATCCTCCATTTCTGTTTTCTTATTTTTTTAATTGGGTCTTGAGCACCATGACAGTTTTGCAGCCGTCCCAGATGCACTTTGTGGCCAAAACAGAAACCCTCAGAGTCTGGCAGCTCAGGGATCTCTCAAACACTTTCAAGGGTTCTCTCAAACACTTTGCTATGTTTGTGACACTGAAAGACTGTGATAGGCAACGTCCTGTTGAAACCCCTATGTCCTGCATGATCACCTGTGACATCCTTGTGTCTGTCAGCCCGATGGATTACTGAGGAATGAATCAGTGGGGAGAAAAGCTGTCAGAGGTTCTGCTGGACAATTTGTCCCCAAGGCAAGCCAGAACAGCTCCTTGAACTGTTTTGGAGCTTGACTCATGCCAGGAGGGGACCTTTCTCTCACAATTTCCTGACTGCCATTTGGGCTCATTTGTTTTTCTTACAGAGGTGGTTTGTGCTGCAGGGACTGCAAGGAGAGGATATTCATCCTTCCTCTGACACATCCCTGCCTTGCCCCCCTCCTGCTCCTGGAGAGCACCGCTGGCACAAACCCCTCCTTGAAGAGGTTAACCAAATGGATTGGATTCATTGTGGGATGGGAATGGTAGGAAGTGCAGTGGTGTGCAGTGCCAAAGCCATGATGTGTGTGCTCTTTCCATTGGGAGCACTGACTCATGAAATGGAATAAAAGGCTGCTACATTTCTGCATGATGAAAAAAACGGGCCCCAGTCTAGTCCCTCTTATGCATTCACACAGTCTCTGTCCAGTGAACGCTTTCCCTGTTAGAGCTTGTGAAACCTGGCTTCCTTTGGTAGGAATTAAATTTATTTCAGCTGAAAAGAATTGGGTGTCACCTTGGATGGGCCTTCTCCTCACCCCTAGACAGGGCCAAGCACTGGTCTTGTGACTTTCTAAGTACACTCCAGATTATTTATTTGCTATTATTATAATTCAGCTGAGAAGAACTTGGCCATGTCTGCGTTGGGTTGTGCTGTCAGCTGGTTGCTGAGCAGTTATCCAAGGTATTCTTGGTAGAAAATAGAGAAAGAAGCCTTTCCCATTAGCCATGGTTCCCACTTCTAATTCCTGTTTCAAGTGCAGTGTGAGAGACTAGCAGAAGTAGATCAGATAATCAGAGGCAAGGAAGCTTTGGAGAGGGTGGGAATATTCTCACTGTGTCCAGCACGAGATGCAACAGTTAAATACTGGTTTTTATTGCATGATGTGGTGATTGTGATGTGGTGTTAGACCTTGTGCAGTATTCTTTGTAAGTAGATAAAGTTTAGGCAGGAAAGCCCTTGAACCTCTAATTACTGCAACTATGAGCTGAGATATATGGCTAATTGCAGTTTATATTACTGTGACTCTTGAGCCATGCTCTCAAGCTATCTGAGATTTCTGCAAATGCCTCTTTATGTTGCCTAAAATAGAAATGAATGTAATATAATTCAAATTGTGTGACAGATCTTGAACTGCCTTTGGTAGCAGCAGCATAATAAATGTTGCAGCTAAACAGACTCTGTCAAGAAGTCTGGAGTTGGATCAATGATCCTTGTAGGTCCCTTCCAATTCAAGATATTCTATGATTAAGAAAGAAAAAGAAGTATTTTGCTTTACACTGAGGCTCAGACAAAGCTCAAGGAATCACTGCTGCTTGTCCACACCCTCACAGTTGATAATTGTGTGAGTCGTGCCTTAGCCAAAACCTGTTCCTGATGTTTTATGCAGCCCGAGCTCCTGTGATTTTGCTGGTGGGGGAGGTCAGTTGTTGGGAGAGTGTAACCTGCCTTGTGTCAGGTTGAAACAATTCCCCCTTGTCCTGTCACCCCAGGCCCTTGGAAATAGTCTCTCTCCATCTTTCCTGTAGGTTCCTTCAGGTACTGTAAGGGCACGATTGTGTGTCTAGTTGAGTGTCTAATCTGGGTGGTGTAAAGAGATGGCACTGTTGTTGTGGCAAGACTTGTCCTCTCAAGCAATGCCTTTCATGATTTATTTTTCTAGGGGGAATCCAGAGGGATGTACAAGCAAGATTACACTTGCTTGGTGACTACTGCATCTCTCTCAATGTCCTGCTTGGGCCACTAAATTCAGTTTTAGCAAACTTAAGGTGTCCTATTGAAAAAATTCTTGTTGCTTGGATTGGACTTGGCTTTCTTTAAGCAGTGAGTTTTCCATTTGCTCTGGGAATGCATCCTTGCCTTTCAGTTTAGTGTTCTGGCTAGATGAAGTTATCAGTGCGTGTGAATTTCTGGAGGCAGGGTGGTTTCCTGCTCACAATGGGAACAAAGTTAAAGGCCAGGAACTGTGCTTAAATCCTTTTGTTATTATCAGAATGTACTGTGGCCTTTGGCATCCCCTAATTCTGCTTCTCTGCAAACTGATAGATGATTATGGTGATTATAGTAATTACAGTAATTCGGGTACCTGCCATTTGTGGGAAAGTGGAGGATCCTGGAGAAGAATGCAGCTTTTTTAAAATTGCAAGGCAACACATCTGTTGAATATTAATGGTTTGTTAAATTTATTGAGCGCTTTGGGACTGCTGAATGAAAGACCTTATATAAATGGCACTTAATTATTGTTATTGCTAGAGAAGGGCTTGCACAAAAGCAGCAGTTATCTGGGAATCTGGGAAACAAAGGTCTGGAGCTCACTGCCAACATCTGCTACCGCTTAAAACTTACAACATGAGGCACTAATTTGGAGAGAGAGATTCTGCAGCCCCTGAGTGTGGCAATCCTTTGGTCAAGCTCTTTATATCCTGAATATGTTCTGCCCACCTTAACTTCATGGGAAGGGACTCTGCCCTGGATTGTTACAGGGATCGTGGGACACTCTGGTTACAAATCTGGTTTAAACACTGTTTCTTTCCTCACAGAACTGAACAGAAACAGGCATTGATGTTTTTCACTCGTGACCTCAGGTGTCCTCACAAACATGGGCAGGACCGTGCTGTAGAGTACCAAGCAAAGTTTTCCAAGGCAGGTAAGGAAGTTTTCTATTTCTAGGAGCTCCTTCAAGCTCTTGGGTCTCAGCATGTGGAAAAATCCATTAGTGTGTGGTGTTTGGCTCTGGCTGCTTTGCTTCTGGAGCAGTGGAAAGCTCCACCCCTCCATTTGAAGAGAAGCTGGGAACCTTGCAACACCAATCTACTGCGAGTCATCTACCCAGTGGCATCAGAGGAGAGAGGAATAAAACCTTCTACCCCCCAAGCTGATTGCCAAGGAGTGCTGCCATGTCCTAGCAATTTCATGGATAGTGTGATGAATTCACTGACAAACTTCTTGGAGCCTTTCTATGCTGCAACAACAGCAGAGGGAGCAGGGCAGGGCAAAGACATTTATTTAATGCTTCTATTTCTATTCCTGTTCTGGACCAATAAAATGTGGACTGGCTTTTGACCAGCAGGTTTGCTCACAATCATGTGGAGCAGGTAGTGGTGACTGGTGAAGTTTTGTGTGTTGACTGAACTGAACTAAATTCTTCCCATAACAGTTAAAATTGTTCTCAGCCATTTTGGGAGCATATTCAGCTAAAAACAAAGCCCATGATTCAGTAAAACACTGTTTTCTTTATCCTATTTTAAAAATATAATCCAGGGAGCTTCCAAATCTTGTTTTGATGGCTGTTTTTAGCTCTTTATATTGTCTGTGACCAGAAGCTGTAGAAAGAATCCCTGAACAGCATCTCAGATGTGTGAGCAGCCTTTCTAGGGCACACAAGATCCAACCTGAGGTTTAGTTTTATATCAGATTGAGAAGGACTTTTTGGAGATCTCCCATGTCACACAGACTTCCTCATCACAAGGGGAAGAGAAGGGAGGGCTCCATCTCCATCCTCTCTCTCGTCTCTCAACTGGCCTCAAGTTCCATCTGCTGCATTTGCACCACCGATGGTCATAATGGTATTTTAGCTCCATTTTATACATAAATACTTCATTATTCAGCAAATCCTTTTGTTAGTGGTTGGGAGGGAAAAAAGGGTTATTTTTCTGAGATACTTCTTCTTTAGCAGCACAACTACAAATGGAGGCAAAAAAAGAGAAGCAGTGAATGAGTACTTTTGCTCCTGTTTGATCTTCCCTGCTCTTAGGGCATTTTTGTTGCTCTTTCCACCCCACAGAGATTAATGTTTCCTCTGGCATCTGCCTTCCCATGAATCCATCCCCAAAGAGGCCTGTGGTTGCTCAGCACACTTGCATTAATAATTTGGCCGAGAGTAGTGCCCTGTGCTCAGGACAGATGGGATTGCTCTTGCACTTGCTTTCCCAGAGTACTAGGAAGGAAGATTGCCTCCATAGCAGCCCTGTGTGATTCAAGAGAGAGTGGAGAATGGAATGCCAAAGACCGGTGGGTTCTCAGATAATTTCATGGTGGCAGGAGCTGTAATTTCCATGGTGGCTGGTTCTGGTTTTGACTGTGAGTCCACGGCCTTCCTGCTTGTGTGCTGGACTGGGAGAGTGGAAATATTAATTTGAGCATGGAAGGTTCATCCCTTTGCCAGTGGCTCAGGAGAATGGAGAACTGGTGTTTGTGCATGGATGTGAGCTCTGGTTTTGCAGGGATCTTGTTTCTTTATAAAGCAACAGATTCATATTTCCTTCCAAAGGCAGGCAAGACTTTTTCACTCAGGATTTGTCAGTGTTTTCATAGACATTGAGATCTGACTACATCTCAGATCATGCTCAGTAGTTCATATTCACAATGCAAACTGTTTGGTTTCACTGTGTCATGTTCTGCTCTGCAAAGTTATTGATGCTTAATGAGTTAACTCCCTTAGTTAATAAGGAAACTGATTTTTTTGTTCCTAGTCTTGAAGTTTCCCCTTAGGAACAATTCAAGCTGTCTCCCTCATACTTTTGACAGTGCCTTTGATACTTTTGTAGCAAGGTCTTAAGTAAGTGGTGTTGGTCCCTAGTGGTTTAGAAACAGTACGTCAGAACCTCAAAGACTGAAAAATAAAATCAAAATTAATGTTTTCCACATCTCCTGTTTCTAAGTCTTTTAGGGCTTGTTGATTCCTATTCCCCAGGCCTTCCTGAACTGGAGCTGCTGAAGTGCTTTTTCTCACAAAATTACTCCCAGAGCAGCATTTTGAACAAGATACTGGATAATCCAAGAGTTGATGGCGTTGATTGTGCAGAGTGTTATTGGTTTGTTCCCTGTGCCAATTTAAAAAATTTCAGTAGTGTTGGATATTGCTAAGAGTCTGGTTAAAATTTTGATGTGCTCATCCTCAGATTGTCTGTGCCAGAGGGAAGTACCTGGGCTGGATTTGAGGATTAGATTCTAGGCTCTATGTGGAGCACATGGGGCATCTTCCTTGCTTATGCATTCCCTAGCAGGGGAACCAAGGTCAGGACAAGCACCAGTGTGCTTGGAAAAAGATCATTCCCAGTGTTAGACTAAGGGCATTTACAGATGCAAGAGACCCTGATATCAGGGAGAGATAAATCCTGTGCTGCTGCAGCTCAGTTTGCACTTCAGTTTTTTAGTAGTTGTGATCTCTCAGGCACAGCTACTGCTAAATTTGCTCCTTGGGACTGTTCAGCATATCCATATTGGGGATTTTGTTTGGAACTGGAGAGTAAACACGATCCTAGTGCATTTTACACCCTCTTGGATCAAGGGCTGGATGAATTTTCTGTGTTGCCCTGCAGTAGTTTCAGGAAATGTTGTTTAGTTCCTGGTGATGCTCCATCAGAGCTGCTCTGAGGAGATACTCTAGCTGACATGCAGCTGCAGCCTTGGAGCCTGCTCCAGAAACATTCCTGACAAATGCCTGGCCTCTGAGTCCCTGATTCCCAGCACCAGCAACTGGCTCCTTGCAAGGTGGGGAACTGCTGGGGGAGGGAAGCACTCCATGAATCACAACTCCCACGCCTTTGCATACCCATGAATTCCCAGCCAAAATACTTCCACCCTTACTCACACCAGATCCCACCTTTACTCCAGAATCTTTCCCATCTGTCCTGCACGCTGCTGTGCAAAAGGGAGATGAGAGAATCCAGGGCTTCTCTGAAAAGACAGAGAGCTGACTTGAAGCAATAAATGTGTGTGCCTGCATTCAGTGACCCCTCCCCTGTTCCTGCTGGCACTGCCATCACCAACATGGGTGACAGCAGGAAGAGGATGGATTTACCAATCCATCTGCTGTAGGAATACCTAACAGCTGGACAAGAAGCAGTCTCAATTTCTAAGTGGGTGCCTTGAGAAGCTTTCTCAGCTCTGAGAGCTTCCAGAGGGACTCTGCTTGTTTTTCATGGGATGTGTATTTCATAGTAGGCCGAGGAGGATATTGCCTCTGGGTCTTTAGCTAGTGGCAGGGATTTCCTGCAGTGTGGACTGTTTTAAGCACCTAAAAGCATGTGCTGACTGGTGTAGGACATTCTAAAATGGCTTGATTTGAAGGACCTGGGTGGGAGTGTCAGGCAACACTCAAAGTTTTTGTGCCCTTGGGATATTAACGCTGCCTGGAAAGGAAAAGATAGCAATTTTCTTGCTGGAGTGGCATGGTGAAAGTGAACCGTCCTGTTGCTGGAACATTAATCATGAAGGTGAAGGCATTGACTGCCCTTTCTGCCATGTGTTGGGGTGGTAAGAGTGATGTTCTTCTTCTCCTCCTCTTTCTTTTCCCCTGTCCATGATATAAGGATGGTCTCTTGCCTGTTTATGTTCCTTAGATGGATATTTATCCCACACTCTCGAGTTGGTGTTTGGATACTCAGTGAAATGGATAGGCATTAAGTGGCCAAATCCCACTAGGCTTATCTTGTCCTCAAAGAGATTCCCAGGCTGGATCTGCTCCCTAAAATAAGTATTTCAATGCGAACATGGTCCCTTGAGCTGGTTGAAGAAGCTGAAGGTTGGCAGGAGTGGCTGCAGCTGGCTCATGGTTTGAGGAGGAATGCCAGGCAGGAGTTTGTCACAGTGTAACTGATATTCTTAGCTCCACCCTGCTCCCCGTCCTCCAGCTAAACCTTTCCATGGAAAATTCAGCTGCCATTTGCTCTGGTTGAGGCTCCAGGCATTGAGGCAGCTTTCATTTGTGCTGTTCAGGTCTTTAAAAAAACACAGCAGGGACTAAAGCCCCAGTGAGGTCACAGTCTTGGTAGTGACTGTTGGATGAAAAGTTGGCCTTGTCCCCAAAAATGGTGATTATTACTTTCTTTATAGTCACGTCTGGGGTGTTCAGGTTACAGGGAGGGGGTGACTCAGCTCTATCAACATCAGAGCTGCCTTACAACATTGTCTGTGTCTTCATTAACCACCTAAGGACCTTGGGCAGACTGGGAGTGGAGCTCAATGCCTCCCATCAGCTGGACGGAATCTTGGCCATGGTGGGAGGCAGCTTCTCCCCAGCTCAATGATTAACCACTCTCCAGTTAGGCTGGCACTAAGGATTGGGAATATTTGTTTTGGAAAGGAATTTAGCATTAGACAACAAATAGTTGAGATGCTTATTTTGTTCAGAACTGAGCTGCAGAGAATTTCAGGATGTGGTTCTGACTTTTTCTTAAGCATTTTGCTTTCCTCACAGATTTATCTAATGTGATGAGATTTTAAAGAGTTGGTTCAATCAGGTCTTCAAGCATCTGCAGGTTCACAGCGGATATCTGTGTCAGAGCTGGAAATAAACCCCATGTCTCCAAAGACTTGATCTCATCACTACAAGGGAACTAGAGGTGCTTTTTCCTTGTGTTGTATGAAAAGAAGGTTAGGCTGGAGTGTCTGCCTTGGCAGACACTGTTTTTCCTTTTCCAGGGAATGAGGGGAAGGGATTCACTCCTTCCAGTGGCAGTGAGAATTGCCTTTGTGTTCAAGTCCATAAACTGCAAGAGCTGAACATTATGTTCAGATTAGAAACGTAGCTTTGCCCAGGAACTAAAGATGCAGGAAAAAGAGTCAGGGCCTTGGCAGCAGCCTGGAACATACACCAAGTTTTTATGTTGGGTTTGGGATTAAAGCCTCTTCTTATGGACATTGCTGGGAAATCTTTGATACTGTCTTCCAGTGATTGCTGGAGTTTTCCTGGGAAATGGGGAACGGGTGCCAATGGGGGAATGCTGCAGCATTTCTGTAAACTAAACCAGCTGCTTATTAGTCTTAAATCTCTGCTCCCCAAGCTGAACATGCTCCACTGCTGCAGGAAAAGTCATGCACTTGAATTAGAAAGCCTGAGGCACTCTGCTGTTCTTTGGTTTTTTATATCTGGAAGAAAGAGTCACAAATATTACTTTTTTTTTTTTCTCTTCACTGTGTTAGGGTGGGGAAGAGTTTTATTAACAAGAATGAAAGAAAGATGAGCTGTAACTTTTTCTGTTTGGAACCTGAGGGGGTAAAAATCACACCTCTGAAAAAAAAAGAATTTTATTGGACCTGTTGAGGACACAAAAATGTCTTATATTTCAGCTCCACTTCAACAGCTGAGCTTGGAAAAGAAAATTAGTAGAAGAAAGAAACATTGTTTTAAATAAAACCACTTTAAGTTCTAAACTTGGAACTTTTCCCTTGAAAAATGTTACAAAAAACATTTTGTGAAATTTGAAACTTAAAACGCATATGGAGTCACTCTTTCCGACGAATATTTTCATTTTCAATGAGGTCTCTATTTGCTCCAGTGCTCTAGTGAAATATTCCTAAATAACCTATGCCCCTTATAAAGTGCCTCTCCCCTGCATTCAAACCAAGTGTTGTTCAAAGAACCTTTTCTATGAAGGGAGAGGATGTGTCAAGGTGTATATGCAATTGGGAGAGCCTGAAGTTCAAAGATACATTCAGTCATTCTGGTCAGCTGGGTGGTGCTGGAAGATGGAGAGAGAATTTTTGAAAGGCATGGAGTGATAGAAAAAGAGGGAATGGTTTAAAACTCAAAGAGAGAATGTTTAGATCAGATATTGGGAAGAAATTCTTCCCTGTGAGGGTGGTGAGGCCCTGGCACAGGTTGCTCAGAGAAGCTGTGGCTGCTTCATGCCTGGCAGTGTCCAAGGCCAGGTTGGATGGGGCTTGGAGCACCCTGGGATAGTGGAAGGTGCCCCTGCCCGTGGCAGGGGGTGGAATGAGATGGGCTTTGAGGTCCCTTCCAACCCAAACCATTCTGGGATTCTGTGACACCCGTGCACCCAGGGCTTCACCTGCGGTGGCTGCAGGTGACATTTTGAGTCCAGGCAGTTGCTTTGGTGTTTCTGCCTGTTGGAAGCACAGCCAGGAGGAGTGTGATTGGCACTGTGCCTCCTGTGTCATGTCGTGGGCTGCGATTCCTGGACGGCTGCTATGTGCACAGGGAAGAATTTGATCCTGTACAAACAGGACAGCCACGTGTAGTTACAGGCAATTCCGTGTTCCCTTTCCCAGGGAATATATGCTGCTCAGCTGACATACAGCCCTCCTGGTTTTGCTTGCCAGCACTTTCCAGCTGACATGTTTGCAAGAAGGCTGGCTGCACCAAATAGGAACTGTATTAACCATATAGTTTTCCCCCCCCCCTCTGTTACTCCTATTTTGTCATTTTCTGTTCCTGTGTACTATTTTATCTAAAACACTTTGAGTAGAAGTGGGAAGGGGGCTTGTTTTTACTTGCCATAGGTTGAGGATAGTGTAAAGCTACAAAAATGCAGGCAGAGAGAAAGGGACTCTGGAAGGGAGTGATGGAAATAGTGGGAATGTGGTTCTTGAAGTTTTAGACCAACCAGACTGCTGTCAGCTGTCTAACTGCTCCCAGCTCTAACACTGGTCAGTGGGGAAACTGTGTCTGTCACTGGAACTGAAAATTCTGCAGAGGCTGAATGAGCTCTTGAGTTAGGAAGCCCAGTTTGCTGCCATGAGCAGCCATGTGTGTGTTGTCTCTTCATGAATTCACCTTGGATGCCCTGCTTTTCCGTGTCACAAGGCTTTTGCTTCCACATCCCCGTCACTTTTACAGGCACTTTGCAGCTCAGACCAAGCCTAATTTGCATTAGGCAGCACAGGCTGATGAACTCAAACACATGCAGGGATAATGCCAAGTAATAACTCTTGCCATATCCCTGGACTGCACTAGAAGTCACTCTTGTTCTGCACTGAGGCTGTTCCAGTAACTAACTGGCAGTTCCTAAAGAAATATGTCACCATTAAAGATGCCATTAAACCTAGCCCATTTGTCTCCTGATGGAGACATTCCTTGTCTGACTTCCTCATGAATCATGGGGAGAGGTAAAAGTTGTTTGCCAGGCCTCCTACTCATTTTTATCCTGAGAATATTAATCCGGGGTTCTTCTCCAGCAGCCTCCATATAGCCAAGCCAAGAGACAACAGCAGGCACAGCAGGAGATGGTCCAAAGTCCTACAGCTTCCATCCTTGTTTGCACTATGAAGTTTCCACAGTGACTTTGGAAGGCCAGAGAGGGTCAAACTACCAAACTGAGCAGTGTGTAAGATGCAGCTCATGCGTTTCAGTGCATCAAACTGAAAAAGAGTGGGTTTAGCTCAGATATTGGGGGGAAGTCCTTCCTTGTGAGGGTGGTGAGGCCCTGGCCCAAGTTGCCCAGAGAAGCTGTGGCTGCCCCATCGCTGCAAGTGTTCCCGGCCAGGTTGGACTGGGCCAGAGTTTAAATCCAGTTCTCAGGAGGGTGATACAATTTTGCACGATTTTTCCGCGTCTTGGGCTGACATGCTAGTAGCAACACTGTTACTTTAAAGGCTGCTGCCTACCTCTCCTTTTTGTGCACTAGAGCCTCAACCACAAGCCTTGCTTTAATTTAAATTTTAAACAGAAGACACACACGCATGCAATGAAGAATTATGGGCTGTTGGTAACAAGGATGCCATCAAATGGCTAAGTGAAAGGGAACATTTACAAACTAATAGAAGTTGTTATTAAGGGTATTATTAATGAAAGGCCTTCGAGCAAAATAACTTCCCCTCCAAATGCTTGAGGTTATTTTTTTGTAGCCTCCTCTTTATTTTTCTTTTTACTAAGCTTCTTGGGAAACTAAAAACCAAAAGAAATGATTGAAGAACTCAATGGGTCTTTTTTTGGGACCTGGTTTCACAAGAGCTCATGTCATGTGTCTCCCAACCCCTGCTCTTTTGCACAGATGTAGTGAACTTCACAGCCTGCTCTAATTAACACCAGGCCTGATGAGGAGCTGTGAGTGGGAATTTGGAAGGGGGGAGAAAAACAATTCGTACTGTTATTACTTGGTTTTGGTTTGTTAGGGGAAAATGGTTGTAGGGCTGGAAAAGATGACTTGGCACTTAAAGTTTCATTTGGCAGATGGGGTGAAGAGCTGGGATCCAGGGGAGCTGTTTTCCTGGGTTTTGGATCATGTAGGTAAGGGTTTGCCTGTCATGTCGTGGTACGTGGTACGTGTTAAGGTGTTGCTGTACCTTAAAAGCAGTGGTTCCTTGCTTTGCTGCAGGGAGGCCACTGATTCCTGGCATTGTGTCCTCCCCCAGCAGCTCCTAATCCAAAGTCAGTAATGCTGTTTCCTGGTGAGTGCAACATCGGCAGGTTGGGAACACCTGGGCTGTGCCTGACTCTCCATAGGCTGAGCTGGATATTTCAGTGCCTGAGGAGCAGATGTTCTCTCTCCTGTACCGCCTTTCCTTGGAAAGAGGTGGGAGCACAGCTCTCCTAGGTCACTGGATATCTGCATTCCCAGAAGTGTCACCAGTAGTCTCCTGCTCTGCTCTGCTCTCCTGAGACCCACCTGGAATACAGTGTCCAGTTCTGGTGCCTCCAATGCATGAAGGACATGGAACTGTTGCAGCAAGTCCAGGTAAGGGAACTAGAACACCTCCCCTGCAGAGGCAGGCTGAGGAAGTTGGGGCTGTTTAGCCTGGAGAATGTTGATATATGGGAGGAATTCTTCCCTGTGAGGGCGTGGCACAGATTTCCCAGAGAAGCTGTGGCTGCCCCATCCCTGGAAGTGTCCAAGGCCAGGCTGGATGGGACTCGGAGTGACCAGGTCTGGTGGAAGCTGTCCTTGCCCATGGCAGGGAGTGGAATGAGATGAACTGGTATGAGATGATGCTCCCTCATGATGCTGTGTGAGGGAAATGCATTTCTGAGCTGGATACGGGCTTTTCAAGGAAACCAGGGCTTTTCTGGGAAGCTCAGAGCAGTTTGGCAGATGTTTGTGGATGGAGGTACCAGCAAGAGAAAGGCAGGGGTTGATCCCTTTGAAGAAGAGGGAGGGCAAGGCCGCAGTGCCTGAGATGGAGGAGGCAGCCTGTGCTCCATCTCTGGAAGGGACCAGACTTGCTCCTGCAGCTCTGGTCTGACTTGGGCTGTGAGCTCAGACAGCTGGTAGAAAATGGATGATGCAGAAGCAGCATCTTTGCAGTTGGAAGCAGTAAAAGGCTTGGCTTCTTCCGCGGCAAATGTTTCCGTGAATTAGGATGGAAAAAACTTCAGCTGGATTAGTTGTGTGCAGCTGAGAGGGGGGACTCTGCCAGTTTCTCCCTCCTTGCTGTCACTCCAAATGAAAATTGGGAATGTCTTTAAAGGGGTTTTGCATGATGCAAGTGCATCTTTCCTGAGGTTTGGGAGGCAGAGGCCTTGCTGGTGTCTGTCTTGCTTGCATCCGATGCGGATTGTCCCCAAGGGCCACGTGTCCCATGCTCTCAGCCTTTGCAATCCAGCTGCAGTTAAAATCCTCTGGCCTAAGGAGATCAAGGAGCTGAGCTGCTGCTCTGCTGAATGAAGCACCTATCTCCTGTGTGGCACTGGAGAGCTCAGTGGTAGCCTGGGAAAGGGAATAAATGGGATTTGCTCTCTGTTAGTTCTCATCACTCTCTTCCTGCCATCTCTGTAGCCTGTAACAACGCACAGTCCTCTCAGCACTTCTGAGTGTCCTGTGACACCTGAGATATGCAGCTCCCACAAATCCCTGGAAAATACACCTCTGAGTGTGGAGGAGTTGGCATTCACAGGAGCACAGTGTTCCCCAGTGAGCAGCCAGCAGTGGCCGAATACAAAACTGAGATCTCCATCAAGTGCTCCTGTTGAGGAGCTGCCTCACCTCAGAAGCAGAACTTACCATGCTGTTATAACTCCTGCACCTGGAGGAGCTGGCAGGCAGCCTCAAGACTGCTTCTAGGCAAGGAGGCCAGTGTTAAAGGGTTTGGATGCAATTGTGGCAGAACAAGGTGGGCTTTAGGGTCCCTCCCAATGCAAGCCAGTCCATGACATCATGATCTCATCATCAGGCTTTTGACTGGCACAGGGAGCAGGGGGCAGGTGTGCCAGTGGTTTGACATGGAGCAAGATGTGGACAGAGAGGTCTGTGAGTAGCTGACATATCATGTATCATTTGGAATGGTTTCCTGGTTGCTTGCTCTTGGGAAGACTCTGTTGGCTTAGCTGGAGAGATTGCTGCTTTGTGGGCTGAGTAGGAGGGGAGGATCATCCGTGCAGCCTGCATCCTCTGGGCAATGGGAAGGAGCAATATTCCCAACAGACATCTCTCCCTCCTCTCTTAACAGTGTAAGATGATCAGGGCAGCTGTGCTTTACAGTTTCTGATCTAAACCCACACCACATTTATTTCAAAAGCTTTCCTGTGTCAGGTGCTTGTAGTCCTACCTGTAAAACGGTGCTTCCTGAGAGCCTTCCTGAGAGTACTCAGTGGTTTCTTTCCTTGGAGATTGGTACCCTGCTGTTTTGCTTCTAGATTTGCATTTGCTCTCTCCTCCTGCTCTCTGAACTCCCTCCGTGGTAGCCTGAGGTGTACTTGAGCTTCTCCCAGCTGTTGGTGTGACTGATGTCCCTCAAACATACTGAAGTCAATGCACCACAGAAGGTCTGTGGGTTCCCCTTGCATCTGGGCCTGGTTCTGCCACTTCAGGTGACACCACAGTGGGTGCATGGCCAGGCAGTATCCATGGATTTACTTTGTGTAAGGACAGCAAGATCACAGAATCCCAGAATGATCTGGGTTGGAAGGGGCCTTAAAGCTCATCTCAATCCACCTGCTGCCATGAGCAGGGACACCTTCCACTGGACCAGGTTGCTCCAAGCTCTGTCCAGCCTGGCCATGAACACTTCAGGGAAAAATTAGTCTTAACGTGAAGATCTCTGTTTTGGTCAGAATACACATTTTCCACTGGAGTCAAGACAGAAGGAACGCTTTGCCCGTTCGTGCAGCAGTGTCTCGCTCCTGACTGCATGTAGTTGGTTTGGAAGAATAAGCTTATTTAGGGTTCAGGCTATTAAAAACATCTGCTTCCCATGTATTCTGAAACAGGATTTGAAAATGGAGAACATGTATCACGCTTGTCCCAGCCACCATAAAACATTGGCTCCACAGTTTAAATTGTGGGATTTTAATGATGGTGTATCTGCATTATTCAGTCCTGCATTATTCAGTCAGTGCACTTTTGCTTGTGGTGCTGTGATCTCTTTTCCTGCGTTGGACCTGGGCCACCTGACAATATTTGCAGTGTGTGGTTAAATATCAAATGCATCAGAATAAGCAAAATAACCACTTCCAGACTAAACACATTTCAAATTTGTTTAGAATATTGAACAAGCTTCATCACTGGGAGATGTCTGTTCTGTGACATCAAGCTACATCAATGTGTCTCTCCTGATGCCAATTTATTTTCCTTGTGGTTTTGGACTAAAAGCATGAAATTCTCTGAAAATCCTCCTTTAACTGTGGTAACTCTTGGCTGAGGGTCAGTCTGGGCATCTCTGAGCATTAATATCTATGCCTTCCATGGCCCCTGTGGAGCAAAATGTTATAGACAGTTATCCTCCTCTTCCGTGTGGGAAAACTGGATTGTGAACAGACAGTAATCCTCATCTGTTTAGCTTGGAATGAGTTGGGAGAAGCTGGTGACAGTGCTGGAGGAAAGCAGAGTTCTGGCATTGGCTGAGTTTGCTACAAGACCCTTACTTCTTTAGCAAAACTCTTTCCTGGTGCTGGGGGCACTTCAGCCCTCCTGCTTCCATCTATCCTTTATTTTTTGGTGCTGATTTGTCTGTCTCCTTGCAGCCTACGCTTGTGCAGTTGTGGAAAGAGTTTGTAATGCATGTGCACTCCTCAAGGGTTCTCTGGCTCCTTGTTTCTCTGGAGGGAAGGGTGTAATTAAATAGAGTCTCCCACCGAATTCCAGTGGGTAATCACCCATGGACCATTGTCCCAAACCAGCCCTGACTCAGGCACCAACAACCCTCTGGGCACCACTGCAGGAAGAGCCAACAGGCTCCTTCCTGGCCTTGCAAAACAGTGGGAATGCTGAGTAAGAGCAGGACACATAATAAGGCTGGGTCCTGAGCCAAAAAAAGAAAAGAACAAAAACAAAACAAAAATAAACTGTGCAGTCAGTAGGTGTTGCCCAAGGTTAATGCTGGGCTTTCACATGGCCGCAGTGAACTGTGGATGCTCTGGAACAGTCAGCTTCCCATTGGGAAGCTTTCGTTTGAGTTTACAAAGCATTTAAGTACATGCCTCAGGGCAGAGAGGAGATTTTGGCCCCAGTGACAGTAAGATCAGACATAAATCTGAGCATCTGACTGGAGTCAGCTTGAGATAAGATTTACAAAACAAATTCCTAACCGAGATCTTCCCCACCCAGAGACAACTTTTATCTTGGACTTCTGAAGTTCTTTACAAATGAACCCTGGCTTCCCCTTATAAAATATTTCATCTTGGATAGCAATGTAGTCAATCATTTCAACCTGCTCTTGGAATGCTTGCAGCAATTATTTTTGCACACTTCAAATTGTCTTTTTTTTTCTGTTGTACCCAAATAGTAAAAGACACATTCCCATGAATAGCACACAGGGGCTTTTTCCAAATCATTGGAGTACAAGAGTGAGGATGGTGGGTTTGTGACAAATTGTTGTGTTGATAAATGAATGGGCTCAAAGGAATTAGGTTCCCAAAGTAACTGCAGCCGTTAAAAAGTCCTGCATGTATTTGTCTTTTCTGAACACATTCTTATCAATATGTTTAGTTAGAAAAATACTTTTTTGTCTACCAAGACATGTCTATTCTGTTTTATTTTTCAAAACATGAGGTTTTGAAACTTAAAAGAAACAACAAATCTTCATTTATATTCCAAGAACAATCAGGATTTTAGTTCAGATGCTGCTTTCTTCAGGGTTTTAATGTCATTAAGAACAGGACATTCAGAGATGAGGCTGGATGAGTTCTGTCATGTTTATGAAGTCATGGAAGCATCTGGATACAGTATGGAAATTCTCAACCAAAAACTTTTTGAAGTCTCTTTTTAATGTAATCATCCAGGCTTACTCCACTAAACTATGTGTTTATTGGATTTGGATGGAAGATGAGACAAAAATCAAACTGGCATTGTGGAAAATCAGCTAAGATTGCATTGCTATAGGGAAATATCCCTAATTGTGAATGTTAATTGTATGGACTTTTCAATATGTAATTGATTGACAACCATTGTGAGCATGAAACAAATCAGCTACAGAGCAGTACCAGTATAACATTGAATCAACAATGTGTCATGGCCTTTTGCTTTCTGAAGTATTAGAGAGCAAAGAAGTAAAGTAAACTGTGCATCAGCTTGGCACTGCAGTGCATCACTTGAGCTTGGCTTATTTGGCATCAGTTCCTTATTACCAAGTGGGAATAAATTATAAATGCTAATAAACAATAAAACCTGAGGTACCACTTGGAATGTGTTGTCCCAGGATGAAAAGCTTCACCCTGGTTCTGTTTCTGTGTGTCCCTATTGCTGCTAAACCCCAGCAGACAGAATAATTCAGCATGTGGTATACCAATGACCTGTCCTAATTATTATTTACCTCTCCACAGTTTAATTAAGCCACTGATTAATGTGGCTTTCAGTTTTCCCACGTAGCAGGATCACAGCGTCTGTAACAGGATTTACCCCTCTGTAAGTATTTCCAAAAGAAGTCCCTGAAGTCATTTAAGAAGTCACTTGAAATGACTCCATGAAAAGAGAATGGGATAGCTATAACATTTATTTCTTCCTGTTTGCCAGGCCAAAAGGAGCTGGGAAAGAAAAGAGGAAGGCAAACAGATATTCAGGAGTGTTGTTCTTCATGTTGGGACATTTTCTGCCACTAGCCCAACAGGACAGCTGGTGACACCTCACTGGGAATATTCCAGAGCCATCTAGACACAATCCTGTGGCCTGTACTCTGGGATGACCTTGCTGGAGCAGGGAGGTTGGACCATTGACCCACTGTGGTCCCTTCCAACCTGACCCATCCTGGGATTCTGTGAAACTGAAGGCAGTCAAGGACTGGAGGAGAGTTCCCATTGCCTTGAAATTCCCTCATCTTAGTCCAGGCTTGGGGGATTGCTGGACTGTAACAGGTAAGGGTGACCTGAGCTACCTGCAAAGCTGCTGTGGGAGAATGGCTTTTGTCTGAGCTGGAAACTGTTGGATCAGTTCCCAGCAGCAGCCGTGGGGATGGCTGGAGGAAGCAGCTGAGAGCAAACAAACATTGGGGTTTTACTGTTTCTGGGAACTGTCTGGGTCACCTCCTTATCAGTGATTTGTATTTCTCAAGAGTATGCTGCTCAACTCTTGGGATGAGAGTACTCACTGCCTTGGAATTACAGCTGGGAAGTGCTTTTGGAAAAACAGAAGATGTGCTGGAGGAAGATAGTGTTGTCTCTCTGGCCTGGCAGGTTTGTATAGGTTTGGGGCTTTTTTTCCATTAAGATGATAAATTGATTATGTTATTTGGAGAGAGGTATTCCTCGGAAAACTCATTATTTACTCACACACCATGTCCGTGGTGTTCTGTTGCTATGACCTCAAAAGAAACAAACAGCTTCCTTGTCAAAAAGCCTCCAGCTCTCTTGATCAGGCTGTGCCCCAAGGGGTCTGACTGTCTCCCTCCCCTGCGGGTATCCTTTTCCTTCAGGATTTCTCCTTAGGTATTTGTTGCCTTTCCTTTACATAGTTCTGTGATATCCTGTGGATCTCAGAGTCTGTCCAGAGCTTCCAAGGTAATCATGTGTTTATAATGTTCTGGAAGGAGAAAGATTTTAGCTTAGGTGTGAAACAAAGTGACATTTCTACTGACTTTTTTATTGTGTTTGGCTTTGCACTGTGCACTGCATTTTACTTTTCACCATGTGTTATTCCTCACCCCTTGTGGGCTATAGAATAAGGTGGAAAGAGGGGCATATAATGGAGGATAATTGGATTAAAACCAGTATTTGATTGTGGTAATGTGATGCTTCTTTCTGACCTTAGTCTCTGAATTTAAAACCGAGGGCCAAGCAGTGCCCAGTGTCAGTGCTTAATGTGGGAATCTTAGTGTTCTGAATCCCAGGAGAGACAATATCCTACAGCAGGGTGGGATAATCTGCTCCAGGTGGGAGCACAGCTTCTCAGAGCACTGTTATTCCATGAATGATGTTGTATTAGAGCATTGCATGAGTGTATTCTGCTCATTCATTTCGGCTCTAAGGGCTGACAGCAGTGAGGAATTCCATGCCAACCACACCTCCCTGAGGATTTCTTGGCTCTGCAATTCCTTACATGCTGAAGCAGATGATCTCCAGCAACGTGGGGCTTCCCCTTCTTGGGGTGGCTACTGTTTGCTCTGGGATTTCCCAACACAGTCAGGCAGAAATTAATCTGCTTCTTGCATGGAAGGCCCAGGTCTAGCCTGGATGCACAAACAATGTGTGCACAACCCTCTGAGAGCTGGATTTCCCATTCCTCTTTGTGCACGTCTCTCAGACGCTGAAATCTCTGACAAACGCAGAAGATCTTAATGGTTTTTCAAACTCACTGTGTGGGCAGGAAAAAAGCACAAATGGGGAAAAATATGACCTTATCTGACAGGCTCTAAACTGTGACTGATTTATATTTTGTGGTGCAACAGGACCCTGCCCTGAGCTGCAACAGAAGGAAATTTGCCTTGCAATCAGAGAGTTGCTAAAAATGTGTCTATTTCTGTCAACCCAAGTGGGGAAACCTTTGGATCCCATTCAACAGGTTGGGAGGACTCAGCTCCCAGCTGATTTGGTCACCCTGCCCCAGTACATACAGTATGTTACACAAGGATTGATTCTTCTTGGCTCGCTTACTGGGAATTTTTTTGTGGCGTGTAGCAAAATCCTGTCCTGTTAACCCCCTGGCAGCCTCGTGATACAAGCTGGACCTTCATTAATCTCAACACATGATGAGGAATAGGAAGTCTCTGACCTAATTCTGTGGTCTCAGTCTCCTTCTTATCATCATTCCCAGGTTCTGTGGGACATTTCTTCCGGCATCTCATCTCTCATGAGCTCATCTCTTATGGCCTGCAACAGGGAACAAGAGCTTCATAACCCTTTAGCAGCTGTGAGGTGGAAGA
Organism: Eopsaltria australis; assembly: GCA_034509425.1. NCBI lineage: Eukaryota > Metazoa > Chordata > Aves > Passeriformes > Petroicidae > Eopsaltria > Eopsaltria australis. The sequence continues at coordinate 35,150 of JAVTVJ010010752.1, forward strand.
TGGGATTTTTCCAAAGCACTCACCCTGTGAACTGTGGGAATAAGTGGTGAGCAGCCTCAATTTCCAAGGGACCAGGGTCAGAACAACAATAGGATTTTTGTAGAATCCCACAGATGAAGCCAAGATTTGAGCACTCGCCATCCTGAATTCTCTTTAAGGACAAGAAGGGAAATCCCAACAGGAGACCCCAAAGGATTTTCCCTGCTCGTTTCAGCACACAGTGTGGGAACAGAGACCTCTTATGAACTTGCCTGAATGCTCCTACCTCTATTTATTGTGTAAAAGATGGAATCTGAACAAAAGGTGGGCTTTTTCAGATATATCAATGTGTGATCTTGAGTTAAATGAACCTTTATCTTGAAGTATCAGGACGTTTTGGTAATGGCTTCTGCTCTAGAGTGCAGACAGTGACATTGCTCTTAGAGGAAACAGGTTTCTCCTAAAATTATCGCAATAACAATCATACTGAAAGGGACCTCAAAGCCCATCTTATTCCATCCCCTGCCATGGGGAGGGACACCTTCCACTATCCCAGGTTGCTCCAAGCCTTGTCCAACCTGGCCATGGACACTTCCAGGGATGGGGCAGCCACAGCTTCTCTGGGCACCCTGTGTCAGGGCCTCCCCATGCTCACAGGGAAGAATTCCTTCTTCTCCTGGCCCTGAAATCCATGTCATTAGGCTGCAAAATTTAAAAAATGAGAAAAAAACCAAGAGCAATGAAAAAGTGAACCAGGTAGGTTATATTTCTCTTATTTATTTTAGTCAAGAGATTGGGAATGTCAACCTCTGTTTAATGTCATGATATGAGACTGAGACTTGCAAATAAAGGGAGTGAGTGGCTCCTGTCTGAAATATTTGTAATGTAAATAAAGATCAAGATGGTGTTGAGGGAGGGGGGGCATAAAAATATGTGGTTGTTTGTACAATAAGGCCCCAAGTGGTTACTGGATTAGAATTCCCACCAGAATTCAGCCCAGGTTGATTAATCTGCCTGAGGTTGTGTTCTCCACTGGCTTGAGGAATGCTGTTTCACTTCCTTGCTGCTGGCTAGCCCAGAGGCCACACTCCATGTGTGATGGAGCCCAGTCTCAGAGAAAGGCTGAACTTCAATTTTACTCCTTCTGGGGCCTCTTCTTGAGTCTCAACTTGAAAACGTTGCATCCTCTCGGAAGGAGTTGATACAGCTTTTTCCTGGAGCTGATTAAAATAAAGCAGTATCCTCAATATCACCTGGTTTGGCAAAAACCCACTGAAATCTGAGTGAAAAGCCAACTTTTGTTGAAGTTCTTCCTGTCCCAGATGTGAAGGCTCCAGCTGTGTCAGCAGCAGCACAGAGCTGCCTCTCCCAGTCTGAGCAGCTCCTGACTCTACTTGTCAGTGTGGTAAAAATAACCCTGTTTGAAATCTAGTGGAAATATTAAGGGCTTAATTATCATCTGCTTTGGAGCTTTTTTTCAGCCAAAACTGAGGAGATAGGAAGAATTTGGCTGCTGTTCCTTGCCACACTGAGAGCTAAAGCAACTTGGTGGCTCCTGTATTTTTAGTGGCCCCTCTGGCAGGAAGAGATTAGAGGAAATTGCAGCTACTTCAATACCCCCTTTTTCCAGGCAAGTGTGTGTGCCTGTCCCCAGCAGACCCCTTGGCTATGTGTAGCTTTATGTGAAAGCATATTTTTAGGCAGTCTGAGTGGCCTGTTATTGGAGGCAAGGCTGTTGACTCATGCCCATCTGATATCATTTAAAGGGTTAGAGATTGCCAGCTAACAAAAATAAGTGCTGTTACTCCCTCCTAGTCAATAGAATTAGCTGTTCCTAAGCTGTCATTTGCTTTTATGGCAGAAGCAGTGCATCCCCAGGGCCCTGTTAATAATGTATACATGGCTGAGAAGGTGCAAATCTGGATTTTCTTGGGACTGTGGTGATGGAAACAGAAATATGAAGGCAGCAGAGTTGCCAGGGAGCCTTTAGCTCCGTATCTGTTACTTAGGTTCATCTTTATTCACAGAACCTGCAGAAATTATAAGGGAAGGAGATAAAAGGCTGCTCTGTTAACACTGAGGGCTCTTCCCTTTCCATGGTAGAGTCTTGGAAAGGCCCTTCCCTCCTCTTCCTCCTCACCCCAGCCTGCCTCAGGAGGATTCTCTTTGTTAAGTAGAAACTCCTCTGCTTCCTGTCTGTTGGTTTTTGGCATCAGTTTTGACACCCTGAATCGCTCCCGGGGGATGTGCACTGGAAAACTGATGGGAAGTGGTTTCCTATCAGCAGCTGAGATGCAATTCCTGGCTCCACTTTTTGAGGGCATCACAGTCAGTGGACCTGGACAGGATCATGTGCACAGTGTAAGAGATCAGGCACCTCTCATGGGCTGAGTGTGTGAAATCCTGAGGCAAATACTTTTTGCAAACTCAGGGCATGAGGGAGGTGGGAAGGGAAAACATCAGGTCATAAAGCTTTGCCTGCTGGCTCAGGAGCAGGGAAGGAAATGCGTAAAAAGTGAATATATCTGTTTCTTTTTTAGGTCCCAGCTGGAATTAACCATGAGGTATTTAACACTGAAGTGGAAGGGAAGGATGAAACATGAGGGAGAGGAACTGCTTGAGAACTGGTGAGCTCGATGTCTCTTTTGAACAAGGAAGATGAAGGATTTGCTTGGTGTAAGGTCACACTTACTAGATCCTTGTCTTTCCTTCCCTCAGCTGAGATAAGGAAAGCCAGGGCTCCAGGTATCCCACTTGAAATGTAACATAAAGGGGAGATACAACATGCAAACGGGGAAAACTGGCTGTGAGTGAAACAGGCCTCCCAAATATACCTTCCACTGCTTCCACTGTGGCTGCTGTGGCCAGGCTGAGTCTGTGAAACCACAGCAGCAGCCAGAGAATCCCAGAATGAATCCCAGAATGGTTTTTGTTGGGAGGGACCTTAGAGCCCATCTCATTCCACACCTTCCACTATCCCAGGTTTCTCCAAACCCTGTCCAGCCTGGTCTTGAACACTTCCAGGGATGGGGCAGCCACAGCTGCTCTGGGCAACCTGTGCCAGGGCCTCACCACCCTCACAGGGAAGGATTCCTTCCTAATACACAACCTTAACCTGCTCTCTGTCAGTTTAAAGAATCAGAATCACAGAATCATTTAGGTCGGAAACGACATCCAGGGCCATTGAGTCCAATTTGTGCCTGATGCCCACCTTGTCACCCAGCCCAGAGCCTTCCTGGGACACCTCCAGGGATGGGGACTCCACCAGCTCCCTGATCAGCCCCTTCCAATGCCTGACAACACTTTCCATGAAGAAATTCCTCCTGAGCCTCCCTTGGCACAGCATGAGGCCATTTCCTCTCAGCCTGTCACTTGTTGCCTGAGGAGAGTTACTGATCCCTACCTGGCTCCTGTTTTAGAGTGAGAAAGTTTCCCCTGAGCCTCCTTTCCTCAGGAGGCAGAGCTGGACTCCTCTCCACAGCTCCTCTAATCCCTTCAGCTGCCCAATTCCCAGCATGATAGCCATTTCTCCCATTGAAGGAATGCTGATTGCTGCTCTCTGGGTGCACTCTTTGGCTCACCATGGGGTGCCTTGATTGCTCCGTTAGGATTCAGGCTAATCAACACCAAATGGGGTCTTGCTTTCAGAACAGATTTTTCTGTACCATGATAATAGGAGTCATCTCAGAAATATTCCTGGAAAGGGCTTGTTTTTCTCCCAGATGAAAATGGGGACAGAGAATGGCTCTGTAGAGCCAATATCTGAGTCAATCTCAACCCTTTGTGGGGTTTGGAAAGACTTCTTTTAAGTGCTGCTCAGCATCACTGGATGGATAAAACAAAATTTATTCCGCTCCCCAGGTTAGCACTGCACATGCTGGGCTGTGCTCCCTTTTCTCTAACTAGAAAATTTATTCCAGATCTGAAAAAAAACCTCTTCCCCAATGTAGATAAATTCCTTTTTAATAAAAACACATTTTATTTTTTCTGACAAAACAAGATTTTTCACGAGGAGAGTGGGGGAAGACTACATTCAAAAACACATAGTAAGAAAGTACATCACAAGAATATAGGCCAAGTAGTCATCAACAATTAGAATAGTTTCTTGGAGAGGGCCCCAAAATAGCAAAAAAAGCTTCTTTATTTGTGATATGTTAATTAATGATACGCTAATAGCTGAGGTATGTCTTTAATAATCATTTGGCATTAAAAAACCTAAGCAGAGTCAGGATCCCTTTGGGGCTGAAGGGGCATTTGCAGCTTCCCAGCAAGGCAGGCATTGGGATCATACTCAGCTGGGAATCACAGCCATGGTCCAACAACGCCCAGAAAGCACATGCCTAACTTTACCCTTCTTACATAAAACCTGTGGTACACAGTGACGAGGCACAGCAAAAGAAATGCTGGATAAAGGAGGAGAAGATGGAGTTGGCCAAGTCAGGCAGGAGGCCCAGGTCGGAGCCAGGAGCTGAAATCACCTCTCCTGAGGACCATCACTGCCAGAGGCAGAGCTGACCTTCCTATGGCTCCCTCTGCGAGATCCCAGGCTCCACAAGACCTGACACTTGGATCCAGCTTCTTTCTTTTATCTTTTTTTGCTCCTTGGCCCTCAGGCTGCTTTCCAAGTGGGCCATGAGCATCATGGTGAATTGCTGTCAGAGGGCTTTTCCAATTGGAAAAAAACAAACAAAACCCAAACAAAAACCCCAAGCGATGACCAAAAACTTTCCCTAAGGTTTTTTAACCCAAACTCCCAAAGAAGTTCAATGCTCTGGTGGAGGACTGTGTTGTGCAGTGTGGTCTGAAAGGTGGGGAGGAGAAGGGAGAGCATGGAGTGAGCACGATGTCTACCTTGCAGACAGATGCTTTTCAGCAGTTAGTGAGGATGCAGTCCCTGCCTAACTGCATTTAGCCAATCCCTGACCTTTTCGATCAGTGGGAGGAGTCCCGGGCAGTCAGCAGACTTGGGAAAAAGCCCCAAATGACAGAGAAAATTAGACTTTGGGAGTTTTGAACTGTTATTGTTTGACTCATGGCTGTGGGTATTTTCCTCTCTGTGCAGCTGTTGGGAGAACTGGGGGTGGCTACTGGGAGATGATTGAATCCATGTGACATCCCTGAGGTAAAAGAGCTCTGTGGTGAGGCCTTAAAATGTTACAGCAATCCCAACAACCAACAACCCTGACTGGCAAGACTGTGTCTTGGAGAGCTCTTCTGTGAAATTCTTGTAGCACCCAGGGTTATGTGGGTCAAAAGAGTGGGTTGTTGCCCCCAAGAAAATGCTTACAAGAGAAATGAGAAACAGAAATAAAGGGGCTGTTGCAAACTTGAGACAAGAAACAGGAGGGTTGTTCAGATGTGGGGGCTGAAGGCTCCTCTGGCTGCTTTTAGGTGCCTTCTTGGATGAACTGACTGTCTTAGAAGGGTTTTAATGAGGTGAAAAGGAGGTCAGCTGCTCCAGAAGTTAGGACCAAGGATGGCTGTCTCCTTGTAAATCCTGTATCAATTGTAGAAAGGAAGAGAGGCTCAGGAAGCTGCACGGCTGTGCTGCTCACAGCTTCTGATTCCTCTCTTCCCAGCTCTGCTTCCAAGAGGGGTCAGAGCCAGGGCAACAGTCAAAGTGCCAGGAAGAAGTGCTGATAGCCATAGTTTCTCCTCCATCTGCAAAGCTGAAAATGGAAACAGACCAAAAAAAAGTCTGAAGCACTGCTATGATGATAATAATAATAATCCCAAATTCCCTCGTAGTCAGTCTCATCTCGCCCCACCCTTTTGTTCTTCTCCATAAATCCTGTTTCCCCAGGATTGCTGGCACTTTGAGGAGGACAGATCTGGTGCAGGAGTCGTGTTGTGGGTCAGGGGGATGGGATGGGATGGGATGGGATGGGATGGGATGGGATGGGATGGGGGTTTCTTTCAGGACGGCGAGTTCAGATCAGGGTCTTCCAGAGCTTTTTCCATGGAACCTTAAGCGTACCTTTTAAACTCCTCTCTGCCTCAATTTTCCAGCAATTAAATGGGGTGGTACTTTTCTCTTTAGCTGTTTGGATTGTCAGCTGTCTAAAACAGAGGCAGTTCTATCTCCCAGCATGCCTGCTCCTGCCTGTAGCTGCTGCCCTGGTACCCCTTGCAGTGAGGGAATGAGCACGTCTTCCTCTCCCTGCTCAGGACCAGCCAGGACACGCTTTTGGTTTCCTGTCACAGCACCAGGGACAAGGAGACAGGGTTTGCTTCTGAATTGCCAGATCCCAGCACGGATTAGCCAGGCACATTTACAAAAAGCCACAGGACAGTCTCTGCTCGGAGAGGGAGCTCCCTGAAGGTTGTGTCCCAGCCCACACTGTCCCCAGAGCAGCTGGGTCCCTCTGGACTGCTGGGCTCGCACAAGCAGGGCTGGCCTATGGGCTCTGAGCAGGTGTTGCAAGTTCTCCTGCTTCTGTGCTTTTTCTCTCAATGAGGGCAAGACCGTCTGTGATGCTCTGAAGTCATTAATGGTTTCCAGGATTGCCAGGAAATAGAAAATACTTGTGCAGCCTACGACGTGTAGGGCAAGCAGATACTATGCTCACATATGCAGGAACACAGAGCAGGGTGTAGGGGTTTATGAAATATTCCAGTGGAGTGGCTTCCAGCTGTTTTTGCCTTTAGGAAGCTGCACAGCTGTTCCAAACTGTTGAGCACTCGGGGAGATGAGCTCTATTTACATGACAAAGGCAAAAACAATGTCGTTGTCTAAGTCACCTCTGTCGTTTTCTAAGTCACACTCCTTGGGGTGCCAAGCAGGGGTCCCCTCCAGCCCCTTGCTGGGACTGCTTCCACCTGCAGCCAAGGATCTCCGAGGTATTACCTCAGCCCTGAAACCCACCTAGAGAACTTGGGTGATTTGGGCTGCAGCCCAAAAATCCAAATGAAAGCCTGCTGGAGCCAGTGGGAACCTTTCCATGAAATGCTCAAAGGTTTGCTTTGGATTTCATTTGCTCTCTGCAAAGCTGGGCTGTGGCTAGTGGAATGACTCTGCTTTGGGATGCTCACGCTATCCCTTGGAGGGGTGCTTCAGAGGTTAGGAAGAGCCTCCAAGCAGGAAGCAAATCCTGCCAGGAGCACCAGGGTCTCCTGGATCTAATCACCCCTGAAGCCTTAACGAAGCTCTTTTATGGGGCAAGGCCACTTGATGCTGCTGTCACTCGTGCACAAATCCTGTGTGGCCTGTGAGGAGCTGTGGGTGCTTGGAGGAGAGCTGGCATGTGCTGGTGTAGTTTTGCAACTGCACATCAACATCTGCCTTAGGATCAGTGTTCATGGATCAGTTATCAGGAATCTGTGGGAGGCATTGTGATAAAAATGTCTGGATGTTTCATTTGCAGCCAGGAAGGGGAGCTGAGTTTTTCTAGGCTGATGTGGGCTTCTTAGGCTTTGACAGAAGAATTTTTGGTTTGACACTGTCAAAAAAAAATTTTTTTTTTTTGTGGCACTTTGCCTTTGTGATGGAAATGCTTTTATCAAAATCTGACTTCAGTATGTTACAGACTGTGTGATTTTTCTAGTATATTAATAGTCTGCTCTATTGTTTTGCTGTTATTGCACAAAACTATTTCTACACCTTTGAGAAGAGGAGGTTTTATACTATCAGAAAAAAAATCAGCTTTACTGAAGTGAACTATACTGATATTTCTGGGTGTTTTTTTAAGCAGTTCACTAAATAATTTCCACAATTTTTATTTAATTTGCCTTTCTAGGACTTACAGAAAAATACTGGGGCTTTCCAGAAACCAAAAATTATACCTCCCAGCCTACATTAATGTGGTTCTTTTTGCAGAGATAAGGATGCATTTATTTCACTGGTGTGGGAGTCCCTTTATAAACCTGTTTCATGTTCCAAGTGGTCTGGCAATAAGAACCTGCAGTAATTTAATGTTACTGATTTTATATCTGTTATTAGGTGTATCTGACTTCACCCAGGGGGGTTTCACTGACTCTGAGGTTGGATGCCATACAGAGTCAGAGGGATACTGTTAATCCTCCTATTATAACCTGGGGAATTTGGGAGTGGAGAAAGCAATTATTTTCCAGAGGTGGTGCAGGGAATCAAAGGGAGGTGAAACCGTGAACACTGGTCCCAGAACTCCCACACAGCATCAGGACCCCCAGCAGGTCCAGCAGGTGCTACCTGTGTTTTCCATTTTGCCTTGCCAATGTTTTTCCCAGATCCCAGCCTTCTGTAGAGAGAGGCCTTGTAAATCTCTTTCAGGAGCATCCACTCTGTCTTGTTTAAAACTCTGCTGTGTCCTTGAGGAAACAGGTGTTTCCTCCCTCTCTTGAAACTTGTGATCTCTTCAGCTGTAGCATCACAGGAAATTAATTGATATGATCCTGCATAAAACTGGTTTCTCAACAGCTTCAATCCATTCAAAATTCCTACTTTCTGAAGATGAGAGTGATGGATAGTACATGCATATTTTTGAATTTGCTCACAGTTAGGAGCTTATCAGGATTTTTCCAAACTTCAAAGTCCAGCTTGGGAGTAGTAAGGGCTTAAAACAGCTTATTTTGGTTCTCAGGTAAATAAGTGCATCTTTGCACCACGTGCATGGCTCCTACCCCAGTTCATCCAGAGGAGAGCCTGATTTCACTGCCAGCAGAGTTTTGACTCCATCTGGGTGAAACTGGATGGACTGGCAAGGACTGGGCAGCCAGATTGCAGCAGGAGGGTAGGGGTTGGAATATCTGTGGAATGCCCCAACAGGAATCTGGTGCAGTGGAGTCTGGCTTGAAGCAGACACTGCAAGCCCTGCCTGCCCTTCCTTACAGTCCCCTGTAAGGAATTAGAGCTACTCAGTGCTTTGGGACAGATTAACAGAGGGGCATTGGAGACAGACAACCCTGCAGCAGCGTTTGTTTCAGTTTGCAGCTTTCAAAGTGCTCTAATTGCCTTTTAAACAGCTGTTCCTTCATTCAAGGATACCTGCTCCGGGGCTTCCCCAGCTTGAATTCCAGATTCCCATGGAAATCCAGGAATGGGGAAATTCGGGCTGGCCTTTGTGCTTTGTGATGTCTTGCCTTTTTCAGGAGCTTAGATGCTACATGTAAAGCAGATCCTAAAATGAAAGATTTAGGAAAGGGTTTGCCCTTTCCACGTGTTGAGAAATGCAGTCCATCCTCCAGCTTTTTCCCATATTTCAGCTGCCCAGGCTTAAAATAACCTGGTTTAAGATAACATGAAGCCAGATAACAGCAGCTTGCCAGGGGCTGCTTCCTTCAAGTATCACTTACCAAATGTTTGGGCCAAGCCAGTTCCATTCTTTGTGTTGTTTGGGGTTTGGTTTTTTTTCTCCCTGAGCTTTCTAGGAAAAACAGTTTCCTCTGCAACCAAATACAGTTCTAACTCCTCCACTAAGAGCACTTTTGATGTGCTGTTCAAAGCAAATCCCATCAGAGCAGGGTTCTGTTAACAAAACTCTGGAGAAATAGGAGGTCAAGTGACGTGAGTAAATAGACTTCTCTGTCTCTTTGGAGCTCCCATTCAAAGCCAAGAGGTATTTATCCTGACAAAAACACCAGTTTTAACTTTGGAGATTGCTCTTTGAGCCACAAAGAACTAATTCATACTAGTGGATTGCATAAAGACACTTATCCACATCTTTCCAGTGCTCCCGGATGTATCCAGGGACAACGATTTCATTTTTATAAATACAATTCTCCATCAAAAGAATTAAACCCCAAACCCTAAGTCCTAGAATATTTTTGGTGTTTCTTAGGTACAGACATAATTTCTGACTGGAGTCAGAGGTATTTAATCTGAGGAGGAGGCAAGGGTTTGCACAGGATGTCAGCTGAGCAGGGCTGTCTTTACCCAAGGAGCCTCTGCTTCTGAGATCTGCTGGGTTTTGTTGGGGCTCTCTCCCCAGAGGGAAATCCATGCTACTGCTTTCTTCTGCACATGGCCCAGTGCTTTTAGCTGAGTTTCCACCCTCCCCTTCACATCACTGAGAGGTTGCCAGAGTGCAAAATGCCACATCTTACAGAAAATTTATGCCCCAGACACTTTATATGGGTGTCACACACATGTCCCTGGGTGTAGGAAGCCTTTCCTGGTGCTGTCACACCCTTGTTTTCACCAGGATGAGGAGCCAGAGGTAAGGATGGTTGAAAATCTCATTTCACATGGCCCACCCAGCCCTGTGGTTCGTCTCTCCAGCTCTTGTCATTCAATAGCCTTGAGCTGCTTGTCGGGGTGAGGACCACCAGCAGTGATGGAGAGACGTGTTCAGCTCTTGGAAAATATCATTTTCACGTAGCCACAAACCCAGGCCTCTGCTCCCTGCCACTTCCTTCTCCCAGTGTCCAGAAGTGACCTTGCAGAGACCATTTGCAGGTTTTTCAGGCCACTAGAAATGCAAGAACTTTAGTCAAAAAAATCTTGCTTTCTTCTCCAAATCTTGTATGTAACTGAAATGCCTTGGCACAAACACTGTGGGTCCTCAACCTGGCAAAATTTGTATTGTCTGCAAGATTCTGGGTGCCCTGAAACCTCAGTCCCACTATTCCCATGTAACCTGAACTTATGATTTCTGTTAGGAAAGCTTGAATTAAGGAAAGCCTGTGGTATTCTTTAAGGGATGAAAAGAAGTAGGTTGGGAAGCCTGAGCTGGCCCCAGCCTATTAAATATCCACATGCTGATGGGAAGGGAGTACCTGGGATGGACTCTGTGGGGACTTCTCCCTTCTTTCCACTCCTTTGGCTCTGTGCCTTTTGCCAGCAATTTCCATGGCTGTCATTCTGGTGACATTCCTGTCAAATTTCCCCCTTGGCTCTCAGACATGATCATCAGACTCACTGGACAAAAATCCTGCCCTGGTTTGGCTCAGGACCTAACTGGTCACTGTTCCCAGTCCCTGCATGGATTTCTGTGCCCACAGCTGCCTGTGGGTTTTCCAGATTTCCAAGCAGCCCTGTGAACCAGCTACTGCCCTGTGTCCAAGGGGCTTCCCTTTCCTCCAAATGAGTCATGGCCTACGTAGATGAGAGGCCCTTTCTTCCAGAAGGGTCCAAAGGCATTGCAGATGTTGCAAAAAAAAGGGCAAAAGGCTCTTGGAAATTACTGTGCTGTGGGGATAAAATGTAAAATATTGCAGAGTGGGGTTAGTCTTCCTAAGGGAATGGCAGGCTGGCTCAAGTATGCATTCCTCCCACCCATCTTTGGAAAGACTGACTCACCCTATGGGGCTGCTTCTTTCTCTTTTCATCAGTTGCAGAGTCCTGCATATGTAGCTCAGATGGGCATTTAAGTTCCAGGATCTTTGAAGGACTCTGTAATGTCTTCATTTTTCTTTTCAGGTTGGTGGTGGCCAGCCCAGCTCCTGGGCATCTGGCTTGTGCTTTAATCACAAAATGAATCACAAAATTACAGATGGTTTGGGTGGGAAGGGACCTTAAAGCTCATCTCATTCCACCCCCACGGTCAGTCCCATCCTGCCTGGCCCTGGGCACTTCCAGGGATCCAGGGGCAGCCACAGCTTCTCTGGGCACCCTGTGCCAGGGCCTCCCCACCCTCACAGGGAACAATTTCTTTAGTAATGCAGTAAATAGAGTAAAACATGAAACTTCTTGTTTTAGGCCAGGCACAATTATCTGGGCACATACAAATGATGTTTGGAAATTTGGGGTTAATGTATCTGAAGGAAGAGTTTGGATTTAAAGATCAGTTCTCTGTGCTGAGTGGGAGGAGGCTGATTTTACTGAAGATACTTTTTGCCTGTTTTTTCATATTTCTCTGACCGCACATCCCCATTGACTTAAAGAACAGCCCTCACCACAAGCTGTTACATCATGAACTTGATATCTTCCCTGGGAAAAGAAACACTTTTTAGGAAAGAAACGCAAAAGGAGTATGGGGAGGGAAGAAGGAAGTGTTCAGAGGAGTTCAGAAAGCCTGAGATTCCTCCAGGGTCCCCAGCTGTGCTGTATGTTGTCCCAGCTGACCACCAGATATTTCTGCTCTGCACATTAATGCATTCACAGAGAGATCAAAGCGCCTGCCCTGGGCATGCTCTGGGCCATGTGTGGATGTCCTGCCTCCAAACAGCCTGATCCCTGAGCTTCCAGCCCTTTATCCCTCCCTCCTGACAGGCCTGGGGCTGCCACGGGCTCTCTGGAGCTCATTATGGGCAGTGTGTCAAGGGATGGACAAATCTTCCCAAGCTCCATGGTCCCAGTGGCCTGGAAGCCACATCCGCTGCTGGAACATTCTGGGTGATGGAAGCAATTTTCCTTCCATGTTGAGGAAAAGAAGAAGAGTAGCACTTCTCTGATGGTCCCACCACACCACGTGTCCTGTGCTGCCTCTCTTCAGAGGTGTCTCTTTGGAGGCAAGTGCTGGAGGGTGGCCTTGGCACAGCCCAGCTCATCCAGTGTTCGGAGGTTGGAGCAATCCAGTTAGGAAGGCTCTGCCAGCCTCTGTTGCCCCACAGGGTTGGTTTGTGATGCAGCCCAGATCAAAGCCACATCCTTTACCAGTCAGAAAATGCTTCAAAGCAGTGTTTTGCATCTCCACAGTATTTTTTCAGAGGATGGTTCTGAAATTAGAGAATCACAGAATGGTTTGGGTTGGAAGGGACCTTAAAAATCATCTTGTTCCAAGCCCTGAGCAGGGACACTTTCCACTAGAATCAGTCCTTGCATCTTGCCTTTCTAAGTGCCCTGAGCAACCATCACTGAGCACAAAGGGACAGGGAGATCTGCTGAAAATTGAAAGTGCTGGAGACAGTGGAGCGTGTTGTGCAAGGGCTCCGGCCCTCATCGGTGTCAGCTTGCACAAATCAGTGTTGGCCAGACAAAGTGAAGCAACAGTGCACTTCCTAACATGGGAATATCTCCATATGCTGCTCCTGGCTGAGGGCTGGGGGCTGGGGGCAAGAGCAGCAAGGGGATGGCAGTGAGTGCAGAGTGTCTCTTGCCCCCACAGTGCCCAAGAGAAGGAGAACAGCACTGTTTGCCATGGATCTGACAAGTAGTGGGGCACATTGGGGGGGCACATTGCACCCTATAAAATCCCCCTTTTAACTTTAAACCTAAATAATGTATCTTCCTTGAAAAGAAGCTGCTGTTCTCTGGGATCCAGCCTTTGCTGCTTAGATTCCCTGGGGCTTGAATGTTTCAGGCATGTTGCTAGCACAACAAGTTAAAATGAGAACTCGTAAAATCCTGTATTTGGGGTGTATTTGCATGGTGAAGCAGCAAAAGACTGTTCTTAGAAAGGAGAGAGCAGTCAAGGTCCATCTGTGCAGTGTGGGGAACACGACTGGTAGGTGCCAGTGGAGGAAACCCAAATATCCCATGGGACTCCTCACCCTGGGGATGATCCATCATTCTATCCAGAGGAGCATGCAGCCTCTCTCTGCTTGGGATTCTAGGATTGCAAGTTTCTTTTTATTTTAGTTTTAGCTACATTCACCATTTAGCCCTGCCCCAAGGCTTTGACCTCCCTGAGACTTGAGGTGCTGCTCATGTTCTGCTACCACAATTTTTACCTCTTAAATGGCCACAGCAGGATTGCATCCTGAAGGTTTTTCCAGAGGAGTCATTTAACCAGATGACATGTTTGTTTAGCAGTAGCTCTGGACACCAGTTCCTCCCAGATGTCCTTGAAGGAGCAGAGTGTCTTGCCCACAGCTCATCAATCGTGCGGTCTCTGCCTTGCCAGAGCTTGTGGACAGCATCTGTCCTGATGTTGCTTCCAATATTTCCCAGCATTTTTATCCATTTAAGGGCTGGGGATTTGGATTGCTTCTCCTTCCATGTGAGTTTCCCCATCATTTTGACCAATGCAAGCTCTTATTTTGCAGTGAACTTCTCCCCGCATTCATTTGTTCTCTCCCATCATGACTTGTCCAGTTATCACTCCAGAATTTTCTCTCTTGCTCATTTTCTTCCCAAAAGATCCTTGATGGTCTCTGTGAACATCTTGTTGGGGCAAAACTCCTCTCTTTTGTGGTACACCATGTGGAGTTTCACTGCTCAGCTTGGCATTTCACGTCCCCCCAGCTCTCACCCCCCTCTTACATCTCCTGGAGTCTGACCCTCCATGTGGCTCACTGGAGATTTTCAAGACCTTCAAAGGTATTCAAAAAGCAGGGTTTTTTTACAGAATTGATGAAAATTGCATCCAGTTCAAGCAGTGGACATTTGCAGCCTTGCCTTCCAGCACAATGACCTGGGCACGGAGCTGGAGGGGTGGAGAAGGGGTTGGGAAGCCTGAATTTTGCCTGCCCTTGCTCCATGGCAAGACTTCATTTCAGCCCTCCTTCAGCAGTGACTGGTTCAGGTGGTGTCAACAGACAAAGTAGGAATCTCTGCTTCAAAAACAAGGGAATCATTCCATCAGTTTTTCTTTTGCTTTGTTTCTTCTTTCAGAAATAAGAAAAAAAGAGAAAGCTGCAGGAGTCGCTGGGATTGTGGAGCTGCCCACTTTTCACACACAGCTCTGGGATCTGCCCTGAAATCCCAGCTCATGGGGAATTTCCAGTCCTCCTGGGGAAGGATTCACAGTTGATTTTCAGCATGAAGCCCCTAACATCCACAGGAGTAAGCAGAACAAGCATGCCATTTATTTTTCTTTAGAACTCCTATTTTTAAGGCAATATCAGGATTTCCCTGAGGTTTGACTTATTTTATTTTGTAAGAGCTGGGGCAGAGGTGGAAGCACAGCTTCCCAAGGTGCAGTGGCAAGGCTGGAGCAGGAGACCAGAGGGGGATGAGATCTCCAGCATCAGCTGCTGCAGGGAGGGAGGATCATTGAGGCAGAGCTCAAGGAAATTGGGAAAACTGGGAAATATTCAATAACACGAACTTTTTTTAAAAGTCCTTAACTTGTGGGGTTTTCTGACTTGATCACTGGCCTGAAACTTCAGGTTTTTTGAATTGGAGGTTCCTTTTATTTAACTGAGAGGCTGGCTGTGTGGCTAATGGGATTCCTGGGCTAAATGTGTCCCTACCTCGTTAGCCCTGGGCTGGGATTCAGTCCCTCAACTGGCTTTGAATAGGGTTGTTTTCATTTCTGTCCTCCTTGGCACAGGGTGGACAGAGGCCATGACTAAACTTTTCTGGTTTCTGTGCCAGTGCAATCACGTGAGAAGTTCAGGGGCTGAAGGAAATGCTGAGGCCTCTCATGTGAAATAGGAGGGGTTTCTGTGTATCAGATGAAAACGAGCAACCTCAGGCAAAATCTGGGGGACAAAAGCCATCCAGCCCTTCCCAGTACTGGTCAGAAGTAGCAGCAGGAGCAAAGGGTAAATGCAAAGGGAAAAAAGCTGGATCCAATGGAAACTGCTGGTCCAAGATCTCCCAGCTGGGTGTCTGGCACAGTGCAGGCTTGGGAGATTTCAGCAGCAACCTGAAAATTAAGAAAATTAAGAAAAAATTAAGAAAAGGTTAACATTGACAGTGAAGTCACGGACATAACAAAGTAGGTACCTCACTTCTGCATTGCTTAGTGACTTTAGTCCCTGCCCCAAAAAGCTGCAGTCAATGCTTATTAGAAGCATCCCTCTGTCCCTTCTCCCTGGTGATGCTGGGGAATGCCAAGGCACAAACCTGACCTTGTTTGTGAGTACCAGATGCTGGCCTTCCTGGGGCTGAGTACTCCTGAGCTCTTCTAGAGACCTTTGGAAGCAGCTGGAGGAATGTGCCAGTATCCCTTGACGCTGGCCCAGGATCTGTCTTTTGTCCATGTTTTCCTAAAAACCAATGGAAGGCTTCTAAAAATACCACCCTGGCACTTTCATGTTAAAACAAGACCCACTTCTGCTTCTTCCAGTGGCTTGGCTCCAGCTGCACTCAGCTCAGGCCACAGCAAACACTGCAGAAAGCTCTGGGACTTGCTGAAAGAAAACAAAACAAAACAAAACAAAAAGCCAGAAAGAGGCCAAGCATCACCTCCTCTTAGCTGAGTAGTGTGGTCCCAAATAGGCATCCAGAAAATGCATGTCACCCCACTCCCTGGACAGCTTTCTGCCTGCTACCAGTCCCTAAGATGAGGAGGCTGAACTGGGGGAAGGTTTCTTGCCGTGCTTAGGTGGTCCCTGCACCATCAGCAGCACCATCCATGCCTCTCACCTTCCATCTCCTACCACTTGGTAGGGGATTCCCTTTTGGAATCCACCCAGCTGCCCCTCATTTGAGGGAGTTGTGTCCCTCACCATGATCAAGCTGTGCCATCTTTTCCTCCTTGTTGGCAGGGACTTGTTGGTCCTGTGGCCCTGCAAACCATGGGCCAGGATGTCCCTGTGTGCACTCGGGTCTGCACGAACCTGTAACAGCAAATAGTCCCCACCCAAGGTGTCCAAAATTGTTATTTTGGAAGCATGTGGCCAAAAACTAAATATGGAAATAAAAAAAAATTAGTTTCATCTTGTGTTGTTTGGGTTTTGTTTTTTTTTGTGTGTGTGAGCATTTTGTGCCAGGCAAATAAACCACTTAATAACATAATCTCAGAAGAAAAATAAGTGAGAAAAGCAGTTGAGCCCTCAAGTGCTATAAAATCAGCTTGTAAGGAAGGAAGTAGTGCTCTAAAGCAAGGATGTGGTGTTGCTGCACTGCACTGGGATGGGGAGGGCTCCAGCCAACTAGCTTTAGTCACTGAGTGACCATCACCCCTCCCTGGGGTCTTCCTTTTTTACCCTGGTGATTACCAGAATAGGGTCAGGCTCCCATGGAAATAACTTTCTTCTTATCCTTGCTGCTGTTTGATAGTGGAAGTGAAGGGGCAGCTGCTGGATGTATGGGAAAGTAGGATGATAAGGAGTCAGGAGAGAGATTTTGGCTCTCACACAGGATTTTGGGGCAAAGCTGGTGTGTTTCAGCAACACTTGTCAGCCCTACTTTGGTTGGTGCCCAGTGAGTGGAGCTGAGCAGTACCCACATAGCTCTGAGCAGGAGCAGGATTTTAACGAATTTTAAATTATTGAATTCTAAAATAATGAATTTTAAATTAATGAATTTGCAGGACTACTGTGCTGTTACACACCTGGCAACATTAAAGCTGAGCTGAATCAGTCTATTCCAGCCACCAGGAAACACAAACTCAGTTTTGCAGTGGTGTGAAACAGGATCTTTTGCACAGGTGGGAAGAGAGGTCTCTGTCAGGGTGACATTTAGACCTTACAGTGACAGCTTCCAAGCTGTGCCATCCCCCAGTGCAGCATGTTTGGCTCTCTCACCCATCAATCTGGCCTTGATAACACATCCCTGGGGATTGTCTGATTCTTACCTGTGGCCATGATGGGGAAGGAACTGGGAAATCCTGCTGCCAGCTCAGCATCTCTCCCCTGTCCTCATGGTTTGGGACTTTTCCTGCCCCCATGAGAAGTGTGGCAGTCAGACTTTCACTGATTTGCTTGCTTTAAAGATGTTTCATGGGAAAACTTGTTTTTTCCTGTCTGCTAGGGGAGGGCTGATCCCGGTTTTCAGCTCTGGGTGGGATCAGAAGTGGGACAGGGGCATGTCATCCATCCAGCACAGCCCAGCAGAGTGCAGTTACCTGCCAGCTTCATACCCCAAGTGGCTGCCAGGAAAGTTGGGTTTTCACGCCTGGCTTTGATTTGCTGCAAAATAATGTTTCATCTGAAAAAATGACAGGGAAAGCAGCCAAAGAGCAAAGCTTTTGAGGACACGCTTTGAGCCAGCCCTGTGCCGCTGGGAGACAGAGGAGAAATTCTGGACAAGCAAAGTCTTCTCCAGGGAATCAGAAGGTGCAAAGTTAAATTAAAGCTTGAAGTTTTTTCCCACATTGAGGTATTATTAGATTAAAAATTAGATTAAACATTACTAGAAAGTGCTGAGTTTCTTTAAACCCAGCTCAGGCTCTGTCAAGGAGGTGTTTGGCCATCCCTGTAAAACATGAGACACCACATGCTGCAGAAAAGCTCTCTGCAGAAAATTGTGTCAGTGAAGTAAAGGAAAAAGACACTAATTGGAGGAAATTACTCAGATTTCTGCCTTGAATCAGCCGGTATCAAACCCTGAGTTTCTGGGAAACAGCAGAGCCAAGGGCTCGGAGTGCTGAAGGAGTTACTGGCTTGTTTCCTGAGGATTAGCCACGTTGGTAGGATTGCAAGGGAATCAAAGCTTACTTAGCAGCTTGGTTAAGGACTGGGATAGTGTGGGAGCACTGTGAGTTAAAAAGGCATAGGGAGAAAGCTGCAAAGTCAAGGCAAGAAGGATGGGAAAGTCTCATCCCGGTGCTGGACTCCCACTTCAGGGTAGGATCACATTCCTGCAGGGGATGCCAGGAGAAGCAGCCCCCTGCTCCACCCCAGGCTCCCCACAGCACACCTCTGATTCCCACTCTCATGGGAGATGGCTCCAAACATGCTTGGGCCTCACTCCTCTCACATTTTCCAAGGTACTAGCAGGGCTGGGTTTTGGAAGGAAGGTCTCCTTATCCACCTTGCCTCACTCATAAAATCATTCCAGAAAATTCACGGTGCAGCTGGGCTGGAGCTACACAAGGGTTGGTTTTTTCCCAGTCCACCTTCATTGGCATCACCAGTTTTGTTTGCTGCCTCTGGGTGTACAAACCCCCTCCATGGGTGTCCTCTGAGTTGGCTTCCACGGGGAGAGTACAGATAAAATCCTGTCTTGCAGATGTTATCCCAATTCCCAGAGGATGGTTGAGGTTTATCCTGACGTGGAGTGAGGAGTGCTGGAGTACCAAGGTAGGGTCCGTGGGATTTTGGTAATTGAACTAACCTGAAGCACATTTCTGCTGAATTTGTAGAATTTTTCTGGAAAATGTAACAGTGTTTTTCCCTGGATGTCCTGGCTGTGACGTGGAGAGGTAGAGGATGAGCTGCCCCAGAGGCTTTCCCGTGGGATCCAGCTCCATGGTGCCATCCCAAGTGTGCAGGAACCAGAGCAGATGATGGTGATTTCAGGAGGATTAAACTTGCTGGGGCTGTTTTTTTTCCGACCAGAGCAGGGACATCAGCTGTAACGTCAACAAGGGACCTCTTCCAACTCTCACACCGGGATTAATGGCCACAAATCATCCCCTTGTCTTAACCAGCCCAGAGGGAAGCCCAGCCATGCAGGGTCCCCACGTGGCTCTCTACTGATGGGTTATTTCCTTGCATCCCTCGTTGTCTGAGCTGGTGCTGCAGTTGTTGCCCCCCCACCACTGAGAAGAGAGGTCCCTGAAATTCAAAAAGTCCCTTTTCGACGCCTTGGCTCTGGAGATTTCCCAACTCATCCATGTGTTCAATGCACACAGGGCTCAAAGCATTTATAGGGGTGCAAAAGGCATGGATTTAAGATGATTTTCCCCCGAGTTTGTGGGGCTACCAAGGGAACTGTTTTCAGCAGGGAACAGGCTCCTTTCACCCTGCCCTGATCCCCATCCCTCTCCTTGTCCCCTCTGGGAGTTGCTGTTGATCTGTGTGGATTTGGCTTCAAGGTATTTCTTTCTTTTTTTCTTTTTTCTTTCTTAAATCTTTTTTTCTATTTTACCTTGCTCTTTTTTCCTGTTGTCTTTTTCCCCTTTTTCCCCCTTTCTTCTTTCTTTTTTCAATTTTCCTTTTTCCTTTCTTCTTTCTCTTTTTCCTTCTCCCTTCTCCTTTCTCCCTTTTCTCTTTTTCCTTCTCCCTTTTCCTTTCTCCCTTTTCCCTTCTTCCTTTCTCTTTTTCCTTCTCCCTTCTCCCTTTTCCCTTTCTCCCTTTTCCCTTTTTCCTTCCTCCTTTCTCTTTTCCTTTTATTTATTTTATATCCATATCAATTTCCTTTTTTTTTTGTTTCCTCTTTCCTTTTCCCCTTTCCCTATTATACGCCTTATTTAAACACATTTTCATTCTCCTTTTTGCTTTTCTCTCTTTTTTCCCTCTTCCTTCCTTTCTTCCCAATCCTCCTTTTTCTCGTGCTGCCTTCCCTCTCTGTCCCTTCCCTGCCGGGCCAGGTTGGCGACGCCCCAGCCATGAGCTCATGCAGCTCCCGGCTGGATCCTGGATCTGCGTGGGAGGCAGGGAGACGCTGCTCAGCCCGGAGCTGGCCACATTTGGGATCTGTGGGGGCTGATCCCGACATACCAAGTGCTGTTTGTGCTGGTGGCTCTGGGAAGGGATGGCAAAAGCCAGCTGGGGTCAGTCCCAGATCCTGGATGGAGAAGTGCAAGGGAAAAGCGAAGGGATTGTGCTGTCTCGTTTGGGATAACCATACCAACCCATTTACAAGTGGCTCCTTGGTATAAGTATGTGATCGTGTCAAAAATGCAAATATTTATCTCCTCAAACATGCCCTGCTTGAAGTTCAGAGGTGCCAGTTGTGTCTGATAGCAAAAAATTCCCACTGGGGCTCTCCACTGAGGCTAGAGGGGGTGAAACTGCAGCACAGGGGCCTGTTGGACCTTCAGGGCAAATCCATGACCTGTGGAGGATATTTGAGGTTCGTGCTTCCCAGTTCTGGGCTTGCCATTCAATGGGAATTGCCAGCCTGCAAATCCCTGGCAGGAGGGTGGAGCCAGGGGAGTATTGGCCTCTTCCCCCAGGGGACAAGGGACAGCACAAGAGGAAACAGGCTCAAGCTGTGCCAGGGGAGGTTCAGGTTGGACATCAGGAGGAATTTCTTTATGGAAAGGACGGTCAAGCATTGGAAGGGGCTGCCAAGGGAGCTGGTGTAGTTCCCATCCCTGGAGGTGTCCAAGGAAGGCCTGGATGTGGCACTCAGTGCTCTGGGCTGGGGGACAAGGGGGGATCAAGGTTGGACTCGATGATCTTTGAGTTCTTTCCCAACCTTCATGACTTTTTCCAACCTTAGTGATTCTATGATTTGCTACTTGGCCACTGCAGCATTGTCTTTCCAGCTCTTCCAAAGTCCAACGTGGGCTGCTAGCAACATTCCCAGGGCTTTACAGCTGGGAAATAGCAGCAACCTCTTGAGAGAGCCTGATGTCACAAGACTTTTCAGCCTGGTTTCCAGAGCAGTGGTCTGGATGTGCTTCAAACTTCTGACTGCTTTTTCCAAGCAGAGTTGTTGTTCAGGATTTTTGTCTTTTTTTTCTAGACTCAACCTTCCCCAGATCTCAGACCTTCTTGTGCAATCAATGTCCCATCGTAGGCACGTCTGGGAGAAATGCAGAGATTTCCTGAGAGCGCTGCCGTGGAAATTCCTGAGATTTCTGGTGCAGGCGGACACAAAGGGAAGGAGGAGGCAGCCACTTGGGAGGTGCCTTTTCCACTGAAATCCTTTCTGCTCACCCTCTGTACTCTGCACCTGCCAAGGGGTTTTTCACCCTGTGGTACCCCAGAACTGAGGGAAGGCTCAAGCATTCACTGCTGTGGCTACTTTTTGTAGCAACTTTGTGCCTCTGGCAGATTGAGAGCTTGGAAATGTGGCTTGGAGCTCTCCCTGGCTGTTGGAAATGCCAAGGGAGCAAAGGCATGATGAACACTCCTGGGGAGGTGGTGGATTTTGGCAGTGGGCTCTTCCCACGCTGCTGCTGAGAATGGGAAAACTCATCACATCCACCTCTGGCATGTCAGAGGAGTTTGGTGGGATCCACAGTTGTGGGGCATGTAGCAAGGGAAGTTAGAATGGAATTAGATGATCTTTAAGGTCCCTTCCAACCCAAACCCTCCTGTGACCCTGTGAGTCAGAATGAGCTGCCCCTGCACAGGGAAATCCATCTGGGAAAAGGTTTGAGCCCACACTGCCTCACGGGCATCCAGAGATCAGCACAGCCCCCTTGGAAAAGCATTCCCTGCCACAGGCTGTTGAAGGAAACGTGCAAGGGGGATGTTCTCCTCCCCATCCTTACGTGACCACTAGCATCAGATGTTCCCAGGATGGGACACAGCTGTAGGGACAGTGCAAGGGGCTGACCAGAGTACAGCCTGCTCTTTTGCAAGGAGCTTGGCTCCAGATTGCAAGCAAAACCACCTTTTTTATTCCCAAAAATAAGATTTAAAAAGGGAGGCAGAGCTCCAGCTGCTTCCTGTTGCAGCAGCAGGAGAGGAGGGGTGGAAAGGACGAGCAGTTTTCAGTCTTCTCAATCCAGTGATGCTCAAACGCCTGGGGCAGGACTGGGGGCTCAGAGTGGGGACTTTGAATGGACAGGAGTCAAATGGAGGGGTTAAAAAAGCTTTGGAGAAGTGGAAAAAGACCTCCTGGGGTGTTAAGTGCAGGTATGCAGATGATGGTAGCTGGTTCCCAAAGAGATGGGGAGCTGCAAGCCCTGGCTGGGAAGGGTCACCATCCCTTTCCCTGTGCCCACAGCCCTTCCCAGGGAGCTGGGGGAGGAAAATGGGGTAGAGGTGGCTTTGGTCAGATTGGGGGAAAAAAGGCAAAAATTGGGAAGTAATCCTCAAGTTAGAATCATCAAATCACAGAATATCCTGAGCTGGAAGGGACCCACAGGGACCATGGGATCCAACCCCTGGCCCTGCACAGACACCCCAGCAATCCCACCCTGTGCATCCCTGAGAGCATTGTTCAGATGCTCCTTGGGTTCTGTCAGCCTGGGCCTGTTCCATTCCCTGGGGAGCCTGGGCAGTGCCCCAGCACCCTCTGGGGGAAGAGCCTTTCCCTGAGATCCAGCCTGACCCTCCCCTGACACAGCTCCAGCCTTTCCCTGATATCCAGCCTGACCCTCCCCTGACACAGCTCCAGCCTTTCCCTGATATCCAGCCTGACTCTCCCCTGACACAGCTCCAGCCTTTCCCTGATATCCAGCCTGACCCTCCCCTGACACAGCTCCAGCCTTTCCCTGGGGTCCTGTCCCTGTCACAGAGGGCAGAGATTGGAGCTGTCCCTCGAACTGAGCTGCAGCCCCCGGTGAGGTCTGACCTCAATCTCCTCATCAGGCTGTTTAATCTGGGATTAACCCCATCCCTGCACAGCCATCACACCTGGCTTCCTTACTCAGCTCCCACTTCCAGGATGGAGCTGGCTTTAATCCCAAGCACTCCAGATCTCATTAAGCTTTTACAAACTGCTGATATTTTTCTAGCACTTAACAGGCCTTTTGCACTTGGGTATCAAACCCAGCTCACCTGCCCTGTCCTGCTGGGAAGGGGGCAAAAAGGGGCTCTTCGGGCTGTGTTGGGAGGATGCTCTGACTTGGTGGGAAGAGAATTCTAATTCTCCTTGCTTAGTCTGTGTCATACCCCTGTGTGACGAGCTGTGACTATTCTCAGACACCTGCTGGGTTTGTCCACTGTGCTTTTTCAGGGCAACAGTTCCATTTTTAGGTTGCCCATTGCCCTACTTGCTGCTTTTGATCTCAGATTGACACCTACAACCTGCAGGTTTTGAAGGTGGAAAGAGGGGGTGCAGCTTCCAGGCTGCCCTTCTGCCTTTCTCCCATAGCTGCTTCCATCCTGGGGCAGAAATAGCATTCCATAATCCATCCTGAGGGAGAAATAGCATTAAATATAATTCCCCTGACATTCTGGGTCCAGCTGCATCCATTGCAGAGCTGAGCTGCTTTATAAACCCAAGGAAAAGGGATGGAAGATGAGAAAGCATGGAGAAAAGAAGGAGAATTATGATGCAGGTGGGGATTTTGAGTGGTTATTTTGGAAAAAGCTTCTGGATCTCCAACTTTTTGCTGTGTCAGGTGTTTAATCCAAAATCCACCCCTAGGATAACTCCAAACCCTGGGAATCCAGAGATCTGGATGTTTCACCCAGCGAGCTGTGGAGGGACCCCGGCACCCTGGACTTTTCCAAAATAATTTCTCATTTCCAGCAGCTTTAAAACAAAAACCATGAACTGGGGCAAAATGCAATGCCATGGGATGTGTGGAGCTGTGGGAAAGGTCAGGCTCACTGTATGTAAGCCTCCTGCTGCAAAACTCCTCTTTTAAAACTTTTTACTCAGAAAACCGTTCTTGTCCCCAAAATCACCAGATTTCCAGGGATAAATACGTGAGCAGTGAGCGAGCATATTGAACTTGCCTTTCCAAACGGCACTAGTTTAAGCTTTCAGCTGCTGGACAGTGAGTGGTAATGCTGTCACCCCAGATTTACCATCAGTAAATGGAAGGATGTTCTGAGGGCTGGAGCAGGGAAGCAGCAGGGGAGCCTGGAATCCAAACACTACAGAGGAGCAGCCCCAGTGCTCCACTTATTTCCAAAGGCTGTGTCATGGCCTCTGCAATATTCCAGTCAATCTAATGCAATGCTCATTTTTTTTCATTAACCTCCAACGCAACCTCCCCATCTGCCGAATTAATCACTGCTGGAAAACCAGAGGAGCATTTTAGAAATAACAAACTACTGATTCTGTCCCTAACAACCTCTTTTTTTTTCTTCAGGCCTTTCAGCTCATTGACCACACTCTTGCAGAGTGTATTTATGAGGCATAAATATAAAAAATATATGTTATCTTGTGCACACTTAAATAATTTCTGCCTTTTTTCGAGAACAATGGCTTATTTGGCCTTTGCCAAATAAGGACACTCCCATCTCAGAGGAGATGCCCAGCAGAGCATTGGGGTGCTTTCATCCCAGGTTTGGAAGCTGGATTTTGGTGAGTGAGACCTGGAGCTGTGAGTTTAGAGAACACAGAATCATAGAATCACAGAATGGTTTGCGTTGGAAGGGACCTCAAAGATCATCTTGGTTCCATCCCCTGCCATGGGCAGGGACACTTTCCACTATCCCAGGTTGCTCCAAGCCCCGTCCAACCTGGCCTTGGACACTTCCAGGGATCCAGGGGCAGCCACAGCTTCTCTGGGCACCCTGTGCCAGGGCCTCACCCCCCTCACAGGGAAGACTTTCTTCCTAATGTCTAATGTCAATCTAATCTCTTTCATTTGACCTCATATCAATTTCAAGCCATTCCCACTTGTCCTGTTACTCCAGGCTCTTGTAAATAGTTTCTCCCCTTATTTCTAGTAGGTTCCCTTCGGGCACTGGAAGGCCACAATTAGTTCACCTCAAAACCTTCTCCAGGATGAACAATCCCAATTCTTTCAGCCTTTCCTCACAGCAGAGATGCTCCATCCCTCTCATTATCTCCATAGCCTGCTCAGGATTGGCTCCAACTGCTCCACGTCCTTCCTGTCCTGGGCACCCCAGAGCTGGACAGAGCACTCCCCATTTCATGGTTTTCCCTCAGCAGAGCCTTCCCAAAAGCCATTCCTCACAGGTGACCCCTGGATCACCAGGCAGCACCCACCACTCTCCCACATCCCTCCCCATTGCTTCTTGCTGCCTGGGTGGGAAAAATCCCAAAAGACGGATGTCTGAACCTCCTGCCCTTCCCAGCCCCGGCGGGCACAGCAAAAGGCTCGTCCTCAGCCCCCTGCCCGGGTTCTATCTTTGTAAGATCAGGTTTTATGGAGCAGCGTGGTGAGATCATCGCAGCCGGCCGCGCTTTTCTTTTGGCGCGGTCGCCGCGGCAACGGAGGGGGAAACAAAACACGAAGTTCAGCACAGCAAAGTTTCCTGGCAGCTGGGGCTCATTTTTCTTCGTGAGCTGGCTTTGAAGGGAGGCAGCGGAGCGGCCGCTCATGGAAACTCAAACGTCTTTCCCCTCTCCCCTGTCTGCTCCCCCGTCTCTCTCCGCAGCAGTGGAGATAAAGGTTACGCATCTGGTTCGGATCTGCTCTGTTTAACAAAAAAAAAAAAAAAACAAACCAAAAAAACAACAACAACAACAACAAAACCAACCAAAAAACCAAACAAAAAACCCCCCCCAAAAAGCCGTGCTCCTGCTGTGCCATAAATCATCCCGCAGCTGGAGCGCACTCCCGGCTCTCGCTGGGGCTGTTTATCCCGCCACGTCCCATTCAGCCCTGGGGTGTGCTTTCAGGAAGGCTGCGCTTCCTGAGAGCTGCCTGCTGCCATTTTGAGTGATCCCTGGCCTCTGGACAAGGCCTGAGACGTTTAAAGTTGTCATGGATTAGAGTTTTGGGATTTAAAGCCACCTGGGATGCTCAGCAGCTCACGGGAGTGGCACTTGCTTGCAGTGAGCTCCCTGCCAGGTGATGCTCCCCAGGAGCAGCTGTTCTGCCCCCAAAAAGCTCGTGGGGCTGTAAAACATAGGCAGAAAGCAACTGAGCACCTAGAAAATCTAGGATCTTCCAAACCCCCTTGTTTTACCTTATCATCTCCATCTTTCTCCAAAGTTTAATGATTTTGGGGTTGGGAGTTGCAGTATTTCCATCCCACAAGCAGAAGACCCCTGGCCAAGGAAATACCCACACTTCTGTCCCAGTTATCCGAAGATCCTTTGCTGCAGGCTCAGCTGCTCCAAGTTTATCTGCATATCTGCTGAAGCACTTGGATGCAGTCCTAATTTCCAGGAATGCTGGGCATGGAAGGCGTTGTTTTCCTTGAACTCCTGACCTTGCAATGTTAACACTGGCTGTGTAGGGCATTGCTGGAAAACCTAGGAAGGATCTGGGCAGGTATATCTGAGCATCTATAGGCTTCTAGACTGGCTCCTTCTACTGATGTAATAAATTTAATACTGGCTAATAAAATGTGTCAGAGCTACTTTGCCTCTCCTTGTAAAGGTCTCCCTAGAAGGCTGTGATTAAATGCAAAGCTGCAGCATTGAGGGAACCTAACCAAGCATTAAATGCTGATGCTGTCCTAAATTTAAGGGTCTGGCTTCAGTGTTGAACTCTAGGACATCCTGCTATTCATTTTTATGACACCACTGGTACTGTAAGTGGTTATGTCTGTGCTCTGGTGTTGAACCCTGGAGTTCTCACCAGCAGGCTCGTAGCTCCCTAGTCTCCAAGGGCAGCACAGTCATCCAAAACCCTCTGGATTTCAACTGGAGAAAGTGAGATTTGAGAGTGACTATTTGTAATATTTGTCCCAGGAACTGTCCACTATCCCTCTTTAAGGAGGAGGTGTGGGTGTAGGATTTTGTGGCTTCTTCTGGGCAGCCTGACTGTGAAATGCTCCATGAGGAAAATACCCGGGTGAAATAAGGGCTGGTGGCTCTGCTGATTGTACCTCACCCATCTCCCTTCAGGACCTGAAGGGAGAACACAAGAAAGATGTAGTGACAGGACAAGGGGAAATTAATTCAAACTGAAAGAGAGCATGTTTGGATTGGATATGAGGAAGAAATTCTTCCCTGTGAGGGTGGGGAGGCCCTGGCACAGGTTGCCCAGAGAAGCTGTGGCTCCCCCATCCCTGGAGGTATCCAAGGCCAGGTTGGATGGGGCTTGGAGCAACCTGGGATAGTGGGAGATGTCCCTGCCCATGGCAGGGGATGGAACCAAGATGACCTTTGAGGTCCCTTCCAGCCCAGACCACTGTGTAGTTCTTTCATTGGGACAGAATTAGCACTCAGATTTGAAGACAAAGCATTAAATTCAAGGCTCACTTGGACTTCATGCAGGTCCCCGAGGCGGGGTCACCTCAACCTACATCAGCCCTGTGAAGGTTTTCGTGGCCTGATCCTGGAGAACCCCAGAGATTTAGAGCAATTCCAGTGACACTTTTACCTCACAACATGCCCTCAGCCTGAGGAGAAATTCTAGGCTGGAGTCTGGCTTTTATGGCATGGTTGTCCCCATCCTGAGCAGTACCTTCTGAAGCAAGGCCAGGGGCATTTTTGATGGCAGGAGGTGATGCCTACAGATGAAATCCTGCTGAAAGGGGGGTCTGAGGCCACCCCAAAAGCAGTAGGGTGTGGATCTCGGGGCTCCCCACCGGCAGCGGGAGCAGAGCATGTGGCTCCAGCCAGGCTGGGCTATTTTTACTCCTGGTCTGGTCCCGCAGCCACGCTGGCAGATGTGCTCCCAGCTGCAGATGACTTCCATGTGCAGCCCCTCGTGGCCCTGGCCGGGGGCCCGGGGGGTAACACACTTCCTTAAAAGGCTCGGGAAGCGCCTGCGATGCCCCAGGGGTTGGAGGGGATGAGGGGCCCCTTCCCGAGCTTCCTTCTCCCCCCTGGCGTGCTGTGAAAGCCCGGGGTGCGCCCTGGCATCCTGGAAAGCTGCACGGGCCATGGAAAGCAGCTTTCCCGGGAAACGAAGGCGGCGCAGGCATTGGGAAAACCTCTCCCGTTCTGCAGAGGAGTGGGAGGACGGAGGGAAGGATGACTTTAACCTAAGAGCAGCTCTTTAACCCCGTGAGAGCAGAAAAAGGAGCGTTGCCGTGCCCGATGCACGGTGAGATGCAGGGCAGGCTCCTGCGTCCCTCGGAGCCACTGCAAGAGGCAGTTACAACAATAAATAAATAACATTTACCCATTCCCCTCTTTTTTTCTTTTTTTTTTTTTTAATTTTAACGGAGCCCTTGTGGTGTGCTCGGGGAAGGTGCCAAATAAACAGCGCAGCTTCCCCAGCTCAGCTGCCACAGCTTGGCTCATCCCCAGCTGAGCTGTCCCTTGTCTCCACGCAAGTGGAAGTTTTGGGATCTGGGCTGCTCCTCGTGCCAAGAATGGGATGCCTGAGCTGTTAATCCCCATGAGGACAAAGCCCAGGGCAGTCCTGCAAGCTCTTCTTGTGCCCTGGACAAGCCAGGGTGAGGCCCTTGGAGCCCTGTGGATCATGTGCAGCACTGAACAGAGAGCCTGGGCTGTCAGACCAGAGTGATTTAATCTTGCAAATGGGGTTGTGGAAGGCAAATCCTCCTCCTGGGAGGTGCTTCCAAAGGCATCGTTGTTGTGTGTGCAACACACATGGAACATCTCCTGTCGTGGCCCGTGGGGACCTGCCTGAGGTGCCTCAGAAAGCAGCAGGACAGCACCAGGTTGTCTTCTCCTCGTGACAGTCCTGCCCTGACCCATGGAAGAGTGTCTGGATAAGCCCTGAATTGTAAGGAGCCCTGTGTCTCCTTTCCAAGATTTAACCAATGCAACCCAGGTCTCCAGAAGTCAAAGCTCTCTTCCTGTGGGCCTGCCCTGCTTTTGCTGTTCCAGCTGTCCTCTCCATGGCATGTGCCTGTCAGGCTCCATTCTTCCTTCCAGGCACCTCCAGCAGGCCATGGGAAGTGTTACCAAGCTCTGCCTGTGAACAGCAGTGGTTCAGGGAAACTGAGGACATCAGCTCCACAGCCCAGAGCTGCCCTGTGCCCTGGGGTGGCCACTTTCATCTGCTTTGTGCTCTCAGGGGGGATTTTTGATGGGGCAGGGAAATCTGCATTGTTTCTGGGAATTTTATATTCCTTGGGTGAGCTCAGAGAGGGACAGGAAGGGTAAAAATCATGGCTGTGGAAAGTGAAGGAGTCAGATGAAAATACTTACGGGGTCATTGAGTCACACAGGTTGGAAGGGACACCCAGGGCTGGCTGAGGCCAAGTTTCTCCATGCCATGTCCAGCTGAGTTTAAATTCCTTCAGGATGGAGATTTCACAACCAAGACATCTCTTTTTCCACCTTTTTCCAAGCCGGAAATCTCCACGTTGCCTCTCAGTGCTGAATACCCTGAATACCCACACTACATCTATCTCTTTGAGGCACAGTGGGATTCCCCCCCACCTCCCCCAAATAATTGCTTTCCAGACCCTGGAACAACTCCATTAACATCCACAGTGGCTTTAACAAAGACAAACCCACGGGTTTCTCAAAACCTCCATTAGGCTTTATTTAAAAGTTCTTTGTATAGACTTCCAGACACGGAATCCACAATAAAAATAAAATCCCCCTCCCTCCCGCTGCTCCCCCCTCCCCAGACTGCTTTGCTTTGTATTTTATAGAACATACAACATCAGAAGAATGCCAGAGGCACCCTACACCACAATTTAAAGATTTGTTAACTGAGGCCTTGGTCCCAGCAGTGCATTTGCATTCGGAAACTTTGCTTCCTTTTCCTTGCCAGTTCGGTTGGCCACGTGTGGTACAAATGCGTACAAGGGATCTAGTCTGAGATCAAATCCAGCAGAAGGAGAAAAAAAAATAAAAATAAAAGAGGAAGAATGAAAATGGAACCACTTGTTTATCAGAATCAGCCACTCTCTTACAAAAGGCTTCCCCTGTAAAATTATGCTCAGTTATGAGAAGGATAAAAGCAAGCAGGTAACAAGTTGCAGTGAAATTATTATGATTCTATTTTTTTTTACTCATTTTTATGGTGCCTTAGATAGGCAGACTGCCAGAATTGCAGGGGGGGGAAAAGGCTAATTTGAGAGACATGTTGAGAGACAATAACAATTTGCACTTGGGTAAATATTTGGCAATGTTGAAGCTATACAATATAACCCGGGCACGTGTAGCACTCAGTCCACAAACAGTTTAGCACCATATTGATAGGTCATGCAGCAAAACCCTCTCCTTGGGGTTTGCTTGGGAGTTAAAAGCATGAAATATTACAGTGCAAGGTCATCTATACCCTTAGCTTCTATAGGGGCAAGGTGGCAAAGGTGATGCTGTCTCAGAGGTAAGTGTTGGCCAGCCCCTGGCTCTATGTCCCTATCGTCGTCACCACGCCGGGGTTGATGGCACCTGGTGGAGAAAGAGGGAATAAATGATGCAGGATATTGAGGGAACGAGGAAATTGCCAGGGCTTGCTGAGGAGTCCAAGCCCATACCAGGGATTTGGCTGAGTCCCTCTTACCAGGGATGCAGAGTTTTTCACATTCTTTCTGTGTGTTGAACCGGTTCTCGTTGCCACCGCAGCCACCGTACCAGAAGCGGGCGCAGCTCTTGGTCTCAGGGTCGTAGTACCACTTCAGCACAAAGTTCCTGCAGGTGCCCTCATCCTTCTGCAGCTGGCAGATATCCATGACTGTGGAAAAAAGTGGGAGCAACAATGATCAGTGGCACTCCTGGGTGAAGCACAGCGTTTTCTGAGCATATCTGCAGGGCAGGGCTGGAATGCAAGCTGAGAAAGGGCATCCACGGTACAGACTATGCACATCTCCTGTGACTAAATCCCATCTCTTTCTTTGCAAGAAGCTCTTTCCCTGGAGGTCACCAGCCCTGGTGCACAAGTCCCCTCCTGAGTTGCTGCCGTGCATCCAGGGGCGATGAGAGAAGAATGCTGCATGGCAGTGGTTATCTGCAAATCCCTTGGATCTGTAGGAAATGAGTTGGCAGGTCTCTGAACTGGGAGAGGACTGGCTGGGCTGCAAGGGAAGAAGTATTGGCACCACCAAAATGACTGACTCCCTCTGAAAAGAGGAATCTTCTATGAGAAGATGCTGCTGGATTCACCACACACTGCCCATGGCATCTTGCATCCCTTGCTGGGCTAGCGGGGAGCAAAACAAAGCGCTTGGATGTGGCAAAATGAAATTGCCAAATAATTTTTTTTAAATAAAATTTTAAAAATACCTGATATTAGGCACTGATTTACCATCAGGTCACAAACCTCCCTTCACACAGGGATGCAGAAGGGGCTCGTACCACCTCTGCTCAGCACGGCATAACCACCACAGGTAAAGAGGAGTCAGAAATCAGTATTGACCTTCCAGTTCAGCCGTGCTTTTGGGCTCCGACAGCCAAAAGCTTCCCCATGCCTTAGGCAGGCTCTTTGCCTTTTTTTATATTCAGATTTCCTTTTTCCAAAGTCCATCTCCCTTCTTCCCCACCTTCCAAAACACTGAAATCCAGCAGATGAGAGCACAGGAATGACTCTACCCCAAACCCTGCACAGGAATCAAATCCAAACACTAATCAAAACAGAAGAATTTCTTCTGCATGAATAACCTAATTTCCCCCTAATTTTGTTTAATTTTCTGAAATTAAACAAAAGCTTACCCAAAAATTTCCAAGAATTGATGGAGAGCAAGAAATGGGGAGTTAAAATGTGTTTTAAACTGTGGCAGGTTCAAAAGATGGGGAGAACCAGTTTTAATTCATCCCATAGAGAAAATGTGCCTGGGCTCCTCAGTTACACTTAACAATTACTTTTGTCACGGTAAAAAAAAATGAATTACAATAAAAAAATAGAACCATAGAATCATTAAGGTTGGAAAAGCCCTCTAAGACCCTTGAGCCCAATCATTACAGCAGCACTGCCAAGCTCAGCACTAAACCATGCCTCAAGTTCCACATCTACACATGAAAAATAGATATTAAAAGTCAATAATTAAAGGGGATCACAGCATTTAAAAGGCTTCAAACGGGAGGTGGGTCTGGTGCATGTTTTGCACCCAAAGAGCCTTAAGATTTGGGAGCTTTACTAATTTCTCGGTGTTGCACCTGCTATGGGTTGAACTCAAAGCCTGAGCCACCACCCAGCATCTTAAAATCTGAGCTGCATTGAACTCCTGTGTCCATTTTCCACGTGGATCCAAGCTCTGGCTTTGCAGGAAATGGAAAGGGAATAAAGAGCGCAGAGCACGGCGGGCAGAGACCTGAACATCCCTCCAGGGCCCCTCGTCTGCTTGTCTTGACTCTGTGCCCAGGGCAGAGCAGTGCCAAGTTGATGAAATATCACTTTAGCCTCAGCAAGAGCTGCTGGAAACATCATCAAGGCATGTGACAATGATCAGAAGGGGCTGGCCTGTGGGACAGGGCTCACAGAAACACGTGTCCTCCAGAGAAAACCTCATCAGGGAGGCATCCCTGCTCTCTGAGGGTGGAATCCTGCTCTGGAGTGAAGCTCCAGGTTTCTGCACAAGCTGTGCACCGCTTCCTCTGGCAGCAAAGTGCTCAAACTACAGCCAGAGGATCCATGATGCCCATTTGCATCCCCTAAGCACCTTGAAATCCCCTTTTGCCACCCCAGACATCTCTGTGACTGGTGGTGGCTGCCTCCTCCCTGCCTCCATATCCCTGCAGGGCTGCCAGTGACAAAAATTCCCAAGCGTGATTTAAGGATCCTAAAATACACCTAAGGAAGTCAAATGAGGTGGAAGGGCCCAGAATTTGCCTTTTCAAGCCCTGTAATGCGCCTGCAAGGACTAAAGCCCTGCCTTTAGGTGCCAGAGCTGTCTTCACTTCTTGGTTTCCCTTCCAGCTCCACAAAGGGCTCTGAAACACCTCTGGGAGAGGGAGTCTGCTCTGATAAGGAGGATTTCCTGGGCTCTGTTCCCATTCCCTTGCAGAATCAGCACAGCTGATTTCAAGTCTCTTCTCCCTTCCCAGGTGTTCAAGAGGTTTGCAAACACAATCCCTTAACCTCAGAAACTCCTTGAAGAGGGGAGGGCATTGCCATTTTCTTGTGGGCTCCTCCCTCAACCTTGACTTTTATCTCTTGGTGATGAAGGAAAATGTCTCCATGCAATATCCGATCCCCATGGAGTCACTTTCCATCAGGTTTTTTGGTTACAGGCAATGAAACGTTGGGAATTCTCTGCATTTCAGCAGAGTGGTGGCACTTTTTGGTCATACAGAGATAACACAAACTGGTTTGGGACCACGCCACGCTCCAGTTCAGCAACCCCAGGTCTCTCGTGAAATCCAGTGAGCTTTGCCACTCAGGTTGTGTCAACACAGCACGTCCTGGTGGGACAACACACATGCAAAGTGACTTGCTCATGCAAAGCAGATGGAAGGGCATGGTTGTGTGAAGGAGCAAGTGAGAACTAAGTCTGTACTGCTTTTGATCTGGGGTTGGACAGGCTTGGATGCATGCTGTGAAATGGTCAAGGTGAAAGAATGGGTTTGCTTGGTTTGTGATGATGAATTTTTGTTTGGGGGAGTGTTACCTGATGACAATCTTTTCTCAAGGGGTGGCTGCTGCATGGCTTTCTCAGCTGCTGCTGGAGGAGGAAAAAGCGCATGGGTTTGGATTTTAAACGGTGTTTTCTCTCTGATCCAAACATTTGACAACAGGATAAAATGCAAAAGGGTGAATCCTAATGGGGTACTTACATGGCTTTAAGCATTTGTTATAGCACTCAGCTTCAGTCTCAAATCTATTGGCATTACCTCCACAGCCACCATACCAACCCTGGCTGCAGAACTTGTGTTTGGAGTCAAAGAACCACACAATCTGATAGTCCTTGCACTGCATGCCCATGTCAAAGTCCAGCAAGCAAGGGTCTGGCCAATCTGCATGGCAAAAGGTGCAAAGGTTAAGTGATTCTGAGAGGGTTAAAAGCTGAAAAAGCAATGAGATTGAAAAGAAAAAAAAGGGAAAATAAAGCCTGGTTCAGGACTGGTGGCATTTCCTTCTCAAGTATTCTGTCTTGCTGGATGCAAACCTTCCCCAGCCTCCAGCTTGCCTCTCCTTGCTCTGGATTTTGTCACAGATCCAAACCCCAAATCCTTGGAGCAACATAGTGGGAACCCCTTACTCCCCACCAGTGCACTCAGAACTGAGCCCTCCCACAAATCCCCCCCCCTCTGTTTTCAAAGCTATTTGTCTTGGCAGTAACTTCTAATCCTTAAGTGTGTTTATCTCTAAAAGCAAGTTGCACCTGGTATATGTGAGGGCTCATTGAAGATTTAAACATATGTTCCTTTCCTGCCCCAAAACTGATAATTTATGTCCAAATCCCAGAGTTTTTATTAGCTAAGCTGGGCCATCCATGCTATTTTACCTATATAAGGAGGGCAGAGTGTGGGCTTTCCTCCAAGGTCTCTCACAAGATTTACACGTGGGTCTCTCCCATGAACTAGAGGAGGCTCAGCTAAACCCATCCCCAATCCCCAGCCTTTTTTACAGTCTTTATCCTGTTGAAAACCTTTGGATTAACATCCTTGGGGAATGCTTCTCCCAGACTGCTGGCTGCTATAAATCCTCAGGCAGAGGATTGCTGCAAGTGGGTTGACAAGAGGAGCTGAGATGGAGAGGTCAGAGCAAGCACACAGAACATCCATTTTCCTCAGAGCAGGAGAAGCCCACACACCTGGTTTCCCAAGGGGTTAAACAAGGGGTTAAACAAAGCCAGGGGGTGCTTGTCACCTGGTGGGAACAAGGCTTCTGAGGGGGATGTCAGTGCCAGGGAGAGGGGCCAAATGAGGGGGAGCACATGGGAAAGGAAGGATGATGGCTCATGCAGGAAGGAGAAATGAGGGTCCAGCACAAGCCCTTGGCCCCTCCACACAAAGCTGAAGTGGTGCCACCAGCCAGGCATGAATAAGATCCATGCTCAACCCACTCAACACCAGCAGCCAGAGCTCAACAGCAGCTCCACAGCTCCTGGATGGACACCATGAGCAGCAGCATTCCCTGTGCTCTCAGACCACTTTGTGAAGAAAATGAGCCACAGTGCAAGCAAAATGTTTAAAGGAAAACATGGGAGCGATGACTGAGGGATGAGTTTTGGATGACAGATCCATTGTTGGTGTGCCTGCAGTGGCTGTGCTGCTTGATGAAGGCTGAGAGCCCTTCCAGGTCCTTGGAGGAGGGGTTGTGACACTGATGGTACCACTGAGTGTGACAGCACCAATGTGATGATCTTGATGTCACCCAAAGTGATGAAATGAGGCAGAGACCCCAGTGCAGGGCTCAGACCCGTGTGGCCAAGGATGTCACCAAGTCTGTGATCAGTTGGCTCTGCAAAGCCAAGGACTTGCAGATCCTTTGGTCTCAGTGGCACTGTGAGAGCCCCCAGCCCAGCAGTCCCCCTGTGGCCCACACTCACCACTCTCAGGCCCTTCCAGTGGCTCAGTGTTGAGCATCATGTTGGCCAGGGGCACCTGGGGCTTCACGGGGGTCTCTGTGAAGGGGAGGCAGAGGGTCAGTCAAGGGGCAGGGCAGCAGCAGCAGCACCCTCAGTGCAGTGATAAACAAACTCCCTAGCCCCAGCTCCAGCGCAGGAGCCAGGTCTGAATCTGTTTAGCCCAGCACACACATCTGAGAAGTGTTTATTTGAGGCAGCTAACAGGATGAGTAATCCCCAGATGCCCCTCTGAGCCCAAACAGGATCACCCTCTGTCCCCAGCCAGTGGCTCTGCTTGGGCTCATCCTCAGGGCCCCAAGTGACTGCCTTGGATGGCCCCCACTCACCCCACAGCATCGACAGGGCAGGGGCTCAGGAGATGCATGTGGCCTTTCTGGAGCCAGTTTAGCTTTGGTGTCCTGGCCTTAGAGATGGCAGAATGAAAAATGCATCCCCCAGGGGAGCCAATCCATGATGGATCCATACCCTTTTGTTCCCTCGAGGGCTCTCTTGGACCACACTCCTCCCATCAGGCCTCACATCCCTCTAGGAACTATGATGATGATTGTCACAGGTGCAAAAATTCCATGGGGCTGGAGGGCAGGAGGGGGCTGCAGCCACAGGAAGGGCTGGATTGGCTTTTCATTGGTGTACAGTTTTGGTGTGGACAAGGGGGACAATCCTACTCAGTGCCCAGGTCCCAGCTTGTCACCACTGCCTACTCAGTTTGTTCCCATTCAAGATTTATGCTGTGGGAACGGCAGCTTCCCTGGGCATTGGCAGCTCCAATTCAGCACATGCAAATGTTACTGCTACCCACTGATGTCTTTTCTCGACATTTTTGTGGGCATGTTTATTGCTTGCGAAGGTAAGGGACTGGTCCAAACTCACTGAAGCCAGAGGCTTCTCCATGGGCACTGGAATTGTCTTGGGAGTGCCAGAGGAAGCCAGACACGGCACTGGCAGGACCAGCACAAACTTCACAGCACCAAGCCAAGTCACCTCTGTGCCAGCTGTATTTAAAAAAACTTGGCTGTGTCTTAGACAGCGACTTTTGGCCGTGGCAGAGGGTTTGGTGAGGTTCACACTGCATCTGCACACGTGGAGCTTGGATTCCCAAGAGACTAAACCCCCTGTTTCATCTCTGCTTTGTGGGTTTTCTGGATAGTGTGGGAAGCAGATTGGTGGCTATGGAAATGGTGATCAGAGAAGCAGCTTTTCTTGTGTATTTTGCAATTGGGCTGGACTGAGTTCACCACTTTGACTCATTATTAATTGCAGTAGTGCAGGCTAGACCCCCACCAGGACCTTTTGCACCAATGTACAAAGCCTCCAGCACGTAACAAACCCCACTCTGGGACTGCCTTTAATTATCCTACATTCTGTGTGGATTTAACCCCCCCTGAAGTGCAGCTCCCATTTTTCAAAGAAACACATTTTCCACATCTCATACCCTGCTGCTGATCCAGAGGATGGCAGACATGAGGTGACACAACTGAGCTGGGATTGTTGGTACCAACTGATTCCAGACCCCTTATTTTTTCTTTCCTTCCCACTTTTTGTGCCCACTTAAAGAAAAAATAAA
The DNA here is from genome assembly GCA_034509425.1 of Eopsaltria australis. Lineage (NCBI taxonomy): Eukaryota > Metazoa > Chordata > Aves > Passeriformes > Petroicidae > Eopsaltria > Eopsaltria australis. Next base: position 72,165 of record JAVTVJ010010752.1, read on the forward strand.
TGTCCCCACGCTTCTAAAGAGTCACTTACTTGTGCTGAATGACCCTGTGTAGGTTACTTTGTGCTGTGATTTCTGGTAGCCAGTGATGACGACAATGTATTTTTGCCCACTCCTGAGCCCTCGGATCACGTGCTCGGTGCCAGTCAGGTTTTGCCTCTGCACGAGGGAGTGATCGTGGGCCAAGGTGACAGTGACATCAAAGGTGTTGTGTGGCTCGGGGCTGGCCCAGCGCAGCCTGGCACTGCTCTCGGTGACATCTGTGATTTGGATGTCGAGGGTCTTTGCTGCAGGGAAGAATCAGAAGGGACATCAAGCAGTGAATGAAGAGGGAAGGAGATTAAGGAAAAAGTGCCTCAGTGCTGCAGAATCCTCCTTCCATGGCAAGTGCAAGCCAGGCTGGTGTTTGGCTGTCTCAGATGCCACTGCAGGGGAGGCTTTGTTTTCTATAGCCCAGATGATTCACCAAGTGCTTTATTTATATTTAATTATCTGTTGCAATCTAGCAAATCAACACCTTTTTTTTTTTTTTTTACAAGTTTCTCACAGCTTGAAATTCCCAGCACTTTCCCAACAACTGTAAATGTGCCCAGTCAGATCCTTCCCTAGGGTGCAATGGATTCACTGAGCTGCTGAAGACCTTCGAGCCAAGCCTGCTTAAGAGTGAACATAAAATCACGGATTGTTTTGGGTTGGAAGGGACCTTAAAAACCATCTCATTCCAACCCGCTGGTTGACCCATGGGCAGGGACAGCTTTCACTGGACCAGGTTGCTCCAAGCCCCATCCAGCCTGGTCTTGAACACTTCCAGGGATGACAACCTCAAGATAACCTTAACAGGTCAAAGAAGTTATTATGGAAAGGTTTCCCTGCTCTGGCAGAGTACTGGATGAGACCTTTATAAACACTGCTTAAAGCACTAGTGGAGCAAGAAACACCCAGAAATGTTTATTCCCCTCAAACTGATAAAAGCATTAGCCTTGCAAAAGCTGATTGCATTTATTTATTGCTTTTTATTTATTATTTATGCAGGGATTTGCCATCAGTGGCTGAATGAGCATCCCTGTGCCTGGACACATTCTTTGATCGTTGCTCAGCTAGTGCAAATCTACCTGCACCCCCTTGCAAAAATACCTGAGAAATCTCCTTTGTATGAACTGAACATGAAGGAGGCTTGGCATCCCGAAATAGGTCCCAACACCAATCCAGTGATGAACTAACTATTCATACTAGCTGAGAATTTAAACAGTGTCATTGTAGGAATCACCATAAATAGCAAAACTTGGCCAAGGGGCAATGCTACAAGGAAATCATGGAAACTAATGAACCACATTAGAAAGATAAGTTCTCTGTAGCTATATGGATTGTGTTTTGCCTAGGAACAGCCTGTCTGTCCCCCATCCCCCCCATTTTTGCACAAAATTCTTAACACAAGTTGACAACGCCCCATCAGATTTCCAGGTTTGCAGCTAGAAGTGAAATTTCGCCCCTGGGTAACATTTCTCACAGGAATAATCCTCCCAGGGGACAAGAAGAGCCACAACCTGCTGTGGTTCAGCCTAGACAGAGGTCATTCACGTACCACTGTGTCTCCTCCTGCCGCCAGCCACGGTGGCGGTGGCGTTGGTGGCCCGGCTGCTGGCTTTGGCATGGGCGATGGCACCAGCTGCTCCCTGGGCAGTGGCGTTCCCCTGGACCACGGAGCTGGCTGGGGTGGTCTCCATGGCTCTGCCCTGGGCTGTGGTGCTGGCAGGAGTGGTTCTGGCATGGGCACTCGCCACCGGCTTGATGGTTGTGCTGACTGTAGTGCTGGCAGTGAAGGTCCGGCTGACGGTCGCGTTGGGAGCCACGAACCTGAGCAGAATTTTGGAAGTGGAGAACAGTTTACATAGAAACCCACCTGAGGTCAAGAGTCTTTGGCAGCTTTAGATTTGCCCACAGTGAAGAGCGATCCAAGCAGTGAAAAGTGCTTGGAGCAACCTGGTCTAGTGGAAGGTGTACCTGCCCATGGTAAGGGGTTGGAACAAGAGGTTCTTTAAGGCTCCCTCCAACCCAAACTCTTCTGTGATTCTGTGACAAGAGTGAATTCAGTAGAGAGATCTGTAGCACACCTGACTTCAGGGGGCTTGACCTTCTGAAGCCAGGACAGCTCTGTGCCACCAGTCAGTATGGCTGACACAAGCTTTTGCTTCTCTTCAGATAATATTAGCACGGATTCTGTGATGGATTGTGTACGTCAGGTAATCCAGGGCAGCCCAGCCTCTGAAAACAATGTTTTGAGTAGAAAGCCCCAAACTCCTGACCTACATGATCAAAGTCAGAATATACCTCCTTCATATTTTTATACATATATAAATATGAAATTTAGCCCAAATATTAAATTATACATGCCCTTCTCTATAAGATGTCTCTGTTGCTCTTTTGACACAGCACTGAGGGACCAGTAAAAATAATTAAAATATTATTAGAATTCTATTAATTAAAAGATAATCCTGACTTCTGGAAGTGAAGTTGCTTTTTCTTTCCTTTTCCCTGAAGCATTACTCACACTGCTTTCTGCCCGTTGAGCACAGGCTGCTGGCTCTGAGCATTCTGGAGCCACTCACACTGTTTCCTTATCTCTGGAGACAGGTAGAGAGCAAATTCACCTGGAGACAGAAAGAGACATTAAACACTGGAGTTGAGGATTGTGGATACCAACACATTGCATTCATTTCTTCTCAATTAAAAAAAAAAAACAACCAACGTTCCTCTTCTTGCTTGATGTTTGCTTACTGCAGCATCCTGGGCTGGGAGGTTTGTTATTCCAGTTTACAAACATGAGGGCCTTAATTACAGGAGGGCTGTTTTCCTGAGTCTGTCACTTATAAACATATATCCTGTAACAAGGCACTTCCAGCCACACAGGTAATGTTATTTTTTCAAGGGTTAGAAGTTTCCAGGACTGCTGTAAGCAGTAAATGGAAAAAGCAAACTAAGATAACCTAAACATTTATTTCCAGATGTTTGCTTCCTATTTAGTGCAAGACACTCCTGAATCTGTGGTATATCAGCCCACTAATCTGAGTTTCAGGATTTTTTGCTAAAAACTAGCTTTCTTAGAGAGGCCCATTTCTTATCCTCGCTGGAGGGGTGTGTTTTGGATTTCTGGCAGCTGGAGGTCCAGCCTGGGGTCTTCAGCTAAGCTGAGATGTAAATTTTCGAAGCACAGTCACCCCATCTCAAACACAGCAGCATTATTTATCCCTGAGCAAAGAATCCTGTACATCCAGTCCTTAAACACAGAAACTCCAGATCTCAGCCTGAGCCAGCCAAGGGCCTGCTGGACATGATGTTCATGCTGAAGTTGGGAAGAAAGGTCTGCTGGGTGTTCAAGGAGTTCCAAGGAAGGGCTGAGAGGGCCTCAGCAAGACCTATGTGAGAGGCAAGGCAGGCGGGGTGAGATCTGAATCCACAGGTGACCCCATGGAGACCAAGGCAAAACACACAGAAGTGCAAACACTACTTGGTGGATCAACACGGTATGGGATGGAGAGGCCAAAGTGGACGAAACCCAGACATACTCAACTAGGTAAAGTATGAGCAGCCCAAATTGCACCAAACAGTACTAACCACAGAAAAAGAGACTAACTTCAGTGGGTCCTGCTGCCCAGAACCTTTCAGATTAACCCCTCTGAGGCCGTGTGCTGCCCCTTCCATGACACTTTGGCTGTAGGATGTTACACTTACTTCTGATAAAGGATGGCAGCAGTGTCCCAAAACGCAGCAAGGGCTCTTCATGGAGCTCTCCTGGTTTATCAATCTGCTTGAAGAACACGTCGCTTGGCTCACTGGCGAGGCTGTAGATATTCTTGGCATTCACCTTCCTGCCGATGCCCAAGACAACAAAGAAGTACCCTTTGCATTTTGCATTGGTGACAACCCTCTGCAGGTGCTCGAGCTCTTTTTTGTTCACTTTTCCAGTCATCATCAGAACTATGACTTTCAGATCCCGAGGGCTCGGCGCGCTTTCAAAAACGTGAGCAATTGTGTGTTCAATTGCACTTCCTAGGGCCCTAGTGCCATGGAGCTGGGTCATTTGGTTGTGGAGGTAATTAATGATCTTCTCTTTGGATGCATAATCAGTTAGTGAGAACTCAGTTTTTACTGGTGGGAAGCTTGAGCTGGTTTCGTGTTCATAAGGAGCCTGCTGGAGAACGGCCACTCTGGCGTGGTGCTGGGATACTTTGGGCTCCGAGCTGATTTCCAGGTTAGTCACAATGTGGGAAATGTACTTCTTCATCTCATTGAACTGCAGAGGCGTGGTGGACTCAGCACTGTCCAGGATGAAGGCTATGTCTGTGTCCACGTCTGTGGGGGCTGCCCTTCTGTCTCTGAACGCAGGTCTCTGGCCTCCTACGCCGCAGCTGGGATGGGGGTCACACACATCTGGGGAAGACACACAGTGGGTTTCACCTGCAGGACCTGCACACCACCCTCCCTCATCACTGTAAACATCTCCCGTGTCACGTGAAACATCATCAAGCCCTGGACATTCACAGGTCCATTGCTTGATACCAAAGTCGTTTCATCCCACAACACATTCGGTTACGTGTTCACTATTTTTTTCATGTGCTCCTTTGTCCAAGGGGATCCCTGAAGCATTCTGTCATAGGTGGCAGAAGGCCATCTTTTAGAGCACTTAGCTATCAGTATTTGGGCTGTAAAAGTGGCAACCAGACAAAAAGGGAGCTTCTCTTTACAGAGTAGAGAACGCCCAGTGAACCTCCTTCGCAATGCCAATGTTTTGTGCTCAACCCAAGAATCCCTTGCATTCATCAACAAAAGGGCCGACTCCCGACTGGGCTTCCCTTCTTACAACCGACTGCTGCGTGACCAGAAGGATTTGGAACTGTCTAGAGGAGAAATTGGATGCTTTACCCAAACAAATGTGACAAGTCAAGAGCCTCTGGATGGTTTGATTCAGCTGACTGCCGCTGGTTGGAAGAACAATGGCGTGACCAACCGCTGTGTTGTTGATCTGGTGAAATGGAAACAGAAAAACACAGAGTCAGTAATGCTGCCTTCTGTTGTTCCCACCTCAGAGGAGGGGAGGGCAATCCACACCTCTGAGGGATTCTCTGCTCAGCGCAATGCTCTTGGTGGATCCCTTTTGGAGGAGCCTTGTGTCCCTGATGTCAATTTAGAGTCATAAATTCCAAGAAAAGGGATCACTTGAACCAGTGCTCAGTGAGTTCATCTGGGGCTTTTTTGTGGGTTTCAACCTCTGCCTGTCCACTCTCCCTCTGCCAGCAAAGCTAATATACTCCCACCTTCCCACTCTTTGCCTTTTTGTTAGACTTTTCCTTCTGTTTCATTCCACACCTAGCACTCTGGAGCCACGGCCTGGGAAAAGAGTGACTCCTGAGAGTCTCACTAGCATTTCCCAGCATGTACTGTGATGATTACAGAATTAGGGTTTCTCTCCTAATGCATGGATGAGTTTGGCCAGCAATGCTCTCCTCCACACCTGAGAGGCCTGTGGAAGCCAAGCATTGCCTGTGGCATCCAACACCATCAAACCAGACCAAGGGCATAAGGAGAAAATAATGAAAGGGTGAAGGACCCCAACCTCCAGAGCTCTGGCAAGAACTGCATCCTGCCTGCTGGTGAGGAACACAGGCTGGACCCCGGCGTCGTAGAGCTTCAGCACAGCGTCATTGAGCTGTGGGGACGCTCTCGTGTCCCCGTTGCTGAAGAAGACAGCCACTTTCCTCATCAGGAAGCCGCTGCGGGCGCGCTTGAAGGTGTTCCTGGCCACGAAGGACATGGCCGTCTCCAGGCTGCGTGGCTTCGTGGTCAAGGTTGCCTGGAAGTTTTGGATCTGCTGGAGGAGGCTGGACTTCTTCCTGGCGTCAGCAAAGCGGATCTCGGTGGTGACCTCGTTGTTGTAGGTGACCAGAGCCACCCGCGCCCCCCGAGGACAGTTGCTCTCGGCAATGGTTAAGTTGTTGACCACTCTGAGCACTGTTTGCTTCATCCTGTTGAAAACGTCCCTCACGACGCCTGAGGAGGTGTCAATAGCGAAGGCCAGCTCGGTTGGGAAGACGGGGCACTCCTTGGGACCTGTTGGGAATGTGCAACAGGAACAAGTCATGCCTCAAACAGCTGTCAGGATCCAAGGACAGTGTCCTCCGCAGGGGTAAATCATTCATATGCGGGGAGAGCAACAATCGTGTCACACAGCCACCATGAGGTTTAAAGGAGTGGATGAGACTTACCATAGCAGCAAGCTGTGGAAAAGATGGAGAGAAAAAAACAGCTTGGTCAGTGCCATTCTTGTAACATGGTGGGCAAATAAGGGTAGAGAGAGGGGCTCAGCAAAGCACTGAGGTACTCACGGCATTTGTCTTTGATGTTCCGTACCAGCGCACATTGCTTTAGGAAATAAAGAAAGGGGGAAAAGAGATGTGTCACACAGCCAACCCAAGGGTGATTCAAAACAGGAGGGAAATTATGCCACACTTACATCTCTGGATTCTCCCTTCTCGCCTTTAAGGCCCTGTTTCAAAGAAGGAAGAGAAATTGAGTGCAATGTGTATCTCCAGGGTGCCCCACGAACCCTGTCAGAATAATTACTGAACCGTAAGTTGTGCAGGAGCCAAGGGAAAGCCTGTCTGTTTTCAGCTGTGTTTCCAGTAATGTGAGGAAGGGCTTTTCTGTGTGAGGAGTAAACCTAGCTGAGGCCAAACCCAAAAGTGGGGGTGGGACTAGATTGTCTTTAAGGTCCCTTCCAACCCAGACCATTCTATGAGTTATGATGCTCCAGGCTCACATGCAAAGCAAGCCCAGTCACCTTGGCCTTTCTAGGGAGCCTTGTGCCAGCCAGCTTTGGTCATGGACCATATCCCCTGTGGGGTGGTGAATGATAAAGAGCTGAGAATTTCCTAAAGGAATTTTAAGGGGGATATTGCCATGGGGAATTCCTAATGCCTGGAAAGAGCGTGCCTCTTGACTTTTTCCTTTGGTTTGAAGAAGGGTAAATATTTTTCAGAGATAAACAGCTCCTTAAAAATTTATAGAGACACATCCAAGACAAATAAAGAGGGATTTCCCCAGCTTGAAATCAGCAGGAGACAGTGATGGACTTATTTTTCAAGCCCTGGCACCCACAGGGACCATTACATGAAGCCAATCAGGAATGCAATGAGCACTTACAGATGGGCCAGGGTATCCAATCTCTCCTTTCTGACCCGGTGTCCCAGGCTCTCCTGCGTTTCCCTAGAAAGAGAGAGCAGAGAAGCCCCCTCCATGAACATCTCCAGGAGGACTTTCAGGAGCACTTGGAGGAAAAGATGTGCCCATCCTTCAGGGCACTCATGCAGCAGGGAAAATCTGTACCATGGTCCAACTTACTCTGCGGCCTCTGTTTCCTTTGGGGCCGGGGCCTCCAGCAACACCACGGTCACCAGGTCCACCCTAGGAGGGGAAAACCACAAACAGCAGCTCTAAACCTGCACAGGCCCATGGAAAACTGCTTGGAAAATAAGTGCACAGCTCGTGGGCTGCATCCTACCTTGGGCCCTGCGTAACCTATGAAGCCACGTTCACCCTGAAACAACAGAGAAGTTAATTTGAATATGTTCTAGAAAGTGCCCTCATCCATCTGCACTGGAGATCTTGGCTGCTTCCTTGTCCTTGTTAAGGAGGGGGGAATGCTGGGCATACACCTACCTTCCTGCCTTTAGGACCTGGGCCACCAATTCCATCTCGTCCATCATCACCCTAAAATTGGAAAGTCAAAGTTGTTAATATGTAAATTATATGTCATGTGTAAACAAATTAAACCCCACAGGTCCAGCAGCACCAATAGAAAGAGCCCACTGAAGCCAGAGGCCTTTGTGGGTTCCTTTAAGTTCCTTAAGTGTCCTTAGAGATGTGAGGCCATGGCCACACTCACCATCTCTCCTCGTGGGCCTGGCTGTCCGTTCGGTCCTTTGGGTCCAGGGTTTCCAGGCTCACCCTAAAAAAGAGGAGCATCTGTTAAAGCATGTGCTGGAACTCCAGGCAGCTCTGAGCCTTTCCCACCCCATCAACCCTGATTTCTTCTCACAGAGCAGTCTGCAGCTCTCCTTGTGGCAGAAAGGCATGACTGGACCTACGCAGCCAGCGCTGCTGCAAAGTGCATGCTCTTTAGTGGGACCTTTGGTGACTTCAGGGAAGTTAAAACCTTCCCACATGGGCATTTTCTGAGAATCTGTGCAGGAAAGTTGCTTGGGATTCCTGATTGCTCAGTTACTTTTGCCTTTCTGTTCACTGAAATGAGAGCCTAAAGAGTGCCTAATGACAGCTGCTTCTCTCCACACCAAGAGGTTAATCTCATGTATTTCTTTAAGCCCATGCAAAATCCAGCAGCATTTCCATACAGCTTTAGTTGCTGATGCTCAGTGCTCCTGAATGCATACCTTCCTTCCCAGGGGACCAATCCTGCCACGTTCTCCTGGGGGTCCTGGAGGTCCACTCCCAGCCTGGAATGGAAATGGGGAGAGCCACGTTGGCAGCATGTCAAGAAAACTCGGGTGCCAGAAACTAGGGAATTGGGTGACCATAGAAATCATGTATTCACTGCTGGGGCTGGTGGCTCTCAAAACACCTCTGGAAATTCAGAAGTCTGCTTCATGTTTGGGAAGAGCTGGAGGTCCAGTTCGGTCCAATGAAAATGTCAGCAGCAATTTGTATTGTCCCTAAGAGAACACCCACAGGAAAGCAGGAGGGGGAAAATCATGCTGTGGGTGGGGAAATGCAATATGGCTTCATGTTGATGGGTCTGGCTGAGGAATGCAGCAGGAGGGATAAATAAATACATAAGGTGGCCCCAGCAGGCATGTGAGATGGTCATGCTCTGGCTTCAGAGGATGAAACACCACAGAGATGCCCCACCAGTCACTCAGGGATCCTCTTTAACTAAAATTGCAATAATGGGCCAAACACTGAAGTCCTGAGCCCTCTGTGGTTGCTTTTCGCTCTTTCTCTTCCATAACTCTTGATTGAGAAGTCTTAAGCATAAGTTGAGAGGAGAATCATGCTGGAAGAGTGTGTTAAAAGAGAGTGGAGCAGAGTTGGAACCCTAGGAGAGGGGAATGGGAAGACACATTGGAATCTTATTAGTTCAACAAGAGTAGAGTTGGGTCAATGTCTGGGAAGCAGCAGAAGGATTACCCTGGGTCCAGGGACACCCTGCTCTCCTCTGATGCCTGGAGTGCCACCTGGCCAGGTGGACCCTGTGTGGGGAGAAAAGAGAGCCTGTCAGCACACATGGACAGAAAAACACCAGAACCCAAGGGGAAGCAAATGCTGCAGTCTCTGAGGGATGCTTTGCAAACACATCACACTTTGGTTGGTGTGAATGCAGCGGCAGGTGGGACAGCCAGTCCACAGCACACCCAAAAATACCCAAATCCCAACAGTCCTTGTGGATGGCATTCTTTGGGGAAGTGTCTGTGATGAAATAACACCACAGCAGCATGAGGCAAGGCCTTTCCTCTGCTGTGAACTCACTGACCTGTGGGCCTCGCATGCCTTGTTCTCCAGCTGGCCCTGCTTGGCCAGGCGAGCCCTTGGTGCCCTGGAAGTACAAAACAGGACAGTGCAGGTTAGCACGGGCAGACACGGTCAGCACTGTGGGAAGGGAAAACAGAGATCAGGGTATCCACAGCTGAACAAAGAGCAGGGAAGAACAGATTTTCAGTTGGGTTTTTTTTTCTTGTGGTTTTTTTTCAAGATACGGTGATAGCAGAGAATAAGCACAGTGATGGTGGGTGCAGTTTGCCTCCTGCAATTGATGGGCATCAACCATCATGCTTACACTGCTCTAGCAGCACATGGGGACAAAACACCTGACCAGGGAATGCTGTAGAAGACAGGCAGGCACATGGACAGTTGGTTCTGCACTGAGCCCAGAAAGAAGCACACGGGGAGATGAGCCTGAGGAAGAGGAGGGAAATTTGGAGGAGAGAGGAGGCAGAGAGAAACAAGCAAAGCCTGCATGTCCCTTCTCTTGGCACATCTCTCTGGGGGCTGAGGCTGCCTGGCACATGGTGTGGCAGGAGCTCCAAGTGTTGTCCCATCACCACCTACCTTAACTCCTACGGGTCCCCTTCGCCTGCCATGCCCTGCAAATGAAGGAACAATGAGGCTTGTTGATCTAATATGTAAGCATACCTTTCCCTATTGCTTTTAGATCCATGTTTCAATGATTCTTGTAGTCCAAGATTACATTTGGATGGTTTAAACTACTGGGGGGAAAGGGAGAGGGAAATCCACATGGTCAGCTCTCTTACATCAGACTTGGGCATGTTTTCTCACTCCTCACATCCCCCATGTAGGTGAGTTTCTCCCTCATGCATGCCTGGAGTCTGTCACCATCCCTGGGACAGTAGTGACATGCAGCAGGGAACACATCCCAGACATCTCAGCTCCAGTTTGGTTTTTGCCTTTCCAAAACCAGCAGCCAAATGCAGATGCATATCATGGAATCACAGATCGGTTTGGATTGGAAGGGACCTTCAAAACCATCTCATTCCAACGCCCTGCCATGGGCAAGGACACCTTCCACTAGACTAGGTTGTTCCAAGCACCATCCAACCTGGCTTGTATAAATCAATAAATCAGTTGCAACTCCACTGACCTGAGCACTGAGTTATTTGCATGGGAATAAATTCACCTTTTAAAGTCTCTACAACAAGCCAGGAAACCATGAGGCATTTTCCTTTTGAGATTTTTTTCTTTTTTGGGGGTGGTTTGTTGGGTTTTGAGGTTGAATTCCTGATGTTTGTGAAATGAAACACATGGGAAGGAAGGAGGGGAAAAGTTATGGTCAATCTAAACTTGGGCCTTGCTGACTGGAGGTCTGGCAACTCACCCTCCTCCCAACTCCACCGTCTTGGCCCTCTGGCCCTGCTGGTCCTGGATCTCCCTAAGGGAAAAACAAAACTCAAGTGAGAGCCCTGAAGTGAGCAGGCACTGGGAAAACAGATGCAATCCTCAAAAAATGGCCCCTTTCATGCTTTCACACAAGTTAATAGTCCTGCTTCGGTGGGAATCCTTCTAACAGCTCACAGAGACTTTCCATCAAGTTTCTGAGCCAGCACAAGTCAACGTTCCTATTCCATGGGAAATGCCTTCTGACAGTTTAAAATGGATTTTTTATTGTGAGCTGATAAGAAAACAGATGGGTTTTGAAATTTTCCAAGAAGCGTGTGGGGTTTTTATTCTTGCCAAGGTTTCAGGTGAATCAGGAGGTTTAGATTTGGAGTGATCTAATCAGTTCTCTGCTTTTGTATATGACCCATGAGAACATGCAAAGGCAATTTCCAAGTACAAAGTTCTTTTCAGAGGCAACATCCCAAAAGGCATTGTAGAATAATAATAATAATAATAATAATAATTTTTAAAGGGTGCTTTTGACACAAACATCTTCTAAACTGACATCTTCCCAGAGAAAGTTTTGGTTGCAAACCAACAACATTTTCTAGTGGAAAAAAACATTCCATCTGACAAGGCACAGTGAGTTTAAGAAACTTGCATCTTTTTGGCAGCATCCTTTTTTCTCCCTTTCTCTGTCCCATTCTGTTATAAAAACCGAAAAAAAACCCACAAGACAACAAAGAAATTTTACCATTGGTCCAATTTCACCCTTTTGTCCTTTGGAGCCCCGCTGAGTATTTTCAGCTCCTGAATCTCCCTGAAAGCAACAGAGCAATAAGAAACATCTGTGTAAGTGGGACATGAAAATCAAATCTCGTAAACTGCTCTGCTAGAGCTGAGAATCAATTTTCCTTTCTTTTTTTCCTTTTTTTTTAACTGAATTAGAGGAGGTATTGCTGCTGTTTTCAGACAGACACAGCTTTTCAACTGAGAAATAATCCTGAAGAAGAGAAAGAGGAATTTTAACAGGGTGAAACAGTGGTTGATGGGTTGGTATCATGTGATACCCACATGTCACCTCCGAGTCCTTGTTGTGGCATGGGACCTGCCACTGTCAAAGAGCAATTGGTAAGCCAGTCACCCTCTCTGATGACACCAGGATCAATGTAAAGTGGGCGGAAAATCAAGAAGATGCCTTGGGAGTATTTACCGGATCTCCACGGAGCCCACGGTCGCCTCGTTCTCCCCGTTCTCCCTTTACACCCTTATCTCCCTGTGGGAGGAGATGGAGAGTTAGGAAGAGCAGTCCTTGCCTGTCAAAAGCATCTCTGCCCACCTCTCAGCCCTGAGGGGAGCATAATGGCTTTCCCCCCTCCCCTGGCTCGAATCCACCTCTATGCCATCATGTAGCCCCACTGCAACAGTGGTTAAAACCTACCCTCCTGCCAGAATATCCCTTCTCTCCAGAGGAGCCTGGCAAACCCTTGTCTCCCTGAAAAAAGAAAAACATTTTAGAATATTTTCCACTTCCAAGGTGCTTTTTAGATACCTCACTGAAGCATCAAGTCATTAAGAGAAAAACAATTAAAATGACTAACCTCTTCTCCATCAATGCCATCCAGACCCATTTCTCCCAGTTCTCCCTGTGGAAAGGAGGCAAGGGGCAAATGCTCACTGAGAGGAAGGGAGAAAGGAGAGGGGGATACTGATGTTCCACACACTCACGCTCACTGCTGTGGCATGAGGGAATAGCTCCATACCTTCTCTCCTGGGAATCCCCGAGAGCCCTAAGGAGATGGAAAAGAGAGTTACTCCACTTTTGTCCAGCTCACTGTCACAGGAAGCAATGCAGAAGGAGGGTTGGGCTTGTTGGCAGACCCAGAGCCATAACCAGGACAGGACTTGCCCTAATTTCTCTTATGCCAATGTTTGTCTCCCCAGGACTTGTGCCAAGATAAAATGTGTGGGGCATGGGGGTTAATGCAGCTGATCCAATAAAATATCTCACTCCTTAGCCACAACTCTTTCTCCACTGACATTTGTTTTTCCCTGCACCCATTTTTATGTTAATCCAGAGCCAGTTCTAGTGCCTTTGTCCAAGGCTGAAGAGATTTTTAACGAGACTCAGTATCTCAGCTGCAACTAATGGGCTTGGCTCATGCATTCCTCTTCTCCGTGCCAGAAGATCATGTGGTCAGAGCAAATGGTAGGAAACATCCCCTTAATTTCACTATTTCCCATAAATATCATATGTTTCACCACCTTTTCTGGCTTGGGGTGCAGCTGCTGTCCTGGGCCATTACCTCAAGGTTCCTCTTTAAAGCCATGGCTCACTTGTCTCCCTCTTCCCCAACAGCAGAGTTCCACCCACTCACTGTCCCAGCCCTGTGCCAAGAACACACACATCCATCCCTTCCCAAATCTTTCCCCCAGAGCCAGACTGCAGAAGATAGGTCAGCCTTGTCTGTGGATTGAGCCTGGGTCTCTGGGCTGTGTTTTTGCTCTTCCTAGTGACACTAAAGCCACAACACCCTCTGAAAACCCTGGTGCTTGGCCAGGTGGACACAGCCACTCAGGGGCATGTGACAGAGGTTGTGTGACCTCCTAAAGCAGCGGGAGTTGCCTTTGGGGGACTCCCACCCACTGGAGTCTGGGTCTGCTCTGTGCAGGCTTGTTCCACACGTACCTTTGTTCCTCTGTGCCCAGGGCATCCCTGGAAACCTTGTGTCCCATTCGAACCCGGTGGTCCACGCTCACCCTGGTGCATGGAAGGGAAAAAACAACAGTCAGGAGTTGCCTGCTAAGGCTGTTTCTGTGGCTAGCTGTCACAGGAGGTGGCTTGGTGGCACAGGAGCAGCAGGTTTTGCCTGGCCACTCCACCATCCCTTGCCCACGGTCTTCCTCATGTAGAGACCAACTGCAAGTCTTCATCATCGAGAGAGAAACATCCTTCCCAGGCCCTCAGCTGTGAAAGACCTTTGTGAAACTTCTCTTTCAACATTAAAATGACAAGACAAAGCCCTCAGAGCTCTGCACAGATGTCTCATTCCATCATGGCCTTCAAGCCCCAGGAAAACATTGCCTGGCATGCAATGTCACACAGCAGCCTTTGGACCCTGACTGTGCTGTTGGAAAAGCCATGAGCACCATCAGCCCCTTGGCCTTGGCTTCACCCCTTGGGAGTGATGCATGGAGGGATGCTTATTCCAGGGCTGATGTGGGATTCATGCAGAGTTTGGTTGAAGAGTGTTAGTAAGAATTCATGGGATTCACGTCGTCTGCTGTGTGATGGATAGGAACTCTTGGTTCCACTTTTGGACTAACTCAAATCTTTCAGCTGCAGATGGTATGGATAACTTTGGCATAGGCTGCAGATTTGATGTTGCTGAGGATTTTATTTGCTTTGGGGAATAGCACAGAGATGGGTTTCTAATGGGTGTCATTCCCCACATCATCCTTCTCCAGCTCTCAAGAAGCTCCTTACTGACTTTCTCTCAGGAGCAGCTGGGACCAGCAACTCTGCCTGTCAAGTGTGGGAAACTCAGAGTTCTGCTATCTCTTCTAAGCCACATCCACATTCCCAGCAGAAAAAAAAAAACTTTGGAGGCTTTTCATTTGGTGGAAAAGCTTCCAAACACTTTGCTATGGTGCGGTCCCCATTTGAACAGGGGCAGTCACTCACCGGTCCTCCTTCATCACCAGGGTAGCCTCCGTAGCCAAGATCCCCCGTGACACCCTAGAAGACAACAAAGAAAATTGTGGATTTCCTTCATAGTTCTGTGACTGATATTCAAGGTTTCCCTACATAAGCACAAAGCAGCTTGGTCATCCGTGTTAATGAGAGATATAATCTCCTTTTGGTGTCCCTAAATTGTTTCACAGGACATTTCACCCCTTCCCTCCAGCCACTTATCCCTGCTCTCTTGGGTGTTTTGCAGCACTAAGGCTGTGAGGAAAGGGAGGAAGAGCAGCCCTCAATTGCTCTGCATGGCCCAGGGCCAGTTTTCAAATGGGGGGAGTAAGTGGAGGTGATCTCCCCATTAACATCACCCACTGCAACTACACAACCTGCATGCCATCACCAGGCTCCTATGCACAGGGACCCTTCATCCCCAGATGAAGTGACCTACCTTTGGTCCTATAGGGCCTGGCACACCTCTGTCCCCTCTCTGTCCTGAGCACTTGCAGGGGACCTTGCAGCACGTCCTCTCTGCGATGTTGTCCTTCAGGAAAAATGGGAAGTGAAAGCGTCAGAAACCTGCCAGTCCCAGCACCTGATTTTGGACAACAGAGGGAAGGGTTTAAACAGAAACTGCATGGGGCAGAATTTGTAGAGTGCATTTAGTGGGACATCAGTCCCCAGAGCAGTGCCTGTCACCAAAGAGAGAAATCTCATCTCCAAAGAAACAAACCCAGGCTGTGGAGCAGGCCATGAGGAAGTCACTGCAGTGAGAAGCTCACCAGAAACCTGCAGGCTGAGAACAATTCGCAAGCACACAGTAGAGGGAAAAAAATGTTAAAAAGAATGATATGGACTCTGAGAAACCACAGCTTGGTTTTACATCATCCAACAGAAAGAAGAGGAAAAAAATCTCTGTCTTTGCCAAGTACATTGCTGGCTGCAAATGCTTCCTGCCAGCTTTGCACATTTATGTTTTGGAAGGATTTTCCTAGACTGAATTATTTGGGGAGGGGCTGAGGACCAACTCTTATCCCAAAACCCAAGGCTCTCTCACAAGTGGCTTCACTTTGATTTGTGGAGAAGGGCCCAGCAAGGTTACCACAGGGACCAGTGGTTAGGCCCAATCTTATTAAATCTACTGGAAAAGGAGCTCAATTGTCCTGGTAGCAGCTGAGAAGCTGGGAGGAACTGGACATACTGAGGTTGACAACTAATTTACTCAGCACTCAAGAGGGACTATGCATTGGGAAATAAGTAAATCTAAGAAGAAGAAAGAATCATGGAATGGGTTGGGTTGGAAGGGACTCTGTTAAAACCATGTCTAAAATGCAGACAGTGTATGAGATCAGGGAAAGAAACCTCGAAAGCAATGCTTCTACAAGAGGTTTAGCACTGACCAGGCACGACAGGGCATTACTGTAAGGTTAGAAAAACCAACAGGGTAAACACAGGCAAAGGGCGGGTTTTTGGCACCGCAGCTTTTGATGGCGTCTTATCCCATCCCATTGGACCTAAAGCCTTGGCTGGAGTAGGGTTTCTTCAGGAGTGGGAAGGGACCATGGTCTGCTCTGAACTTTATTTGCTGTGGCATCTGTGAAAGGAGCTGACGCGAGGCAGGGAGGGGAGAGGAGCAGAGCCAAGAGGGTGTAATCCAGCCTCAGCTCAGCCCTGCGGGAGATCCAGCCGTGTACTCTCCTCCAGCATTACGAGGCAGCGCTGCCTGTGCCAAGTTACTTACAAGCTGCTCTGCCAGCTCGAAATCCAAGTCCAGCAGATTAGCTCTGAGTGGTCTGTTGTAGGTGAACCCACGGCCAAACTCCAGCTGCATCACTCTGTCGAAGTTGGCCACTCGGTCCAGCCCGACAAAGATGAGAGCGTGGACTCCTGGCAGGGAGAAGCAGAAGGGGCTTTGTGATGGGGAGAGGTGCTCTGCAGGGCCTGCACATCCTCCCCTGCGCTGACACATCCTTATCCACATCTTTGAATGAAAACAGAGCCTTTTAAGAAGAGAACAAGCACCTTCAGGCACATCCAGTGCAAGTTGCCCACACGCTTAGCTGGCAGCGGGCAGCTAAACATCACAGGAAGGCAGTGAAGAGCAGCAAGTGCAGGTAAAACTCACAAAATCCTTATCCCTTACTAACAAAAGCAGATGGATTTAGGAGAAATGGTGGTAAAACGGGCTACATGTTAACATGGACTATAATCACTGCCTGAGAGAGCAAAACAATTACCTTCTGAGTGTAAAGTAGACGCAGCAGCCTCCAGCTGCTATCTTCTCATCTACACCATCAGTAAAATGGATTATGACCTGGGGGAGAAATAAATTTCTGTCAGGACCCAGAACATTCAAGGTGTGAAACACAATCAATGTGCAGCCTGAAGAGCCTTTTCCCAATGCTTCATCTGAGAGGAGGTGAGGGAACTTCACACCTTTTCCAGGCCATGAAGCTGTGCATTCCTGTGCCAGGAAGTGTTTTCTGTGCCTGTACATTGTTTCATGCAGGTGTTTGTTGCTAGAGCACAACACAGGGAATACCTGGAGAGCAATAATTTGCAGCTAAGAAGTGATTGTGGCAACTGGCTGCAGTGATGCTCATCAACTACCAGGAAAGGACCTTGAAAATGCAGTAAGAGTGCAGCAAAGAAGTAGGGTTTAAGTGACTAAATTTATGTTGAATAAATTCAATTAACTCAATTTAAAAAATTATTATGCATTTACAGTTTCTTTTCCAAGTAAAGTACATCAGAAGTCAGCTTTCCTGGCCAACACCACCCCAGAGACCTCTGCCTTGACTCACCTTGGTGCTGCCAGAGGGTGAGGATCGGAATTTGCTGAGGTAGGACCTGAGTGTGTCTGCCGTGAGGTAATAGGGCCCGCGGGTCCGCATGTCCAGGAACCTCTCCAAGAGCTCAGGCCGGTACTCGGAGAAGTCCAGCCCCTCCACGGGTCCCCCCTGGGCCTGGGCCATGATGGCCACCCTGACGTTGGGCGCCTGGTTGCCAGTGCAGCTGATCTTCTGCATCTGCGTTATCCTGTTCAACACAGACTCCACTCTAGACTCCAGACCTCGCTGGACACTGAATATGTTTTGACCGGTCCCAACATCACTGACATCGAAGCCAATTATCACGTCTAAGTCACAATCTGAGAGGGGAATGAAGAAAGAGAGAAGAGCATCATGGAGCAATGTGATGATTGGTTTTCAAGTAATGGCTTTTCTAATTGCTCTTTTAGTTGGTAGTGAAGACACTGCATCAAGAACTGACAGCACTTGCTGCACAAGAGCCTTCTGTTTCCTTTCACCACAGCAGTGATAACCTGGGAAAACTTGCCTTTTATTGATTTTCTTTTCTAAATTTTAGCATTGGGAGGAGCTGCCTGAACCAAATCCAAGAGAAATTTGCATTTTCATCATGCAGCTAAGACTGCTCCTCTCTCTCCATCGCATGGAAACCTGTCAGTACTCGTACAGTGTGCACCTTCTGGCTGCGCTCAAAGTGACACTCACAGAATCCCAGGGAGGAGTTTGAATTCCCTTTGATACTAGCCTCACTGCTTGGTTAATGTCTTAACCACTCTTGGGATAAGTTACTACCACCAGCAGTGGTTTGCTTTTCCCAGCACACAGTTTTTCTTCTCAGCTGGAGCTGCTGCTCAGCTCAGGGCTGTTGTGACTCTCCTTCTGCCTCTCCAGAGGTTCAGGAGGTGCCTCTGCTCAGAGGGATGAGGCTTGGTCAGTCATGCTGGGAGTGGGACTGGCTGTAATGCAGTAAGTAAAACCAGCTGCTGGGAGTCTGATCTGGCAGCAATACCAGCTCACCACAATTCCCCTGCTTGCCTTCTGAAGTAGTCAAACCATGGGATTCCTTCTTAAGGCAATTTTATCTTAAACTACAGCCACTCGTGCCCTGTTTTTTCCTCATGTATCTGTCATGAGATCAGGTGGGCACCATGGATGATCTGGTGAGGGAAATTCTGTTTTCCCCCTCCAGTGTCTAAAGGGGTTACAAGAGAGCAGGACATAGGCTTTGGACAAGATCCTGGAGTGACAGCAGGGGGAATGTTTTCCCACTGCCAGAGGGCAGGGTTAAATAGGATATTGGGAAGAAATTCTTCCCTGTTAGGGTGGTGAGGCCCTGACACAGGTTGCCCAGAGAAGCTGTGACTGCCCCATCCCTGGAAGTGTTCCAGGCCAGGTTGGATGGGGTTTGGAGCAACCAGGTCTAGTGGAAGGTGTTTTGTGGCAGGGAAGTTGGGATGAGATGATCTTTGGGGTCGCTTCCTACTCGAACTATTCTAGAATTCTCTGATTCTGTAATTTCCATCACACCAAGCATGCCTGAATGGCCAAAAATTCCAATTAGCTTATAATAGACACAGGGAGGGGAAACAAGGGCTATCACTTTTCATTTTGGCACTAAACAAGTTGGTCTGCCAAGATGATGCTGGTATCATGTCCCTGTGAGAAAGTCTAAAGTGGGATCTAGTCCAAAGGCTAAATATGGGAGTAGGATTTAGTGGTAGTGATTTAGTGCCTGGCTGTCACATCTGAAATGAATTCCACCACAGTGGCACCTCTGTGGTGATGTTGCACCAGTCGTTCATATGCTGAAGGCCATGTACAGGCAGTTCTTGTACCAAAAGTTTGCAGCCCCCTCATCAGACTCCTGGAGGAGGAATGAGTCCCTGCTGCACCTCAGGCCACAGGCAACACACAACAGTAGGACAGACGAGTCCATCAAAACACACCAGATATTAAAAGCCACCCCTGACAATGACCTGAGAACATTATGAAGGAATTGTCCTTACCCCTTGCCACATCTGTTGTTCCTGGGCACAACCTCTCCTCCATGGCGGCTTCCAGCGTGACCAGGACCTGCTCATTCAGCTCTGACAGCTCCTGGGCAGTGGCTGCTCTGAAACTCATGGCGCTCTCACTGGCCAGCAGGCTGACTTCCTTCAGGTCGATGTTCCTCACACCGACTGCGAACACCTTGACGCCTTTCTGCGTGATTTCCAAGGAGGCCCTTGGCCCATCATCCGTAGACTTCCCACCTGTGATGATGAAGGCGATCTGGGGCACCCTCTGGTCAATCCGGCTGCCGGCCTCCTTCACAAAGTGTCTTTCCTGGATGTGCTTGATGGCCGCACCGGTGTTTGCCACTCGCCCGCCTTTGTAGATGACTTTGTTGATAGCGTCTAAAATCTGAACTTTGGTGGAGTGGTCCTTGAGGAAAAACTCATCCGTGACATCCGAGTTGTACTGGGCCAATCCTACCTGGATAGAGTCGCCATCCCTGTAAATGGCATCCACCACAGAGTAGAC
Organism: Eopsaltria australis; assembly: GCA_034509425.1. NCBI lineage: Eukaryota > Metazoa > Chordata > Aves > Passeriformes > Petroicidae > Eopsaltria > Eopsaltria australis. The sequence goes on from JAVTVJ010010752.1 coordinate 92,079, forward strand.
AAACTGGAGAACTTCTTGGAAGTTATCTCTTCCCAGATTGATGGAGCCATCCAGCAAAAACACAATGTCAGCCTGCTTTTTACCCCCTGGAAAGATTGCAAAGAAAACACAGTTGTTAGTAATTGTTTGCAGCATCTATAACATTTAAGCTGCTCAGGGCTTTGTGAAGTCGCACTTTGCAAATGGAATTTCTCTCTCCTTTCTACCATTTTAATTTTATTGGCCTTTGGCAGAATTTTACATTCGTACAAGAAAATTTCTGTATAACACTTCATACAGCATTACTTGTGATAGACACCCTCATCTCCCTTCAAATTTAATTATATTCTTTCCTAACTCAACAACTTCAAAGAGTTCTTTTAATCAATGCAACTAGAAGTTTGGGAATCAAAAGGTGTTATTATGGAATCATTTTCACTTTATACAAATACCATCTATACTCTGTTCAGGAAAGTCTTCAGGATGAATAGCAGCCTTACCAGGTGGGAATGGTCCAGGTGAGTCTGTTGTAGGTATCGGGAGCTCATCAAGAATACTTTGCACCCTGTTTTCTAATGTCGAGAGTCCCGTGAAGTCCTGTACCACAAGTACGCGTCCAGGGTCGTTGGTAATGATTTGCAGCTCGTCCCTGTCCGCATTCCTGGCCCCGACACCCAGGGGTTTGATGTTTGTGGAAGTGATCACTCTGGCAGGTCTGTCCACGTCATCCTGGGACCGATCTCCAAGGATGACGACCAGGTGCTGGGGAACTCCATCCTCTATTCTGCTCCCTGCAGACTTGATGAAGTAGTTCTTCACCACAAAGTCCAGGGCTTTGCCAGTGTTCAGGGGGGACCCACCTTTAAGCCTCAAGCGGCGGATGGCCTCCAGGACGGCATTTTTGGACTTGTGGGTCTTCAAGTAGAACTCGGGGAAGACGGCATTGCTGAACTGCACCACCCCAATCCGCACTTTGTTGGGCCCCACTTCCAGCTGCTGGACAATTCTGCTGATGAAATCCCGAATATGAGCAAGCCCATCTGGCCGAACGCTGTCAGAGCTGTCAATGAGGAAGACTATGTCCTTTTCATCTCCAGAAACATCTGTGGGGAAGCAAGAAGAGAGGAAATTATTAGCATGCCAAGCCTTTGCTTAAGATTTGCTGGAGGATTTCTGTGCTATCTGCTGTCATGTGAGGTAAAACCACGCGGCATATTTTGGTCGACTTAAGGCATGGTGCTTTGGGGAGCCTCACCAAAAGGACCTGTGTGCAAGTGGGAATGTGTGTCTGCCTAGTATTTAAAGCATGCATTACTCAGAGCCTTATCTGTTTCATTCGTTAATACTCTTATCTGGATTTGTCATGTTTCCAGCTTTATTTTGCCCCAGAATTATGCCTGTTTCCTAGAGAGCTGCTAAGTGGAAATAGGCAATTGTGTACATTGTGAATTTGAATTGAAATTGACCCAAATAGGTGTCATGTTTAGGCGTTTGACTTGAAAATCATAGGTTATTTAAAGTTAATGTGTTTAGGTACTTGTGTAGAATTGCCTTCTATGTAAAGGTTTCCCTCCAAAATTGTACGTGTGCTACAACTTTGGTTTTAACTAAGGAAAATCTTGACTTAAAGAGGTCTTTTTGGGCAACATTTGCTTGAGTAGCAACCCAGAGAGAGCTGGTGCCTTACCTATGGGGGGTTGCACATCTCCCAGCAGCCGCCTGATCTGGTCCACGGTCAGGGTTTCAATTGGAGTCAGCAACTTCTGCTCAAGGCTGGGCAGTTCCTGGAAGCTGGAGACTTGGAATATATATTCAGGACTAAGGGAAATCTGTATCATCTCTTCAGTATCCACGTTCTTTGCTATCATCATAGGTGCCACGCCCACTTGCTTGATTTGGAGGGATGGATACTCAAAGTCATCGTCGGACTTGCGGGAGGAGAGGATGACCAAGAACTGCGGGACGCCCTCCTCGATGCGGCTCCCCGAGGGCCGGGTGAAGATATTCCTGGCCAAAAACTCCAGAGCCTCCCCCACGTTCACCAGCTGGCCGCCCTTGGACCGCAGCTGCCTCACGGCGTTCTGCACCTCGTCCTTGGTGGAGTGGGTGTTGAGCAGGAACTCCACCTGGGGTTGCTCGCTGAACTGGACTACTGAGACCCTGGTGGTGTCGATGCCCACGTCCAGGTTGTTCACGATCCTGCTGATGAGGTCACGGACAAGGTAGAACTCCTGGGCGGCATAGCGGGAGCCGTCAACCAGGAATACGACGTCCCTCTTCACGCCCGCTGCAGGAGAGAAGGCCAGAAGAAGTGGTTAGAAGAAGCAACCGGAATTGCTTATGGAGAGCAGCTAAGCTCATCATGTCTCTGGCCATGGGGAGGGTACTGCTTGTCTCCCTGCCTGGGATAACTCCTGGGAGCCCCAGCAGGGAGCTCTGGCTTCAACTGAGAGACGTAACCAGTCTCTTAGGCACAACCCAGGGGGTGCAAGAACAGCGACTTCCAGAGCAAAGGAAGCGAGAGGGAGCAAGGGGACACCTGGAACAATAATCCCCTGTGGGATCTCCATCCAAGAAATTGTAGCCTGGTGATAGTTCTTACTCAGGGCAGGTTGCTTTACATTCAGAACCATTCCTCTTTCTTTGGCTTTGCCCTCTAGGAAAGACTTTATGCTATTATTCTCTCAGCTTCTGCCTTTCCAGGATGACTTTTTGATTCCTAATAAAGTGTTTTCTGCAGTGGTAATTCAGGTCAGAGCCTGAATTATTGCAGAGTATCACACTGATAAATGGGGATGAAGGAAAGTGGTCTGGCTTAGATGGGAAGAAACAGAGTAGAACAGTGAATTTCTAAGGGACTGATGCCAGGTGGATACTCTTCATCCCAGGCATATGCCGGCTAGATTTCAGTCCAAGAGAGACCAGAAATGTAAGATCTGATCCTTCTCCTGATGCCCGCTTTCAGTTCCCCTTCCCCCAGTGAATGAATGTGGCAAAAGCAGGAAAAATCAGCATGTCTTACATTTAGCAGAAAGCTGACCTTGATTTATAGTGGTATGAAGGTGTCCCTGTAGCATCTAAATGACACAATTTCCATTCCTGGAGGAACAGCATGGACTTAAAATCCATCCACTTAAAATAAGATTAAGGCAATAGCATCCACTTTGTGGGTCTTCCATGTGGATGCAGCATGTACTACCTCGAGGGGTGGGGCTTAAAGGTGGCTCAGTTTAACTGCACAGCTCCTACCAACCCTGAGCGCACCAACAGAGACCACGACAGACTTGGAGGCTTAGCCGTGACCATCTTTGCTTTTCTCAGTTTGTGTTGCAGCCGTGATGTTGCTAAACATCACATTTTGCCACTGGCTCTCGGTGCAGACACAAACATCTTCTCACCTGGGCTGGGTGATGTAAAAATCAGGTCGGGGGCAAGAGACTCTATCTCTTGCTTGGTCAGGCGGATGACTCTGTTGGAGACGACCTGCTGCACCGAATCCAGCTGGCTGAAGTCAGGCACAGAGATGGCAAAATCTGGGAGGAAGGAAATGGTCTGCAGCTCTGTGAGGTCAGCATTCCCGATCCCGATGCCAAAGGGCACCGTGCCACTCGTTTTCAGGACCACTGAGGGCCTCCTGACATCGTCCTGGGACCGGTCAGCAGTCAGCAGGATCAGGAACTGTGGGACGCCCTCCGCTATCCTGCTGCCGCTTGACACCGTGAACACGTTCTTGATGAGATAGTCGAGGGCTGCCCCGGTGTTCAGAGGAGACCCTCCCATGAGCCTCAGCTGCTGGATGGCGCTGATGAGATCGGCTTTCTCCTCGTGGGTGTCAAGCAAGAACTCAGGCTGAATGGTGTTGCTGTACTGTGCGACAGCCACGCGCACCTTGTCACGGCCGACGTCCAGGCTCTCCACAACTCTCTGTACAAACGTCTTCAGGAGAGGGAAGCCTCTTCTGACACCATCCGAGCCATCGATCAGAAACACCACATCCTTCTTATCACCTCTCTCAACTACTGTTTGAGACAAGTAAGGGAAGGGGGGGGAAAGTGAGATTCTCTTCTGCAGTGATTAACATTCTCCTCATACACAGAACTGAAGGAGTACAAAGCTTGGGGAGGGGAAAGTGAGGCGTCAGGAAAGGTGGTTCGGTTCCTTTGCCATCGGATGCAATCCCTGGTGAGGAGGCAGATGGGTGGAAGTCGGTGGAAACCGGAGTGCAGCGCATTCCGTGCCTTACTCACCGAGTCATAGAATCATAGAGCCATAGGAAATAGGGTGCCAAGGGACTTCTGGGTGCCATCTCCTACTGGAGGCTGGGAGAAGCCATCAGCTCCCAAGGGGCATGGGAAGGTGACATGTAGCTTTGCAATATGCAACAGGAATATGGGATCTTTTGTTCCCAGGGAACAATGATTTTCTGGATGAAATGGCATACAGGGAGTGCTCACAGGGAGGTGGTGAAGAGGGGGAGAGAAAAGCTTTTTGGATGCATCACCGAACTTAGAAATAAATGCTTCTGAATAGAAATTAAGAAATTGCTGGAAAGGACATCCAGCTGAAAATGCTGAAATGCTCTTCTAAAATGCTAGATACTGATCCTTGGGGGTTTTTTCTTTGCTATCTTCAGGTAGGAAAACATGCTAATTGTGACCAAATTATTCTTCTTTAAAAAAAAATCAAACAAAAAACCACAAAGAAGCAAACAAAAAGCCTCAAAATCAAGATCATGAAGTGTCAAAGATCAGAGAACTTTGACATGTTCTTCTACTGACCAACTGAACTGCAAAGCTTTGGCTTGGTCGAGTAGAAAACACCACTGCCTCTCAAGCACAGCAACTTCTGGGTGACATCCCAAAAAGTGTTGTTGGCTTGTTTAGAGCAAGGTCAAATGGGAAAAGCAGGAGCATGATCTGCCCCTCTGAAGAAAATCTTAAATATCTTCTTGTGAATGGTTAGACATAGAAAGAGTTAACAAGGGCAGGTACATTCTTAATGCAGACTTCAGACCAAATTTATTCCTTAAGAGGATTGTTGGAAACCTGGTGGGTTGATGCATAGGACAGGAATATTAATGCAGGTGGGAAGAGGGAGCAGACATTGCCTGGTGCACCCCAATTTCATATACTTCCTCTGAAGTGTAGAACAAGGAAAAAGTCCTATTAAAAGTGCCTGGGTAGCAGATAAGGAAGAAAAAAATATGGTTGCTTATAGGGAATGGATGTCTTTTGGCCAAGAATACTGGGAAAATTGGGTGGATACAGCTATCCCTGAGCAAATAGCACAGTTATTAATAGTCCTTGGTGATCAAAGGGATTCCAAACGGTCTGGACAAGACAGAAATGGTTTTAAAAGGGAGGATGGAATTTAAGAGCACTGATTGCACAAGTCTTGGTTGAGACAGAAGCTGCACAAATAAGGGAAGGGTCACGAATCCACATGGAGAGGATGGGGTAAGAGATGACCAGGGGATGCCATTGTCACACTCTGGTCGTTTGGAGAAGGCTGAGGTTGGGGAGACAAGGGTGAAAATGTAAGAGGAAACCAAGACCTACAAGGAAGGATTGAATGAGCTGTGTACACAGCTGTGGCACAAGGACTGAGACAAGACCTACATGTCAAGCCTAAAGTAGATAAAAAGGTTGCCACACAAAATTTGTGAGTGAGCTGACATCTGTGTCCTCCTCAGTTTGAAGGGGATGTAGAGGGCTTGGACTGTGACTAGGGAGACAGAAGTGTGACATGAAGGGGAAGTGTTGTGTGACAAAAGCAATTGAACAGATTGGTTATGGAATCTGGGAAGTCTCCCCCAGAGGGTTTCCAGAACCAGTGCCCTTAAGGTCTGGGCAAAAAGATCCTGCTGGGGACAAGGGCATGGAGCAGATGGCACCCTGAGATTCCTTCCAGCCCTATTTTTTTTTTTTTATGTTTCTATGATTCTAAGTCCATCTGCCTCTTTATGGGGAGATGATATGGATGCTATTACACTTCTCCTTGTTTCCACCTCCTGTTGGGAGACGAGCTAATTCTCCAATTAGGGCTGCCTCAGGAAACCACACAGCTGGACATGCATAATTTCCAGTACTGGAGTGTGAATTTATTATTGTGGCCATGTGATTCTTTTGATGACTTTTTTTAAAAATATTCTTCAATTAATCCACCTCATCTACTGAGCTTGAATGGTAACTGAGTCAAGAGCATCTGATTTATTGATGTGTATGTAGAAAATGTAGAAACTGCCATCATATCCTAGAAGAGATAACAGAGCAAGAGTGAATCCCGTGTGCTGGATTCCACTCCTCCAGAAAAGGGAAGATGGAAAGAGAAATTGAGACAAGCCAGTGTTTGCTTCTTTTAGCCCTTGCCCAGCATTGGAATTAATTAATTCAATTAATGCAACATATCTGGGGCAACAATGCTCTGTTATTTTAGGTTTGTCCCATGTTCTACACATAGGAAACAGGACCAGCTGCAGCTCTTGCAGCTGAACAAAGGCATTTTCCCTACTTATCATTAAAATTTGGTTTGTAACTTAATGCTTTGCTGGATCACTGTGTGAGCAGAGGAAACTACGAGTACAATGGCAGTTTCTACACAAGCATTTTAAACATCACAAGACCCAGATGCTCCAGTTACCATTGGAGTGGGGTGTGTAAGTCATGTCTTTTAGCCTCTTGGAAACCCCGAGGCTCCCTGTACCTGTTGGCTGAAGCTGGACTTGTCTCAACATGTTGATTATATTTGGCTGAAGCTCTGAAATTCGTGGGAGGGATTCAACATTCAGAAGGAATTGCGGGGCATAAACAATCCTTTCCAACTCTGTGGGGTCAGCATTTTTGGCTCTGATACCAAAGGTTACAACTCCAGCATGCTTCAGAACATTTGATGGCTCCTCCACACTGTCAGTTGATCTCCCAGCAAGAAGGAGGACCAAAAACTGAGGCACCCCTTCTTCGATCCTGCTTCCAGCTTCCTTCACAAACAGCCTCCTTACAGCTTCATCAAGTGCAGCTCCAACGTTCAGTTGCTTCCCAGTTTTAATCTTCATCCTTTTCACTTTGACAAGCATATCTTGCTTGGATGAGTATTCAGCAAAGTCAAATTCAATTTGGATGGTGTCACTGAACTGAGCTACAGCGACTCGCGTGGCATCGCGACCCACGTTCAGGTCAGAAATGACTTTGTGCACAAAATCCCGGACGGCAGGAAAGCTGCCCAAGAGGTTGGCTGAGCCATCAATCAGGAATAAAACATCTTTCTTGCTTTCTAGAATAAATTCACAAATGAAAAGAGGAGGGAAGAAAAAAAGAAATGAAAGCATTTTTCTTCCTGTATCAGTCATCCTAGAAAATAGTCTACAAGTTAGCTGGGTTTCAATCTTTCAATATTCTCATTTACCAAAGTATTCAAGCTCTGCAGAACAATACAGCATCTGAGGAAGAAGGGGAAGAAAGGACATGTCTATCCTAAGACTCAATAAATTCAGGCACCAGACAGAAATACGATATATTGTATCACATCAGATCACATCGTAAATTGGCTGATTCAGTCATGTTTAGGATCTAGCAATATGTTGACAACACAAGCATGAAGTAAAGCAGCAGAGGAGGGTTGGTTGGGGTTTTTTTCTATTTAAAGGCTCAGTAGACAACAAACAGACAGCTCATGCACATGTACACAAAGCATTTTCTGTATCTTCTCCTGCTTGCATCAAAAGGAGTATCTGAATTCATAAAAACCCTGCACCTCTTTCCATTTGATGCCCTTTTGATCTCACTGAATACCCAAGACAAACCCAAGCCACTTGTTCTTCATATTAACCTTAATGGTCTCCTTTCCATACTAACCCATCCTGATTGTTCTTATGTCTTCATGAGTACATAGCCACAAGAATGGAATTAATGAGAAAATACCTGTTTAAAAAAAATGTTAAACTTGCCAACAGCTTTTGGGGTTAATATTGGAGGATAACTTTGAATTTCTGGAGTCAAATCCAGCCTCTGTGAGAGCCTGATGACACAACTTTGACCAAGTGGTTCTGGGGATGGATTTGTTCACCTGTTCCTGGCCAGACCTCTGCTCCCATGTGCTCTTTGTCATGACTTCAGCCCTCCCACACCACTTCTTGTGGTCAAAATCTCACTCTCCCATTGCCTGATTTAGTGCACGTGATGCATTTATGGGTTGTGGCCCTATTATGGGAACAGAAAGGGAACACCGGAGTCAGTGACTGGTGGACACAGACTCACTCAGGTCCTCCTTTGGTCCTGACCTACCAAAAGACATAAAACTGTGCTTTTCAAGTGTGGTATCAATGACTTGAACAAAATTAAGAGCTGCCAGTGTCAAGCCATGTATTCATAGAATCATAGAATCGTTTGGTTTGGAAGAGACCTTAAAGATCATGAAGCTAAGCACAGCCATAACCACTTTGATGGCTCAGGGCTTGGACACATATCAATGTGTACATCGGAAACAAGAAATTCACTTAAACAAGATTAACTTCATGCAGTCAGCATGCAGGAAGGTAGGTATTACCTGTTGGGGCGAGTGGAACCTCTTCCACACCTCCACTAACATATGTTGTTATAGGCTTTTTTAACTCCTGCGGTAAAGCTGCCAGATCACTGAAATCATCCACAAAATACACCATTCTTGGATTAAAGGCAATGTGTTCAAGTTCTGCCTTATCTGCATTCCTAATGCCGACAGCAAAAGTCAGCACTCCGGCCCGAGTTAATTCATTGGAAACTTGGAGGAAGGGGTCGGCAGAGCTCCCTGCTGTCACCAGGACCAGGACCTGGGGCACTTGTTCATTTATTCTGCTCCCACCGGCCTCCGTGAAGTGATTCAAGAGCACAAAGTTCAGCGCGGAGCCAGTGTTCAGCACCGACCCCCCCTTGGGCCTCAGCTGCCCCAAGCGCTGGATTATGTCAGATTTGGTTTGGTAGGAGTACAGGGAGAACTCAGTTTTGGGGGTGTCGCTAAATTGCACTAAGCCAACTCGGGTTTTGTCACTGCTGACATCAAGGTAGTTAACTAGGGTGGCAACAAAGTCCCGCACAAAGGGGAAGTTGGCATTTCCGACGTTGAGTGATCCATCCAAAAGAAAGATGATATCCCTTTTGGTTACTTGAACTGCAGTAGAGCACAGAAAACAACATGAGACATCGCAGAAAACAAAAATGGAAATTTTTTATCATGTGTGCATGCAGCATACGCCGTACACGCATGTGAATCGTGTTAGGGGAGAGAGAAAGAGAGAGGAGCAAGGGTGTGATCAGCACAGAAGTAACAAGGACCTTGCTGGAAATGACTGAATGGGCAGGGAAGGATTATCAGCTCTTTTAAATGTCCTGCATGAGGACAGCTGCCTTCTTGAGCTCTGCACCTTAATATCTGTTGTTACAGACATCCATTTTGTGGGCTGTTGAAGGGGGAGAAATTTCCCACTTTTGGCAGTAAGCAGCCAGCTCTTAGTTCTTTTTTTTAAGGTTAAATCCATCCAGGGCTATCTCCAAGCATCTGAGCTCCAGGACATAGGTCAACACCCCAAACACACCACAGGGTCATCACCCTGTGCTCTGTTTTTTGCTCTAAACACGTCCAGATCACAGATCAAAATGCCAAGCTTTTAAATAAAATCTTGGAGAACTGATGTCATCCAAGGTATCCCCCTAGATGCCTTCCTCCAAATGAGTTATTCAAGGATTTCTTTATGCCCATTTCTATTTCTGCCCATTATATTTCTGTTTAAAGCATTTCTGGCTAGATTTATCCATTCTCTAGCTTGCCTTGTGCCTGTAAGCTTGCTGTCCTGCATATAATATACATAAATACTGAGCTATTCAGAACAAAAAAGAGAAACAAAAGACTCTTTGGAATACAGGGATTGCTCTCAGATTTTACAGATTGTCTTGGCTTTCTGTATTTTTAATTTTTCCCAGAAAAGTGCCATTCAAGGCCCAGGGTGAGACAATATCCAGTTAAAGTGCAACTGCCTGGTGCCAAAATCAGTTTTATTACTACCCATAATAATTTGTAGGGGTAGGATTATGCATGAGAATAGCTGTGAGCACAAAAAAAAGACTGGAAAAATAGAGAAGCTTCATGAATGACCTTTAAAGAACAAGAAAACATAGGAACGTTTTTAATTTACGTCCAAAAATTAACACATCAGGTTTGGTGTATGGCCATGCAAAACTGTATTAGCTGGAAACACACTCTGCAATAAAGCTTATTAAATGATAAGTCCTGTGATATTCATCTTCATTGAGGACAAGTATTGGCAAACTGATTTCAAAATGTCTTCTTTTCATGTAAATCAGATACGTGCTTTAATTCTTTCAGGATTCTTTCCAAAAGTTCTGTTTCTTTCCCGCTGCGGTTTATAATTTTAAATTACGTGAGAAACTAGAAAAAATATGGACACAATTCAACAGCCACCTAAGCCAACGGGAACATCACTTTTGATCTTACTGGGAGCTGGAAGAAATCCTGGTTTTCTAATGTACATATGCCATTAGACAGAAAAACAAGGTTCAAATATGATCTAGTGCAACATGGATTTCACCTCAAGTATCTCAAGCATCTCCATTGTGAAGAAATCCTGAGAAATGTGGTGTAAAATCTCTGTGCACCTGGAACATCTCTTGAAATGCAGGGGGAACTTCCTCAAAAGACAAACCCTGTCAGTTGGTTGCTTTCAAAGTCTGTGTTATTCAATATTTCAAAGTCTGTGCTGTTCAATGTCAATGGCAAGGACAACTAAAAAGAGTCCGCTGCTTCACCGAGCTTTGGATCATCTTCCAAACAGATTAAATGAAAATCAACACTGGAATATCCTTGTATGCCTCTTAGGGCTTGAGCTGAGTAAATTATAAGAAAACCAAGTATGTTCTTAAAGGGTGAGTTTCAGTCCAACCATGTCAGCTCTTAACATCTCCACCAACAAATGGGCTTATGTTCTTTACACTACAAAGAAACCTCTACTTTCCTGAGCAAACACCACACCCAAACTGAGGAAGAGATTGTAACATTCACAGGTGTCCCATTCACAGACCCTAAGAAGAGCAAAAACTTCCACTGAACAATTTAGGCACCTGACTAGTAAAGCACATCTTCCACATTCAGGCCTTTAAATGTTGGTGACAAAATCAGAGAAGGACAATAATCTCCAGGAAGGAACGATAAAGCTGTAATAACAACCACGCTACCAAGTTCACCGACCTGTTCATGCACTCACATTCAACCATGCTGGAACATGCATATGATGTGTTTTTCCCCATTAACTCTACATGTCATAGAATAAGAACTGGCAAACTTATAAACCTTATCTCCTTAATTAGAAAAAGGCCATTAATTACCTGGTGGTGGCTCTGAGACAATCACTCCTCCAGAGAGTGTCCTGATAGGTGACAGCACTTCAGGAAGGATGGCTTGCATGAACTGAAGGCGGAAGTCGTTTGGGTTGAACACAAAATCTCTTTCATGGGCAATTTCTTGAAGCTCTGCCAGGTCAGCGTTTCTCGACCCAACGGCGAGGGTGACAATCCGGTTCCTTTTCATCTCCGCCGCGGCTTGGTCAACAGCATCCCTGGACTTACCCCCAGTGATGAGCACCAGCATGGGGAGCACCCCTTCCTCTATCCTGCACCCGGCAGCACTGGTGAAGAAGTTGTTCCTCACGAAGTCCAGTGCCGAGCCGGTGTTGAGTGTCGTGCCACCCATGAGCTTCATCTTCCTCACATTGGCCATCACATCCTTTCTGGTCTGGTGGGTGTTAAAGTAAAACTCTGGCTTCACAGTGTCTGCGTACTGTGCCACCGCCACCTGGATCAGGTCGGGTCCAACCTCCAGCCTCTGGACAATTTTGGCAACAAAATCACGAATTGCGCTAAAGGGGGCGACCCCCAAAGCAGTTGAGCCATCTATCAGGAAGACTATATCCTTCTTGTTCACTTCAATAACTGCAAGTAACACATGAACACCATGTTAACCTTCAGAACACTCTGCATCAACACCATGTCAGCAATGTTTAGGCCCTCTTGTTTGCTTGGAGCGCTGTTACTCTCAATGCCTTTTAAAAGGTCTTGCTTTCCAAATAAAATTATTTTATAGGCTCTAGCAGAGGGCTAATAACAAATCTGTTTCCCCTTTCTAAAACACCGAAGAGTTGAAGAGTTGCAAAAACTGTGATTTTTACACACTTGAATATTGAAATACATGTACATGTCAAATCAAGAATGAAAGTCATTAAGGAGAAATCTTGGCACTCAGAGGGCCCAATGAGATAAAATAAGCAGGTGATGCTCCTTCTATCTGCAGGGGAGCCACTTGAATGGTGGTGGTTTGGTGTGAGAAGTATTAGGTTCCAGAGAGCAACGACACAAGGAAAGAACAGTCTCCACCTACTCAACATACCTGGATTTTGGGTCTTCACATCCTAAATCTTATCCCTTATCTAACAAAAAACAAGTTACGTTTTTTCTTGGCACGGCTGGCCCAGTCATGGATGAGCTGGATTATATTCTGGTGGCCATGTCATTAACAAACAAGTTCCCTGGGTTGTAACTTCTGAAACTTTATTATTGATGATGGCACAGGACACAGAAAGAGCACAATTAGCTTTCCAGTGCCCTGGCTAATTTTGAAGAAAGATAGTTAGGGAGGAAAAAACCCCTGTTGTGTGGCATTGGAACCAAAGCAGCATCATATTTAATACAACAAATATATTTTTTTGATAGGTAAATATCAACAAGACCAATATGATTGTGATAACAGCATTATACATGATTAGCATGGTGCCTAATCTTAATGCCACCTTTTAGACAAAAACTCTCATGTCATCACCTCCCTGATTTCCTGTCATTGATGTGAGAAAGGAAACCTTGTGTTGCTTTCAAATGATGCTGGAGCACTATGGATCATTGTGATACATTGGACTTGGGGTATCCTTAAATCACCCACCCACCAAACAGCTCCTGAGGTGGGTTCAGGATTAAAGGAGACAGCTCCATCTCCTCCCAGATCACTGCCACACCCAGTGCTCAGCCTGGGGGAAGAGGATCTCACACCCCCCAGCAGTAAGCAGTAGCAAATCCTGCCTTGCCCTGCCTGGATGAAGGAGAGCAGCCCCCAGCCCATCAGGGCTCCTCTGCGTGCAGGCTGTTTACTTTGGATTTCAACAAAGAGCAAAACTTTGGCTGCAGTCGTCCTTGGCCAGACACCAGCTGGCCATAGACAGCAGTGCTCCCAAAGGCTGGGTGCTGTCAGGTTTCTCACTATAGGTGAGTGCCATGAGACCAGGCTGCCCCAAGGGGTGACTGGGAGCTGGGGATGACACCTGTGACTCGGCTGTCCCTCTGCCCTCAGGCCCTGGAAAACTTCCCTGCACCAGCAAGTGTGAACCTTTGCAAATGCCTCTCATCAAGTCGTGCTGGAAATAGTTTCATTGAGGACCAAATGTAAAAAATGGAGGTTTAAAATTGCCTGCCATGGTGCTGTCAGGCATAAAACAATGAGAACATGCACAAAGCAAACGTGGTGGTGGCCTCCCCAAGTCACAACCCCAAGTGAGCTGTCAGTGGCCCCAGTGGCTGTCCAGGCTGTCAGAACAGAGCTACACACAAAGCAACGAGGGTTTGTGTAAATGATCCCTTTCCCAGAGCCATGATTTCCAGCATTCATCCCAGCAGCCAGGTTTTTTTTTCCACCTCAGTTATTCCAAGGAGGAGAGGGCTGGAAACAGGAAACTTTCCAAATGGATAGCAAGGGCTGACATCACTGCTTTGTATCACTCAGGAGAAATGTCCAAAGCACATCCTCAGCTTGTCAGCAGCTAGAAACTCAAAAGTGGAGGCCCTGGAAACTTTTGACTTTTGGGGGAAACATCAAAGGGGCTTTGGAAAGATGAGGGAGGCTTCCGCTTCTCATTCATGTTGCAGCTCTCAAATCCTGCAGTATTTTTCCTCAGAGGAATGCAAGAACCAAACCCAAAACACACAGGAAGAAACAACCCACAGTCATGGTTTGCAGGGATACAATTAATGCAAAAGCCTTTAAGCAGGGCTGTGCACATCTCATAGGGTTTAATCCAAAGCCCTGTAAAGCTGATGGCAAGTCTCCCAAGAATTTCAAAGGATTTGGGATCAAAGCATTGTATCTTTGTCTCTAAAAGTTGGGAATTTTGGAGGCTGTCAGCGCTGAACCCAGCCCTGCATAGCTCCATCCTCATTGCCATGTCAGCTGTCTGGTGAAGCAGCTCATCTAACTTAATCATCTAGGTTCCCCCAGAAAGTGAAGGAGCAGAAAGGCACTTTGGAACATCCCTTCACCCCAGGATGACCAGCTGGAGAGCTAAAGTGAAGTGAGATGACTTCAGTGTTTCATAGGAGAGCTTGGCACCTCTGAGGGTTTGGCATCCCTTTTGTGCTGCAGTGGCTCCAAAATTGCTTTACACTGCTGCCTTCCAAGCTGTTGATGTGATTCAAGCAAACCAGTAAAAATTGATTTCCATGAGTGCCAGGGGTAGGAAATTCCCTAAAGCTCCTTTGAAAATAATCCACTTTCCCATTTAGCACATCCATCTGTATGTAACTGTACGGGCTGACGTAGCACCTTCCACAGATGAGCTGGCACTTTAAGTGAGAAATATGCAAGTGCAGATGAAACCAAATGTACCAAAAATTTTCAATCTTGCCATTCAAACTGTTAAAAATCAGACAGGAGGAAAAACCTTTTCCACTGAGTTGCACGGATCCCAGCATACACATTTTAGCTACAAATGCCAACTTCATATTGTTTGGCGAAATAAGGTTCTTGTAGGGGGCTACAAGAAAAAGTTCTTAATGTTCTTTCCTGGATTAATCAAAGCAAGGTCATAAAATGATCTTTAAGGCAAATTCCTCCCTTTGATTTGAGCCACGGGACAGCGATCATGCTTAGGCATGGATCAGCAAAGACATCTGGAATGCAGTTTTATATGTCAACATACACCATGAGGAACAGTGTGTACAGAACTGCAGACTACGGGATCCCAGAAGAGCTGTTTGCATTAAGCATCCTGTTAATTAAATGCAGCAGCTCCAGACTGGCCCCTTCCAGGGGCCTCTGCAATATGACATATCGTGTCTTTCATAAATCACCTATTTGCCCCATAAACACAGATATTCATTATTCTATGGCACCCAAGCTGATGTTAGTCCAGAAATAATGTCAGTGGGACTTAGGGGCAACAAAGTGACCTAAGTGGAACATTAACATCTGCATTTTTAATTCCCATGGCTTCATGGAAAGCTGTAAACTTTCTTAGCTGGTGTATCAAAGGTAAGGATTTCACTTCAAAAGATCTCAGTTCAGTTTTTAAGTTCAACAACACAGGAATGTCACCCTTTTACCAAGGGCAGCCCAGAGCTTCAGTGGGGTTGTGGAATTTTACTGTTTTAGCAAGGAGATAATTTCAACTCTGGTACATAGGGATCCATTTAGCATTCCTGTTACCTTCCTCAGCCACATTTTATGGTTGTGACACTTCCAACTGACATATAATGTAAGCATACAAGACGTAAGTTTTTACAACTGGCAGTGTTTGCTCCCAGGGTGCTTAGATATCTCAATAAGGATTATATGAGCTTTTTCATACTCCGCTCCTGTCTTTTAAAACACCCTATGTCATGCCAGTTATTGCAACATCACCTCATGGTTTTTGAGAGAACCCACTGGGGCAACATCGCTTCTCCATAACCAGACCAGAGAGATGAATTGAAAAAAAAAAATAAATTTAGAAATAATAAAAGCTTTAAATATGCTTGCAAAGCGTGCAGAAGCTCAATCATTCATTGATTCACCAAAATGCAAGGGTCCAGAAAGGCATACATACCTTCAGTCACAATGGTTGGGGCTGCTAACAAAATGAGTCTTTGGGCCACTCCAACAATGTTGGGCAGTAATAATTCTTGAAGAGCATCAAGGTTACGGATATCCAGGGCAGTATAGGCGAAGCTTCCATCAGTAGCAATCTGCTGCAGCTCTGCACTGTCAGCATTCAGGACCCCAATGCTAAACGAAAATATACCAGCTTGCTTCACCGCTAACAAGCCCTCTCGGATATCATCACTAGACTCTCCACCACTTATCAGCACTAAAATCTGAGGCACCGCTTCCTCTATCCTGCTGCCTCCCGCCTGGGTGAAGAGGTTCTCCACCACGAACTCCAGTGCCGCACCGGTGTTCGCCTCCTCGCCCCCGCGGAAGCCGAGTGCCTTCACGGCATCCAGGACATCCGCTTTTGTGGAGTAGCTGTTCAAAGCGAACTCGGTCCTGGGTTGATCACTATACTGCACCACCCCAATGTGTATCTGCTGAGCTCCAACTCTGAGGGTTTCAATCAAATTTACAAGGAAATCGCGTATGGCTGGAAAATTGACACTTCCGATGTTGTTTGATCCGTCAATAAGGAAAATAAGGTCAGCGGACTCTTGAGCTTTAAAAAAAAGAAATGCAAAAGGTGAAAGCATTAAAATGGGTGATTACATGCAGTTGTAACAGTGTTCTGACATGTTTCTTGGGAAACCAGTGAGAAACATGAAAATGAGAAAACAAAACAACGTGATCACTGAGGACGTGACTTTTGCCTCTTAGTTCTGCATTCTGATTGAATATGAGCTCTCGGGCCCTTCCCAGGAGCATCCATGACCCATCAAGGGAGGTCTTGAGTGGACACAACAGGAGCCAGTGGCTGTAATAACATGGGGGTCGGCATTATTTGCATGCAAGGAGAAACCTTGGCAAAGTACAGTTTTTCAAAATACAGATTCATTCCATCAGTGGCCAGTACTGTCCAAATATTTAGACAGAGACAAAAGAAAAAGGTGGATTTTGGTGGCAATTCGTGCTGAAGGTAGAGGGTGAGGAGGTTTTTACCATTGCTGCCTTTTATTTTTTGGGAGAAATAAAGTCAACATCTACTGGATGCAGGGTAAGTTTCAGCTTCTCTGTCACAATTCTGCTCTTTTAAACACAGAGGCTGAATATATGGGCTTCTCCCACCATGAAGAAGCATTATTTGAAATGCATTTCTCAGAAACAAATAAAAAGGTTTTAGTTATTTTTCTTCTACTGTAACTCTTCGACCAGCTGCAAGCATCTACCTGAAGTTATTTGTCTAGCAGGCTGACCCACACAATTCTCAACCCAGGCCACGCAATAATTGTCACTTTAAATATTTTGCACGAAGATGGGTTGATTATTGCCAGAGGGGTCTGGTCTGTATTTTTTCATATGGATTCTGGATATTCAATCAAAGAATGCAGAATCAGGTTAAAAAGTGGTGATGAAATCAGTCATGACACAATTATCCAACTCCAGTTGTTGTGACCATACCCGGATGATCACAAGCATTTGCTGAGAATATACACACACACCAAACAAAGCTTGTACATGGCATGAACGTGGTGTTGAGGGGGAGTATTTTTGCTGTGAGACTTACCAAAACAGACCCAAAATGCCCTGGTGTCTGCTCTTACTCCTTTTGCTCAACTAATTTTACCATCAACATCACCGAGAGCTGTATGCATGCAAAAAAGAGGGGGGGTGAAGACCCCGAAGTATGCTCGGATGTTTCCATGCTGTTACTCTCCATTCTCATTAAGAACTCAAATTTCAGACTATTTGCAAGTGAACGACAAGCAACATTAGGAAATCTCTCTCAGTCAGCTCTCAACTTTGGAAAGCCAAAGGTGAAACCACCAGCAAAGCTGGCGTGTGGTTTAGCAAGGCCAGGAATAAACCCGAGGTCTTTGCTATTAACCAGCACTGCCAGAAATTTATTTATTTATTGCTGATTTAGCTGTTTTTCTAGTACATGTTTTCATACACCAGGAGCTTCAAATAATGTTGCAATTCCAGCAACAAAGGAGAAGATCTCCAGGTCACCATCACTCCCCTGAGCCAACTCAATGGCCAGTGTTGGCTTGGAGGAAATCACCAGGGTTCAGAATCTCAAGGAGCTCCAGGATTTATTTTTCCATCGAGGCAAAATTTAGGGGTGCTTAGGCTTGGCTTTACTGAGCCGTTTTCAGTTGGGGTGTACATGTTCTACTTCATCATAAAAATGAAAGGAAAATCTCCCAGTGGTTTTACCCAGGGATGCTTTAGATATCCTGGATATCTTTTTGGAGGAACAAGATTCCAGGCACTCACGGGTTGCTCCCACCGAAGAGAAAATAGATATGAAACAGATGCGTTGGATAATTTGTCATCACTGTAAAAAAACCTTGTACTTCAGTGCACATTTATGGAACAAGCTGGTGTGGAGAACAAATGAAAGCATGCTGGTTACACAACTAAGCAAGGAGGGTCAGATGAGACAGACAGCTCAGATTCAACAAATACTTCAGGGCAAACTCGGGGCTGACTGTTGTACTTACATGAGTCAGCTCTGGGGACTGCCACAGACCAACAGTTTTGGTTCTCTTTACTGGGATCACTACGGAACTGAGGCTTTTTTACGCTTCCATTTCATATTAGGGCTCGTTTCTAACATAGCATCAATGGCACTTTTAGGCATTTTAATGCCACATGTGGTTATCAGCTGAATAAATGTCCTCTTAAACTCTTATGCAGATATTTGTACCATGTTTTGCACACTGTTATTGTCCAAGGTTTAGGACCTGTAACATCTTTTCCCATGTTTAGCAATACTCTGTATATTACCCATGCAAGTCACACAGGGGCAACATTATAGCAGTAGGATTAACTGAAATTTGTGTTATAGGATGGGAAGGAAATGCTTGCAAAAAGTACCTTTAAGCAGAAACAAACTTGGAAATGTATGATATACACAAAGTAGGAATTTGGCTTTAAACCTTTTAAAGGAATGTCTGTGATTCCAGATGCTTCCAGTCAATGGGGTTACCTGCTGGCATGGCCCAGAGGAAGACAGCTGGTTTCCAAAGACCAATTCCCCTATTAATTCCAACAGGGAAGCAATGGGGTCCTTCATGGCTAAGATGCCCAACAGCCACCAGAGTGCTGTCAGCAGGTGGGTGAAACATTCATTTTCCCCATATATTGGTGTCATTTCCTTATCACTGGTGAGCCTTTTGTCATGTCTGTGGGGCAGCTACTCCCCTGTGGCTTTCCTGTGACCTGGATATTTGCCCTGTCAAGCGCTTTGCACGACAAAAATACACATGAGCACGGCCTTTTGGTGTTGCTCGGTGTCATGCAGTGATGGAGAGCACCCAGTGGGACTGGCGTGAGGGTTAATTAGGCAAGACAACACAGGGGGATTAATGTCACACTGCCTCATCACACTGCTGTGGCCTTACGTTGCCCCACAAGCTCTCGACCTTCAGATGGAGTCTCAGGAATAAAAAGAAAGGTTTGATCCCCAGGACTTCTGTTTTGAAAAACAACAAAGCTGCTCAGAAGGCTCTTGCCATGCTGGAATTTCATAAACAGAGAAGGGATGGAGGACGGCTGGTTGGGTTTTTTCCAGGGAAATTGGACCCTGTGTTGCAGGTCCAACGTGGTTTGCAGAGAGGTTTCAGTTATAGGAAGGGTCCAGTGCTCCAGCAGGTGGAAGCCATGGGCTTGCAGAGAAGACTCTCCAACCACACACCTTCTCCAGGTGCATGAGGAGAGAGGTTAAGGGACAGCTCAGGGATGGGCGGGCTTTCAGCAGAGAAATTCCCCACCCAGCTTCTTCTGCTGTCTTCAACCAAGAATGTGACTTTCTGGAATGGCACACTGCACATGTCCCTGTTCCCCCCACCTGGTTCTAACAGGACACCCACCATGGTGTCCCCACAGCCAGCAGCAACCTTCTCAGTCTCCAGAGGATTTTTGGTCAGGGTCACCCTCAAGTCTGTTGTGTTCGCACCCTGTTTCCCCACCTTGGGAGTGAACAGGACAGGGCAATTTACTAACCCTGCAGAGCTCCCCGCGATTGAATTTCCATGCCATATGTGCCAAAGGATGGCCACAAGGTGCCACTGCCCATTCAAGGATTCCTGCCCTGACTCCTGGCAACCCTGGCTCAGCCTGCAAATGACAGCACCTCAGCAGCTGCAAACATGGGGCCACAACACTTCAAACCTTTGTTTTTAAACCTCTGAATGTCCATCTCAATCTTGCCCCTACAGAGTGTCAATGCCAAACAGCACAGCGCCAGCAGGTACCAGCAGTCAGCCATTACCTGTGATGTCTTTAACCAGTCCTTTGGCTCCAGCCTTTCCTGGAGTCATGGAGGAGCAGACACTTGCCACTAAGTCTCCAACTATGCTGTGGAGAGTGGTAAAATTCTCTAGGTTGAAGCGGTGCACATCGAGGGGTCCGCTCGCTACTTCCTGTAACTCCCCTTCCACTGCGTCCTGGACGCCGACCGCAAACAGGTTTACATGGGCTGAGTTAAGGACAGATGAGGGCAGAGCCACATCATCCCGGGGCTGTCCATCTGTCAGCACTACAATAACCTGGGGCACGCCTTCACTGGCTCTGCTTCCAGCAGCTTTAGTGAGGTGCTTCTCAATTAGGTACTCTAATGCTTTTCCAGGCTCGGTGCCTCCCCCCACGTAAGTCATGTTGGCAATATGGGACAGGACGTCCCGGGTGGAGGGGTAGGTATTTAACTGGAACTCTGTGTGGGGGTTTCCGCTGAACTGGACCAGGGCAAAGCGAAAATCGTTTCCTCCCACATCTAAAGCTTTTACAACATCATACAGAAACTCTCGAATGAGTCGGAAGTGTTCCTTCCCAACGCTCCAGGAGGAATCCACTAGAAATATTATATCAGCCACGGCAACGGTTTTGGCAGCTTTAAAAAAACAGATGGGAGTTTAGGATTTTCTATCAGTCAAACACAAGCATACCTCCTCCTCCTCCTCACCCAAACAACCAATAGCCTCCTTGGCATGGTGAAAGCGAAGCTCAGCTTCCCCTTATCGCCCGCAGCAAAATGAGAAGCACTGGAGAATAACCAGGCAGCCACCAGAGCCCTGGCACTGCAGGTGCTGGGGGACAGCATGCGACCTGCCCTGCCCAGGGAGGGGGAGCCGAGGTACTTCTGCCCTCCTACACACTCGCCCATGGGTTTGGACACCAGCCCTGAGCCAGACAGAGACACTGGCAGCTTCACCTGTGAATTCAGGCTCGTTCAGTTTCTAGCTGCCTGTGTCTCTTGCATGGTTGTTCCTGACTCAGGGCTTTGCTGGCTCCATGGCAATGCTCAGGGAAGGAAGGACAGCTTGGTTTAAGCAGCCTGGGTGCTAGCGTGAGTCTTGCTTATTTTTCCTGCTCTTAACACTCGCTTAGTGCCACCAAGGCACCAGCACCACCTCTTTAAACAGCCTTTCTGCAGGTCAGTGGCGGTGCTCTTCTCACTTCTAAAAGCGCTCCTACTAAAAGCTCTCCTCCACATGCGGGGAGTGCAGCACAGCTCTGCCCAGGAGAAGACCCTCTCAGGACCACCCTGAGTGCAGGTCCCACGCCTTGGTGCCCTGCAGAGCACCCTCCAAGGCGTGGCACCAGCCAGTGACATGCTCAGGGAGGCACCATGAGCGTTGGCCAAGGCCTGTGTCCCGAGGACCCTCAGCAAGGTGGGAGCTGAGGAGCAGAGGTCATCCATCCACAACATCCCACGGACATGCATGTGAAACACCAAACAGTGCCAATGAGGGGCTGTACAGGGCCAAAGTCAGGTGAAGTAACCCCAGGCTTACCTGCTTGCTGCTGGGCACCAACTGAGCCAAAGCCTGAGAGCAGGAGGCAAAACATTGCCACGAGGGGCAAATGTCGATGTTTCCTCATTTTGCTCTTTTATGGGTTTCCCTTTTATTCTCTGTCTCAAAGCACCTGATGTGAGACCTAAGGGAGGAAAACAGGGAGAGTGAGGAATAGTGGCAGTGCTGGCCAGGCACAGATGAGGCATGAGGTAGAAAAGCCAAACCATGTGGGTTTACAAGGCTTTTGTGGCACTTCGTCAGGAAAAAAAATTCTTTGCTGCTGGACAGAATGACAATTCACATAACTGACGTTTAATCATCTCTGTGGAATTAGATGATTTTTTTTGCCCATGCTATCCCAGGCAATATGTAATATATAGGGAAATGCTCAGGTTTCTATTACCAAAATACACAGGGGCCTCTCACCTGCCCTCCCCCTCTATGGATGAGCAGCTGATACATCTTTGCCAACATACTTCCTCTTACGATTGCCTTTTCTCACTTTATTTCTTCCAAACGCCACAATAATTGCCCTGAACATCCCCTTTTGCCTCAGCTCACCTTTTCAGCTGTCCCAAATATGCAAATGGAAATTTAGGCACTCCAGGCCCAAGTGAGCCACATGATCTGGCCACGCAGCAAAAAGCCCTTGGACTCCCCCAAGCTCAGAGCCCCGGCTGTGGAATAGCCTGTGCTGGCTGATCATATTTTGGAAAGGCACCAAGAATAATATTTTATCTGTTGAAGCCAAAAATATAACTCAAGCAAATTTCTTATCTGTGATCCACCTGGCAAGCCTTCTGAAACAACATCTCCGCCACGAAGGCTGTGTTTCTGTTGTCATAGAGATGACCAATTTATTATTTAATCTTCATTTCCAAGCCTACAGAGCAGAAACCAGCAAGGCTTGCTTAACTGGGGAAACATCCTCCCAAAAAGGAACACAGTGATTTAATACCCTTCATTCCCCAAAGGAGCCCAATTACTCAAATCAGCCAAAAATTACTCCAATATATCAAACTGACCAGGTCATCATAAAAGAAAAAAAGAAAATTATTCCATTTTCTTATTACCATCCTTGCCAATTCCATCAATCCAGACACTTCTGACCAATACAAGAGCCTAAGAAGGCTAAGGGGAAGAGTAACTCTTATTTTTGAGGAAAACCGTGGTAATTACACTGCTGGTCATCTCTGGCACAGCTGGAAACAGAACCAAGAGTTGGGAATATGGGAAAATCTGGAAATAAGCAGCTAATCCCATTTCTGCTGAAGAGACACTCCTCAGGCATATCTGTAGGAAGGAGGGGACAGCTTCCCCCTGGTTTCCTGAAACCCAGTGTGATCCTGACACTTCCTCTGGCTCCCTGCATGTCAAAGCTGGGCTGGGGTCTGGTCTTTCTTGGGAAAAGAGATTTGCAGCACTTGGTCCTTCATGTGCCCCAGATGGAATTTATGAATTTCCTATAGCATGAGTCTGGCAAAAGCTCTCCTCTGCCTTTCCCCCAACATTTCTTAATATTACTACTACTACTACTAATAATAATAATAATAATACCAGGTGGAGAGACATTGAACAGGCCCCCAGAGCCAGCAGCTAGCACACAACATTAATCAAGACATGGCAAAGTCTTCCCTTTTTTTGGCAACCCCTCAATTTATAGAGGCAGCTGCTGCAGCCCAGAGGTATCACTGTCATTTCTAAAGGGACTAAACCATCACCTTTGTGAGCTGGCACCCATCCATCCCCCTGGCTGTTCCAGTACAAGCCAAACCTCCCAATGCCTCCAGGAGGAGCAAATCTGCTTGGTTGGACTGTGTCCCTGAAGAGCATCTTGCTCCCAGAAAAATAGTTTCACCCAGAGAACGCATGGAGAGTGTTGGCCCCCTGAGCACACAAATACAGAAAGGTCTGGAGGTCCCAGAGCTGAGCTCTGCAAAAAGCACCGAGCTCATGGCAACCATCTACCCAATCCCATGGGAGAGTCTTCCCCCTGGGAAGAGATTTGTGGAAGACCTGCAAGTCTTTGAGTGGAATTCACCTTGCAGCATCCACTGGGAGTGTGTACAAGACTAGAAGAGTTTAAAGAGCTGGACAATGCTCTCAGGCAGGGTGGGATTGTTGGGGTGTCCTGTGCAGGGCCAGGGGTTAGATTTGGATGATCCTTGTGGCTTCCTTCCAGCTCAGACTATTCCACGGTTCTGTGATTCAAGATGTGTTTGTCTCAAAGCCTGATGGCTGTGGAGCCAACCAAGGATTGCTGATAATAACAACCAAGGGCTGTTAGGAGTAACACACTCCAGGGAAGAACAGGATGTGGCTGGAAAAGGGGCCACATGGAGGTAGGACAGCATTTTATGGGACAAACGTCCTTATTCTGGCTAGGGTTAGATAAGCACAGCACAAGGATCATGCTGAGAAGCAGGAAGATCTCTGGAGCCCCTTGACTCGTTTCAAGAAAAGTCTAGGGAAAAAAATTTTTAACTAATTTGCATAGAAAGTGAGAAATTTATCTCCAGGGCAGGAAAAATTTATCTATAAAAAGTACCCCCATGAAGCCCAGGTGCATCTGTGCCCCTGGATTCCCCATCAGATGGATCAATGCTGGCGTGATGGCGATCTCTCTTTCTCCCTTTCCTTCTGTCTCTCCCTCTTTAATCCACCACTCTCTTTCTTTTCCCTTTCACTCCATCCTTTATCCAAAAGCTACTGCCATGTGCTTATAGTGAAATCAGGGAGATCAGGGGCTAACACACCAAATTCCACGCCAAGTGTGTAATTAGTTAATAAAGCTTTCTAAGCTTTTGCAGGCCCTCTCACTTTCATCTTTTCTTTCAGCCATGACCATCTACAAACCTTGGGAGCCCCTTTCCCCTTAAGGATGGGATGCCACAGAGTGCAAATGCTGCTAGCAGTGAAAACCATTAAATAAAATGCATACGAAGGAAAACGAGCTCATTACAGTAATGTGTGCTGTGAAACTGCTCATTTTTCTTTCCCAAAATACAGGAAGTTATGTTATCATCCTGTTTATTAGCTGCTGGCAGCCAATCTCTCTTCAGTCACAACAGCTGGGGATGAGCAGAGCATCAAAATAAACCAGTGAAAATTGATGTCTTGCTGGCTAAAAAGTGACAGTACTGAAGCAAACATTCGGGGGCTTTTTTGGTTCTAACATCGAGCAGCTGCTCAGGGCCTGTTTACAGCCACAAAATGTAGCAAAAGGGAAAAGTGAAACTCCCTGGGGCTATGGAATCCCCCCTGCACAGAGGATCACCCATGATCTCCCATAGCAGTGGGAAGTTGAGGTTTTCCAGAGTCACAGGATTTTTTAGGTTGGAAGAGACTTCTAAGATCTAGTCCAACCTGTGCCTGATCCCGTTTGTCACCCAGACCAGAGCACTGAGTGCCACATCCATGCATCCGTGGACACCTCCAAGGATGGAGATTCCACCACTCCCTGGGCAGCCCATTTCATCTCCTTCCCTATTTTATCCTTTAGGAGGCCTCCAGACCTATTTCCAGCTTTCTCTGTACTCAAAATTGTGTGCAAACAGAGGGACTTGTTCGTCAACAAGAGGTGAATTTTAGGTCCTAAAGGCATAGGAGCCATGATTAGCCATTAGAAGGAAAAAGGCAGGAAAGTCTTGCAGGAAGAGTTGTTGGATGTCTCTAAGAGATAGACAATTTAAGGAAAAGAAGAGCCTTTAAGAGCTGTTCCCAAGCAGGGTTTTCTCTTATATCCCTCTCTGAATGGCACTCATTAGCTAATGAAGAAGAGTTGGGTGCTTGCAGAAAGGAGGTGATTTTCCTGTAGGGAATGGCCCTCGAGAAGAAGATGCAGCAAGGACAGCAACTTTTTTTGGTGAAGATAATGTGGTGGGGGTAATTTTGGGGGGTTGGGGAGTTCCCCCAAAACTCTACTCAGATCTGTTTTTACTGAGCCAAGTCTCTGGCTCAGTGAGAAAAGTTTAAGACAGTGAAGGATGTGATTTTTATTGCTTGGCTTGCCTCTGTGAGGCACAACAAGTAATTTCTGTTGCTCAATGTGTTCTTGCTTTGTGTCCCAAATTACTACTGGTCACAGAAGCTGGAGGCGGCACCAGCTTGCAGGGGATGGATGATAAAACCAGAGATGTGAACTCATGGCAGTAAATTTTAATACTTGGTTATGGTAAGTATTTGTTTTGCAACTTTATTCTTCAGCATTGTTGGGTTTTCAATAATGTATTTTCAACAAGGCAATTTAATTGTGGACTTATTTCATTCCTTATATGAGAAGTTCCTTGCAGTCCTGTGGGTTGAAAGCTCTGGTGAAGCTTTTGCTATATCCACTTCAAGTTGGAAAAATACGGTGAAAAACCTGACTGCTGAGTGCCTTTAGGGAAGGAAAGAGTTTTCCTGAGCTGTTAAGTTAGCACGAAAACCTGGGGAGCCAATTTCTTCATGATTCATGTGCTAAAAGATTAACTCCTGTAGCCCTCAATAATCTGAAAGGTTTATGTCTGTCTAGAGTTTATATAGTGTGTGCCGACCTCTTAATATTACAGTATTTCATCAGAAGAAATACATCTGTTCCTAATACTGCTCTCAAAAAGCAATCATTTCTACCCCTGACACAATGAAGTGATTTCCTTGAATATTTTCCCCAGCAGCTATTTTTTTTTGCATATATTGCATACTTCTCTGCACATAAAATTTTACATTTTACATATTTTTTTTCCCTTTGAGTGGATGTTTTAAATTCACTTTCTAAGCAGTTGTTTGCTTGTGTGTGTTGGGGTGGTTTTTTTTCACTAGAGTGTAGTTAAAATAAAATAGATGGGATAATGGGAAGAAATGCTTCCCTATGAGGCAGGTGAGGCCCTGGCACAGGGTGTCCAGAGAAGCTGTGGCTGCCCCATCCCTACAAGTGTTGAAGGGGGCTGGAGCAAAACTATTTTTAATGTCTCTTCCGACCCAAACTATTTTGCGATTGTATTAATGAAATTTGTTCCTATAATCTCCCCGTTCCTGTGACACATTCCTTGCTGGAAAGCTGAGCAACCTCTGGGAAGGAGCAGAGCATGGCAAGCATTGTAGGCAGAGCCATGACTGGCACGTTTTCTGGAGACAAACTGCCTGGGTTTGGGCTTGTCCCTGTGCAGCTTTCCCAGCTGGCATACCCAGGGATCTTTGGGATCCCTCACTGCCCCAGACCACAGAATATCTGGCCGAATTTTCCTGCCCAGCCATGCAGCATCCACAAAAAATATATTGACTAAAAACCTGAGAAGCAATTGCAGCCCTTAAACTCCATTGTGCATGTGGGGTGGATAATGCTTTACTGGGGGAAAGAGGGGGATTTGCAGCTGGGTCCCCACAGCTTTTCCAAAAGGGGGCCAGGGAGAGCAAAGCATCATCCCATAGCTGGTGCAGGATGCTGTGAACCTCCTCTAGGCCCCTCCAGAAGTCTGTCTCATGGAGATGTCAGACTCAAAACAAAGAGGCTTCTGCCCTCACCTGGATTTTTCCTTGTCCATCATCACCCTGTTTCCCAGCCAAACTGCTCAGCCTCAAATTCCCTTGGCTAGGCTGTTCTCTGCTGTATCCACAGCCGTGGCAGGCAGCAGTTGCAAGCCCTGCCAGTGGCTGGGAAGTGGACACCAGGTACCCAGAACAACCACTTGCATCCCCAGTAATGGGATATGATTGCAGTCATGGCTGTGGAGGGAGCAGCTGGGAGAACCAGCTCCCAAAATCCTGACGCGGAGCCAGGGAGGTGCAGATTGCCCCCTGGAGGTGAGGCATGCTCCTCTCTCGCCTGGATGAATTCCTCCTCAAATTTCCCTGAGCTGGGGAAAATGTTAGCCAAAAGCCACTCCCTGCATGATTTTGAGGCTGAATGCCATGATTTTTTCGTGCAAAAGAAGCTTGGTCACCTTTTCAAGGGACAGAAGTCAAGGGACAGAAGTGTCCCATGCCTGGCCACTTATTCATCAGAGAGCACTGAATCCTGCCTGGCTCCACAAGCCCTCAGGAGAAGCAAAGCTATTTCTAGAGACTGAGGATGAGCAGATCCTGGATTTGTTCATGGCTCCAGGTGGAGACATTAAATTTGTCTCAGCTCTTCTGAAGCATAAACGTTACTACCAAGTACTACTGGGAATGTGAGGCTTGTGGGGATGAGGGTTGCACCTGAAAACATTTATTCCTACAAAGGGAGACATGAACATTAAAAAAAAAAAAGCCTAAAAGGGTGGGAAAAATCTCCCTGCTTTTGAAAGCCACTGGAGCTCTGATTTTTGAAAACCAGTGCTCAGAAAAGTGATAGAGTTATGGAGCTTCCATACCCTACCCAGGCAAGTTCCCTGAGTGCCAGAATTTAATATGAATCACATATTCATTTCTGTCCTTCTAAGCATGCTGTCAGCTTAAAATCTGGTTGTTTTCCCCATCCAAGGACGGATACTAAAATAGAGTTGTTAATAAGAGGAAAGGGAGTATTTGCTAAAAAAAAAAAAAAAAGAGGAAACTCCCTCAAAGATCAATGACTCTTTATGTATAGTAACCGGAGCCTCCCGGAGCTTCTCCACCCAAACAAATCGGCTCCTTAATGTGGAACACAGATCACTTAAAAAGGTGGAAAAAGTGATGGGCATGTGGAGGGGTAAGGCTGGCTGTGATTCACGGCGGGGAGCAGGCACGCAATGCCACCCGGCGCCGTGCACGCCCAGCCCAGGGCAGGCTCACCCCTTTGCTGGAAATCCAACGGGAAACACAATCCAAGGCTGGCAAGGCTGTGCAGTTACCACGGTTTGTACTGATGGAAGGAATAAGATGTTCCCTTCCCTCCTGTTCCTGGACAGGCACGTACCATAAGTTGAAGAGGAACATTACTTTCTAAAAATTTTTTTCTCCCTCCTTGACATGTGGGAATAAAGCGGGGGCTGGTTTAGCTCACCCTGAAATCAGGGATAGTTACTGAGTTTGAATGGAAATTTGTAGAGATGTTTGGAAAACCAGAAAGGGGACTGAGGAGGGTGCTGGAAACTGGAAAGGAAATGAATGAACTACGGTGTGGTGGCAGCAAGCATGCAGCCCTGCACTCCTGTCTTAAACACTGTCACAACCCTGGTCATGGTCAACCTCTCTGCAAAGAGAGAGTAAGTTCAGGGATGAAAAGCCTGTTTCCCTGAGTGCTGACTGAAGGGATGGTGCCAGGGAGATGTGGAGTTGAGTCTCTCCTCTGCCACTGCATTCTTACATGACCTTGGAGGAATTCTCCAGCTGTAGTCTGGAGACATCTCTCCTAAACTGAGTATTTGTGCCCCAGAAGCAGCACTGTATGAGCACCGTAATTATCCAACCACAAATACCGGTTCTTTTTTCCTTAAACCAGCGAGAAATGGGATAAAGCCAGAATTTTGAAAAACGCCGGATTCCTCCCCGAAGAGCGCACATGAATCATCACAGCAACCAGAAACGAGCTGAGAGCTTCCCACTGCACCCACTGGAACCAGTGTGGCTTTGGCCACCCCCATTCCAGCCAGTTTTGGCCCTTTTGCTTGGTCAGGAAACCAGTCTGGCCACAAGCGTTTCTCGCCCCAGCTCCACTTGGGAAGTGAGGCTTTGCTGAGCCCAGTGGGATGGCGGTGGGGTGTCTCCAGATTAGTCATAGCCACCCCCTCAGCAAGTCCCAGGAGGCTGAGGGCAACTGGGGCCGTGAGGGGAAAGGGCTGGGGAAGGCAGGAGGGACAGCAGATGGGAGCCATGGAGAGGGACAGTGGCTCCATGCACGGCTGGAGAGCCCTTTCCCTTAGGGGAAAATCTGCCGTTTGGCTAATTTCCCTCTCTGTGGATGACCACAAGAGGATGAGGATTATCCTTGGGGCCACATGCTGGCCCACCCCAGAGCAGTGGGGACATGCTTGGCAGCAGGACCTGAGTGACACGGCTGAGCACCACAGCTGGGTTCATCCTGCCTCACCTTGGGGTAGGAGGGGTGAGGATAGCTATCCAACACCCCCCAGCCCTGGGAGCAGGAAAGGGGCACTGAGACACTCCCGCAGCACACTCCTTGCAGGGTCCCATTGATGCCCCCACCTCCTTGAGCTGGTACATCTTCCCAAACCATCACATGCCCTCCGTGGGGCACTGCTTCCCATGTCATCCTGCTCCCATCCCATCAAGCAGCTGCTGCAGCGATTCCGAGGCATCAAGTGCGAGAGCCATCCTGAGGCAGCAGGGGGAATGCACTAGCCAGTGCTTTTGAATGGGTTTCGTTCCCCTGCAGTGGTGGGGACAGGAGAGCTCCCACACACCTGCGGTGCATCAGCTCCGGGAGGAGCTCACGGGCTGGGCACGCCGGCAGCATGGCTCCGCTTCTCTAAGACTGATGCAAACCTGGGGATGGGTTTTGTCCAAAATTCCCTGAAAATGCCCCAAATACTACCACCGTACCAAGGAGGGGAACCATGGCTTAGCAGCTGCTGAGTCTAGGCTGAGGGCTCCCACACGGAAAGCAACACTTACCCCTGAGTTAACCTCCGGAAAAGTTGCTTATTCCAGGATTTTCCACTCCGAAGCGCCTCTCACCCTTGCTTCATGGCGTGCGGTGCTGCTCAGCTTTCCCTGTCCCCTCTCGCCTTGCTCAGGGGGGTGCAGGCGCCGGTGGGATGAGGGAATGCTGGGCACTGGTGGGACGAGGGGACTGGTGGGGCGCCGGTCCCTGCGCGACGGCTGCCGTGGGTCTGAGCGAGGCCGGAGCAGGCAGCTGGCTCGGGAATGCCGGGGGGCCGGGCGAGCAAATGGGATCCAGATGGTTGGTGCTGGCGTTCCCGGGGCTGAGGTCAGAGCTGCTCATCACACACAGTCCTTTCCCCCCCCCCGCCTCGGGGGACGCCTCCGCGCTCTGTGGCTTCCCGTCTCCGCGCCGGCCGTGCCGCCTCCAAAGCGCTGCTCCCTTCTGATGAGAAAGAGGTATTAAAATTTAAAAAGCAAAAAAAAAAGAAAAAGAGGAAAGATGAAGCCCCGTGGAACCGGAGGAAGCTGATTTAATTATGACTTTTGGTCGGGAAAGGGCTGGTCTTGGATGGTCCTTGGCAGGAGTCGGGATATGCCAGGGACCATATCAGGTTACGCAGGGCTCCGGAGCAGCGCCGCTCGGAGATGCTCAAGGCTGAGGGAGGCTCAACCTCTCTCCCTGAGCGGCGACAACATCAGCACAGGGGGAGAGAGTCTCTTCTTTGTGCACTATCCCATTAAAATATAACAGCAGATTTTTATACCTATCTAGATGGTTTTGAAGAAGTGGGGGATTTATGTTATATATAATTTATTTTAAAAAAGTTAACACCTTAGCATAAGCATTTTAAAAGACATATAGGTTTAAAGGAAAAGTTTAAAAGGCAACAAATCCAGACTGCAAGTACCTGACTGGTGATTTTAAAATTTTTTTAAATATACATGAAGTGAAAGGATACTTTAACCTTTCATTAGGCAGAGTCTAATAAATTTGGGGCTAATTTTATTCCTG
Source organism: Eopsaltria australis (assembly GCA_034509425.1). Lineage (NCBI taxonomy): Eukaryota > Metazoa > Chordata > Aves > Passeriformes > Petroicidae > Eopsaltria > Eopsaltria australis. Next base: position 123,303 of record JAVTVJ010010752.1, read on the forward strand.
TGCCTTGAGCAATAGCAGATCACAGGCCAAAGTTAAACATTTCAGGCTGGACTGGGTTGTGTTTTGCAATAAACACTGGTATGGAAACTTTAACTCTTATCTCTTGCTCCTGCTCGGTTCCATATAAGGCTGGAGTGGAGATGCAGTCTCTGGAATTAAATAGTCAAGTTCTTTTCTTTTGAAAGAGGGATTTATGGTGCTTGCTCTTGCATTTGTGCTGTTTGAAAGACCAGTCACATAAAGAAATAGCTGGAATGCTTCAGGAAAATGCTGAGCCCTTGGACTGAGGCAGTAACTCCTTTTAGAAATGGTGCTTGGCTTGGCACTGGCAGAGACTGGAGACACAGTAGGATCCAGAGTGAAACTCCCCAGCCTTGTGCCCAAAAGCAAGCAGGGCGTTGTGTCCTCCCTCCTAAATCTGCCAAGCTGAAGCTTACAGGCAGGGAGTCCCCAGATAATAAATGAGCCTGGCAAAAGGGAGCTGCGGCTCCTCACTGGGTGTCAGTGGGTACTGAACAGGGGATGGTGGAAACAGGAACTGCTGGAAAGCCACGACAAAGAGCTCATTTTATTTTTTTTTTTTTAATTTTTATTTTTGTTTTCACCCAGGGTGAGGGACAGCTGCTAAAAGGTAAAATACACATGATGGAGAAGCATTATGTGGGCAGAAGCATCCAGACCAAAAGCCTTTCCAGGTGATTTTGGCTGTCGGGCAGAGCTCAACTGCGATGCCCCATCCCTGGAAGTGTTCCAGGCCAGGTTGGACAGGGCTTGGAGCAACCAGGTCTAGTGGAAGGTGTCCCTGCCCATGGCAGGGGGATGGAACAAGGTGGTCTTCAAGGTGCCTTCCAACCCAGGCTATTCTGAGATTCAGTAAGGTGAGAACTTGAGGCTATAACTGCTATTGTAATGAAGAATTATATTCACCAGTGGTTCCAGTTTGCCACCACCAGTGGTAACCAGTATGGTCTGGTCATATCAGTTCAGCAGCAGCTGGGATCTGTGTTGCTTTTACTTCAGGTCTGCCTTGAAAACCAGAGTTTTCTGTGTGGCAGTGAAGGAGTGCAGGGAAACACTTTTAATAGACTGAAAAAAAAAACCCAACCAAAAGAACAGACCACAGGAAAGCTCCATGCACCCCCAGAACAGGAGTGAAAAACAGCCAAGTCAGAGAATTCCAGATAAATAATGTAACTACACTGGTAAAACGTGTGTGATCTGTGTTACGTGCCTATCACAGCTCAATTGAGAACACGTTTAACTCGGGAGTTAGATTGATTTCTTTTTGTGCTGTTAGCATTTCTTCTTTTTATTTTTTTCTTTGTCTTAACATGGTTTTAATATTGAAGTGACTTTTACCAAGTGCTCCAATAATTAAATGAGGCTGCAAGAGCTCTTCAACTCTCATCTGACTGCCTTTGTGGCTGTAATAACCAAGCTGGAAGATTTTCCTTTCCAAAAAGGGGCTTTATCACTGACATGTAGTGGGGGAGCAGCCAGAGAGGATGCCCAGGGTATTTTGGGGTGGGGTTATCTATTCCCCCCTTTCACTCACAACCCTTTACAATCCTTCCCTTCGCAGTTCCCTCTCTTTTCATGTCGGTGACTCTCAGCAAAGCAATCCCCATCCATCATGGGAAGCCGGGCTGTGGCTGCTGTGACATTCCGGGGGTGGTGACATCCCTGGGGAGAGGGTGACATCTGCAGGGACAGACTACTTTCCGCCCCCAGACACCAAACAAACCCTCTGATAATTAGTAAAAGACTGGATCACATCATGCTGGTAATTTCTAGAGGCAGCTGGGGCTTAGTTTAGCAATATTTTCTCCCTGGTGCATTAATAAGTAGACGTGATTAATGCTATGAGTCAGGAAGAGGGTTTTGAGGAATTCTCTTTCTACCCACGACAAAAAATAAAAAGCCCCGTGTGCTCCATCGTTTCCAGGATGCAAAGGTGATTTTGATGTCCTCCCACCGCCAGAATAAGGGTCCCAGCTTAAAAAAATCCAGTGAAACTGGCAGAGAGTGGTTAAATTTGGCAGTTCTTTTCTGATGTGCCTCAGCTGGGCCATTTCCACCCTGACTTAGGAAACTTCTGTAGATTTCTCCCGTGTGATTCAGGCAAGGGACAGGGTGGCTGGCTCCAGGTCCCTGACACATGGTGACACCCAGGAGCATCCTACCCTGACTCCATCCTTGAGCACCATCTGCTGGCTTATCCTCCAGGGACCCCTCGGGCATCTGCCTCACCCAAAGTCATCATTTCCCCCTCAAATAAAAGCTGCTCCTGCAAGACAGGGATGCTTCTTGCTCTGAAATGAGGGAGTGCCACCAAAACCAAGGGTTGCTCTGTTACTTTCCCATCACCAGCTGAGCATCTGCACTGTGGATCACGGTGCAGGGTCCAAACCCTCACAGCCCTTTTTTAAAGAACAAACTCTTTTTCCTGCTTGGAAATCAAGGCAAAGAGCAGCTCTGCTGGGACAAGGGCAGGGCTGCATGTTGCACTTTAATTTTGCTTGCAATAGATGGTTTTCATTAGTTCCAAAGGATTTGCTACTGCTTTTATCCGAATGCCGCCCCAGCACCCTGGTTAGGAAGTGGTCCAGGAAATATTTTCCTGAAGTTTTCTTGGTTCTGCTTTTCTCCTACGCTTTCTGTTCATCTGTCTGCCTTTGTGTGAATATTTCTTGGTGTATTTTTGCCTCATCAAATGACTTTGGAACAGCCAGGGAAAGGGGTAAGAGCATCACTAGATGGGCAGATCACAGTGGGAATTAAGAAAAGTTAAGAGACACTGCCCTTCCCATCCTGCAACAATGGCCAAGAATTTAAAACATCTCTGCAAAATCTCCCATTTTCCATCCCTGGAAGTGTTCAAGGCTGGGTTAGATGGGCCTTGGAGCAAACTGGTCTAGTGGAAAGTGTCCCTGTCCATGGCAGGTAGTTGGAACAAGATGAACTTCCAAGTCCCTCCCAGTCCAAACCATTCTGTGATTTTATGATTTCATTATTTTTTTCCCTCTCTTAAAAAAATCTCAGCAACAAAAACAAGCCCACACCAGGCTGTGCATTATCTGAGTGGATGTACACACACTTAATCCATGGCCTGCAAAAGAGGTCATAATTCAAACAGTGAAACTTGGAGCTCTAATCAACCACATCCTGCAGGAAGACCTTCAGCTTGAAGGGATTTCCAGTTCCTGTGATTACAGGGAGCAAACTACTCTCAAGTATGTAAACAACGTGGCTGTTTTCCCCTCTAACACAATGCACAGCTTGTAGGTCAGTAAGCACTAATGTGAACTGTGATGCTCAGCTTCTAGGAAAGATAACTCAGCTCTTTTCCAGAGTAAAAGATAACTCAAGGGACATGAGATGTATTTTGGCCAACACAGATCTTGCCAACCTTTGCTTTGGGTTACTCCTGTTTTCTTGTTTTAGAGCCTTCTAGGTGATGCCTTGCACAAGGGGATGAAAAAATCCGTCCAAGTCTTGGCCTCGGTGTCCTGTGGCAGCTTGTGCTGCACAAAAAACTGTTTGAAATGGGCTGGATTTCAACAGAATCCAGAAACCTCCAACTTTTGTGATGGAAAAGCCTGTTACTAATTACAGGGAGAGAGGTGAGGTGGCTTGAAAAGAGCTGGAGTCAGAAGAACGGAGAGGCCAGAAATACTCGCTGCCCACACGGACAGGATGATGTAATGGCAGACAAGCTGAAGAGGAATTACAGGGAATTATTCACACTCAAAGAGGAATTGTAAGGAATTATTCATACCCGTGAATGAGTGTTGCATTAGGTTGGGAAGAGACAGAGGGGGAAAAATAGACCTGGGGGTTTGCCATAGGCAGTTCCTTGGAAACCTGTGGTCATTGTGCACCAGTGCTGAAGAGAAAGAATCGTGTGTTATAGTGTAGCAGTTTAGAGGTTTGGGAAACCGGGTGGAAACATCAATTGTGTAGTGGTTTTAAGTTTGCCAATTCAAGTTTTCTGGTTAAACACCAGCACACTTACTAAAATTACTCAATTTCATTATGAGATAAGGATTAGAAGTAGGCAAAGCAGGTTCAGGTTTTAAGGAATATAAAGAGAATTTATTAACAGACTTAAAAAAGGAATAATAACAACTAGGAATCGGAACAAAACCTTTAGAACACCCTTCATCCCCCCCCCCCACCTCCCCCCCCACCTCTCCATTTCTTTCCCACTGACCATACAAAAAGACAACACTTTAACATTTAACTAGTTCACCACCTCTGGAATAGTCCTTTCCCCAGTTCATGTAGGGAGAGAAGTTTTCTCTTGCTTTACCATGTTGATTCCCATAGGAAATACAGTTCTTATGGTTTTCAGCCTCAATACAAACAGCTGCCCAGAAGAAAAAGATCTGCTTGTTCTGGAAAATCCCTCCCACTTTAGTAGCTTTCCCAGGACTACTACAGTGGGCATATGATGGTCGCTGAGGTACTCTTGAGGATGCACATTTCTATTACAGCGGCAGTGAAATCCCCTTTTCTCCTTATTGGCAACATAAGCCTTCTTCTGCTATTCCCGGGGCAAGGAATCTTTACACTGGAGTCTTAGTCCACTGGCTGTAGCTAGAACATTACATCCCCCCTTTTTCACTCTTTTAGACCATTGCTCATATATTACAGGGTACATTATAGCCGAGTTTATCAACATGTCTTTACAAGAGAAGTTTCAGCCTCAAAATTTAGGCACTCCTCATCTCCTCCCTCTCTGGATATAGGCCTTGCTTCACTCATTAACTTGGAGTCTTGATGTTATACCTTTTGTAGGTGTTTTCATCCTTTCTTTATTTTGTGTAGAGGAAAATGGATGCTTTCAAGTCCCATCCTGATATTGAGAAGGTTAATTTGTCTTTCGGCCGGGCGATGGTCACATGGCCTCTGCCCGCGCTGTTTGAGTGTGACATTCCCAGCGTTGGAGCTGAGGGAGAGGAGCCCGCCTGTGCCGCTCTCCATCCGAGCTGTGTCCGAGCTGAGGGAGAGGAGCCCGCCTGTGCCGCTCTCCATCCGAGCCGTGTCCGAGCTGAGGGAGAGGAGCCCGCCTGTGCCGCTCTCCATCCGAGCCGTGTCCGAGCTGCAGGGGCCAGCAGGGCCGTGTCCGAGCTGAGGGAGAGGAGCCCGCCTGTGCCACTCTCCATCCGAGCCGTGTCCGAGCTGAGGGAGAGGAGCGCGCCTGTGCCGCTCCATCCGAGCCGTGTCCGAGCTGAGGGAGAGGAGCCCGCCTGTGCCGCTCTCCATCCGAGCTGTGTCTGAGCTGCAGGGGCCGGCAGGGCCGTGCCTGAGCTGCAGGGGCCGGCAGGGCCGTGTCTGAGCCCGGCCCAAGCCTTCTCCCACCCTGGGCCGCTGAGCCGGTGCACTGGGCACAGAGCCGGCCCGGCACAGCCCAGCGGGGCCAGTGGGGCCGTGTCTGAGGTGCAGGAGGAGGAGCCCGCCTGTGTCGCTCACCATCCAAGCCACATCTGAGTCACAGGGGGCCCAGCCTGAGCCCTCTCCTGCGCTGGGCTGTGCCATGGAGCCGGCTCGGGCTGGCCGAGCTGAGGCACCTCGGCCTGGGGCAACAGAACAAAGCTTTTTCGGCTATGCCGGAGCCAAGTGATGTTCACCTGGCTTTCCTCGTCCGCAGCTGCCATGATGGACTGAAAGGCTGGCATGGGCTCACCCTCGCCCTCCGTGCCATCTCGGCCGGCAGCCCAGGCCGCGTGGCTTGGCCGGACCTCACCAGACGGCAAGGAGGGGAGAGAGCAATGTCTTCTCTCAGTCAGCTGGAAGTCTTAAAAGAGGGCTTCTTCAGGTTCTCTCTTGGTTCTATGAGTTCTGGAGGTGGAAACTGTAATACCTCCTCTGGGGTACGTCATTTCCAAGTCGGCCTCCTTCCTTCTGTACCGGAAATCCTGACTAAGGTTACCCCAGGACATACAGCAAAATGGAGAGGGGAGCCCAGGAAATGTAGAGCCCTGTGTTGGTGTGCCACACATCCCAGGCCCTCGAGGGATGTTCTTAGCAGGGCTCCCTACTAAAGAAATAAGAAAATACATTTTTTATCTTGCCTATGAGGCTTTTTACATGATAGAATATTCTGTGACTTTTCTTGCCTGTGAACAGAGTGAGATGGAAGTTGGGGAGCAGCAATGCTGGAGTCTGAAATGACTGTGGGGATCATGGCACCAACCTTGTCAAGGTTTCTGCTTCTCCCCTGGGAGACCAGGTCCTGAATCAGCCCTGGCTGTGATTTACTGACAGGGGGTCTGTCCAAATGCTGCTGCTTTTTAATCTTTGGGGCTAAGTGGAACAGGCTTAATTCAGCTATGAAAAATGGGTCACCCTTCTGACTTAAGCTTTGAATTAAGGGGAGAAAAAATCCCTGCATTCTGTTCAAGGTGAGCACAGGGTTTTGAGGAGGTTTGAATCCACTCTGCATCTCTTTCCATAGAATCACTAAAGGGTTTGGGTTGGAAGGGACCTTAAAGCTCATCCAGTCCCCCCCCCTGCCATGGGCAGGGACACCTTCCACTATCCCAGGTTGCTCCAAGTCCCATCCAACCTGGTCTGGAACACTGCCAGGGATGGGGCAGCCAGAGCTTCTCTGAGCACCCTGTGCCAGGGCCTCCCCACCCTCACAGTCAAGAATTCCTTTCCTATATCCCATCTAACCCTGCCCTCTGGCAGTGGGAAGCTGTTTCCCCTTACCCTGTGATTCCATGCCTCTGTTTTAAGTGCTTCTCCAACTCTCTTGGAGCCCCTGTAGACACTGGAAGTCTCTCTAAGGTCTCCCTGAAGCCATGGGAGTCCCCCTGGGTGGGCACAGCGATCCAGGCTGCATCATCGTGCTCTCTCCCTTACAAACTTCCCGTCGGCTGATGGGGGAACTTACATAAACATCATCTCCACGTCGTGGCTGTTTTGTTTGGAGTTAACATCCAAAAAATCCCAGGAAACAGCACGTATGTGGTCGGTATGTATTTATTCCTGAGGGGCTTGTCCTCAATTTATACCGTGCATATGGAACAACTTGTGCTTGAGATGTTTGATACATCTGGAGATGCTGAGTTTCTAACAAGGAGGTAAAAGTTGGGAAGCTAAAAAGCCAAGGGTTTTTGCCTGAATACATCCAGAAACTCACTTGAAGCTGCTTTAGGCAATCTTCAGGGTGATGGATTTTGCTGTATGAGAGCTCTGTTGGAGAATTTTTCTTAAAACAAACATCAGTTCCTCGGCACTGCCAGGTAATTCCCACGCAGTCAAATACAAACTAATGAGAAAGTGAGAGACCTTAATTCGGTACTGAAGTTATTTTCAAATTTGAAAAACAAACCAAATTAATCTGGTATAGCAGCACAAGTGACCAGATATAAGCTCCTGCTTAAAATTGGGGTAAAAGGGGTAAAAAAAAAAAAAAAAAGGAAATTAATTTTGTGGGGAAAATAATGCTGTTTTGCTAATTTGCTTGGCAACTGGATTTGTTGTTTGTTTGGGTTTTTTTTTTTGCTAAGGAAGCAGGGCTGCTTTTTCAGAGCCAAAGGAGAAGGTGAGTCTTTTTGTCCTACAACTCAGTTTTGGGGAGCAGAGACTTGAGAGGTTGTTATTGGGAAGCATCTCCCAATTAATGGGAAACCTCTAATGAACTTTTCCCCTCATTTAGGCATCCCTTTGGGCAACCAGCACCTGCAGCTCTCACAGTGCCAGGATCTTGCCACAGCCCCTGGACTGGGGATGTCCCTGGATGTGAAAGATCGACCTGTGCTGGGACAGGAAGAGGTGGGGCCGGCTTTGCATGGTTACAGTTGCTGTTTAACACCCATTCCAACCACACATGGCAGAAGGAGTGGAAAAACAGCCTTCAGCACTCCACATAAAACCTGGAGCCAGCAGCCTTGCCAGCCTCACAAAGTATCCTCTGTCAAGTGGCTCATTCATTCATTCTGCAGCAGGGACATGTGAAAATCACATCATTTCCCCAAGGTGGAACAGCAGTGCACTTGTCCCTAAAAATCCCAGTGTGGCAGCAGCTAACCTGTCACCTACAAACAAGCTGGGACAGGGACGATCTTTGTGGTACTGAGCATCTATGGAAGTAAAGCTCAGGCAGAACAAGCCTTGCTTTAATCTGTGTGTGTTTTTTCCTGTTTTATCTGACACTCAGAGGTCTCTGGTCCTCCAAGCAGCAAGGAGAGGGATGGCAAGTGGCCAACAAGCACCACCCACAAGCACCAGCATTTCTCTCACAGTTAATCTGCATTAGGCTCCCTCTCTGCCTTCAGAGCAATCTAATTCTTTGGAAATCTGGGGTTTTGTCATCTGGCATGGCAGCTCTGATTTGTCAATCCATCAGACTTCTTGTCCTTGAATTAGAAGGACCTGTATCCAGCCTGGCCACTGGTGACACATTTTTGTCTTGTGGGGCCTTGTTCCAGCAGCATCTTGCGCAGAGGATGGGTCTTCTCTTGCCATCAGCACAGGAGCAGCTTTGGCAGGGATGACCACGGATGGATCTTCCCTGCTTTTGTTTTGTTTCCAAGGACAAGGCAGAGGTACCAGCAACAAGGAGAGCTGTTTGGGCAGCTACTGTTTTGGTCAGGAAAGTGAAATGCCAGCTGTCCCAAAATCACTCCTAATGTGAGTCAGATATGGAGGTAGAAGCTAAACAACTTCACTGCCCTCAAACACAAGGCTCTGGGGATGCCTGGATGGAAACCCAGAAATACAGGAGGAAAGTGCCTCTTACAGCAGCACATCCTTGCTCGTGGCTCTGAGAGGCACTCTGCCTCCTGCTCTGCCTATCCCAAACCTTCCTTGCTGTGCTGATTCCAGGCGAGGTTATCGCCAGCCTGAAAATCCTTACTCAGTTTATTGGGTGAATGTCATCCTTTTTTGACTCTTAGTGAAGCTTTATCCACCTTAATGCAGCACAGAAAAGGCTGTATCCAGCCTAGGCTAAAGCACTGAGGCACTAGGCAATCCTTCAGCTTTTCCAATTGCCATTCCCTCCCCAGTTTGGGTGCACACACTAGCAGGTGAGCTCTGGCAGGGTGTTTAAATGATGCCCAGACCAAGGTGCTCAGAGACCGTCACTGTGGACAGAATCTCCCAAGTCCTGCTGACTTCTTGTGATGTTTTGGGGGGCTTGGGGTGCTTTATGTGGCTCTAAATGCCTTGTGTTGCTGTAGAGATAGGAGGCTCTGTATCAAGGAGTGCCTCGAAGGCAGTGGTTTCCCCCAGCTGTGCTTCGGTGGAGCCCAGGAGCAGATACATGGCAAAAGGGGATCAAATCTCCTTTGGGATTTAACAGGAGCTATTTTTACACAGATGACCTGAAACTCCTCATAGAAGAGCCAATTTGGTATTCAGCTAAGATGAAGAATACCAGAGAGAGGAGGAGATTTGGGTTTTTTCCTCTGTTAAGAGGCCAGCCCTGGCCAAGCTCCACCAGTCATGGGATAGCTGTTGTGATTTTCCTTCTCCAACAACAGAAGGAACAGGGAGGAGAAAATGGCAATTTTAAGCCTTCCACAAGGAGGCTGTGCAGGGCTGTAAGTGATCTCAGGGCTATGGGGGCTGTTGTGGCTACAGGGGCAGCTGCAGGATTTAAATGAGGGAAAAGATGAGGGGAAGTGTGGGAAAGTTGAGGGGCAAAGGGAGACAAAAAAAGAGTAAGAAATATGATGGGGAAGGGGGGAAAAGGACGGGGAAAAGGCTGAAAACGTGAGGTGAAAAAAGACGGGAGAAGGGTGGGGGGATAATGGCTGAAGAGGCGAGGGGGAAAGGAAAAGAAAAAAGGGTGGGAAAATGAAAGAAAAAAGGGCGAGCAAGATGAGGATAAAAGGGCAAGAAAGGGGAAAGAGAAAAGGGCAGCAGCCCCAGCACAGTCAGGACGAACGCTCCTAAAGCCGAGCTGCAGTGCAGCACCTCCCAGGGAAGCTTGGGGTCGCTCCAGGCCTTGGGAATGCAGCGAACCTGGGCGGTTGGAAGGGAAAAAAGTCTGGAAGGAGCCGTGGCGGACCCTCCCCGCTCCTCTCGCTCACCTGCGATCCCGGGAGGGCGCAGAGAAGGTGGGACACGCAGGGCAGGAGCTGGGACACCCGCCTGGGTGCCACCCGCGGCCGCTCCGCTCATCCAGTCCGCGCCATCGCGTTTCTCTTTGCAGAGGGATTATATTTATTTATTTATTCATTTATTTATTTTCCCCGCGGAAAATAAATAAATAAAAGCGACAACTCAGCGCCTCCCCCAAAGTCAAAAACCCAACCAAACAAAAAACCACCCTGGAGACAGTCCCTGCTCCCGTGCGCGACAGGAAGGGGAAGGGATGAGTGAGTGGTGTCACCCCCCGGCCGGCTCCCAGAGCCGCACAGCCCCGGGCTCAAAAAGAGAGATGTGAAGCCAGCTCTTCCCCTCACAGACCCCTCCAATGGGAGTCTATGGGTTTTTAACATACCATTCTGCGTTGGGAGGGACTTCAAAGCTCATCTCATCCCGCCCCCCTGCTACAAGCAGGGACACCTTCCTCTACCCCAGGCTGCTCCAAGCCCCGTCCAGCCTGGCCTTGGACACTTCAAGGGGTGGGACAGCCACTGCTTCTCTGGGAAACTTGTGCCAGGACCTCTCCACTACTATTGTAAAAACCTTTTCCCAGCATTCATACCTATATCGACCTCTATCCCTCAGTTTAAAACCATCACCCTTTGTGCTGAAGGGTGGGGCAGCCTCAGGTGGGGCTGGTGAGGGTGATGAGTGGGGCAGAATGTGGCAGTGCTGGAAAGATCCTTTTCCTTTCTCCTTTCTATTTCATCTTCCCCATCCCTCACCAGAGCATCCCAGTGACCCCAGAAAAAAAAGGCAGGGGGTTGAGGGGAAAAGGGGTTTAAACTGAGGGGAAAACCTCCTTTTCCATTATTGTTTGTATTTAAACTAGGGGGAAGGCCCCTTCACCTGTGATTTTAAGGTTATCAATTGAAGGAAAACCTGCCTTTTCTGTGTTTTCAGGGGTATCAATTAATTGACCAGGAAACCTCATTTTCCATTTTAAGTGAAAGAGAAAAATCTTTTTATGCCATGTGATGGGCTTGATTTGAGGGCAAAGTCCCCATTTTCATCATCTTAAGGTTTAAATTGAGAGGGAATCCCTGCTGTCCCTCACTTTTTAGGGTTTAAATTGAGGGATATTACCCCCTTTTTCCATCATTTGGATATGGGGGCTATGGGGTTGTAAAGGCTCTGGGGACTCTAAGGGCTGTAGGATCTGTGTGGGCTATAGGGTCTATAAGGGCTATCGGTTATGTGAGGGATGTGACAGCTATGGGGTTTGTGAGGGCTATGGGGGCTGAGAGAGCTCCCTAATGTCTACACAGGATAGGAAAAATGTCCTTACAGCTTCCACCCCATAGATGATATTCCGCAAACTTTGTTTTCAAGTTCTCAGTGATAGTTTCCTAATTGCTACAGATGTCAGAGCATCGTTGTCTGTGGTAATTAAAGTTGAATGGTTATTTTCTCTAAGTGAGGCTGTTGGGGTCATTCCAAATGAGATGTGGTTGTGCCATAACATAATTTAATTGCTGTATTAATAGATGAAACCCATGGCAATCCCTCGTGAGTCACATACAGAAATAGCAGTGGCATTGTACGCTCCGTCCCTGTCCTGCTTGTTCTTCTCCAGTGTGATGGTGGTGATAAGGTATCTTTGTAAAGCTGCCAAGAAGCTGAAGGGAGAAGGAATTCCATCCCAACGAGATCTCATGACTCGGAGATGATTGCAGGAGGATGGGGGGGGAGAGGCAGAGGCACCCAGGAAATTCCTGGGGTCAGTGTTTGTTGGAGCTCCTGCTTTTGTTATGCTCCTGCGATTAAGGGTCCTGTGACCTCTCTGCCTGTGGCTTTGAATTGGGCTGGAGCTGCTGGTGGATGTTCCTGGTGTGACTCCATCTGGCTTTAGTAAACTCCTCTGGCTTGGCCAGGTGCTTGGGATGACCCTGAGTCGATGGGAGCCAAAGCACCCACCAGTGTTGATGGCGTGAGAAGCAAAGCTGAAGCTGATACCACTGTAAATCAATCCACCTCCCCAAACATCATTTCAGCACATCTTCCCTCTGCAGCACATACGGCAGCTGTTTGGAAAATTGGATAGTGGAGAAATTATTGGGGTTTTGCCCCTCGGTTTGATCAGAGACCCCTTCATCAGGAAGAAAATGAGGATGGGGGAGTGAGGGTGTTGGGTGGTTTCACTGAGGTGGTGTTTGCTGCCTTTAGAAGCAACTGGATACTATCTTCACCCATCAGTTTTGTTGAACTCTGATTATGGATTTACTTCCAGTTATCAGTTAAAACACTGTGAAATGAATGGCTGGAGAAGGTCCAGGTCACATGTCCCACATATCAGTTCACAGTTGTCTTACAAATGATTACCAAGAACTGCAAAGATAACAGCTCATATGACTGTTATTTTTAAAAGAGTGGCCCTGCAGCTAGAAGTGCATGTTTCTCCTAAAGATACCCCAGAAATTAATTCTTTTATCATCTGGCAATAATGAAAATCAGAAATGGAGCCTGGGATCCGCCTATGCTTGGTTTTCCAGGAGAGGCTTAGCTTATAACACTTCCCTCTCCCATTTTGCCACCAGGTCCCCAGTTCAGCTGGAAGCAAGGTCCATTTGAGGCTCCAGCTAAAAGGAAACACATCACTTTTCCTTTACATCCCTGCTCCTGATTTACACCCCACACGTGTGGTCGCTGCAGGGGCTGCTGGACTTAGGCAGGCATATAACCTCATCTAGCCCTTCAACCTGGAATCATAAAGGGTGGAAAAGACTTCTGAGTCCAACCATTAACCTGACACTGCCAGCTCCACCACTAAACCATGTCCCCAAGTGCCACATCCACATATTTTTTGAAGACTTCCTCATGGTAGTGTCAGCCTGAGTGATTCTGGGTGTGGGTTGTTTTTTTCTTTTGCAATGAGTCTGTAAGATTTGGGAGCCTTTATTCACAGTTGTATGATGGTGGAGGGAGCTGTGGGTGGGCAGGTTTAATTGTCCTCCTTTAGGCCTCTGCCTAAAGGATTGCTGGAAGCTGGTCTGAACTGCTACAAAATCCAACAAACTGCTTCAAAAGAGGAAAAAAAAAAAAAACAAAATAATTCTATCTTTGCTGTTGTACACACCAGTGAGCTGAGGCAGGAGAGTTTTCCTAAAGAGACTCGGTTCCCAGGCAACACTTTGCCAGTGGAATACTTTGAATTTATTCCTGCACCCAGGACATTCTCCTTGAGGTGGTTTTCTGGCTAAGCCAGCCCTTCTTAGGGGTAGTGTCACTGCTGAGCACTCGCGTTTTTCACATTTTCATTGCACAGCAGGCCACATCTTCCTGGTTTAACCCAACCTCTTTATCCTTTTGGAGGAGAATGTACTGGGATCTGGGGCGGTTGGAGCTCCTGGCGTGATTGCACCGGGAGGCCCTGGAACAGGGTCTCGTTGTGATGTTAATTAGGAGCTATTGACCGCTCCCTGTTCGGATGCAGTGGGGCGCAAGGGCTCTCAAACACGCTTACATAAGGACCTGCCCAACCGATGTCTGGCTCCTGCCAATAAACTGATTGCTTTTGTCGGGACCTCTGCTGGAAGAGGAACTGGAAATCGATTTCTGGCTTCCAGAGGAGATCATGCATTCCCGATATCCAGGCTCAAACGCTGCATCTGTAGTCATCACCTTTTCTGCACAAAAATCCATCCAATTTTGGATCCTAAATGCTTTTCTGGCTCTGTTCATAGAGTTTAATCTAATCTTTGTTTCAAGTGAGTTACCAGGGTGGATAATTCCCTGTACCCCTGGGTGGGCAGCAGCGATCTAAGTCCCACAGGGCAGAACAGTTTTCCTCTTCGTTCTTGCCGTCTTGCTCGCTGTTTACATTCCTATCAGGGAGAAAAAAAATACGAGCACCATCAATATTTGCTCTGATGAAGATGAGAAATTAGTTTACTTTAATATCCATAGACACAGAGGGAGTGTTTTACTGAGCAAGAGAGCAGCCTTGGTAGTTGGATATATATTGCAATTTATATCTCTTTGGCCATGTGGTGTGTTTAGTACTTTTCTTAAAATCCTGTCAAACCGTCTTTTCCTGCTCACGGCAAACGAGGGAAGTGCTGCGTCCTAATTAAGCTGTTTGCCACAAGCAAAGCTCAGCTGCCCAAATTGCTGTGAGAGCAATGCAGGACGCCAGCCTCTGGTGCGGGGGGAAGTCAGATGCACTTAAGTTTTCCTTACAAACTGCCGGTGGGGGCAAAATTTGTGTAATTAATCAGACACAGAAGAGCGGGCTGGGGAGCAGAGCATCCCGGTGGGGCAGGAGCCCCGGCGATGGAGCCGGTCCTCCCGGGTGTGCAGGCACACCTCCTCCCGGGGATGCTCAGCTCCCTCCCAGAGCCCGTGGCCTGCCTTCCCCGGGGAGGCGTTTGAAGGCTCCCTTTCATTCGCACACCCTGCATCAAGCAGGCAGAGAGTAAACATCTCCCGTAGCCCCAGCCAGGCGGGCGAGGTCTGGAGCGGCTGCAGCCGCGGGCAGGACCCCGGGGGAAGGCAGGGCCGCCCTCCCGGATGGTGAGGAGTCCCCGCAGCCGATAGGCACCGCGCCAGCCCTGCTCGGCGGCCGGCTCCGCGGGCAGGCTCGCCCGGCAGAGCGGCTGCGGTGCTGCCAGGAGCCGGCTGGCCTGCCCGCAGCTCTGCCCCTGCCCGCTTATATGGGCAGTCGCGGAGGTGGGGCTGAGCTCTTCCCCCTCCTCCAGCAGCATCCCAGGGTGCGGGACAGCGAGCGCTCGGGGTAGCGAGTAACGGGATCGGCTTCAACTCTCGCCACGACGAGATGGGCAGGAAGCTGGACCTCTCCAAGCTAACCGATGAAGAAGCCAAGCATGTTTGGGAAGTCGTTCAACGGGACTTTGATCTGCGGAAAAAAGAAGAGGAACGGCTGGAGTGAGTATCTGCTCTCTGGTCCCTGAGTCGGAGGCGAGTCAGAGCCTCAGGTCCCCATGGGCTGCAGGGATAAAACAACCTGCTGAGGCTGTGGGCGAGGAGGAACGGCAGGAGACCGGGCTGTGAAAGTCAAACACGGTTAATAGATTACGTTATCAGCGGCAAGGTGACGCATTCGGGCAGCAAAGGTGCAAACTGGCTCCGTGCCACCGGCAGCGACGCGGATCGGTGACACCGCCGCACTTTATGGGGACAAATACCAGGAAATGCCACTGTGAGGCTTGAGGCTGGTGGGGCACTCGAGGGGAGACTTCACCCGGGAGCAGAGGATGGGATTTGGCTCCCTTGGTTTTGCTTCATGTGATGGGTCTGGTGTGTTTAGGGCGGGAGTTGTTCTGGGGGTCCTGGGAGTCTGCAGATCACTGAAGAATCCTGAAAAAATAACTGAGAGGAGTCTTAAATTTACTACTACCATTAAACCTATTTTAGTAGCCTTAAATATGCAATACAGGGGGTTGTGCTGTCCTGGGAAGGTTTTAGGAGCCCATAGATTGGGAAAAGATTGAAAATCACTGGAGCAGCAAATTCTTCGAACTTCTAAGTCCTTATAAACAGGGCATTGGACAAAAGTGCCGTTTAAAGAATGTTCTGTCAGATCAGATTAAATTTTGAGCATGAGAAATCACAGGGGTTCTGGTTTTGTTCATGAACTACATCAGGCGCTGACCTTAACAATGTCTTAACATATTTCAAGAGGCTGCAGAGGCCCTCAGTGGCCAAGTTCTCATTATCCCAGGGGGGTGATCCATGCTCCCAGACTGGGTATGGGTAGTGCTGCACTTCCACTGAGTCCTCAGACCCGCCTAGCTGTGAATTTTGTGAGCCGGGGTTGGTGCTGATACCACGACAATGCCTGGGGACCAGGAGCTCACTAGTTCCTCTATCAGATCCAAAAGGACAGGTGAGGAGTGATAGCTATTCTTGGTTTGGGATATCTACATCCCCCAAAACCTTACCATCATAGGAGTCTCTCCGTTTACACCATTGGCTACAATAAACTCTCAGTCATATATTTTTCATCCCCCTGATTACTTTTTTTCTTGCCTAATAAATGCCAGCCTGCGTGGGAGGCAGAGATAATTCAGTATCATCATCTCCTGCCTTCCTCTGCTGGTAGCTCTGAAGAGCAGGAAGGAGATCAGACAGGGGTATTTAAAAAAATTATCACCCTGCAAAGGGTGAATGTCTCCCTTGTGATGCATCCTAGCCCAGCCTGGAGGGAGGAGGTGGAGACCTACATTGCTGTGCCCTGCAGCAAAGAATTGGGCGAGGTGAATTCCTTCCCTACTTGACCTTGGCGCCAGACTGGCTTATCTGGGTCTTCTCTGATGCCCAGAAAGCTTCCAAATGGAGTGCCATGTTCTGGGAGATGTAGGATGGGGGAAGGTCTCAGGATGCTCCTACCCAGCTGCTGTCTCTCCTCCTAAGTATCATTTCCCCTAATTTTTTTAAAATTTTGATTTCCTTTTTTAATCGTGCCCTGCAGAGGGCTGGCAATAAGCATTGTGAGCTACAGAAATTTCTGTAATTTCTGAGTAATTGCTGCAACAGGCCAGACCACCAATCTGGGAAAGTGCCACATTCCTGCATGCTGGACATGGAGCTGCACAAGCCTTTTCTGCCTGTAACAAGCTGAGACATGATGTAACATTATGGGAGACCCTGCAACCATTCACTCTGCTTTGGCCAGCCCCATTTACTTCTCTATTCATTTACTTTTCTATTCACCGGGCTTGTCTCAACCTGCCAGCCTTGAAGAAATGACCCATCCACCCCCTCCCCAGCTTGGTCTTTTTCTTCCCTTTTTGCTGCTTCTCTGTATTTTGTTTTTGGCAGGAGCTATTCATCAACAAGGGACAAAGGCTTCAGCTGGCCACAAACTGCACAGGCATGTGAGGGAAATGTTCTGCCCAAAAAAATTAAATAATGGCCATTTTGAGGGGTCTCTCCCCGATCCTTTCCTCAAACATCCTTGCCCACAAACCCCTTTTTTGGGGGATGGCTCCCTGTGTTTCTCCCGGAGCTCCGTAGGTCCAACCCTGTTGCAGCTGCCATCCCAACACCAGAGAGCAGGGAAGGGTCTGGCTGGTGCTCCTGTCAGCAAGAGGAGACAAGAGGCATGCGGTTCCTGCGGGTTTTAAACTGGTTTGGCTGAGACTCGTCCTTCCTTTGGCAGGTCTGGTGGGTGAGGGAGGAGAGGTGAAGGGATCCAACCGGTCTCTGGGAACCAGAAAAAGCAGTTCCAGTAAAAAAGATTGGATCCTGCTGGCAACAGCCTTAGCACGGGAGTGGAAAAGGAGTACAGAGTCCAACCCAAGGGTTTTCTATTTGAGCGTTTCTTTTCAGAAGTCACTTAAATTTACTGCTGGGACATTTGCACCAGCTTGTCCAAAGCACTGCTAGGATGGTGAACGGCTGATTATACAAACCAGGTGCCCAGTTTTCTGTCTTTATACTGGTTTTTACATCTCCCAGACGTAAATGCAAGTTGGTGTCACTCCTGCATGACCACAAACAGAGGAGTGACACCAAAAAATGTGTCTTGTGGTGTGCTGGCAGCCAGCTGGCCAGAAAACTCATCTTCAGAAAAAAAAAATCAAGAGCTGAGCCCTAATGTGCAAACTGATTAGGTTAAACAGAGATTAGCTTGTTTGACATCCAGTCAATCCACTGCCAGTCACACCACTGCTGCCAGGGCCAGCCAGGCTCCTGCTGTGGTCATCCCAGCTCCTCTTGTGGTCACCCTGGCGTCGGTCCGGCACTGGGATCATCACCAGTGCCTTGTGGGCCACTCTTTGATCCTGAAGCAGCCTCCAGACCTGATTGCTTGAGGGTTTTAACCCAAGCTGGCTTCTACTCTGGAAAGCCCAGCTTCCTAACCCTGTCTAGAGAGAAAACAACTTTCTAGGACCTTCCCTACAAGTCAAACATTTTCCTCTCGGCCATGGCCCCAAAGGCAAACATACCTGAGGTGGTGCGTGGCACGGGCAGCAAACAGAGAGCTTTTGGGCAGGGCAGGGGGCCCCTGCCAGCTTGGCAGGTGTCTCAGCTGTCCCCAGCTGGTGCTGGGGGCTCAGCCTCATGCAGACACTGTTTTCCATGGGGACTTGCTCTGGCAGCCAGGTCTGGATAGCGAAGGAAGCCTGCAGGGATGCACTGCCAGTTGAAGGTGCTCTTGGAAAGCATTCCCCTTCCATGGGATTGCCACGAGCATCTCCTGCTGCATCCTCTGAACAGCCAGAACCTTGTTACACATAACTTAACAAAACTCTCTGCTGAAGTTTTAGCACTGGAGGAGTATATTAAAGCCCTTTTTAATCCGTTTTAATCCCAGATTTCTTTTCTTTTTTTCTTTTTAACTAAGAATTCCAGAAAGATTTTAATTCCCTGAAGGACTCCAGGCTTGAAGATTGTGTCAGGCTGGGATACAGCCAGAGGGTTTGAGAAGGGCCACTCTCCTGAGATTCCTGGCATTTATGATCAACACCCTCTGAAACAAACAGGACAGGTTTTGGTACAATTAATTTTTTTTTAATGATCCCTGTGGGTTCTGTCCAACTCAGAATATTCTGGGATTCTAATATTAAATTAAATCTAATATTAAACTCCAGTTATCCACCCTGAGTCTGGAGCCCACTTTGTTGCTCGCTTATTTAACTCGTGATATATTATTTATTAGATTTGCCCTACAGCTGTTTCCACAAGCTGCAGACTTGCAATGCTCCCTGGAAAATCGTTCCTGAAATGACTGTGGTGTGATGGACTTTGCCATGTGAGAGTTTGCAGTGAGGTGATAACAAGCTGAAGTTCCTGCTTTTGGGGGTGTTTTCTACAGGGAGCTGAAATGCAGGATCGACCAGGAGAGCAGCAAGAGAGAGTTCCTGACAAATCAGTCCCACCTCAATGACACTCACTGTGTGCACTGCCTGCAGCCCTTCAAGTTCCTGCTGAACAGCAAGAGGCAGTGTCTGGACTGCCACTTCTACACCTGCAAGAACTGCAGCCGCTACAACAAGAAGGAGCAGGGCTGGGTCTGCGATCCCTGCCGTCTCTCCAGGTGCCTCCTCAGGGAATCACAGGATGGGCTGGGTTGGAAGGGACCTTAAAGGCCATCTCGTTCCACCTCCCTGCCTTTCCACTATCCCAGGTTGCACCAAGCCCCATCCAGCCTGGCCTGGAACACTGCCAGGGATGGGGCAGCCACAGCTGCTCGGGGCAATCTGTGCCAGGGCCTCACTCCCTCTCACAGGGAAGAATTCCTTCCCTATATCCCATCTAACCCTGCCCTCTGGCAGTAGGAAGCCATTCTCCCTTGTCCTGTCACTCCAAGCCCTTGCCCCAAATCCCTCTAAAGCTCTCCTGGAGCCCCCTTTAGGCACTGGAAGAGGCACAGATCTTCCTCCTCTCCAGGTGGACACCCCCAGCTCTCCCAGTCTGGTTCCAGAGCAGAGGGGCTCCAGCCCTCAGAGCACCTTTGTGGCCTCCTCTGGTCTTATTCCAGCAGCTTCACGTCCTTTTGTGGGGGTCCTAGAGCGGGAGGCAGCTCTGCAGGTGGGGTCTCACTTGGGTGGGACAAGGGGCAGAATCCCCCACTCCCCTGCTGCCCATGCTGTGGGATCAGCCCTGCACACCAGGGCGTTTCTGGGTGCCAGTGCACATTTCTGGCTCTTGTCAACATTCTCACCCACCAGCACCCCCAGCTGCTCCTCCCCAGAGCTGCTCCAAATCCATTCTCCCTCCAGCCTGTGTATTTGTCTGGGATTGCTCCAGCCTAGGGGCAGGACCTTAGTCTTGTTGAACCACATGAGGTTCTCACAGCCCCACCTCTCAAGGCTGTCAGGGTCCCTCTGGGTGGCATTCCTTCACTCCAGCATGTGACAGCACCACACACAGAGCTGAGGGAACGCTCAATCCCACTGTCCATGTCACCAATATATATGTTAAAGAATTCCCATCCCCACATCAACTCATGGGAACACCACTCCTCACTGGTCTGCTCTGAGGGAGGCTGAGGTTCAAGGTGAGCCTTGGGGTGAGGCTCAACAAGACTTGCCCAAACTCAGCACCCTTTTTGGTGAAAGCATGCTGTGTTTCTGTTAAGATGCAGTTTTTTGGGTGAGGGTCTGTTCCCCGTGAGCGTGGCTGGAGTGGCTGACCTGGGTGTGCCTCCTCTCTTTGGGCAGGATCGTGAAGATCGGCTCCCTGGAGTGGTACTATGAACACGTGCGGTCCCGCTTCAAGAGGTTCGGAAGTGCCAAGGTGCTGCAGTCCCTCTATGGCAGGCTGCAGCCAGGCCAGGGGCTCAACTCTGCATTTCTGGGTGAGGAATGGCCACAGCTGCACGTGGGGAGCCTGTGCTGCACCACCTTGGGGTGCACCAAGGGAGGAGCAGCAGCGTTGTGGGGTACCAAGAGCGCTCAGAACATCTCGGGGAGGAAGCAGAGGTTCAGGGCTGTTCATTCATGCACAGAGCAGATGTTCTTGATGGCTTTTCTACTGTTAAGTCTTAAGTTTTTACCATGGACTGGAGAATGTAAGATCATTAAAGTTGGAAAACACCTCTAGATCATCCAGACCACCACCAAACCATGTGCCCAGGTGCCAGATCCATATGTTTTGTGAACACTTCCAAGGGTTGTGGTTTCACTACTTCCTTGACCACCCCTTCAATGAAAATATATTCCCTAATACCTCATGTTTAATTTTAAAAGTCCCTCGTCCTGCAGTTTGTAAGAACGTAAATTTGCAGCTCTTTTCTTTTCTTTATTTTTGGTCTTTTCATCACAGAGCTTGTGGAATTAACCCTAGTTTAACCTGCAGAATAAAGCCAACCCTCATTTTTTTCCCCATGACCTAATGATTTTTACAACCATCCTGATTATCCCCTGGCATGGACAAAACTGTGCCAAAATGAGTGAGCTACCTGTCACCATAACTGTTTTCTTCAGAGCTTCATGGACCTTCCATATTTCTGACTTTGGTCCAAGAGTGCATAAATATTTGATGATGTTAATACAACATTATTTACTAACCAGCTTCTAGTTGTCATTTCTAGAACTCCTACTTCTTGGCCTATTTCCTTTGGAAGCCAGCGTGGGGTTTATTCCCATCTTGAGGAGCCACAGAGAAGTTTGCACACATACCATTGACATGACCCGATTCAACTGCTCCAATCACTCTTCCAGCCAGGCCACTCGTGGCAGAAATAGCAGGAAAAAAAATTTAATGGACTGAGAGACAATCCATGCATTGTTTGGACCAAAAATGCATCAGAGCACACAAAAACCCAACCAAGCATGAGGGTAACAGCGCCTTGGGCTGCTTTAAATTGAGATTCTGATGCCTTTTTCAAAGGGAATTGATTTTGTTGTTTATTACTTCATTAGCACCAGGGAATTGGCTTGACCCTTGAGCAAGCAAGAATCTCCTCCTGGGATGTATCCCCGGCCATCTGCAGTTGGCTGTGCCTTTCCCTTGCAACTCCCAGACATGGTGCATCAACCTGGGGAGGTGGTGGCAAGCAGCTCTTTGACTTTTAAAAGTCAAGTCCCATCTCCAAGGGCCTGTTTTGATCTCTCTAAAAAGCCTTTTTAACCACTGTTTCTTGTGATGGCTAGAGAATGAGAATTCCATTTAGCCATGGCTCTGAGGCTTGCTCTCTGTTCAAGGAACAGGGAGAAAATGTGATTATTCCCTTTTCCCACCATTTTTCTCTTTGTTTAGGTCTTCATGACAGAGTTTATAGCCTGCCAGACATTAACAGTAAGTAAAAGAGGGGATTGCAGCAGGGGTCTTGCAGTTCAAGCAAGGTTTTCAAAGTCTTTTTGTCTTCATACCCCCCTCCCCCAGCTGTGGGCACTTCTAGAGAGATTTGGAGTGGTCAGACAGGGAAAACATTCCTACACTGCAGTGGAGGTGGACTGTAGTGCTCAGCTCCTGCATTGTGGTACATCTGGGGTCTCCAAGGGTGGATTTGGGTAAAACAGGGCTTTTGGTTACGTGCCAGACTTGAAGTTTGCAAGCACTCATTATCTCAAAGCAATGGGTCACTGATAAATAGAGGAGCTGGCTGATGGGAATGAGGAATACCTCCTGAGCCTTCAAACACTGGAGTCACCCAGGTGGACCTCAGGGTGCTCTCTGTGGTGCAGGTGCCCCTTCACTTCCACATCTGTGATGGTGCACTTCTGGCAGGGGAAGCAACGAGAGGCCAGTCAAGCCTTTGCAAGATCAAGCACTAGAAGTGAGTGTCTGCAGAAAAAAATTTCAGGGAGGTACTTCTAATCTGGGCCTTTTCACCCCACGTAAGAAGCGTGGTCTCAGCTGCAGGTGCACTGGTGTGACCACCAGGGTGGGGACTTACCTGCTGGCTGTGTCCCCTCCAGGAGAGTGCCAGCTGCCCACCAGCTGCGATGCCGGGGATGACAGCGATGAGGAAGACAACGTCCTCCAAGGAGCTGAAGCAGAGCGCTACAGCAGGGTGAGTGGCTCTGGAGCTGCCACTGCATCACTCTGTGTCCCTGGCCCGCCTTGGGTGGTGGTGGTGGCAGTGGTGGTGGCAGTGGTGGTGGCTTTCTGTGCCACTTTCAAAACTGGACCTTTCTCTCTGTTCTCCTTCTCTGAGGTAAGCTCCTCTCCCAGTTTGTGTGAAAACAACCATGTCAGTACCATGATAAATACTTGTTCTCTGGAAAAAAGATCCACTCCTAACACTATGGATATCACCAATTAATATAAAAGTCCCAGCTCCTGCCTGTATAATGAGAACCCACCTGCTTTGGGTTTTTTACTGATGACTTCCCAAATATTCAGAGAGATCTGCCCGCAGCATCTTTTCTCTGAGGATGGGGAGATGCCCCAGGGCTCAAAAGCATTACCTCTATCTCTCTCTGAGCTGTAACCTGGCTCAGCCTTCCCACAGTGCCTTTATAAACCAGGAGAGAGATTCTCACTCTCTGCTTATGGCAGCAGTACTGTGCCAGAGGATGTGGAAATCAGGAACCCCCTTTTCCTTGCTTTTAGCACAAGCACGCACTATACCTGGCTCCCTTCAAGCAGGACAGCGTCAGGCCCAAATTCTCTCTGCAAAAAGCAGAGTAAATGCAGGCAAACTAAGGAGACAAAGATCCTCCTGAGCCCTTTCCTCAAGGTCAACTGTGTCTTACACTGAATTTTCCTTTCTTGCACTTTCTGTGCTAAAGACATGCAAGACAAAGCGGCTGCTGTCTGTGCATCCCTTTGATTTCGAACTGGACTCCGATTACTCTGCTCAGTCTCGCCGCCAGTCTGTGCAGCTCTCTCCGGCAGCCAGCAGCCCAGATGCTTTCCAGGTACTGGGAGACTCCTGGGGGGTTCCTTGCCTTTCTTCCTCCTTCTTGCTACCACTTCTCCTTCAGCCTCAGAACCTCCTTCAGCTGGTGTTGGGAGGGAATGGTGTCAATCCCTGGTCCCCATCGCTGCTTGCGACCTCTTCTTCCAGTTGAAGTCCTTTGCCTCAGGCTGAGTCAGGAGCAGGACATCTGATGCAAGCAAGGATGAGTGGGAAGATGAGACAGCAAGAAGTTCTGTGGCTGTGCCCCTGCAGATTTCCTTGCTCTTGGCAGACAATCGTTTTCTTGTGTTGTCCCAAGGCTGTGGGGCACACCCTGGTTTCCAGCAAGTTCGGTGCTCAAGGGATTAAATGAAATCAGATGCTTCTCCCATGTTCCCATCCAGTTTGGAGCTGGGTTTGCCCTGTGGTGGCACTGGGGTGCAGCTGGTCAGCAGCTCCATGAGGCACACGACCCTTGTGAGGCTGAGATGAATCCCACAGAGCCAGCGTGAGTGGGAGCCAGTCTGAGGGATGAACACGGGGAGGACAAAAACTGCAGGAACTGCTGGTTACTTCTAAATAGGAGACTAGATGTGCTTTAGTGTCCAGAGCTTCTGGCCAGGAGCAGGACTCACACAGATCCAGAGAGTGCAGTGCCCTGTGATCCCACCAAGGGCCAGGGGCCAACCAGCCCCACATTCCAGCCTTAGGAAGGGACACAGATGCGGAGACCCTGGGTGTGACAAAAGGTCATCCAGCCTGAGAGGCTTCAAGTCAAGCTTTTTGGGCTGCTCTTGTTTGGCTTTCCTGGTGAAATTGCACTTTTAAAGTATTAAACAGCTCCTTCTTTTTAATAATGCTCTGATTAAACTCTGTTCTTGGGTAGAAATAGGATGTGCTGAGATCTGTAACAGCAACTTAAAAAAACCAAACCTGCACAATTTGATGTAAAATTATTAGAATTTGGGGGAAAATAATTAGATCTCTCTTTTTGTTTGTCTTTTCCCCCTCTTTTTGCAGCAGAATTCAGTGTGAAGGCTGCCTTTGTTGAATTGGGTTTATGGATTGCAGATTATTTGAGGTGATGGTTGTTTGGATAAGTAGAAGGGACATTCTTTTAAAAGATCAGAGGGTTTTGCAGCCTGGCTGGAGGACCTCGGTGGTTGTAAAAATTACCAGTGCCCCCTGGCAGTGATGGGAAGTATTGCTCAGGGTTCAGCGGCCAGGCAAAGCCTTTAGATGGGATTATTAGGAACTTTTCTATTTTATATAAATATAATTGACATTATAAAACGTCAATCCATGCATATATTGAAGAATAAAGAGAGGAGATCTCAGTGAAAGCCAGGAGAGACAAGGAGTCATAGAATCATAAAACACTTTGGGTTGGAGGGACTGTAAAGATCATCTTAATCCTACTCCCTGCCACAGGCAGGGACACCTTTCACTATCCCAGGTTATTTCAAGCCCCATCCAACCTGACCTTGGACACTTCCAGGGATGAGGCAGCCACAGCTCCACATTGTTCTTACTTTGGGGGCCTCCGAGCTGGAGGCAGCACTGCAGGTGGTGTCTCACAAGTGGAATCTCCATGGGCAGCTGCTCAGCAGCATCCTCAACTCTCAGTCCTTCCCAGATTTCCCCACCTCAGCTGAAGATGGCTCCCAGGAGTCCAGGATGGCAGATGCAGACCTGGTGTTCCACCACGTGCTGCAGGAGCCGGGCGTGAGCGCTCCGGAGCAGCACTTCAGCACAGAGGTTCGGCTCACTGTCAACGCACGGAGGAGGAGCCTGGAGAGAAACCCAAAGCCTGGTAGGTGTCCCTGTCCAGGTTCCTCTTGTAGCCTCTTGGGACAAGTGGCTGCAAGCGTTGGGCCAAAGTGAAAACATCTTTGGGGTTTTTTTCCTGAACAACCTCAAAGCCGCTAAGAGGCTTGAGGGCCAACACAATTTATCCGTCTGCAAAAGTGATTTTTCTCATGAAAGAATCTTGCTGATGTTATTTAGATGTAAAGAGCTGATCTTGTTCCCAACAAAGCCAAAGGGCTTAGGAACAAAGGGGTTGTTCCTAAGGTGTGCATCCTTTTCATACCTACTGGTGATTTCCAGGGTAGAAACTAGATACAATCAAATGGATACTGATAGAAACAATGGGCTCTGTTCCCTGCTGCAGGCAGAGGAGTTCAGCTCCATAGTAAAGAATGTTGTGACTGCAGAAAGCTTTGAGTTTTTAGAGGACTTGGACTAGAACTGGAGGTTGCTGAGTGGCATCCTTGTAGCTGGGCAGGGTGCATGGGTAGGCTAAATGATCCATGGTTTTGTGAGTCTATAAATATCCACTAAGAGGCAGAATTTGCCTTTTACAACCTCTAGTTCCCCTGCAGGTGTGGCGGAGCCAGGAGGATTGGATACTGGCTTGTGCATATGCAAATGTAGAATATGTCCTTCTGGGTCTCCTGGGTGGCCTGGCTGTATTTTCAGGACATTTGGGAATGCTGGGTAGACCTTAACATGGCTGTTCAAATTCCCACTCCAAGTTTTGCTGGAGCAACACAGCAGCAGCAAGGTCCTTTGGCATGTGAATTCCATTTTCCCTCATTGTTTTTGCCTCATTTGAAACTCTCCTTTACACAGGAGATTTTCCACTCTTTTTAAATGCTCCATCCTAGGCTGGTACCTCTCTAACCTGAGCCTAAACATCTTCCAGCATCTGAGCAGTGCCCAAACCTGGGCTCCCACAAAATCAGGAAGGCAGTGGTGGTTTTAGGTGAGGGGCCTGGCTGTTCAGGTCATGAGAGCAAGGATGGTGCTCTTTGTGCCCTGTTTGGGACCCTGCAGTGCTTGGTGCTGTGTGGGCACAGCGTGTGGGGCTGCAGCCTGGTCAGTGTGGCCCTGCTTGAACTTGGTCTGGCTTTACAAAGCACATCCTGCCAAAGGGTAGGAAGTGTGACCTGGGGAAATGCCTCATTATTTGCTTGTCTTAAGGACAGGGCCGATGTCCAGGAAGGAACTCAGGGGTGTGGATGCCTTGTACCTTTCTCTCCCCAAAGGCATCCCCTGGAATGAGCCCCCCCGGGCCCGGTACTCAGCAGACATGGACACCTCGGATGAGGACGTGAGGGGAGTGCAGCTCCCAGCCCACCCACCCCACCACGTGAAACGCCAGAACAGAGCCTCCAGCCAGGAGAACATCAGCCACTCTTCAAACCAGGTATCAAACAGCCTCTGCTGACACCAGGCCCGTGGCCATGTCCCTCTTGCTGCCTCTGAGGTGGCTCAGAGGAGAAGAGAAGCAGCAATGGCCAGCTGGGGTGTGCTTTTCCAGTCACAGCAAAAAAGAAGATCAGGCACTTCTTGGTGTGCCCCTCTGCCCATGCTGCCATCACAGTGACAAACCTGCCTTCATTGCCGCTCATTTTCCAGCTTGTCCTTATTAATCTGAGTTACTTGTGGGTTCTTGTGTCTCCAAAAGGGCTTTAATTGAATGTGCCAGTGCTTAGTAATCAGATGGAGGTCTGGAGATGGATATTTAACAAGCACCAAGAGCCTTCTCTTCCTTTGCAGTGTGTTCCTGCCTCGGTAGGACTGGGTCAGGATGACCTGTCACATACCTTTCCTGAGTGATGGTAATGGGGAGAACAGCCTAAAGAAAGGTGTCAAACAGGGCCTAAGCTTGTGTTTTATTGTCAAGTGAGGACCTGCTGTTCCTGGCACTGCCTTTGCCAGCGGTGGGTAGTGAGGATGCTAAGGTGATTTGGTTCCTCGGATCTCACGAGCAGCAAAATGCAGGGTGGTGTTTGGCCACAGACACAGGGGCAGAATCAGCTGCCAGTCTCACAGCTGGTAATTTTGCATGTCATGCACCCCTCTTTGAGCAATCAGTGTGAGATCCATGACCACAACCATCCCTCAGCACCACACTTCATGTGCCTGTGTAGGGAAAGCTTCTCTTTGCCATTTATTTCTGCGGGCATGTGTTTTAATTAGTAAATGCCATTCCTTCTTCAGCCAGCAGTGAGAGAACTCTGGACTGGGTGTCCTTAATGAGGCCACGCTGTGTTAGGCATGAAATGTGCGCCAGGTTTTGCAGTGGGGAAATGGGGCCAAATTCCTACCAACGCCTCCCATGACTTCCTCCCACATCAGGCTGTGCTTTGCCCCCTCACACCTGCAGGAGGGCTGCAGGGTGTGGAGCCTTGTCACCCTAATGGTTATGAGGCATCTTCTCACTCCCACTTCACCCTCATTTGCTCTTATGGCATCGTTACTCATTAGCTTAAATAGCTCCCCATCCTCCCTGTCTTTGGTGCTGCTGATGTGTTTACAGCCAGCAACCATCCTCCCACCCAGCCTGCTCCTGCTCCTACCCAGCTCTGTGCTGCTGCAGAGTGCAGAGTAATGTTTGTTAACCATCTACTGAATCCCACGGCCTGGCTTCACATGCAGTGTTGTCCTGGCAGACACCTCAGTGGCATCTGAAGGTTTCAAGAGGTGGAGAACGCAGCTCTTTGACCACACAGATGAAAATTCCCTTCTCCCAAAAGTACCTTAGGGGCAGGTTTGTCAAAATATGGTTATCTGAAAACCACTTTTGCTTAAGCTCTGGAGACAATACTGTGTTCAGTCCCAAACACAAGAAGCTTAGTTTCTCCAGTAACAATTGCAAGGGCTGTTCCCTAGTCCTGTGATTCCAAGAGCTGAGAGTTGAAGAACAAAACTTTAAAAAAGAAAAAAAATCTATTTAGAAAAGCACTTAAACTTGATGAGACACGAAAAGAAGCCCTGAATTGGTAGCTATGCAGGTCTTTGCCTTTAGCTTTTTCAAAGTCAGGTAGGAACAGGACCAAGCCACAAGGAATAGCCCCAATTTACCAAGTTTCTCTCCAGAAGCCATCCTGCTGTACCTCAAGAGAGCTCAGTGGCTCTGGATTCCCAAAGCTTTGATGCTGTCTGGCTCTTCTTCTTTACATAAACCTTCTGGTAGAGGCTTGGGTAGAGTAATCTGTCCTCCTTCCTCAGCAGCAAGGGGTAGTTTCCTCTACCTGATGTTATGGGCTGTGCTTTAAGTTGATTCCTCTTCAATGTTTTAATGCAGAGCACAGTTCTTGAGCACAAATGCCAGCCTTTATCACACTAAGAGAAGTGCAGGGTGACCCAGTCTCTGATGGGGATGTGCCCACCCTGCATTAAAGCCAGCCTTGACTGGCAAGGAGAATGATGCTCTTCAGCTCCAGTCCTGGGAGATATCCATCAATATCAACAAAGCCCGTGCTTTAGGCTCTGATCTCTCCCAACCTCTTCCTGATGGAGGTAGGGCACTGGTGACTCCTGGTTTGTCACCATCTCTGAGGCTGATGGGCCATCAGAGCCTCCTTATTGTCACTGTGCAAGACTCAGGCCTTAAACAGGACTGAAAAACCACTTAGCAATGGACTGAAGTGCTTCATGCCCCTGGGTTCAATGCTGCTTGGAGATGCTTTCAGTTCGGGGTGGTAATGACAGCTCTGCTCTCCACAGTGCCAGGTTTTTGTGTTCATCTTCCCTTAAGCAGATGCAATCATCCCTAGCTGTTGTGAGGCTCTAATTAATCAAACACCAGCAGGCACAAAAACTGAGAGAGAGGATGGAAATTGTTACAAAAACACAGCCCGCCCCTCACATCTCTTTGTTACCATCTTTGCTTGCTGCTTTTGCTGCTTGCTCCCCTTTGAATGGGCAGCAGCCACTCAGAACAGCAGTGATGCACTGGTAGTGTCATAAAACAGGCAATATTTCTCATAATTTATGTTTTATTTGTTTGGATCAAAGGAGAGAGACTTGGGGTTTTTTTCAAAGAAAGCAAAACTTCAATTTCTAAAGGGGAAAAAAAAAAAGCTTCCTTTAATGTTTTCAGTGATCATAGATCACAGAGATGGTTTGGTTTAAATTGATCTGAAAAGTATTTCGTTCCATCCCCCTGCCATGGGCAGGGACACCTTCCACTATCCCAGGCTACTCCCAGCCCTGTCCATCCTGCCCTGGGACATTTCCAGGGATGGGGCAGCCACAGCTTCTCTGGACACCTGTGCCAGGTTCTCCCCATCCTCACAGGGAAGGATTTCTTCCTAATATCTAATCCAAATCCACACTCACCACAAAGGTTTGTCTTGGTTCTTGAGCACAGAAAGTAACTTCCCTTTGATTTTCAGGATGTTGTCTGTCTTTAACTTCTCTGCCCTTCTCTCCATGCCCCATTTTTAGTCAGAAGAGTGAGAGAGAAGAGAGGGGCAAGCACCTGGGCAAATCAATGCACAGAGGAGTCAGAAAATTTCAAAGTGGAGGGGAAAACTTCCAAGTTTTTCTACTTGGATTTTTCCATGGGAAATTCTTGCCCTCTTCCTTTCCACCACTGTGTTGGCAGGCGTGTGACGGGGTGGTGACAGCTTGAA
The DNA here is from genome assembly GCA_034509425.1 of Eopsaltria australis. Lineage (NCBI taxonomy): Eukaryota > Metazoa > Chordata > Aves > Passeriformes > Petroicidae > Eopsaltria > Eopsaltria australis. Next base: position 153,093 of record JAVTVJ010010752.1, read on the forward strand.
AAACCTGTTAGTAGGAAGTGAAAATGGATGTTGACTTGGATTTGGGGCAGCATGGGAATGGTGGCAGGATGGGTGGCTTTATTACAGGCTGGTGCTTTTATTGGTGGTGGGGTTTTACATTCACTGCATCACAGCTCCAGATGCTTTGGTGGGAATTGTCATGTGCTGGGGGCTAAGCATTGCTTGGAGTTTTCCAGATTTGAAGTTGCTCTGTGCCTCCTGGTGCTTACTGACATTTTAAAGACATTACTTAAAAGATTTTACTTTTTAATGTCTTTTAACTCTGCCCACAGTGGCAGTGTCTTGCTGGTTGCTTTTCTCTGCTGACTGCACGGTTTCCTCACTGCCCTGGCAGTGGTGGCTGGTCTGCTCTCTACTCCTTTTCCCTCTCTCCCCCTCTCTCTTTCTCTCCCCTTTCCTGTAGATCCATGAGCTCAACACTCGCATGTCTGCAATCGAACGCATGCTGAACCGCTTGGAGGAAAAAATCCTGGCGCGCTCAGACGAGGTAACCAGGCAGGAATCCTGCAGGGATGGAGCGTGGGCTGTCCTGGTCCCTTCCCCTGGCCACTGGATGGGCTTGTCTGGAGCAGCCAGCATTGCAGGCAAAGACAAAATCATAGAAATATTTAGGTTGGAAGAGACGTCTATGATCGCTGAGTCCAACCGTTCCCCTACCACTGTCCAGTCCATCACTAAACCCTGTCCCTAAGTGCTACAATGATCTGGGCTGCTGGAGTTCACTCCTCAGTTTTGGCCTTGAAGGATGTTCTGATGGAGTGCCTTAGAGAACATTGCATGGCAGGGCAGAAACAGCAGAAAATTTAACTCATTTAGACCCTGTGCAAACCAGTGCCTTCCTTGCCCGTTCTGCACGAGGAAAATTTGGTTTCAGGCTGATAATCTGTGAAGCTCAAATTTCAGGAGTTTTGTTAACTGGGTGTCTGTGCATCTGCAGAGCTGTGACAGCTCATTTGAAATCATGGGACGCTCAAATAGAACCTCTGAGGAAAGCACCTGGCTGTTGTGACTGAGATCTGAGTCAAGGAGCATTTCTGTATCTCTTCTGAGCTGCCCTCATCTTACCATGCCATCAAACTTGGAAGAAAACAGCTAAATTAAGTTAAAGCTGAGCAACAGTGTAGAATCTGTGAATACTTAGACCGCTTAACATTGATTTTTTGGCTTCTAATTTTAGACTGTGCACTCTTTTCCTTCATGTGAACCCATCACCCCTCTGGCAGCTGATGGCTCAGCAGCATGGATGGTGATAATTACAGGGAAGGCCCCCAGGCATGGATGAAACAATACAATTTCTCCTTTTTTTTTCTAAAATTCACAATGGGGGACGGCCACGTCTGTAATCATTCAGTGTTTCCATCAGTAATCCTGACCCAAGGGAGGAAGAGGTGTGCACAGTGTCAGGTTCCCACACTTTATTCCCATATCCAGGGCACATCAGAGCACAGGCAGTGGGTCTAAACAGCTGTGGGACAGGCTGAGGTTAACTATGAAGCAAAGCTTTCCAGCAGAAAGGATAGCAGAGCCCTGGAATAGGTTGCCTGGGAAAAGGATTGCCTGCTGCAGATGCTGCTGTTGGAGGCTGTTAAAAACAGCTCAGACAAAACCCCACCAGGTATGAGGCAGGTAATTGTATTCCCATCTTAATGCAGGGGTCAGAGAGTTCAGGAACTTCAGGAGATCTTTTCCAGCGCCTGGGAGTTTAATAGGATTCTTCTCCAGCTACCATGAATTGCACCTAACAACAGGGGTGGGTGGCAGTGTGCCATCCATCCTACAGGAAAATTTGCTTTGTGGTTTCTCATCACAAATGAGATTACCCAGAGGTTCCAAAAGTTACCTCAGGGAGTGGAAACTCCCACAGCTGCTTCCCTCTCCTTGGCAGACCTTGCCTCTGGGTCGCTGTGATCTCTGACCTCAGAGCCACCAGCCATGCCATGGTTTCTAATGAAAATGTGGTGATTTTTGGCCCCCAAATCCCTCATGCACACCTTTTTAAGGATAGGGGAAATGCAATTTTCCACAGGGAAAACCAAGCAAGTTCTGTGCGTGGGGAAAATGGGAATGGAGGATCTTTAGGTCAAGGGTTTGTGTTGCTCAGTGAGGAGCTGGAGCTCTGCTGTTCCCTGGGGTGGTTTGGCTGTTGGGGCTCAAAGTCCCCTTTGCAAAGGGGTCACACTCCTTGAGCTCCTCTGCTTGGTGAGCATGTCTGGACCCAGGCTTGAGCAGCTGTCCAGCACAGGAGGCTCTCACACCTCTCCCCTCTTCTGCTCCTCCAGTCTCTGGCCCCAGAGTCCCACACTGATCCCGACGCCGAGGAGGAGGAGCTGAAAAGGAAGCTGGAGGAGTTAGCCAGCAACATCAGCGATAAAGAAGTCTCTTCTGAGGAGGAGGAACGTGAAGAAAAGAAGAGAGCAAAGAAACCAGAGATGAGTTCCTCCAGTGGTGACGTGGCCAGAGATGTTCGAAAGGTAATCTGTGCCCTGCCACCCACATCATTCCAGGCTGCATCCATGACTCCTTCTGCTCTCAGCGGTTTATGGTTTTACACCATGAAAATGTGACTCTTCTTCTGTCCCACACCTCCACCTGGATGCCCCCCAGCGCTGTGTCTGTGTCTGCTTTAACAATACCTCAAGGGATGGGGAAGTCCCACCCTGTTAGATCTGAACATTTCTCCTTGTAGGCTCTTCCAATCTCACCCAAGAGTCAGAAGTAAAGACCCTGAGCATTCTTGCAGGCTACTGCCTGTCACAGAGAGGTACAAAACCTCCACTTCTACTTAGGGGAGATATCCCAGGATCTGGAAGTCACTACAGAGAAGAGTTCTGAGGTGGGAGAACAGCTTGGTGATGATTTAGTATTAGCAGCCTTTGTCAGGCACCTGCTACAGCCTGAAATGTCTTTTCCACACCTGTCAGTGCTCCTGAGTCCCTAAATCCCTGATCCCACTTCCACTCTGCTAGATCAGCATCTCTTGCACTTCCAGCTCTGTTCTGGCTCCTGTCCCTGCTCCGTGGTGGGTGACCCATGGAGACAGGGGTCAGGGAGAGGGGGACAGATCACAGCATCTCTGCAGTGTGTCTCCAGTTCTGCAGAGGCTCCAAGGTGGTCCATTAGCACAGATGGAGAGGTCAGCATTCCCTGCTGGGTCTCTGACAGCTGGTTTGTCCACCCCATCCCTCCTGCCTTGCCTGTGGAAGGGGAATGTGTGCATTTGCTCCAACACATCCTCTGCTGGCAAAGGAAAGAGCAGGCACCACGCTGCCCCTCTCCTTTCCTGCAAAGCTCCATTCATCTGAGGTTGTGGTGACTTTCATGGTGCCATCAGGCCTCCTTTTAATGTGCATTTTTTCCTCAGCCTTGCAACACAAAACCTGCTGGTTTTGGATACTGTTTGCTGTGCTCTCACTGCCACTGGATCAGCAGTGCATCCTTACCCACAGCATCCTTTGCTGCCTCCTTTCCCCTGAAAGCTGCTTTCAGATGATTGCTGCAGCCAGACTTAACAACTTCTAGTGGATTGAACAATCTGCATCATCTTAATGACTATTTCTAATTAAGTGCAGATAAGTGGTAACTCACCGAGCCAAGGTGAGTTAATTTCATTTCCGTGTGAGCTGCTGATCTACAGCAGAGGCTCAAACCCTGAACAGGTTCATTGATATCAGTGTAAGATTCTTGTTTCTTATGAAATGAAGCCTGGATCCTCCAGATTTGCTATTTTCTTTGGCCCCAAATCCTGCAGGGGGAAGCAGGGAGGGGTATTGAGTTAGAAATGTCTGCAGTAGCTGGAGCAGCCTCATTTAAAGGCTGTCAGTATGGATGATGTTTAACAGCAACTTTCCTTATCCTTACAACACATCCAGGTCTGAATTTTGTGTGATTCTGAGGGATTTTTAATATGATGCTCCTCCAGTCAGGAGGAAATCTTCTAACTGGGGGAAGCAGTGTGATGGAAGCACACAACCCTAATGGAAAATGTGAAAAAACTCTACTGTACCATGAAGGCACCATAAAATGATAAAAATATCATCTGGACTGAGTTAGCTGGTTCTCTGCAGGACAGCTTGCCTGGAAATACATGCAGCAGTAAACACAACCAGCACATATGTCACCCCCCTCTCCTTGGTTTCTAGGGAATTATCAGCTGGGAGAGAGATGATGAGTTTCTTCAGCCCATTTTTACATGTGTTTAGCACCTCATCAAGCCAAGGGCAGCACTTAGGGGCATTATTGCCATCAGTGCTCCTTGGGGTGGGAAGAGGGGACATTAGCCCCAGGTTCTGGCAGTGTGGCAATACAATCATTTTATGGGGTCTGGATGTTTTTATTCTTTTGCCACAAACTCAAGGGGTTGTTTGCATCCCTGCTCAGGCCCACTGAGGTGTAAAGCAATATGCTGCAATTAGATCCTAACTGCTGAGTAACCGAGTGTCCCTCGGGTGGCCAGGCGCTTCCAGTGAGTGAAGCATCCCCCCCATAACCTCTTTTCCAAGCCTTTTGAGGTGACTTCTTTTGTCACAGCCATCCTGCAGAAAGCACGGGCTGAGATCAAAGCTCTGTCCTAGCCTTGCGTCCGTCTGGTGGAGAGCCCTTCAGGAGCAGCAGCGTAAGCCTGTTAATTACCACTCCTCCCTCTTTCCACAGCTCCTGGAGGTCTGGTGCCCCTCTCACCCCTGGCTTGCGTTGTTTTTTACACCCCATTAAAATAACATCCGTATTTCCCCTCCCCTCCCCCTGCTTTGGCTCTCGCAGAGGTCGTCGGCTCAGGCTTTGAGTGAGATCACGGCCAAAGTGCTGAGAGCCATAAACGCCACGGAGGAAGCGGTGTGGGAGTCGTTGCATGGAGAGAGCCAGGGCTGTGCCCTCCCTGCGGGGCAGCTCCCAGGCCTGGCAGATGGGAAAGAGGTGGCCGAAGTGTACCGGGAGCTTGAGGAAAATGTAAGGCTCCCCAAAGCTTTTGGGCAGCAAGGGGGTGGGAACACGAAGGAATCCCCCCCCAAAATTTGTTTTTAGTGGATAGGTCAGCACTGAAAGGATGGTCAGCAGAGGGATTAGAGTCTGGTCTTGTGTGATGGTGCAACAGCAAAACAGACGTGGTTTCCCTTTCCTTGGTTCCTGGTTACCCTGGGTGATGAGCGTGGTCCCCACCTTGCTGTAGCACCACTTTGCTGCACTTCAGCAGTCCCTGCTCCAGCAAAACTTGTGTTCCACTTCATTCAGTTCCTCCCCAGCACTGTGTCTGATCAAGGGGTTCATAAACATCAACCACCTCTTCACTAAGGCTGCATGAGGCTGGGGCTGATGGGCTCGTGCAGGTGACAGTCACAGCTGGAGCATCATCCCCTGCATGGTTTGTGTGACCCTGGAGCACTGACAGTTTTTTAGCCACTATAAACCCACAGGAACTGATTCCCTGTGGGAATGGGTTGCATTCACAGTGCCCTGGACCAAGCTCCAAGTCAACAATTCAAAGAAGAGTTGCATCTCCGTCTGGGAGGTTGGGTTTTGCTGTAGGAAATGTTCTGCAATTTTAGGGGTTTAGGACACACTCCGTGGCTCATCTCTCACTGGGGAAAGCTTATGAATAAAAGCAGGGAGTTGCAACATCTGGATGCTTTCTGGCCAAATACAGCAGCCCAGGGGAAGAGGGTTGGATGCATGAAGATTTTGGGGTTCCCCCTCTCCCAAGAGAGGGGATAGGTCTGGGAAGAATGTGAGCTTCGGGCTTAGTGCTGCTGCTGCTGCCATCAGCTTGGGACAGGGGTGGGTAGACTGGCCCTGGGAGATGTGTGTCATCCCTTGGGGATCCTGGCTGAGTCACAGCTGGCTGACCACTCAGTTCTCCTCTCCAAGGCATGCCACACACCTTGGAGGGCACTGGGAGAGTCTGATGGGCCAACAACAAATCCCTGTGACTCACAGGTTGGGTGGTGCATGGCCTTAGGATTTGCAGTGGGATGGGTGGGACCTCTGGGAGTGTGGTGCTGCGATTTGGGTGGATGGGCTGTAACTCAGTGCATGCACAGGGCTCCTGCCAGGTACTTCTGCACGATGCCCAGCCCAGGGAAAGCTGAGAGGCATGGAGGACAGCAATTGCAGTAGCAGTACTGGGATTTGGGGATCAGACAGCAGAACAGTGGCCACATCTGATCACTTGATGTGATTGCATACTGATCTGTTAATGTTTCCTGAACTGCCTTGCTCAGACCTGTGTCCCTGCAGAAACCTGAGAGGACACAGGTGGCAGTAAAACCAGAGGTGTTATTGGGATAGATCCTTTTACCCCTCTTCTCTAGGCAGCAAAGGGAGAACTGTGCAGGCTGACCCTGCTCCTAGGCAACGCAGCACCACAGGTACCCTTAAAATAGGCTGAACAGATTTGGAAAGTCAGTTTGTCTCCTTCCCAGCTCTGGCCTCACAGAGCACAGCAGCCTGAGCTGGTTTGCAGGTACCTGCTCTCTGGGCACGCAGCACAAAGTGCTGCTGCTTCTCGAGCAGGTCACTGAGTTTTGATCCTTCCTGTGCTCCCACTGAGCCTCTTACCACTTCACACTGTTGGTAATTGCTCTCAGAAAGTCCAGGGAAGGGAGAAAATGAGATGAAAAGCTGTGTCAGAGCTGACTGGTACTGTCTGTGCTGCAAGGCAAGAAGGCAGTCAAAAAGGAGTGGCAGGAGCTGCTGCGTCAGGGCTGCAGTCACACCAGGAGAGGAGAACTCCAGGAAGGTCAATTCTTCAATGTAATTTTTCCTTTTGCTGTATTTCAGGTGTACCTGACTGCTGGAAAGACCTACCAGCTTGAGAAGACCCTGAAGGAGCTTGAGGAGGGGGCTCAGCACAGCGGCACCACCGACTCGGAGCTGTCTGAGCTGGAGGACAAAGTGGCCTCAGCAGCTGCTCAGGTGCAGCAGGCAGAGAGCGAGGTGAGGGCTTGACTCTGAGAGATGCTTTGCCTGGCCAGTGATGGCAAACAAAGCCACTGATGGATGCTCCAACCACCATCTGTGTGTCTTTTCTCCTCCTTCTAAAGATATCGGATATTGAGTCCCGAATTGCAGCTCTGTCTGCTGCGGGGCTGACAGTGAAGTCTGTGGAAAAGGCAAAGAAGAAGTCGAGTGTGCAGGTGAGCATGGAGGGTGGTGGCTGTGAGGTCCCAGCTCCAAGCTGTAGCTGCTGCCCCTGAGTGCTGGGAAGGGCTGCCTGGCTTCCTGAACCATTCCCAGCTCTCCCTGTGCTGCCTGGTGCTCTGCCATGGCAGACTCAGCTCTCTGCCTCCTCTTGCACCCCCAGAGACACTTCTGCATTCCTCTGTCCACAGGCTGCCCGTCTCCACTCTCCTGGTCCTGCCAGCAGCAGTCCTGGGGAGTCTTTGGATGACATTAAAGTGAGTGTGTGTTTAATCTCAGGCTCAGCATTGAGCCTGAAGACAACCAGGGTCTCCAGGGGGCTGCCTTCAAAGCAGTGGCCTCAGCAGGGACCTCTGCCCTCCCATGCCTTCCCCACAGCAGGCTGCTCCCCTTCTCTTGCAGGCAATGCCCGGACTGCAGAGGTTCAGGAGGAAGTTCAACAGTCCCCTGGAAATCACCAGTAAGGACCATGGCCCTGCCTGTGGGTGATGGGGACCTGTGGGGGGCTGGGCTGGGCTTTGGGGGATGCTGATCCTCTCTCTCTCTCTGCATCCAGCTGTGAGTGCAGTGGAGTCCCCTTCCCTATGCTCATGTCCTGCTGGTAGGACAGTGGTGGATAACAGGGAAAGGAGGCAGCAACTGGCAGGACTGGGGACAGTGATGGGACAGCAGAGATCAGGCTGAGGTGGCTCAGTCCTCCAAGAGCCAGGACTTCTCTGCAGCCACCCCTGAGTCCAGGGGGACACCTGTGCTCCTTCATTCCGTGGGCTGTTAGGCCTCAAAGCCTCCCCCAAGCCCATTCTCTCTTCTGGCAGCAGTTTCTCCCTTGCTTGGCCATCTTGGGGAAGGCATCCTTCCCTGGATGGCTGCCCCACCCCTGGAAGTGTTCTGGGCCAGGTTGGATGGGGCTTGGAGTGACCTGGGATAGTGGAAGGTATCCCTGCTCATGGCAGGGGATGGGACAAGAAGGGATTTCAAATTCCTTTTGACCCAAATCATTCTGTAAATCTTGACCCTGTTGCCCACCTGGCTCAGCCACTGGTCTCTGCTGGGGAGCAAGAAGACCCCCAGGGTCCAGTTATGGACAAACTGCAGCTTGGGAGAGCTTCAAAGTAGATGGTGGCCTGAAATTTGGCACAGCAGTATGTGTGGTAGGGGGAGAACCACCGGAAATGTTTCACCCTGGCCAATATCAGCGAGACCCATTAGGAAATTACTTTTTTATTTCTCTCTTATCTCTCCTCACAAGCTTAAAGGCAGAAAGAGTGGCTCTCCTTCCAGATAATGGAAGATGAAGGGAGGGAAGGGGGGAAAGATCATTTAATGAGTTTCCCCCATTCACACAGCCAATTAACAGTGCTGTCTCCAAAGCTGGGGCTGGTAGGTGGAAAGGTCCCTTGTCTTCATCTTGAGGAAGAGTCATCTGCTCTCCCTCCTGCAAAGGGCTGGCAGATAAAGGCAGCCCGTGGGACACGTCAGCCCCGCGAGGAGATAGAGGGACATCCAGTGGGGACAGACGTCACCAGGCAAACCCAATCCCCTGTGCCTGGGCTGGACCAGGGGGTGATTTGGTCTCCTGATTGCCTGACTGGCAGGTCAGTGACTTGGAAAGTTGGGCCTGAAAAGGTGCAGCTGATGGAAGTTGGTGGCAGAGGAGATGAGATGAATTAGCAGGTCAAGAGAGCCGTAGGCTGGGGTGGTGAGAGCTTCTCCCAGGCTGGGGTTTTCTGTACCATGGAGCTTTCCAGAGCAGAGGCCCTGGCAGTCAATGCTGCCAGGCTGATGGCTGACCCAGCTCACACAGGGCTCTGGAAACCTGAGCAGCAGCAATTCTTAGCAGTTTGGAAGCATGTAAAGTGCTTCCCATCACCCTCCCGGAGAGAGGAGTGCCAGGCTGCATCCAAACCCAGAGCCAGCGGGTGATCAGTAAATCCCAAGTGACTTGGTGAGTCACTGAAACCTCTGGTGAGGTGGGTGAGGACCTGCTGCCCATCTCCCTTCCCTCACTGCAGGTTTTGATGACTCCTTTGACCGCAACTCCGTGTACCGTGGCTCGCTAACGCAGAGGAACCCCAACGGGAAGAACAGGAGGGTGGAGCGGCTCTTTGCGGTATGGACCCAGCCCTGAAGGATGGCTGCAGGCCCAGCTTCCACTGAGACCTGTCCCTCCCCACGCTCTCCTCAAGCTGATGGAGCCCTCAGCTCTCAGTGTTGGTCCCACCATGCTGCCTGGTGAGGGCAGGAACGCCTGGGCATCACCCCCTGAGCTCTGGGATGTCACGAGCCCCAGGAAAGATGAACATCTTTGAATTCCCGTTGCCTGCGTGGTCCGTGGGATGGGGCAGGGCCTCACTCCATGCAGTGGCAGCTGGAAGGGACAAGGAGCATGCTGGGGTGGCTCAGGGTGGCATGGACACGCTGGTGGGCTGAGGTTTCTCCTTGTGCCTTGCAGAAGCCTGTGATGACCCACCTGTCCTGAGGAGAGGGGACTTTCCTGCTACTGCATTTCAGTGAAGATTCAAGACCTCAGCAAAGCAAAGCCTCTCACAGCCTTCCCTGCAATGCTTTCTCCTCCTTCTCCTGAGCCCCTCTCTCCCTGAAACCCTGGACAGAAAGGAAGCCAGAGGCCATGGGCAGGAGGCCTCGCCGGGAGTTGATGGGAAGAGGAGCAAAGCACTGGGGTGCAGACACGTGGCCAGGGGCTCTCATGGGAGGATGCTGGAATGGGACCTTGGACTGGGGCAGCTCTTTGGGACTGGGTCAGCCAAGGGGACCAGAGAGGTGCAGAGCAGGAGCAACCTCCTCAGAGGGAGCTGGATGTCAGTGTGACATTCAGCACAGCGACCAGGGCAGGGACACAGCCTTAGCTTGGCAAAAGCTGCCAGTGCCTGTCCCTGCTCTCCCCCAGGCTGCTGGTGGGCAGGGACAGGAGCTGACAGTGAGTGTGGAATGCCCTTGGGGTACCCCAGGTAGAAGAAGGACCCAGGCATCCCTGTGCTGGGGTTCACATCCCTATGCTGGTCCCAACTCCCTGCTATGTCCCTTGGAGCTTTGCTTCCCTTCCCTGAGCAGCAAAGCAGGATGAGAGCAGTGCTGGCCCCCTCCCAGTGAGCCCTTGCTCTTTGCCCCAAGCCCTGCAAATAACTGCTGAGGCTTCTGCCATCATGCCTGAAGCAGCTGTGGCCATCTGGGGATGGAAGTGAGGCGAGGCTCAAGGGAGGCAGTGGCAAGAAAAGTAGGAGGAAATGCTGGAGGGTTTGGCGTTTGGTTTGCTTTTCCAGCTCTTGAAGATATTTCCACTCCATGTGAGGCTGTATCAGCAAGATACAGAGCTCCAGCAAGCAGAGTTTAGGTGCTCCTCTGCTGCACAGAGGGGTCAGCCCCTGCCAAGATGCACTTGGTGGATGAGCGTGTCCCCTGTCCCTGGTGATGGCATTGCAGAGCCTCTTGGGACCATCCCATCCTTTGGAGGGGCTGTGATGACCTTCGGGGGCTGCAGCAGCCCTGGGCCCCTGGTATCACCCTCCCCCAGATCCCCCAAGATGTTTGTTTTCCTCCAATATTCAGTTCTCCACGTCCACTAAGCCAAATGGATCAATGCCAGCCCCATATCCATGACCAGAGCATCAGGATGGGAAGAGGGTTGCTTTCTCTTGCAGGTCACTTTGGAAGAGGTATTTTGCTCTCTCCCTGTCCTGTAAAGCCCCCACTTTCCTCCCTCCTTCCCTCCCTGTCCAGTGGGCAAAGTGGGAAGGATCACTTGCAGCTGGAGCAGGGATGTCAGACCAATGCTGGCAGTTTCCCCTCCATGGCCACCCAGGCTGGATCATTTTAGGTAATTCCTGTGCATCTGAGCTAAAACCACTTTAATTGAGAGCAGTAGGGTGAATTCTCATGCAAGTAACACATTCGTTTGGCTTTGGTAGTAGTAGAGGCTGCTAACTGCCTAGGAATCGGTCCTGTGGTCATCCCAGAGAGTGTTCTAAGTCCATGGTCTGGGCTTCCCAGTGGAAACAAAAGCAGTTCCTTCATTTAAAATTAAATCCCTCTGGCCTGAAGCTCAAAAGGGTAAGTGCAAACCTCTGCTGTTGCAGAGACTCTCCCAGACACTGCAGCTTCACTGGATCCAGTGACGACTATGCTGGGATGGCAGCTCCTGGGCTGGGAGAAAGGAGCTCCACCAAGATCATCCGAAGGGTTTGCACCCACCCTGCTGGCATCAGGGTTCAGCCTTCACCCCAGCCCCATCTCTTGCTTGTCTGGTTTCAGCCATGACTCAAATCCTTCCATGCCTGACCCTGTGAAGGAATCCTCACGGGGAACCCCAGCAGAGCAGACCAAGGCATCGTTCAGTAGCCACCCACATTGCTCTTTGCTGGTTTCCTGACCCATTTGCCTGTGTAGAGATTATAATAAATGTACACTAAATCATGCAATAAAGCCAATTTTGTGTCCAGAACCACCCACCCATTTCCCAGTGTCTCTTTTTTCAGCACACTCGAGCAAAGGCTCCTTTCTCTTCCCATGGAAGCACAGACCGGGTTGGGTTGGAAGGGACCTTAAAGCCCATCTCCTCCCACTCCCTGCCGTGGGAAGGGACACCTTCCACTATCCCAGGTTGTCCCAAGCCTCATCCAACCTGGCCTGGAACACTTCCAGGGATGGGGCAGCCACAGCTTCTCTGGGCACCCTGTGCCAGGGCCTCAGCACCCTCACAGGGAACAATTCCTTCCCATTATCCCATCTAACCCTGCCCTGTGGGCAGTCATCCCCCTTTGTCTTGTCACTCCAAGCCTGCATGGAAAGTCCAAAAATCCCTCTCCAGTTCTCTTAGAGCCCCTTTAGGCACTGGAAGGAGCTCTGGCCTCTCCCTAGAGCCTTCTCTTCTGCAGGTGAACACCCCCAGCTCTCCCAGCCTGGCTCCAGAGCAGGAGGGCTCCAGCTCTCAGAGCATCTACACGGCCTCCTCTGGACTTGCTCCAGCAGCTCCACATCCATCCACTTCCTTAACTACCCTGTGCACTCCTTGCTTTAAAATTGGCCAGGTGGAGCAGACAGGAGCTGGATCAGCAGCACTGAAGCCAAGTGGGGACAGGTGGTGCAGATCAGGATGGCCACATGACCACAGACACTGGCCACAGAGCCACAGGTGTGATGACTGTGGGTCAGTGTGCCCAGTGGTGGAGCCGAGTGGGCAAAGGGGAGGGGCTGATCCTGAAATAAATGCAGTGCACCAACTTGCAAGGAGACCGTGAACCCAGTCCAGCATCTGAAGCTACAAGAAACACAAGCCCACAGCATCAAGGGATTGCTTTAAATCTGTATTAAACATTAACAGCAGCCCTGGCACAGAGAGAGGCCTGCTGAGCCTGGGGTAGGGATTTCCACGTCTGGAACCCAAGGTGGGGCAGGTTCTCCTCTCTTCAGCCCTTTCCCTGCCTTTGCTGCGTGTCTGTGGCAATCCCCCTGTGTCCCGTGCTGCTCCTGTCACCTCTCCCAGCACTGGCTGTGCTCAGGCACTGGAGCTGTGCACTGCATGGGATGGAGCTCTGTCCCAAGGCAAAGCCAGCCCCACACAGGGGTGGCAGACAGAAACCTTCCCCTTGCCCACACCCCACTGGTGACAGCGTTTTCACAGCCCTGCCAGCACAGAGATGTCCCTGTTTTGGGATGTCTCTAGTTCCACTTTTATTTGTGTTTGGACACCAACTGAGCCTCTTGCTGGAGTCCCAAGCTAGCTCCTCCAGTGTCACATCCATCAGAAATCTTCAAAATCCATTTAAAATGGGAGTGGGGGGCCAGGGGGGTGGGGATCTGAAGCCCTCACGCCCAGAGAACAAGCCCGTTCCTTGCCAGCCCGTGTGCTCCAGCACATTGCCTTCCGCTCGTCTCTGTAGTGTTCTGCTTTCCCTAAAGCAGTGTTTTTGTGGGGAGTGGTGGGGAAAGGGCGGTGTAAATCAGCGTAAATCCTGCGGTGGAGTTACACTGTTCACTCCAGCGTTCAGGGCAGAACACACACCGACCCCGGAGGTGGGCTCCGGATGGGTGACGGAGCAGGAACCCTCCCCTTGTCCGAAATAACCCTGTGTCGAGCACGGGGATTAACAACTTCCCAAACTATCTCCCTCAGCCGGCGCAAGATAAAACGCTGGTCCCTTCTGAGTCACGAAAATCCCTGTGCTGATTTGATGAGAGGGGCCAGCGGGGAGGCTCGGTCTTCGCCGGGGCTCGCCTCTGACATCAGCAGGAAACCGGGCATAAAAGCAGCGACAGGAGGGGACTCCGGCTCAGATCAGCCGCCACCTGGCTCAGCGGGACGGCAGCCGGGCACCCCTGCTCGCCTCGCCTCGCCTCGGTAAGTGCAGCCTCGCGGTGATGCTTTTGTCGCTGGGTAATTCCTGAGCACTGCTTTGCCTCCGTGTGTCTGTCCTGGCGTCTGTCCAGCCGGCTGGGGTGGTGCCAAAAGTTGGTGGCCACAGCAAAGCTGAGCTCCCGGGAGCTCGGTCTGTCTCCTGCTCAGCACGCTGCGAACTTTTCCTTTGCAAAAGTCCCTGGAAATGGAGCTGCCGCCGCACCCCCACTGCGCCCTGCCTTGCTCTGCTCTCCTGCTTCCATCCCTTGCCCTTCTCCCTCGTTTCAGGTGGCTGCAGAAATCCATCCCAGAACTCAGTCCACCCTGCACAGTCCTGCTCAGCACCTCAGTGCAGAGAAGTGTGGCACAGGGTGTTCCCAGGTTATCATTTCAGCAGCTGCGTCCAGGGGTGGGTGCCAAGGGTGCAGAGGTGGTCATGATCCGTCCATCCATCCATCCATCCATCCATCCATCCATCCATCCATCCATCCCTCCCCCATTTGTGGCTCTGCAGCCTCTGCTTGGTGCAATCAGCCCTGCATTTTGGTTGTGGGCCCCATCCCCTGGGCTGTGGGGTTCCACAGGTGTACTGGGGGTCCCAGAGAAGATCAGGCCTGACCTAAGGCACTAGGCTAGGATCAAAACCTATTTCAATGAACATGAGGTTTGTGCAGCTCATGTTTGGAGGTGATATTTTCCCCAGAGGTCTCAGCCCCAGCAAAACCCCTGGGTTCTGGTGCTGTCCCCAAGCCCTTTGCTGCTGGCCCAGGGATGCTGTGACGGGGACACAGATCAACAGCTGAATCCCATCTCTTCTGCAGCCACATCGGAGCCTTCAGCAGGGCTCAGGAGACTTCAGAGCTAGGTCCCTGTGGCCAGAAAGTGCTGGGGATGAAGTTGGGGGTCACCTGCCTCCTGTGGCTGCTGCTCATCTGCCTGACCCTGCCTGACACTCGCGGCCGCGTTCTCGAGCGCTCCATGGAAATCAAGAGTAAGGAGAACATGAGTAAGGGACTGTCCCCAGCCAACCCCCTGCCTCCAGCCCCCTCTGCATGCCCAGGCTCGGCTGCACTTGGGGGGTGAGGAGGTGCTGTCACTGTGCAGGAGCACACGTCTGCTTTGAAACCGCCTTTGCCACAGCTTTTATCCTCCTCACCTCCCTTGCCCGCTCCCCTGGTGTTCGCTACACCCCCACTCGTGGCCGCAATGCCCCGTCCCCTTCCACGTCCTCCAACCCCCTGACGGAACCTCGGCTTTTCCCTCGCAGACCCGGACATCGACCCCTCGTGGTACACGGGCCGCGGGATCCGGCCGGTGGGGAGGTTTGGGAGGCGACAAGCGCTGGGCGGGGACATCCAGCGAGGCTGTGCAGCCCACCACCCACACCCCCACCCGCCCCGGCAGGAGCTGAACCCCTGAACTGGAGCAAACAATAAAAACCCTTCTCGTCTCACCCCTGTGTCCCAGCCTCTCTGTTCCAAAACGCAGCACGGGCGGGTGTGGAGGGTGTGACCCCCAAATTCGCACGTGGTTTTCTGCCTGCCCTGGCAGTGTGTGCAGCACGACAGCCCTTCCCTCTCAGATTTGCCCTCCCACACCCCAAAAAACACCCTAAAAAAAGCTCAGAGGGACCCCATTCTCAGGAGTATCCCCTGGGGTCCCACAGCATGCCAGCTCCCAGAGGTGCCGCTGACACCTTCATTTCCATGAGCTGGGGTCAGAAACAACCACCCCATTTCATGGAGCTGGGATCAGAAACTCTTGGGAAGCGCATGATGCTCTATCCACCACGCTGCCGTGCCCCAAAAACTCAGAGATTCCTGCCCTGCAGACAGGGTGAGTGGTGCTGCCTTTGGAGAGAGCACAGGCGGGATTTTCTCCTCTTCCAGCCACGATGGGTTCCCACAGTCAACTCAGAATTGTGTAAAGGGGAGGCCCAGCAAGGCACAGGGCACTGTGACACCACAGGGTGACTTTGGCCCCATTCTGGCTCGGTGGTTTCCCCCAAGGATGGGCTCTGACACCTGTAATGGGGTGGATGGGGTGAGCAGAGCACTGGCCACCTCCAGGCTTCCCATGGTTCCCTACAGGCTGACATGCAGGACAGGGGGAAAAAAAAAAAAAAGCAATGCACTTTTAGGGCAATATTCTCTTTATTTGCAGCCTGGGTGTAAAACCACCAGGATCTTTGCTTCGGGAAATTAAACCCTCCCTTTTCAGGTGAAAAGGTAGATGGAGGAGGTGACAGCTGGGAGTGGGGGGATGTCACCAGTCAGGGTTGGTGGCAGTGTTCCTGGCAGGTTGTGCTTTTCTCTGGAAACGGAAGATTGGCAGAAGAAACCCTTGTGCTTTATCTCCTGGCTGAAGGTGGTGCTAAAGGGTTGAAGAGACCTCGTGCACCCAGGATGGGCTCTGAACTGGCTTCGAGAGGGAGGGTGGTCAGGCTGAGCTGCCCCTGCAGTCCTGAATCCCCCCAGCTTTGTCACTGCCCCTCGTGGAGGCCAAGTCCAGCCCTGCTGAGGGCAGTCACGTCCTCAGCTCCAGCAGCACCTCGTCCTCGCCCCGCTCGCCGTCAGGTCCACGGTCGACCTCCCATGTGGGGATGATTGGGATGCCTTCTCTTTTTCCCTCCTCAGGAGCTCTTGGACTAGGAGGAAACACAAGGCAAGGAAGGGCTCTTTTCTCCTGCCAGTGGCTGGGATGCAATGGCCACTCCATGTCCCACCCCAGGGGACCACCCACAGTTCCCTGAACAGCTGAGCTGGGGACACCATTGCGCCTAGATTGGATACCAATGCAAAATAAAATTGTGGCTCTGGGAGAAGGCCTGAAAGCCTTCTCTGACACTGGCACATCCTGGGATGGATCTGTCCATCCTTCTGCCTTAAGGGTTGGTGCAGGCTGGACTGGCTAGGAGGAACATCCCAGTGACAAGTAGGAGCAATGAAGGGGGTGAGCTTTTCAGGGGCTTGGGACCATGGTTCACCTGCCTCTGCTCTCACCTAGAGCCATCCCATAACTCACCTATGGCCATGAAGACATCATTTACTTGATGGTTGGATTTTGCAGATGTCTCCATGAAGAGGAGGCCTTTTGTTCGTGCAAACTCTACCCCCTCCTAAGTGGAGACAAGCAGAGTTATTCCCCTGCTCCCTCTGGGGCTGCTTGTTCAGTTTTATGGTGGCGTTTCATGGTGGGTCAATAATTGTACAGTGAATTTGGAGGGTCTGAAAATCTCTTTAACTCTTGGCTTTCCGTGGAAATTTTCCTTGGACGTATCCCAATGCTTTCTGTGAGGGGTGATGAGGGAACGCCAGGCACTCACCTCGTGGTGACCTCTCGCTCAGCAGCAAGGTCTGTCTTGTTGCCCACCAGAGCAATCACGATTTCGTTGGGAAGGAATCTCTTCTCCAGCTCCTCCAGCCAAAGCTTTGCTCTAGTGAGTGTTTGCTGGAGAAACGGAGACAAAACCACCCAGTGATCTGGTTTTGATTTAATCCCTTTGTCTCAGACAAAGCTGGCTGGATGGCTCCAAACAAAATAGGGCATGGAGGTTTTGATTG
The DNA here is from genome assembly GCA_034509425.1 of Eopsaltria australis. Lineage (NCBI taxonomy): Eukaryota > Metazoa > Chordata > Aves > Passeriformes > Petroicidae > Eopsaltria > Eopsaltria australis. The sequence goes on from JAVTVJ010010752.1 coordinate 170,160, forward strand.
CCCCTCTCAGGGAAACAAGTCACCAGTCCTCAAGCACATTTGGGGATAAATCAGCTTTGGATGGGATTCACGGCAGCAGAAATCACCCCTGGGTGGTGGCATGGGGCCTTACCTTGTTAGCAATGTCATAAACGAGGAGGGCAGCGTGGGCATCCCGGTAGTAGAGGTGACAGACACTCTGGTACTTCTCCTGGCCTGCTGTGTCCCAGATCTCAAACTTGACAGTGGCCTCCTCCAGGCTGAGTGTCTGAGTGAAGAAGGAGCCTGCAGGCAAGATGCAGGGTGTGTGTTCACCTGGAGCAAGGTCAGGGAGCTCAGACCCCCTGCCTTGAGGCCAAACCCATCCTGAGAGCTGTTAATGATGTTCTAACGCACAGAATCTGGGGGGACTTCTTGTGATCACTGGCACTGGGCTGATATGGCCCTTCCTGGCAGCAGATTTGGGTGGATGACACCAGGTTTGATGTTGGGTAACTCTGAGCTTTGCAGAACAGCCCCCAGATAGAGAGACACCTCCACCTGGCTGGTCGGTCAGAGCTGTGAATGGGAATATCCATGGAAAGGGCTACCATTGGAGGGGGCCTCCATCCTTTCCTTCAGGGAGCAGATGGCTGCTTGTGGACTAGCCAGGGACAAGGCAGAGGTTCAAGAGGAGAAGCTCCACTTTACTCTGCTCCACCAGCTGGCTCTTCAGGTACAGGTGGGATCACAGCCTCTGTGCCTGCTGTGCCTTCGTAATGCAAAACCCACGTGCATCACGTAAAATGAATATATTTAATGTCTAGGTGATATAGGACGTAGGCAGGGGGAACTGAAAACAGGTGATCTTTAATGCAAACCATTCTATGAGACCCTCCTGGGGTGCCTGAATAGCACCCCACAGCATGCAAAGAGCACATGTGCCACACAGTTTACTCACTGCTCACCTACCCCTAAAGAGCAGCCCTAAGCCAGGCTTGTGTGATGTGGATGTGGCTTTGCTTGTGACCTGGTGCTGAGGAGATGGGCTGCAGAGATGTGAAGGGGGAGGTTCTGGCTTTTGGGCAAATCTGCATCATGTTCCAAAGCGGGTCTGTGCTACTGCAAGATGGACCAAGCAGCTCTCCTGCCTCCCACCCCGCCGCAGGGAAATGCATCAGGCCTGGTCTCTTGTCCAGAGCTGTTGGAGCCACTCACTCACATCCCACGGTTGGCAGCAGCTCCCTGAAGTCATTTCTCACGTATCTGTAGGCCAGGCTTGACTTGCCCACGGACATGCTGCCCAGCAGGACCAGCTTGTACATGTAGGAGGGATGAGGCCCCTCTGGGGACGTGCCCAGTGCACCGTCTGTGCCATGTCCTGCAAGGAAACCAACTCTGTTCAGGGGACATCTGCAAGTGATCCCAGGATCAGCTCAGCCTCCTGCAGCAGCTCCTGACTGGCAGCTGGGCTGGTGGGGCTTAACTTCTAAATAGGCTGGAATAAAATCAAATTCATTAATATCATTAGCTGCAAATTAGCTGCGTCAAAGCATCTGCCACTGTCAGTTACGACCAGAAGGTGGAGATGTTTAGGAAGAAACTTGATGCCAGAAGCCTCCTTGGATGAAGGCAAGGAGATTGGTGTATCCCCTTTATGGGGACAATCTGGAGGAATTTCCTGGTAGAGGGAAATCGCTTCAGGCTGTGCCTTGCTCTCCAGCACACCTCCTTCCCCAAAGTCCTGGTGAAGAGCTTGGGCTGATGTCCCACATTTATCCTGGTCAGAAGTTACACCAGGAGAGCCTCAGGAGTGAGAGGTCCTGAGGAACCTGAGGAGCCCTGAGCAGGCCTGAGGAGCAGCAGCACACAAAGCAGATGGGAAATGCTCCTGCACCCTGGGTAAAGACCCCCAGACAAACCAAGCCCCAAGAGTGCCACCCCCGTGTCACACCAGGGTGTGACCGCACTGCCCTGCTGTGCCCAGGGTTGGCAGGGAAACACACACCCAGCAACAGTGACTGCCTCAAACCTGACTCGAAGAGAGCTGCTGCAGATCCTTGGCTGTGCCCTGGTCTGTGGGAGCCCTCCTGGATAACATGTGTGTCCCCTCCTCCCAGCCCTGAGGTCAAGGAAGTGCCGCTGGTGGTGGGAACTGCCAGTGCAGGGCAGCAGATCACACTTTGCCTTGCTTTGCCCTGGTTCCTCCTCCCAAAGCTCCTCCTCCAAAAACACTCCAAAAACACTCAGCTCATGTGGACAGTTATAAAGGAGAAAGTTCACGGGGTGTTGGACTGAGCAGGATGCCAGGGTGAGCTCTGCTGGAATGGGGGGCTTCCCTCGATGTGGAAGAAAGCCCTGGTGAGGCAGACGCCAGGGATCTGCAAGACCTATAATGAAGATTTGGTGCAATTTCTACCTGGGCCTGAGGAATATGGCTGTGGAATTTGTTGGTGAGCAAGAAGTGCCTTTACAATGACTCCTACAGCAGCAGCAGCAGCAGTGGAGCTCCCTGCTCTGTGCAGCTCCCTTCCCTAACAAAAGGCCCTTGTTCCTGTGAGCTGCTTCCCCCGCGTGTCTCCTTGATTTTGCCTGTCCTCCCCCTGCAATCTGGCAGGCTCCAGACCTTTAATTCTTCATTAAGGCTGTCATTAAGAGCGTTCCTTGGCTGAACCTAGGTCTATTTCTTTAGATCCAAGTAGTTTTTCTGCTGGCTGACATGGGCTTTAATGCCCTTTAAAAACACAGGTAACATCATCTCCTACAGTTCACGCAGCCCTGTGATGGAGAGCAGGATCACAGTTTGTGCAGAACAGCTAGCTAGTAATATTTTTCAAGCAGGAAAAAGATAAATCCTGTGGCACAGCATAAATCTGCTCCTTATGGTATGATTACATACATTTGTAGGCTGGAAATAAGACTGCCATCCATTCTGGGAGTTATTGTCAGTGAGAAGCCATAAAACTCTCTAAGGAAGCAAGAAACTGCTTGAAAACCACCCAAGATTGTCTATATTAAACACAATTTCTCATCATTCCCCTCTGCTGCTTTCTGTCGAACCTGAGGAAGGTGGGTTGATGCTGGAAAAAACTCACCTGAGATTTACTGCAATGAGTTTTGCCAAAGCTCTTGAAACTATTTTTTTCCCTGTGTAAAGAGGCAGAAAGTGAGACTCCCTTCCCACCAGAGGAGGATGGCAAGGAAGCAAAACAAGTGGCTTTGTTCTGATTCAATGGAAAACAGGATTTAGGGGGAAATGGTGGGGGGTTCGTCCTGGTTTTCTTTTGGAAAAGAAGAGTACAGAGTAAAACTCTGCACTTGCTGGATAAGGGACTATAGGAAAAGCATCCAGACATCTCCTGTCATCCACTTGGAGAGCAGCCTGGGGAGCAGCTGAGGTGGTGCAGGTCCTCTCCTTGTGCCAAGAGGCCATGCTGAGGGGCAGGGAAAGCTCAGCCTGCTCAGATCCAGTGCAGTCAGAGAAAATAAACCAATTTATCTTCAATCAGCTGAAAGAAACCCTGCTGGTGGATTTAGTTTCCAGATACAGCTTAATATTTTGTGGCAGCTGTGTCTAACAGCAGATATTAGGGGCAGGCTTGCTTGATCCTACATTTACCTTGAAGGTGAGTACCCAAACAGCCACAACACCAAGTGTTTCTCACTTCCTAATGGAGGATTAAACTTTGCTGCACCCAGGAAATTGTGTTCAGCACCTTTAACCTGGGCTAGAGGGATCCTGGTATATTTATTGTCAGGGGATAAGCCTTTTATTTCCAAAGGAAAGCAGTAAAAAAAGAAAAGTCATGCATACCTTTGGGGATGGAGTCACTGAGAAGTCTTATTTAAAACTCTATTTGGCTGCCTGGGAAATTAATGTTGTTTCAGTGTAATGATGTCAAATTATGTCTAAGCTTTCCTAGGTCCTAAAACCATTAAAGCCACTAGCTGAGTTTCTGCAGTCATGCAACAGTGAACCAAAACAAAAATTAATAAGCACCTCAGAAAAATTACAGGACTTCAACACTTGACCATGTAAGTCTGCAGTATTTAACCCTGCAGTTTTTTGACATGATACTTTTGGTTCTTTCTGATTTAAATACTTATCCCCGCCCCTCTCCCAAGATTGTTGTCATGCACCTACCTCCCCAGGTAACCTCTAGCATTCACCTAAAAGCTCTCCTCTGCTTTTGGGAGCCTCCTCCTATCTGCTTAAGCTCTGGCTTAAGTAAGAGAGTGGCCACTCAAAAAGTTCACTGAAGCCGAAGATACAAAAATCCCAACTGCAAAGACATAACGTGTAAATATTAGATTTACACAGTAACTATTTCTCAGAACAAGCTGCTCCCCTCAAAGCGAATGGGAAGGGAATGAGGATCATTAACCACGCCGGAAAGTAAGGCAGCAATAAACGGGACCGCCCTGGGCTGTGGGAGAGACAGAGAGCTCTACTGAGACCTTCACAAGAGCTCTGGGAGGATGAGGGTAGGGCAGAGCGCTTCCTAAAACCTCTTTTTTTTGGGCAGGGAGTCAGTGAGGACCGTGCCACCCATCGTGCACCCTTCGTGCACCCTTCGTGCCTTGGATGCGAGGCTGCTCCGTGACGATGAGAATCTTTCAGGAGCTTGCCTGGGAAAGGCACCTTGGAGAGGGCGGGTCGGGGCTGGGGGGTCTGCCCGGTGGGGAATTCCCGAGCAGAGGATGCCTTTACCTTCCCGAAGCCTTGCTGTCCTGCCAGGGTTCCAGTCCGTGTGTCAGGGCTGACAGGATGACGGCCCCATCCGTGTGTTCGAGCCTCTCCGTGCCGGGAGCGGCTAAAAGCGAAAGTGCCGGCTTCTAGAGCGGTGTCAAAGGTGAGTGGCAGCCCGGGATCAGTGAACCTTAGACCTGGCACCAGGTCTAAGTTCTGGCAGCCAGGCAAGATGGCACGATGCTGCTGTCGCAGTGGCCATGCCCCCAGCACCCTTCCATCCCTCCCTCCCTCTCTCTGTCCTTCCCCCTTCACTGCCCACACTGGGGTTTGGCGGTGGGTGGATGGATGCATGGATTGATGGATGGGCGGACAGACAGACGTGGGTGGGGCTTTCCCCATGTCTTGGGATCCAAAAGAAGCCCAGATACCAAGGAAAGGGGGGTAAAAGCACCTCGGATCCCTCAAGTTTTCAGGAGCAGGAAGGGCTGGGTGCGGCTGGAGTCATGGCATATCCGGGATCTGTCCATGTCCGGATTTTTATAACACGGCAATTTCTGCTGGCGAACATTAGACCTGGCTTTGGTCTCGTGCCAGGTACAGGCTCAGATATCCCGGGCTTGGGATTGCAAAGGGGATTTGTTTTGTGGGAGAAGACGTGCCCACTTGTCTGGCAAAGTGCTTCAGCTTCAAGACAGCTGCTCCTGAGTTTGGGAGGTATAAAGTGAGCAAAAACTGAGCATTTTGCTGCCTGTTAATTAAGGTAATAGCTGGTTACCCCATGCAGCTGGGGCTCAATGTTTTGAAGAAGGCTGCTCTTGCTAAATACCTTGAGAGAGAAATCACAGCATGTTATATTGCATTGGGATAATGGGTCTAGAGTAAGAATGGGAAGATCCGATAATTAAACATCTGAATGAAGATGATTCTGTGTTTCTGTCACTCCTCTTGTCATAGTCAGTGTCTTTCCCTCAAGTGAGATATCTAGAAGTGAAACAGATTTAACAAAATCCAGTCATAATGGATATAGGGAACTGGGTGAAAAGCAGAAGTCCCACAAAAAAGGCTTAAAAACAATATCATCATAGTTTTGAGATGAAAAACGTGTCTTGTGACTTCCAAGGCCTAAGCACTGCAGTTCAATTACTTCCCATTTCAATGGAGAAAAGCCATGTACAGTTTACCTTCCCAGGTCCTTCCCATCAGAGGCTAGAGCTGGATTTGGGGATCCTTTGAACACAGTTCCTAACAACCCTATGAGTATATATAATTTTTCCAGCTCAGAAGCATTTTAATGTGCTCCCACCCCTTTCCTACAACTTGTTTCCCAAAGGAGCTGACTTACAGCCCTTTTTTATTTTTTTTTTTCTAGGGCTTTGGATCAGTCAGTCTTTCAGGGTGAGTCTCTGTGCACAATTGCACTGCCACAGCAAGGGGGTAGGAAGGTGTTTCAGGATTTTGGAAGGGCTGGGAGTGTGTACACCTCGGGCTGGGGTTGCTGCAGCAAGAATCCTTGCCCCCAGCAATGCTTTTACCCACTGGCTGGGACCTACAGTCTCTGGTAGCATCATGCACCTAGACTAAGCATCGAATTTTTAGCAGAAAGAAAGGCTGGGAGGCTTTGAAGCCTTATGAAAGGATGGCTTTGTCACTGCTGAAACTTCAATCCCAGTGCTGCTCTGTTATTTTCCTACCAGGCTCCTCTGCCCAAGCTGTCACATCTCAGAGGCCTTTGTGAAGGGCTTTTTAAAAAGAAGATGGTGGGGATGAGGTGCCTAAAGAAAGTGCCATTGCCTGGCTGCTGTAAATGCCCTGGAGTTCTCCGGAGCCCCAGGGGAGTGTCCCTTGTGTGGGCGGGGCAGCTTCCCCGGGAAGGCTCTTGTGCAGCTCCTGGTGAGCCAGACCCCACTAGAGGGCACACCTCATCTATCGTTTCAGACAGCGAGGATGCAGCTGCCCAGTCTCATTTCTGCACTGGGCAGCCAAACAGGCACCAGTCCGTGAGAGATGGACTGAGGTCTCCTGCCAGAAGTGTGGCTGGGCAGCCAAGCTTCTCTTGTTCTTTGCTCTCCAAACAACTGGAATGTGAACATCTCTGATAAGCACTGTTGCAGTGCCAGGGAGCCAGAGGCTTTTCCCATGTATCTCCATCTGCTTGCCTGACTCTTGTGAGGGAAAATATCCAGGATGCTCAGGATCAGACCTCCTTCCGTGGTGAGGGGTTTGCAAATAGAGACTGTGGCTGCGTTGATACGGGATGGGTAGAGTTCCTGGAACAAACACCTGGTCCTGCACAAACCTAGGGATGCACCTCGCTGTGCTTGAGCAGTGAAGGGTTCCTCACCTGAAATAAATTTTACTGGTATAAACTGGGCATGGGTTGTTTTCCTGAGGTTTAGGGACTGCATTTCATTTTACGCTCGCCTGATGTAATTATGTCAGGAGACTTTGGAGGATGGGCCTGGCCACAGGAGTGGTGTGGATCAAATACACCTGGAACCCCCCTGTAGACACCCCCCCCCAGTGCTCCACCTCAGCCTTTTTCTTTGATTTTTAACAGTGAAGGAAAGGGTGGCGTGTCAGTGGTGCACAAGAATGCCAGAGCAGGTCAAAATAAAACTTCTAGGCTAAGCATGCAAGAATAATTCCAATAATGCTGTATTTCTGGCTCTGCCTGCTGCGTAACTTTGGTCAGGATGCCTCTTCTTCCCCCTTTCTCTGAGTTGGAGGAGACACAAGCACTCAGGTCTTTGTGGGGCAGTTTAGGAGCTTCTGGAGGGTTCTTTTTCGGTGGTTGTGTGGCACTTGGTTCTCCCTGACTGTGACTGCTGTGAGGGAGCATCAATATGGGCACTGTAAATCCTCTCTTGCTCAAGGAAGAGTGGTTGTGTGGGAAAGGCAGCAGAGTCTGGCAATAAAAGCACTACCCTGAGCTGAAAACAGAGGCTGAAACCTCAGGTTTGCCACTTGTTTGCTGTCTGCCTGTGGGAAGAGTTTTTTTTTCTCCCCTGACTTGTTTCTCCCCCTCTCCCTGGCTCGTCCACATGGATTCCATGTGCTCCCTGGTGTGCCCTGTGCAGGATGTCTGATCACTATCAAGGCTCCCACACTGTTGAAATGATGCTTAGATTTTGTATTGCTCAGAAATTATGCTCAGCTTCAGCATTTTTGGTCCTCTGAGGCCCCTGAACACCACTAAATTGTTCCCGATGGGTCAGTTTGTATCCAAAAAATGCTCTCATTTCTTATTTTTTAAGAACAAACACCTGAAACCACGGTCAGCAAAATGAATTCTGACTAATCAATCCATCCAGAGGTCACAACAAATGATGTTCTCAAAACTGATTGCCAAACCTACACTGTTATACGTGCCATCCCTTGTTTGTGTGCTGGTTTTCATACAAAAGTTAAGGAGTTAAATCACACAATGGAAATGCTTGAGTGTCCTGGTCTTTGCTGCTTCTCCCTTCCTATGTGTGATGAAGTAATGAAAACCCAAGGCAGCCCACTAGTGATCATACGGACAAGGTCTGCCACCACTGGCATGGAGCATTAAAAGATCATTTTGTTTTCAGAGGAGGAAGGGCTGTACCTTTGCTAATGAAAAAAAAAAAAAAAAGATTGAGATCCTCACTGTTACAGTTAAGATACAAAGTTAAGACATATTTTAAGGACTGGTGGAGTTGTACTGGTGGACAGATCATTTACTCCGTGGCTTAAAGCTGTGAGCCTGCCCTGAACTGCTTCAGGCCCCTAAAATGATCGTCTTCCTGTATTAATTATTAACATTTCTAAAACACTCCAGAGATTGGCCTGGAAACGTTAAACAAGCTTAATATTAATAGCTCCCAGATGATAAGTGATGGTGAACATTAGCATGTGTTAAAGACCGAAGAGGGAAAATAACCACTGACTACAATAAACATTTGAAGTCTGGTGGCATCAAATTACAAAAAGAATACAAGTGTGAACCACAAGAAAGGCTTTCCTGCAGCATTAGTGCTGGAAGAGACAGGTGAGATTGTTTTCACCTCTGAAATTACACTTGACAGGTCACAAGAAATAGCACTGAGGAATGTGGTGAAGTTCTTGCCATATGTCTAATAAGTAAAGTGCAGCTTGTGTGAAAAGTGAATATATGTGGCTTGCTTGAGTAAAGACGTCTGCATTGAGCAGTTTGCTTATCTCAGACTTTACATTCTCTTTTCTCAGAGGACCTTGGCCAGGCGGATCCCCATCCATGAGTCCAGCCCACCTTGTCAGGAGAGCTGCCATGCAGAGACCTTTGGCTCTAGACTGGGTACCCGACTTCAAAGGAAAAGCCGGCTCCTGAGGGCCATGGAAACAGAGGAAATGGTTCTGTGAAAAAAGAGCCATCGTTATCTAACAAGGTGCAGGTTTGGCAGCATTTTACACGATTAAAGCATTTAAGCACTCTCTTCCACGTGCAGGGTCTGGCCTCTACTCTGAGCTTCATGAGCTGCTTTCTTGCCAGTGGGGATATCACATTTGGGATGGACCTTGACCTCTGAGAAAAACTGGGTGGCAACTGGCCAGCTGGCTTCAGCTTTTAATGTGGGACTGGTAGAGTGATCACACATATTCCCTTAGGAAACCAGGCTAAAAATGGCTGTTGGTGGTACTTTTCCAAGAAAAGGCCTATAGAGGAGCTCCCTGGCAGCCAAAAGTTGCTCAATAATCTCCCCCAGAAGTGTTTCATCTCTCTGTGTTTGCGAGGAAGTTGTATCAAATGCAACTGAAAATGGTTTGCATGTGCATGGAAGGAGAAATATTTAAGCAATGCTGTCTAGCACAGACTTGAAAAGCTCATGTGGGTGTGAATATAAGCTTAGTTTCCCTGAAATCCCCACCCAGTTTTGGGGATGCCTAGCCCAGAAAGATTCACAGGGCATTTTATGACAGGTTTTGCCTCTCCATGGCAGCCAGGCCTGTGGCCACAGCAGTCTTGCTTTTTTCAGGTCACGTCTAAATGTTTGGCTGGTTTTCAGTTGGTTTTTAGTCCCAGGCACTGAGTATTACAGGCATGGTCTGTACAGGCACAAGAATAGAAATTATTTCATCAGTTTGAGCCTGAGTAACCTCGTTTAAGGCCAGATGCTGCTGGAAGAGTTGTAAAGCAGTCAGCTTGGGCAGAGGTGAAATGAGTCATCTGTTGCCAATAAACTTGGAAGGAACAGAAATGTCCTGGGGGGGAGTGGGGGGGTGGACAACACCATTATCTGCTGTTACCTTGAGCAACTCCTTTCATAATTGAAAAAGGTATTAAAAATTATTTTGGGAATTTCTAATTAGTTGAGTTGAACCACTAATGTGCTCTGGATATTTCAGAAACTTAACCTAGTAACTTCTCCAAAAGAGGCCATGCAGAGAAGTGTCTTTCATGCCTTTCCCCTCTGCCACCACAGCTCCAAGGTCAGAGATGATGAAAACCTCTGTGGAAATTGAAGTTGAGCAACAAAGGCGGTGCCTGTCAGCCCCTGGGGAGGTGCCTCCTCCTAACAGTGCCCAGACATCCATGGCTTAAGGCTGGAAACCCTATTGAGCAGCTGTCCTTAGGGAAAGGCACAGATAGGAAAGGCAGAAGGCAAGAGGAAGGAAAAGCAGAGGCCATTCTGCTCCTGCCTTTGGCATCTGTTTCCAGCATGATCCTCGACAAGTTGTTCAGCTGGCTATGGAAATTGGTAGTTTCTAGATGCAACACATTTTGCTTTCTGTCCAGTTTGGGGCATTCCGTGCTTTATCTACCTACTGATTTATTTATTTACTGTTTTCACAGCAGCTGAAACAAAAGGGTTCTGCAGCAACTCATTGTGTTCAGAGGGGGGAAAATTATTCTTCTAATTGCTGCTTCAATGGAAGGGGAAACGAAACACTGGAGACTTTGACAACACTTGCCTGACTGTTTTGGCTCTTTGTTGAGGGAGAAGAGAGGACATGATTCTTTCACATTCCCACAGGGAAGGATCAGACGGGTTTCAGTGCCGTAATGATTAACACTGAGGAAAAGCTCACAGGAAAATGGCAGAGCACAGTACCTGCTGCAGGGTTGGGATGGATGAACGGGGTCAGGATTCCCAGCGAGGCAGAGGGCAGGGAGACCACGCTGGGCAGGTGAGTCAGCCCCACATGCAATTCATCAGTCACTCTGCACAGAAACCAGAAACGGTATGGATGCCAGAAAAATGTGTTATGATTTAAAGTCAGATGCACCAGCTCTAACACACTGTATCATCTCAGATGTTTTGTCTCCATTTCCTCTAATGTTTTGTTACCAGTATCATCTTTCACTTCCCAGTTTAGGCAAAGTCCTTTGTTTCAGGAAACTATAATGACCTGCCTTCCTGCCCTGCTGGTGATTATCCCAGCTGGAATGTGAAATCCCTTAGCACCAGCATGGCTTTAGGTAAGCCAGGAATTGTTAGCTGCCACGGCTGGTTCGCTGCTGCTCTGTGTTGGTGGGCGGCTGCAGAGGTGACAGGAGGTGGGGTAAGGATGCACAGCTTGGGATCACAAAGCAGAACCACGACACATCACACAGGTGCTCTTCTGTCTCATGTCAAGTGCTTGGAACCATCCCCTGAGAACAGGCCTAGCAATTTTTCACTTTGCTGTAGAACAGCAGGTGTAGGTGAGTGGAAAATACCTCTTCCCTGTCAGGAATGAAAGTTGGTTAGAAGCAGAGCACGGCTTTCTGTGCTTGAGAAGAGGGATGGTTTGCCTCTGATTTGTGCCTTGGATGAATCTGGATAGATTTCCACAGGGACAATAAACAGCACCTCCTGCCCCTCTTCTGCTCCAGCTGAGGGAGTTTTAACTGTGATGTGGTTTCCTAAAGCTCTTCCAAAAGCATGTTCATATGGTATTTTACAGAACACTATGACTAATTAGTGCAAGCACTTGGTCTTTTGCAAACAATTGGTTGTTTTTAGGCCATGTGTTGTGGCTATGTTGTACTCCAGTCCAAAACAACTGGTGTTTAAGAAAATCTGGAGGGCCTGATTGGAAAATGTGGCTCAGCTCAATGCTGCAACATTTGGGATGGGAGTGGATGAGGCCACACAGCATGGAGCAGGAAGAACACAGGGAGACTTGTGTCAAGGCCATGTGATTCCTCACTCCCGTGTCTCGGGGCTGTCAGTGGGGTGAGGGCACCGGCACCACCATGGCAGCAGGAGTGCTTTGACACATTAATCCCAAAGTGATGCAGGGCTAGTTCCTCAGCTGCTCCAGCTGATGTAATGTATTGTCTGCACTGAAGTCAGCCTGATTTTGTCTGGCTGAAGGATTTATTAGTTCAGATTATTTTTTTGGATGTGGAGGCTGTATTCCCAAATTAAATACGTACATTGATCTCTCACCTGCATTCTGCCTGGAGTGCAGGCAGAGGGGATGCAAGGCATCCCACAGCCTAGAATAGGTTTTACGCCTGCAGCACTTGAGGTAGGGAACAAGGAGTGTATTTTGACTAGATGGAAGAGACTAGGATGTCTTTTCTTCTGAAAATAGCATGGGGCTCTCTTAAAATGTAACTTTTTTTACACATCAAGAGGGAAAGCCGCAGGAGAAGCGGCCAAATTTGGAGCTCAGAGTGCTGTGGCAGGCTGGGAATAGCAGATAGGAGCAGAGAGAGCAAACAACAGACCATGACCATCCATCTTTGGGAGCCAGCCTGGGATGGGTTTGGCTCCCCACACCCACAGCTGCTGTGGAGCTGGCTTCGCTTTGCTCTGCTGAAACACTGAGCCATGGCGTGTCTGCTGCTAATTAGATTAAGTCTGCAGAGGCTGCTTTGAGTGGGTTCCCATTTTTGCCCAAGATGGGCTGTTCTTAGTGAGCTCAGGCATGGTTTGCACATTGCAGGTGAGCTCCCTGCCTGGCACAGTCACATAGGGGAACATGTGTTGGTCTGAATGAAGGCTGGCTTGTGCCCTCCAAGCAGGAGCATCGATGGGACAAGAACAACCTCTCTGGGGTTGCTGAGTGTCAGCTGGGATGGATACCCATGTCCCAGATTTACTGGCAGGGTGCAAAGCCTGCAGTGTTTGGACTAATGCTTACTAAGGCAGACAGACTCTCCGGGCAGTGCTTATCATACTTCACCCCAGCTACTCACAACCTCTTTAGGGATGCATGTCTAGAAATTTGGCAAGAAATCCCTGGTATCCAGACTAAAATTATATATGGCCTGTTTAGCTGGATGCTTTTGTGCTACCTTGGCTTTAAGCTTTACACAGCATCATCCTCATCCCACTTATCTCCAAAGGACTTTATGGAAGAGAGATGCAGTTTGGATAGACAAGCCAACCCCCCCTCACCTCAGTAAAGTTGTCCTGCTGCTTATCCTAGGAGCTTTTCTCTCCACAGTTATTCAAGTCTGATTTATTTTTAACATGGAAAAGCAGACTTGCAGGCACCATTTTAGGTAAGGTCTTTCAGATGGTTGTGCAATGACCCTGTCTTGAAGTGCTCTCAATGTTAAACACAATGTTTGGTGTTTCTGTTGTGATGGTGGCATGCAAGCAACTCATGGCCAGTTTATCACCCCAGAACTTCCTCCTTTTCCCTTATTAACAGTTGGTGAGATCATGAATTTAGCCTTTGGCATGGTATTGGCTGTCTGCTTGATTTCACTCCACTTGTTTCTCAAGTCCTTAACCTCTTGTATGACTTTACCCTCCTTTTTTTGGTGGCACTTTAACACTGTGTCATCAGCTTATTTCATTAGCGCTGTCCTACTTGTGCCAGGGTGCAGATGAAAATACTAAATGAAATCAAACCCAAGGTTAACCTTTGAAAAACTCCCTCCAAGGGAGGATTCTTCCTCAACCCTAAAAGCGATCCAGTGCTGAGACCTCGAGATCCCCAGAGTGGCATCCTCAGTGACCTGTGAAAAATTTACGAATGAAAAATTATCTCTCATGGCATGCCAAGGTGATTAGAGGAGGCCAGTAACTCATTGAGGGGTTTTGGCAACACGAAGCCAACCAATAAGCTTTCTTCAGGAAAAAACCCACATTGCATTGCTGCTGGTAAAAGGGATCAAGGTCTGCTGCTGTTGTGGGATTTTTTCCTCCAGTCCTCCTAAAGCTTGTCTTGGAAGCCCACAGTATTGTCCTCGGCCAACCCAAGCCCATGGATCTCTTTTTTGGACCACCTGGGAAGACACTAATCAGTTCTGGCTTTGCTGTGTGACTACAAACCCCAGGCTAGACATGACAAAGCTAAGCAAGTCTCCCAAAGGGCCAGATCTCTGCTGATGCAAATAGTGACCCTGCTGACTTGAAGAGATGGAACAACAGTAAGGAATTCCATCCAGACAAAATACGCATGGACACCACCAGTCTCCTGAGCCCTGTCTTGACACTGCCCAGATGTGGCAACACACCTGAAAGCTTTTCCCTGGAGATCTGATTTGCTCGAGAGGATCACCTTGGCCTTCCTGGGAAGTCTAATAAAGTACAAGACTTTTAGTTGCACCAGTGTTTTTTTTATTTTCCTGCAGAATTTCAGTGCCAGCACATACTTGTCTGTGATGTAATTTTTTTCCATTAACAAATCCACAGACCCTGCTGGATACCACTGCTGTTATGTTTGCAAAATATTGCAACGCTAACGGAGCTCTGCTCATCTCATGTATCCTGACAATCTGAAATATTGGCCTCCTCAGTGTAGATTTTCCAAGGTCTTTAAAGCATTCCACTCTCCTTGGACTAATGGACATATTGCTAAAGCTGTCAGGCTTCCTTTCTGGTTTGGCAGATGCCATGACCTTACTGTGGAGTGGAGAGGTGCCCTTGTGTTTGCTTTTAACACTCTCACTCAACCACTGGATTCCCCTATCCCAGGGCTTGCCTCTAATAGAGATGTAATCACATTTTCCTGCACAGGACACAAAAACATCCATTTTACTATGGAGAAGAGGTTTGTAAGTACACCACCATAAGTTTTAACAGCTAATTGCTTGTTCTTATTCACAACAGTGAGGTTTTAGAAGATGTTTTGGTTTAAGGGGCAGCACAGAGGGAAAATTGAATCTTTTAGGGTTTACTGTGCACAAAACAGCCTTCTTGCACACGGGATACTGGAGAATGAGGTGTGTATTATGCACTTAAAATACAGCCCTTTAAAACTGGCATGGGATACTCAGTGTTGTCCAACTATCATTCATCACAGTCATGACTTTCAGACAAAACGAGCCTCGCCTTCGTGCTGCTTGTTAAAATAAGGAATGTATGTTCAGTGTTTTGTTTTCACTCACTGCGCTCCACAGCGCAGCCAAAACCAACACCGTTTGAACCATTATTTCACATTTGTCTGGACAAATTCTCTATGTATAGTATTTTTATAACAAGATGGCTTATTTTGTCTATATTCAAAGAAAAAAAATACTATGTGTGTCTGGAATGTAAGAAAAAGAAAGGATTTCTTATACTGCAGAACACATTCAGTGAGTGATTTGAAATCTGACTGCAGTCACTCACTAGTGTGTTCTCTTCCAATTTCTCTGCTTTACTCTTTTAATTCTTCCTTCCCTTCTCCATCTTTCTCTTCCCCTTCCCCTGCATTTCTCTTTCTCTATTTCTTCTCCCCTTCTTCCTTTTTCCTCAGCTCTATTTCTTTCTTCTCCCCCTTTCCCATCTTTCCCCTGGATTTCTTATTCCCTCTGTCTCCTCCCTCTCCCTTTCTCCTACCCATTTCTTTCCTCCTTCCCCCGTGTTTCTCTTTCCCTCTCCTCTCCCCCCTCCCCCCCTAGATTTCTATTTCCCCTTTATTTGTTTCTCCCCTCCCCTTCTCCCTTTCCTTTGTCCCCTCAATAGTCGGTTTTTGGACAAAAAACCTGCAAGGCTTTCAGCCAGGCGGGCAATCAGCACTGATGCAAATCCTGCTGCACCCCTGAACAGGGAAATTCCTTGCAGGGATACGGTGATGCAGCTGCACAGGTGGCCGAAATCCCTGGTAACAGGGAACCTAAAAATAAGGCACTGCCCTGTCTCTTTAGCCAGAATTCCTCAAAGGGCAGGGGCAAATGCGAGGATAAGGGCTCAGAGAATGAGTTATGCAGAGTCTGAAAGGGCAGTGCTAAGCCAGGGCTTGGGGAGGTGAAGAAGGGAAGCCCGAGGGATATCTAGGAAAGCCAGACCCAGCAAAGCTTTGCCTCCAGGGTGAGAGTTCAGTTTAAGGCCCCTGTGCTCCTTGCAGAGCAGGTCCTTTTTAATCCACTTGTGTGGGGTCAGTGTAAACTTGACACCAAATCTGAGGGTGTGATGCAGGTTCTGCTGCCCAAGCAAGGTGGGGGTCTCATGTATCTGCTTCTGCTGACAAAATAATAATTTGATTCTTGCAAAGATAAACAGCCCCAGGTGCAAGGAGCAGCATTGATGCAGTATCACTACCCAGTCCGTCTGAGGATGACTCAGGTGCTGTACGTAAAAACTGCCAATAAATATTGAGCAGGCAGGTGTTGCCTTTTATCTCAATCAAGTTTAAATTGATGGTAAAATTAAATCATAAAGATTAAACACAGCTTTTTGGTCAGAAAGGAGTGAGTGGGTGGGTCTTGTAGCCCTTTTTGTAGTCCTTTTTTCTGTCTCTGTAATAACGTGAGCTTGAGAGACTTTAATTCATATTTAGGGAATTAGCGTGAAAATTGAGGTGTAAGGGCTGTGACAGGAATCCCAGAAAACACATGTTCCTTGTCAATGTGAATTAATTAAGCATTGATGTACTTGACACTAAAATTAATCACGTCCACTTATACTTAATAGGAAAATTTATTGTTGAAGAGACCCCACAGGGCTATGAAGCTGTGTGAGGTGTCAGGGCATGAAGAGTCATGTTTCTGTCCTGCTCCCCCTGTATTTGTGGCAGAGGAACCCCCCAGCTTTACTTCTTGTGAGGTTTTGATGCCTATTTCCATGATTTGTGGTAAATGTACTCCATTCAATTCAGGGCTCCACAGGACAGGAGAGACAGAGCTCCTGGAGGGGGTCCAGAGGAGGCTGCAGAGGTGGTGAAGGGGTTGGAGCATCTCTGGCAGGGAAAGGCTGAGGGCTCCTCAAGAGGAGACACAGCTGAGAGGGGACCTCTGTGATGTGCATAAATACCCAGAGGGTGGGTGCCAGAGCAGGGACCGGGTTCTGCTCTGTGGGGCCCAGCAATGGGATGTGAGGAACAGGCAGACACTGATGCCCAGGAGTTCCACCTGGACAGGAGGCAGAACTTCTTCCCTGTGCAGTGACTGAGTGTGACCAGAGTGTCCGGAGAGGGTCTGGGGCCCCCTCACTGGGGATATTCCAGAGCTGTATGGACATAATCCTTTGCCATATGCTCTGGATGACCCTGCTGGAGCAGGGAGGTTGGACCAGATGACTCTTTGTGGTCCCGTCCAACTTGACCCATTCTGGGATTCTGTAATTTCCTACAGCTTAGCAGGGAGCCCAGGCACCCGAGCGGGAAGGGGGCTGGTCCACAGTGGGGCTGAGGGAGCAGGAAGGGGCATGAGGGGAGCAGCAGGGACCCCACAGACCCTGATTTTGGGTGGTAAGGAGAGTGAGCAGGGACAACACACACACACACGCCGATTTTGGATGGCGAGGACAGCGAGCAGGGTCCCTCAAACACATTCCCCATGCTGGGTGGTTAGGGCAGCGAGCAGAGACACCCAAACACACCCCTATTTTAGATGGTGATGGAAGCGAGGAGAAATCCCACATCCCCCCCGATTTTGGACGGTGAGGGCAGCGAGCAGGGACCCACACCCAGATTTCGGGTGTGAGGGCAGTGGACAGGAACCGCCGAACACATCCACGGCTTCGGGCGGTGAGGGCAGCGGGCAGGCACCCACAGCCCGGTTTCGGGTGATGAGGGCAGCGAACAGGGACCCCCCCACACACCCCGATCTCAGACGGTGAGGGCAGCGGGCACTGACCCACAACCCGGTTTCGGGTGTGAGGGCAGCAAGCAGGGACCCCCAAACACACCCCGATCTCGGGCGGTGAGGGCAGCGAGCAGGCTGCCCACGGCCACAGCCCGGACTCGGGTGTGAGGCAGCGAGCAGGCACCCATAGCCCGGGCTGGGGGGGGGCGTGAGGCGGCCCGTCCCCTCAGGGCGGGGGGCGGCGGCGCATGCGCGGGGCGGGGGGCGGTGACGGCCGCGGCGGCGGAGGCAGCTGGAGGGAGGGTGGCTCGGGGCCGGCGGGCAGCGGGTCCGGGTTCGGCTCCGCTCCGGGCCGGGCCGCTCGGGACCGCCCCGCCATGGGGACGCCAGGCGCCGGGCGCAAGCGGCTGCCGAACCGGGAGCGCCTGACAGCGGAAGACGATGCGCTCAATCAGATCGCCCGCGAGGTGAGCGGCGGGATGCGGCATCTCCCCTTCTCCCTTCGCCATCCTCCTCCCCTCGCCTTCTCCCCCCAGCGCCGCGCAGGCGCCCCCGGCCACCGGCACCACGACGGCTCAAGGGCGAGGTGCAAACCCGCCTTCAGCCCTGCCTGTGCCACCGTCCCCGGGCACCGCTCCGGCGGTCGGTGAGGGAAGGGCGTGCGGGGCCGGAGCTCCCCCGCTCCAGCCCCTCCGGAGGGGACATCCATCGCCAGCCGCTGCTGCTGAGAACCACCGGGATTGGTGTTAACCACTGAAAATAGGCCGCTCGGATGTGTTATACGGGGTGCATGTAAATCACAGAATCACAGAATGGTTTGGGTTGGAAGGGGTCCCAAAGATCGTCTCGTTCCAAGCTCCCTGCCATGAAACACCTTCCACTAGACAGGTTGCTCCAGGCTGGCCTGAAACACTGCCAGGGATGGGAGTGAAGAATGAAAACCAGAATACTGCAAGGTGATGCTGGGTGTGGGCATAAGTGAACCCTTTAACTTGGAAACTGATTTTCGTAATGCTGCCCAGCAGACACTGCATTGTGCTCAATGTGACTTTAACCTTCTAAACCAGCTGATGGCTGCTGCTTCCTGCCTCCTTATTCTTCTTGTGTACACATGAATTGGTTCAGTGGTAACCAGAGTAATGTGAATTTGGTTTTTATGTGTAGTAAATCTGACATGGGCTGTCCTGGAGCTTTGCTCTGGTAGTCTTCCAAAGGGGGAAAGGGGGATAAGCAGCCCTGGGATTCTTCTTCAGTAAGGAGCCTACGAGAAAGATGGAGAGGGACGATTTACAGGAGCATATAGTGACAGGACAAGGGGGAATGGATTGAGACTGAAAAAGAGCAGGGTTAGATGGGATATTATAGAGAAATTCTTCCCTGTGAGGGTGGTGAGACCCTGGCACAGGCTGCCCAGAGAAGCTGTGGCTAACCCATCCCTGGAAGTGTCCAAGGCCAGGTTGGACGGAGCTCTGAGGAACCTGGTCTTGTGGAAGGTGTTCCTGCCTGTGCCAGGGGGTTGATCTGAGGTCCCTTCCAGCCCAAACCATTCTGTGGTTCAGTGTCTAAACTGCTCCGAAGCTGCTGCTGAAGGTGGCTGTCCTCTTCCTCTAGCGTGGGTTATGTGTGTCAGCCCACCTGGTGTTGCTGCAACCCCAAGATGGGTTACAAGATAAATCGCTCTTCTAGATGAGTTTTAGGTGTCTCTTGGTTTCCTTTTGTGATTCAGAGTTGCAGCAGGATCAGGTGGATGCTAATGCATGGCTTATTTTTGGTGGCACTGGCTGGTAGGTTGAGTTAGCTGTGACATCGTGCTCCTTATTGCCACCAATGGCTTTCCCATTGTTATGCACCGTTTTCCAGTGGTTTGTAGCATCCTTGGAATACGTTCAATAGGCTGAGTTTTGTGTGAGTGATTCAGTGTGTTCTCTGAAGGTAGATTTTTGTGGCAGGGTGAGGAGAAGGTTCCTAAGGATGGATTTTGAGGTAGGAGGACAAGAATGTGTCACACCCTGTACACGAGATAGCAAGTAAGAGTGATTGTGCTGTCTGTTAGAGTCATGATAATATCCCAAAGATTGTTCTGGGATGAGGGTTCAAATTCCACAACTGTGTCCTGGCTGTGCTGTCATTCGATCAAGGAAGACATCAGTCTCTAACAAGGAACCCGGCTGCTCTTCTCTGTTGCATGTTTTTCTCCCACTTTCTCTTTTCTTTACCTTAGATCTGCTTTTCACTGCATTGTGTAGTGGTTTGAGGACTCAAATATTGTGGTGGTTTGTGGCTTTTTTTTTTTTCTTCCTTCTCCTGGGATTTGTTTAAAGAACAACTCCATTTGCTCAAAAAGCCCAACACAAGCATGTCTTTTATCTTTTCCCTGGAGTGCTAAAACTGTGAACTGCCAAGTTCAAGGTTCAGTGTTTTCCCATATTATTTTATCTATTTGCATTACTCTGTCTCAGAGCACTTAATTGTTTTGTTGTTTATCTGCCTGTTCTCCACACAAAGGATCCCCAGATGAATCCTTCTGTATGATCCAGTCTTAAAATATGTCAACTAAGGCTTATGCCTCCTCTTAGCAAGGATGTTGAGAGTCTCCATGTTGAGAAGGTAGGAGGGTTACTGCTATTTTGACTCTCCCAGCCTTTCTCTCAGGTGTTTAGACAAAGCTGAGACACAGATGTGTTGCTTTTACCCTAGAGATTTTCAGTCCTCTCTTTGCTTTAGTCCTTTGTTATCCAGAAGCCAGAGGTGCTGGCAGGTTATTTGCAGATTTGAGTCTCATTTTCCCTGTGTCCATATGGGAGCCCAGGAGAGCATCCAAACTAGACTGATCCACACAGGTGCCTTTTATTTTGTGATTGTCAGAATATTTTGACAAACCCACCGTTCTTGCTCTACTATGTGCTCCTGTAAGAAGACAGCAAGACCTTGTAAGGACTTTTTGAAACTCCTGCCATTTGAATGTAAATTTTTTGGATTTGCAGCCAGTATGTCTTGCTCTGTGTCTTGCACAAACCGGGAGAGAGCCTGGTGTGGTGAAAAGGGCAGTGAGAGCAATCGTGAGGGGAAGTAACTAAGCAAGAGGAAGGAAATTGTAGGAGTGAAGCATCTTGTAGTGGCAAGGGTTTAGTAGCAGTATTAGTCATGTTAATCAGTAGTAGTTTTAATGTTTGAGGCAGTTTATCACCTTGTCTATTCGGAGCAGAGGTAGAAGGTGCAGTTACTTCAAATCGCTCCCATCAGGAAAGGGTAGTGCTGTACCACCAGATCTGGCTGCCAGGTTTGACAGACACGGTAATTAAGTGGATGGGAAATATGTAAATATAATTAACACGAAACACGATGTTTTGAGTTTCTAACAGACTCACAGGCTGCCACTCAGGATTTGCCGTTCACACACCTGCCTGGTGCTGCTGAGCTTGTTTTTTCCTGGGCGTCAGCGCTCGCAGGCGGCAGCGAAGCCGATCAATGATCAGCTTCTCCGCTTTCAGACTCGCCTTGACGCCAGTAGATTATTCTGTGTTTAGACCAATGGAAACTTTTGGGCTCTTTCATTCCTCTCAGTGAGCGCATGCCAGCAGTGTTTGCAAAATCTCACAGTTTGATACTGCTCAAGGTCTGTGCCAGCAGAGCCAGCGGGAGCTGCGGCCGCACGTGGTGTGCTCATCTGTCGGGATGGAGCGTGTGGGGCTCGGGAAGGCACAGTCCTGCCCAGCTGAACCTTCCAGGAGCTGCCTTCCTGCTTGGATTAGATGGCTTTGATGTGATTACTTGAGACATTGTTTCTAGGGGAGTATTTTTTTGCTAACTTCCGCTCTGCTAGCTACAGTAATAATTGTTAGGTGAGCAGGAGTTTTGCAAATCCAGCAAGGAACTGTGTAAACGAGATATTTCTCTTGTAGGCAGGTAATATTAGTTACTGTTTTTTATTTTCTTGAATGAGGAAGGGCAAGTTCAATTTCTTGTTTTTGTTAGGAAAGTAATTGACACCTTGTTTTGCCACAGTTTTGCAGGCAGACGTGTGTTACACTGCTCAGAAAAAATGGTCCTGCCCTATGTCCTCTCTGTGCTAGAAATCTTCTTCATCCACCATTTTACAGAGCAGAGGTCTTTAGGAGCTAAATTACTGATTTGAAATCAGTAATTCAAGCAGCATAATTTGTTTTTATTGTTAAAGAAAGTAACGGTGTGAGGGTTGTGCCTTCACTCTTTGTACACTTTATGTCGCTTCCAAGAACTGTCACCTACATCTTCGTACATATGTAATTATTACTTTTTAAAAAAACTAGCATGATCGATTTATGGACTGTACATTTGATTATTTCATGGAAGTAATCAGTTTGGGCATTGACCTGTATTCTTGGTGATTCAAAAATCGGGATGTTACACTGCCATGAAGGAGCAGAAAGTGTTGCTAATTAGAAAAAGCTCAAAATGCAGATGAAACCAGCCAGCCAGGTTTAATGGTTAGAGTAAGAAGGCACTAAGTAACTTCAATAGGCTAAACTGGAGTTTAGGGACTAGTGAAGAGATGCTGTGATGGTTGAATGTGTTATCTTTTAAACTGAAGGGTTAATTTGGGGGAGAAAGTTCTGTTTTATACAGCAATTTGGGTGACTTCCATAAATAGAGATGTAAACAATTTGGTACAAGTTGAAGCTAAAGTAAGCAGAGTGGCTGTTTGTATATGGGAACACAAGCCACACAAACTTTATTGAACTGTTATGCAAAGCAGGGCATTTAAAGCAGTGTGTTCCCTTAGGATATATTCCCTACATGTAGGATCTGGGTGCCTCGTTAGGTAGGGGTGGACCTTTTTGGGCAGTATTTGGCATTACAGATGTGTGAAGACTTTTGTAACGTGGGTAAATGTTCCAAGAGAAGCCCTTAGAAATAGCCTGGTTTGTGTAGCACCAGTACTTGACTTATTTTTTTATTGCATTACTTTGTGCCTTTGTGGTGTTAAGTTATGATCCAAACAAATGATCTGAAAAAAGCATGTCTGGCTTTTCTGTTCTAGACCAGAAAGTTACGAAAGCAAGGGATGCTCTTGGAGGGCTTGACTCAGCTGGGCTGACCTAAATATAGGAAGGAAGGAGGACTTTGTAGGCGATGTTTGCCAGTAGGACGTGGGGAATTGTTCCAAATTTGCAATGATTTTATGTGGCAAATATGCTCTTCATCCAACACTCCTTTTTCCCTAACGCTTTACATCCATATATCCAAAAAATGGCATTGGCATCACTTACAAGCTCTCCCAAAGTAAATGTGTGAAGGAGCAGTTTGAAGAAGTGAGAGAAAAATCTTAAGATCCATCTCATGTTGGTTAAACGGATGGCTGGAGCCTGTCTACAATCTGCTTCTCAACTTGAAATAATTAGTGTTCTGGTTTTGTGTCTGTGCCTGGCCTGAGTCCCCTTCAGCTGCTCTCTTGCTGTCTGAGGAAGCAGCTGTTTAGGAACTGTGATTTCTGTTTAAGTCAAGCAAGGGACTACTGGTAGGATTAACAGCATGGGAAGCCCAGCCTCTGTCTTTGGAAGCCCAGATGCTGAGCTTGGCTGCAGGATGTAACACTAATCATTACCTCATCGAGAAGGATGTTTTTCCAGGCCTGTTGCTGGATAAAGTTGGAGCTCAAATGTACTTGCAAGGCTTTCAACACTGGGATTTTTTTTTTTCATCCTTTACCTGCAAGGAGAGTAATCCATGTAGTATTTTGGGCTTGTGAAGCAAGGTATTTGTCCCTCCTGTCAAGTCAGCAGGTTGCCAAGAGCATTGAATCTGTCTGGCCAGACAGGAGCACTCGTAGGCAATCCTCAAAATAGCAGCTCTGAAATATCAGCTGTTGTCTTGCTGGCGCTGAAATACTTTTTGGGGAGAAGCTGCCCATTGGAATGGTGTGGGGGGGAGGGGGTAAGGGAGCTGCAGTAACCCAAATTTCCCTTCAGAAAGGTGGCTTTGAGGGTTTGTATTAAAACCCAGAGAAGGGAAGGTGCATGGTCATTTCAACACCAGAAACAGAGAAAGCTCCCTGATATCTGGTGCTCTTGCTCATCCCTCTGAATCCACCGGAGACACAGCTGACCTTGCATGTAGCTGGAAAATAGCTGATTTTTGGGCTTCGTCACACAAGATGAGGGAAGTGCTTAAGGGCTTCTTGTCAGAAGACATTTGTAACCTTTAACTCCCAAGACACTCTCCTTTCCTTCACCTTATTTTAGTTATGGAACAAGAAGTAGGCTGAGGAGCTTTTCTGGCTAATGCTGGGGAAATAAACTGGTGTGTACACTGAAATGAAAACATTGCATCAGGCAAAGATATATGTCAAGAGCATCCTTATAGGCAGGCTTGGTGTAGAAGGTTGTGAGAAACGTAAGGCAACTCTCAAAGGCCTGGCTGTAGAAGATTTAGCTGTTGAAATTAAAGCTTGGTGTGGCACAATAAATACTAAATAAAGCAGTACTTCTGTGGAAGGCATGTGATGGTTTTAATTATGCAGGAAGAGTCATTTGCAGTGTGCAAATGACTTCAGGTGGCTGGATGACCATGTGACATAACTTTCTTTTATGAAGGTGGGGAAGTTCTGGCCGTGCTGTTAAAAACTCAGGGTTTTGAGGGTCTGCAGAGAGGGTACAAAAGTCTGGGAAAGCACAGAAGTGCCACTTTGATGTTGGCAGGAATGTGCCAGAACTCTGCCCACTGAGAGAGTTTGACAAGTGTCTTTACCTAGGCCTCAGCACTAAAGGCATTTCTGATTAATGTTTGGATGGTTTCTCCTTCTGCCTTTAAACAAAATTAGGTGGCTTGAGGTGTGAAGGGCAAGGCTTTGGGAAGCATTTCCCAATGAGCAGAGCTAGGAGCACTTTTATGGCCTAACCAGCTGAGAATTCTGAGTGTTGAGAGAGGAGAAGATGCAAGCAAACTCTGAGTAATGCTGTTTCCAAAACAGCATTGCTTGTTTTGGGATGTGGATGCGTGCCTAAACCAAAAACTGGGCAGAAATGGGTGGATCCCTCGCTAAATGGAGCAGTGTCCTCACAAGATGGATTTGACTTGCACTTGAGCATCCAGCCTGCAATTCTGTGCTCTGTCCCTCCATCCCCTCAATGTTTCATGTTTTCCTGTAAGTGAAAACTGATTTCACTGCATGCTACTTCAGGGTGTGGAATTCTGAAAGGAGGGATGTTTGTCTTCAAATTGTTTGAAAAGATGTTGGTTTTATTCTCAGACATAAAAATATGCAAGTTTTAACAGAACTATCTATTTCTGGATGGACGTTTTGGAGTTTGGATATACTTGAACATAAAGAGCACAGCTGTGGTCTAAAACTTCAAGTGACTCGTTCTGACTTGAAAGTTTCACTGAATACATTGAAATAACTTTTGTTAATTTAAGATCCTGTTCGATGCCAAGGAAAATGAGTGTCAGAGCTAATTGTTCATTAAAAATGTCTGACCTAAAACTGGGAAGTTGATTGCTTTGAGGTGTACTTTCAGTAGGAAATAGCCTGGGTGTGATTGGAGGAGAGGTAGATTTGCTCAGTGGCATCTGCTTTGCCCATCTGTGTGCCTGTGAGCCAGCTTGGCATGGGCTGTGGGTTTATCCACCTAAACACTCCTGCAGCTTCTCAGAGCTGAGCTGGAGACAAGGAAAGTGATCTGAAAGTGGCAAATCCGGGCTGTGTTCTCATCTCAGATGTGGCGAGGAATGAGGAAGCCTCTTCATTTGTTGCTTCTACTCCTCGCTGGTTCATCACCTCTCTTTCCTCCTTCCTGCACGTTGCTTTTCTCTGCAAGAGGAGTTTCTTTTATCCTACAGCTTAATCCTCACATTAGACTTGCAAAAACATTGTGTGCCTTCTGATTCTTCGATGACACTGCACGAGTTCCCGTGCTCCTGGAAACAATATTTAGATTTTCTTTTTGTATTATATGTTGCTGTAGGAGAAATTGGAGGCTTGGTGAACCATAATCGCCAGGTGCACCACCATGGCCATGTTCCTATTTTTAATACCTGGTAATTAGGTAGGAGAGTGTTTGTTATCTTTGGCATGTGAAGAAATGCAGACTGTAGTTTGGTCTCAGGGCTACAGTTTCCTTTCCTCTTAGGTGTTGGAAGGTTTATGTGGAGACTGGAATATTCAATTTGTATCCAGACTTCTGTCAAAGAAACAAGCAAGATGGTATCTCCAACTAGCTTCCTCAAAAACAGATCCCTCGGAGCTGGGCTTTTCTTACCATGATGTCATTACTTGCAGTTTTTGAACGTAATTAGTGTCAGATTGATTTATCTCTCCCAGAATGGAGTTCCATGAAAGGAGTTTATTTGTGTGTTTGCGTTGTAGCTGTTTGGGCAGTGACTCGTGTGTTAATACTGCCTGTAGTGAAGTGATGACGGCTCTGTCCCACTGGTGACTCTTTGCAAACCATTCCCCCAGTCCAACAGATGCTCTGCACAGACAGGGAATGTAAAGGAGTAATATTTCTTCCCTCCTGGTTTCTGCTTGTGCGTATCTTGTGACCTTTCCCTTCGCCAGCGTCTGATTTAAATTTAATATTACTTTTTTCCCTTTGCCCTCCTCTTTTGAGTACTTCCTATGTCCCAAAATAACCTTTCTCTAATTCCACTGAATACCATGTTTAGTTGAGTCTGTCTCTTGTGCCTGCCTTTGCCAGCCCTTTCCAGTAGGCAGAAATGGAATACAGGAGGGTCTGGCACGCTAAAAGCTGGGTCAGGTTTTTAAACTCATTCCCTCAGGTCAGATGGATTTCAGGCATCCCCACTTGGGTCTTCTAATTATGGAGTGTTTATCAGCTAACATGCTGGGATGACAGGAGAGCAAGGAAAGGCTCTTGGTGTGCTTCACATGCAGAAAAATCCCTGGGCTCTGCTCTCCTATCAGACTCTTGTAGCTTCACATTTTTTCCCTTTTAAAACACACGTTGCTTCACAGTCAGATAGTTGAGATATGGCTGTTTTTATCAGTGCCAAAGTGCTGCAGTCTTCACACAAACCCGTGAAATCGTATTTGCTTCTGTTGATTACAAACAGAAAACAGCCTACTGCTTTGTTTTTTTTTTTTTTTAAATCTGTATTTATATTTTGTTCCTCTGTGATTGCAAACTTGAAGTTCTATCAACAGACTTGCCAGGAAAATAGAAATAGTAGATACAACTTTATGTGCTCTTAGGAAGCAAGTCAATTTTTTGGTGGTCTACAACCCTGTTTCTTTGCTGTGCAACAGTGCGTTTCCCATAAGCTGTTTCCCTTAAAATGTCCGTTCTTCCACATGAAAATTGCATGTGTTGGTCTTGGTTTGCTTCCTTTGCTGCATGTGCCAAGAGGATTTACACTGACAAATATGTTGAATCAACATCTGTTGAAAATCAAAGGGGGCTTTTGGGACATGTTTTATGATACTCAAAGGTCACGTTGCTCCATTGTCTCTTCCATATGAAATTGAAATCTGCCCCGATGTGAAATGAGTGCGTTGGAGCAGTGATGTGACCTAACCTTTAATTGCCTCTCATAGAATGTGATTCTCCAAGGGCTAAGCTCTTGCTGCTGGCCTGTCCCGTTCTCTCACCACTTGCTGTTACTTAGCCATTTCTCAAGCACAGCTGCTCCTGACCTTAAACTCACAGGTTGGCACAAATTGTGTTAAATAGATAGGCTGAGGATACAATTTAAGATTGGATCTGCTGGGTGGTAATGGCTGTTAGGGAAAAATGCAGCAGGCAAAGGAAGGAGCTGCCCTGGTGCGAGCTGTCTTGTGCTGTCGGTGCATTCCAAGTGGCATTCTGTGATTTCCAGAATTCCAGCAAAATAGCTGTGAGGGTCAATCTTGCTGTACCCCTAGACAAGGTGTGTGTTGCCTGGTAGCACATTTCAAACTGCATTAATTTGTTAGTGCAGGTTAGGACACAGATTCTCCAGGTAATCCATTACTGCTCAGACCCAGTTTGGCGGCAGTAATCCCGTCCCACCCCCACGCAAAAGCTGTCCAATCGTTTCTCAAACAATGCTGTTTTTTTAGCCCTAATCCCAGCTGAAGGGTGGTTCAGCGCCATCGCTGAACTCTGGGCAAGTTGTCTTGACATGTCCTGGCTTTCTCCCGGGGAATTCCTCTTCCCAGGAGGGAGAGGGCTGTGGAATGATAGCAGCATGAGAGGGTAACTCCTTGTCCGCCGGCCAGGTAAGAGCATCTCACAGGTAACGAAATTTTGAACTGATTGCAGTAGTGAGATACAGAGGACAGCGCTGTTTTTAATTTTTTTTTTTTTTTTTACTTATTTTTGACAGGTCTCTTAAAATTGCCAGAGGAGTGTGAATTTTTAAAAATGTGTTCTCTGTGAAATAATCCCCTGCGTGCTTTTTGTGCACATTGGATGTAGGACTTGGCTCTTCTCCTGGAGAGCCGTGATTTTAGCGCCATTGCTAAATGTTTGAAGTTTGATATTTGTGCTTGAAGGACAGAAAATCCAGTATAGCACAGTGTAGTGGAAGCTGTTATCCCTCCTCTGCAGCATCCAGCTGTACTAACAAGAAAAGTCAGGCTTTTTTTAAGGCGGTTTCTCTGGATTTAGACACTTTCCCTTATGTTGGATTTGCTCAAACAAGTTTTGGCATTCCCTTGGTGGATGTTACAAATAGAGGATTTCAGCCTGTATTTGAAGTGATCTGGCTTTCCCTTGAGAATATGTGTAGTCTGAGGGAGAGCTGTGGGCTGTTTCCTGTAGCAGAATATCTAAATTAACCAGAAGCTCAGTCCCTCTGCAGGAAGATGGTACAGTGTGAAGAATTCCATGCAATTCTTTCCCACCTGGCTCTCTCCAAACACTTGTTACACAAAGAAGTGGTCGAGTGCTTAACAGAAATGTGTAGTGGTGAGGGGCATGAAAAATCACAATTTTTACAGTAATTCCCTTGCATATGGTGAATTTTTGATTTTTTAACAGGGGTTTCTCTCATATGTGGTGAATTTGAAACATGGTTTGTTTTATATATAAAATTAAAACTGTCACCCCCGGTGATATCTCTTGTAGTGTCCCTCATACAATAGAATTTATATATGGATCTTCTCCAGTGCTTATGATGACTCTGGGCCCTTTTAGATTTCATGTAAAATCAGTGCAGTTGAAGAGGGTGAAAAAACAGTGCCTTGCAGCTTGTAACCATTGCACAACATCCAACAAAACAGCGCATTGTAAACATAATAAAATGGTCTATTAACAAATTGCTTTATTAACTCTAATCAGTCTAAAGAGCTAAATTTAATTAAATCTGCTTGTGGATGAGAACATTCTACTTGTGCAAGGGTGCACTAAAGGTCATCTCCTGTTTTGAATCTTAATGTTTGCATGTAAAAATTTGTTTTGTCTTGCACTTGCTTGAGGTTAGGTAGGGATGTGCCTTTAAGGATTTATTATTGTTATTGTTATTAATTATATGAAGAGGTTTTGTCTCCCTGCCTTCTTGTGAGAGAAATTAGAAATATACCTATATAAGGCATGAGGAAAAGCTTTGTCTATTAGATATAAGTAGATGTTTAACACTTTGAAATGGAAGCGCTGTGTAAAAGAAGATGGAACCTTTTGTCCTGATACTTTAATGTTTCTGTTTTGAACTCCCACCTATTAAAGAACTTAGCTCTAAACAGTAATTTGGTTTTTAAATGGCTTGAATTTTAGGTCAGTCCTTTCCAGGGCAAAAGGCTCTTAAATAAGGAAAAAGCAGAATACCTATTTTCAGATCCATGGCTGGGAAAGGAAAATGCCTCTGAGTACACATGAAACCTTTTCACCACTAAAAAGTTGTCTTGGACTTATTTTTTTAAAGGGTGCTCAAACAGCATGGAGCGTCCACATTTTTGAGTGGCTTCTACAGCATAATCCTTTGTTTGGACATTTTTGTATTAAATTTTGGAGGTAGGCTCTGGACATCTGCCTTACCATGACAGTGTTCCAACACATTGATTTTTCTCCTGCTGTCAATGAGCTGTGGGATTTGAGGATCGCAACTGTTGCAGTGAGAGCTTAGCAGAGATAAAATAATAGTTATTTGGACTCCCTTACAGTTTAAATAATGCTGATAGCAGCTGATAGTGTGAGTTTCATGTAACCTGGTTTGATTATGCAGCCTGGTCACAGTCAAGTGGTTTCTTTAAAAGAAATGCTGTGTGGCACCTGAGGTGAGGAGCAAGGCTGTGCTGAGCAGGCAGCGCTGCCCAAATGCTGTAGAGAGACGTGCTGAAGCAGAGAACAAGAGTTCTGGGAATTGGACAGCTTAAAAATCCTTCAGTGATCATTACAAAAATTATTTCACTTGCATTTTTGACACTAAACTTCAGGAAGTTCCAAGAACTTCCACCATGGGCATGGCAGGAAATCCTGCCTAGCAGCCAAAAATCGGAGTGTCACCGTGGGAAGGCAGAGTTTTATAAATTTATCAAGGATAACGGTGTTACGCCTGTGTTACACCTGTGTTGTGTTACTGCTGAAAACCTTGGGTGTTTTTATTTCTGTGTGGGATAAAACACATGCTCTTCAGTGAGCAAATGCATGATGGTTTCTTCGATGTATTTTTAATATTTAGGAAAGAAAGGATGGGGAGGCAGAGGGGAAAAAAACAGAGAAACCACCTAGGGGAAAGGCATGATGCTGGCAGGGAGCAAAGGAGCAGCTGATAAGGTCTGAGGGTAGCAGTAGTGCAAGCTCTGTCACTCCTGCAGGATTTTTCCTACTCCTGGCCTCAAATCTTTATTTCTACTGCTTTGAATGACATTCTTTATGAAAGGCTTTGCTAACTTAAACTCAATAATGAAGTGTGAGTGGTAGGTGTGATGGCCTTTTTCAAAAACTCTGTGCACTCTTGTTCCTTGAGAGTATTATGGAGTGCTTTGGTGCTTTGAAAATAACTCCAAAGGGAGGCTTTTTTCCTTTTTCCCTCATCCAGGAGAACTTGGATTCGGCGTCAGGTGGACTGTATAATTTAGACATACTGTGCACCAGACAGGCAGTTTATATATAGAAGCAGCACACTTCTAGTAGTCTCTTTAATGTGCTAAGCTTGACAGAATTCCATCTGAAATGCAGTAAGTGGTTGCTCTGGCTGGATTTGCTGGCTGATGAAGACTGGGGAAAAGAGGAAAAGTGTGCCCTGCAAACAAGGAAAATGCAGATAATTAACATCATACGTTGAATTGTTTCCTTCAAAATATTACATGTGCTTTCAAAATGGGTATTAAAGTAGTTATGTGATTTATTGAGTTGTTTATTGTCACACTCTTCACTTTGCTTTTGTCTCAGTTGTATGATAGGAAAGCAGGCATTGGATGCAGAGAGATGAAATATTCATCCCAATGCTGCCAAAGCAGGACAATTATATAAATGGATTTAATGTCCAATTCTGTGGTGTTTCAGGAGGTTCTTTGTGAAGTATGACCCGATTGTGCAGGGAATACCTTGGGAAGTACAGAAATTAGATTTTTTTATCTAATATTATGGGCCTAGTTGATAATCTTCTATGCTCAGTTATCTATTTGATATAGCTTTTCTTGCACAATAGTTTTCAAGCTAATCCTATTTTTATGGTACATGAAAATACTTAGGCAGGGTGGGAGTTGGCAATAAATATTTTTATTCCCTAAAGTAGTGGCTCTTGGCCAGCTTCTGTGCTCTTATCAGCTGCTGGTCTTAATTCTGCTGAATTCAAACTTTTTTTTTTTTATCTCTGAGAAGCAGGAGTAATTATTAATGCATGATTCTTGCTCCTGAGTGTTGTTTCATTAATGAGATGCTGCAACTCCGTGGCTCTTGAAAGGAGTTCATTCAGGGGCCTGGCTGTGCCAGTGCCCTGTGTGACATCATGCAGCTCAATTGATAGAGATGTTGCCTTCAAAGTGTCCTTGTTTTTTCCTACGTTTTATTGGAGTCCCTTGAAGGATTATGTGGCTGGCGATGCTCAGCACGATACTTTTTTTCCCCCTAAAAAATAAATGAAATCAAACTTTCAGTGTAAAGATCTCTCTTAAGTAAAAAATATCCAAAGTGAGGGCTGGGTCTCAGCACAGCAAGGAATTTTCACTGTGTTGGTTTATCTCCTCACCCTCCTTGGTTGCTTGTGCTGTGAAATTATGCTGCATAAAAATGAAATCCCATGACAAAAAAACCCCATAAAACCCCACCCCCACAGCTTCCTAGAAGTTTGTCAGTCAGTGCTTATTTTAGAATTGGGCTAGTTCAGGGGCATGAGAGAAAATTATGGTAATGCCATGGAATGCTTCAGTAGTCAGATGTCAAAGCACTCTGCATTTGTTTTGCTTGAATGCCATTTAATGTTGCTGCTTTTAGAAGATAATGTTCTGCTTTCTCACTTTCGTGCATCCTGTGCTGGAATCAGCTGTCTCCATTATGGAATGTTCCAAGCTCATCAAATCCAGAAGTTTCAGTCTTCTTTTTGGTTACTCTTAAGTGAAGCACAGAAAACAAGAGCCTGGTTTGTTTTGTTTTCTGGTGGCTTTTCCTACCATAGCTGGAAATTCCAGGGGAAGGGGTTATGGCTGGAGTGGAAATGGAGAGTGAACTTCCCTCACTTGGACCTGGATTCAAACTGAGAGCAGAGTGATCCTGGAAGAGATCTCTGGGAAAATCTGTGCTGCTGGGACAGTCAAATGCCATGTTGTACAACTGTAACACTTACTCAAAAAAGGAAAAAGGGGAAAAAAAGTTGATTGTGGGGAAAAAAAGGGAGGAGAAAAAGGAGAGAAGTGTTCTTATACCTTAAAATATCTTTGAAAGCAAATATTGATGTTGGTTTTACCAGCTGCTTGGAAGTTGTGCCATAATTAAGGGATGGGACCCGATCCTGGTGTGTTCATCCAGGGCACCAGTAAAGAATGAGAGCAGAACCCAGTTATGGTGCATCCTTATCCCCTTTTCTTAATTCCCAAACAGTTGCTTCCCTCACTTTTCCTGTTGATGAAGACGTGAAACAATGCTGGCTCTGGAATGGTGTCACCCTAAGACTGTCTTCTTCCCCTCCCTGCTGCTGACTCACATTTGCACCCAAATGGCAAAGTTAACCCTTCAGAGGAGGAAAAAGAATAACTTTTCTGGGAATGCACAGTGCAGGAAAACTGCTGTCCTTTCAATTATTTTTTTCCCCCTTTGGAGTTTGGATTTTGCCTCAGCACTGGAAATGTACTGAGCAGTTATCCAGGCTGAAGTAGGTCAGAGTGTGAGCTGGCTCAGTCTCTCTGGTTCAGGTGTCACAGAGCTTTTCTGCTTGCTGGCCAACTTTCAATTCCATTCTGAAACAGATCAGAGGTCGTTGGCAGTGTTTTTTTGGATTTAGCATCTTGGGTATTGGTCAAACCACGGCAGGAAATGCTTTTTTTTGGTTTCTTGAAGAATACCTGTCTTTTCCTGCCTGGCTTTGGCAAGGTAGGAAGCCAGGACTGAAGGATTATTGAGATGAATTGACTGAAAGGTTAACCTTCATGCTGATAGTCCTTCACTATCTCCGTGTCAGGGTGGTTTTAATCTAGTGCTGGTCTCTAGCATCTGAAATCTATTTTAAAGTGATTACATTGGGTAGAATTGCACTTCAGAAACCGCAGCCTGAGTTACGCAGAAATTGCGCCAGACCTACTTTCTGTAAGTATAAGCTCCCTGGTGCAATGGGTGTTGTCATAGGCTACTTCTAGAAGACAGGGATGTATTTAAAAGCAGTGCAGATTTATTAGTAAAATCTAGAGAAAATGAGCTTTTGTGCTTGGCAGTTCTTCTCCTCCTCTAATACATCTTTTTTCCAGCGAAAATTTGAGAAGTTGTGTGTGTGTGTGTGCATGTCCCCAAAGTTTGGCAAGTTCAAACTATATAATTTTAAATACTTAATCCTGGAGAAGAGAATCAGTAGGATTTATGAATGAGGTGAAGAACAGATAGGACAAGCCAAGAGATTCTTGATAGCTGCATCTGCTTTTTTCTAGTGCACCTTTTATCATTGCATTTGGACCGGAGTCACTTCCTCACGTCCAAGATTTTTGGCATCCTGGCTCTTCCCTTTATCTAGCTGCAGAAGCTTTAGACTATGATTGCTTAGCAGTAGCCTCAAAGAGGTAGCTTCTGAGAAGAAGAGCTAGAAAAGTATCCTGGTAAAGTTCAGGAGCCGAGTTATTCCTTCATCTGTTTGTCCCAGATCCCTCAGAGCGACCAAGCTGGATATGTGAAGTATGTGCAAGCAAAGGGGGCACAAATGCCATCTCTGAATGGGCTGGGAATGCTCATGTTCACCTACTTCTGGTAAAAATTCTTGGTAAAGCAGTGAAAAAAACTCATTTAGAGCTTTGCACTCTGGCTGTGGCAGAGGTTTTCTCCCATGCAGGAAGGCTGAAAGCTTAGCTCATTTCTTTTACAAGATTATGTTGCAATCACTTGCCATCTGAAGCCAGAGCTTTGTCAAAAAAGACATTGGAGATGACAGCTGAGAGCTGAAAAACTGGCACGCCTAAAAGGGGAGGGACTTGTCACATTTGTTGCTGCTCAGATTCTGTTCAGGGTTCCATAAAGACACGTCCCTGCTCTGCAGATGCAGTATTAACATTCCCATATGGGCTCTGAGAGTGAAATCTGAGGGACAGGAAATCTGTGTGTGACAACTACAATTGAACTGGCCTCTGCTGGAGACCTCCCTGTGGGCTCCCACCTTGGCAGCTCCAAGTCCCCCCTATTTCTCCTCCTCAAAGGTGTCTGCTTTTCCCATTGTGACAGTTCCCCCATCATTCTGGTGTCACTCCTTACCTAAAAACTAGATTTCCTAATTGCTGCAAAACACCAGTCGAGCGCTGAGCCTAAATATATCCATGAGTCTAAATCTATGAAGCACGGCGTTCCAAACAGGTGTGGAAGGAAAAAGATCTATATAAAACAGAAGAGCATCAATTCTTTTCAACACTTCCTCAAAAGCCTGTTCTGAGTATCTCCACGTGAGTTTTGAGAGGGCTGTTGCAGACTCATAGTTAGATGCTAAAGCTTGTCCACAAAAATACTCGTGTTTACCAGTGTCAGCTGCTCATTATACTGAGTGAAGCAGCTCCATCATCCTGAGCAGTTCAGGATGACAAATGATCAAATTAATTCTTTAAAAAAAAACCCCCAAAACCTTCAAAAAATTACTCAGAGCTTTGATTTGTACTGGTGTAATTATGGCTAAAGACCTCTCTGAGTCTTATAATTAACTTTAAAAACCTTATAAATATTCTCCAAATATAATTAAGGGAAATTACATGTTAGGGAAATAAAGATTAAGTGGCTGTGTTGGTGAGGACTAATAGGTCCTAGCAGAGCTGTGATTTACAAACAAGACCTCACAGAGAAATGGTAGCTGTCTGGCAGGGATTTTGTTGGTACTTCTGGTTTGAGGAGATAATACTGTTTATACACCTGGTGCATCAAAATTAATAATTGTATTGGGTAATTTAAGACTGGTCAAAACTAATATCACCAATCTCTGCTTAGATTTTTGAAAGGTAAATTCAGCTTGAACCTGATCTACTCCCCATACCCTTCTTCCCATTGGATGGGAAGGGTAAGAGAATCTTCTCTGGAGTCATTCCCAGGCCGGGAGGCACAAATAAGGAGGGGCTGTGTTACATGAGGGAGTTATGAGAGTTATTTGGAGCTGGTCGACAGCTGCAGCCCTCTGCTCTCGTGTGAATGGTTTCCTTTTTGCCACGGTGCTTATTTTAATGAACTCCATCTGCACAGAGCTCAGTCCATCACAGAGAGCAGCTCATGATCCCTGTGGATGCAGTATGGATGCCATGACTTGTCCAGTGTATCAGGTTGCACATGGAGGCTGGATATGAAAATGAACTCATAATCTGTGAAATTTATTTTGTAGTTAAATCCCTGGGGTTTTGTTGTCATTTGGTTTTAGTTTTTTCTTTTTTTTTCTCCCCTCCCCTCCAAAAGTCATGATGATAGTGGCTTACCATTTGAGATTTTCCTGCTGTGGAAAGTGATTTTCTTTCTGGAATCTCTGGTTTTATTCAGATATTAGTGTAGAAACTCAGTGCCCTGTCCTTCAACCTCTTGCCAAGACAAATGTGACAAAGGAAATACAGAGTGGGATTATTTTAAGGCAAATTCCATCTGAAATCAAAGAACTTCTCTTCAAACAGCCACAAGGAAGCAGAATCAAAACAGAAATAAGAAAAATAACGGTTAGATTTATCAATATTACTTGAATTACACTATTTTTAGCCTCAGCTTACTCAGGTGAAGTTGCTTCTGCCTAAATCTAAATATGTGAAGGATGGCATCCAGAGCCTTAGCTGGCTTACTGGGAATATGTGGTGCAGCATATTTTCCTTTTCCTCTGCCATAGGTTGCATATAAATCCTCAAACAGCTCACCACACCAAAAATAAGGCTGTATAAATATCTGAGCACATGGAAAAATACCTCTCCTATTGCTAGCACATTAGAAATTAAAAGAATTAGTCCATTTGAGGCACTGGGCGGGGACCTCTTAAATTAGCAACCATTCTCTGAACACAAACATCCAGGTTTTAGGCAGATTTCTGGAAATGAGCAAGGCAGTTCTGGCACCGAGATGACAGTTTCTAAGTAGTATTTGAGAGGAAGTGTTTGTCTGAGGGCTTGAACAACTTCCAGGAGCTGACATTTTGCAACCAAAAGCGTGCCAAATTAGGTAATTTAACGTTGCTTTTTCACTCTTTGTGTTCCACTTGCTTCTCCTTATATCGTAGCATTGACACAGAGAGTGTGCCTGAAAGCATGAATTAGTCACCTGAGCACTTTTAATGATCTTAAAATGACACTGACACTGTGGAAGGGAATTAATGCCTTAGGCTGTCACTGGTGGGATCTGTGAACTCTCATCTGCAGCTGTCAGGTCTGTATTGATAAGGAATTGCTGTTGCAATTGGATGCCTGTGGAAACAGTTAGGATGGAAGAGATGCAGAAATGAAACTCCGCTGTTAATCTGGGGATGGTTTGCTGGTGGAGGCTTCGTGATGCCTCCTTTGGACACTTTCTAATAACTTTCTATCCTTCTTATATTGTGGTGCCCACAACTGCACACAGCAATCTCTGCACTCGGTAATCTCAGTCTCCCGGGCAGATTTGGGAGCACTCTCAGTGCTTTTCCTGCTAATGAAAAGTTAATACCACCTACTCCCCACAAATCCCGTGGAAAGAAGAAAGGGAGAGAGTTTTATGACTTCCTCTGATTGACATAGCTAAGAAGATGCTAAAATTCGGGATACTGTAGCTGTCCTGGTCCTGTTCCTGAGGCATTTCTTCAGTTCAAGGTTAAATATGACTTTAATATCTTAATCATCAGAATACAGGATGTTCATTGCTAGATTTCAGCCACAAACCCCTCATGTTCAGCTGAGCTGTTTGTGTCTGGTGTGGCTGAGTCTCATTTCTGTTCAAAGGAAGTGAAGTTTGGATGGATGCTCTTGTTCTCACAGGATTCATTGCTGTGTCTCCGGACAGCTTTTTACAGGATGCGTGGCTTTCATCGCCTCCAGCCCTGAAGTTGGGAATAAAAACATTCTTTTGGGTGAAATCAGATGTTCATGAAGAAGAAATGTTCATTAAGAAGCCTGTATAGATTCTGCTCTGTAGGACTGAACTTGCTCCCAGGACTGTGGATGCTTAGACTGTGGGGGTGACTTCAGTTGTTTGTTTTCATGAAACTTGTCCTTTTCCTGTTTGTAATAAACACTCTGCTCAGGTGTATGAACAAACTAGGTGTCAGTTGGCAAAAATAAAAACTAATGCTAAACACGGGGTGAGAATAAAGGGATTGTGACTGGATTAACCAGGATTTTGCCGGAGAACTGGGTTAGAAATCCACCGTATCATGTGCCAAGGCTCCCATCTGGTTGAATTTGCTGAAATGTTAAATTTTAAAAATTGCAGAACAGAAACAACGATAGACCCCGCTTTACTAATGGTGTACCTGTTACTTCAGATTTTTAT
Source organism: Eopsaltria australis (assembly GCA_034509425.1). Lineage (NCBI taxonomy): Eukaryota > Metazoa > Chordata > Aves > Passeriformes > Petroicidae > Eopsaltria > Eopsaltria australis. Next base: position 207,724 of record JAVTVJ010010752.1, read on the forward strand.
ATAGACTGTTGTTGATGTTTGTTTAAGTTTAGATTTGGAAAAATCAAGACACTGCCTATTTTTAAATGCAATATTCTGTAAATAATTCTGCGCTAACAAAGCTTAGTAATTTTTTACTTAAAACCGCTTCATCCCTAAGGTCCTCTGGAGCAGCATGAACACTTTGAAACCTGTCAGCTACCAGTGAATTTGAAATCAAAAGCGTAAGGCTCAGATCTGTGAAAATATTTTCTTGACTATCTAGTTCTCAGTGACTTAAAACCCCCATCTCTGTAGTTGTCTGTATTTTTTAACGTCATGATCATGCAGTTAAGGCTCAATTTGGAGATCTTGGAGTGGGATTTTTAGGCTCATTGTCTCCCTCCACTATGGCTTTGTCACTTCAGGGCTGATGTGGAGGGATCCTGATCTTGTGTTCTCTGAATGCTTGAAGGAAATGAGTCCTGTAGGTTTGCGTCCATGAAACAGCAAACCTGTTTAGAAGTATCTGAGGAAAAAAGTTCATATTTAAAAGGTTGATTCTCATTTCCAGTCTGAGCAGTGGTTGGTGATAGTGGTGACAAGAAGAGAATCAGTGGTTTTATTTTAAAGTAATGAAAAATAAGAACTTCTCAATAAATTTTTATATTTCAGTTTCTCTTGGAAATGGTTTCCTGGAAAGCCAGTGATGTGTAGATGGACCATTGCTTGGGAAGCTAGGACTGAGGATGCCTGGGGGAAGTGCAGTGTGAATCTGATGGAGTGGTCTTCAGGTGCTTAAGTGAACACATTTGAAGGACAAAAAAAAGCACAAGAACTGTGCTGAAGCAATGAAACACCCCAGTAGCATAAAGGGTTTAAATGTCACTGTGAGGCACAGAAGTCTTGGTTTGAGGAGAAAAGACTGCTTTTATACACTTTGTGTGCTAGAAAAAACATGGTCACATACTGTCAGTTCTGATGCTTCTTTAAGATCAGGAATATAATATCCACTTATATTTAGCAGAATTGTGGCTCTGTGTGAACACTTGAACATTTGTTCTTTTTGTAAAGACTATGAGCAGCTCTGTGGGATTCAGAGCGGTGCTGGTGCTTTTTGACACTGCGGGGCTGCAAAGGTGGGGTCTGAAGTGCTGTTCATGTTAAGACAACATAGAAAATCCCATAAAAACACACTAATAATTATATTTATAAAGAGCATTGCTACCGACTAGACAGGCAGGAATCTAGTTTTGGAGGGTGATGTGTGCTGTGAGGAACACGCAGCTTTCCAGAGACCTTTCCTGGCTTCCCTGTCACCAGAAAGGCATTTGCTCGTAGTAAATGCATTTAATGAAACTAATTTTAGAACTACAGGTCAGCACTTCAAGTTGTTTTCTCTGTGTTAGTCTCGCAGCTAGAGCAGGCCTTGGATTTTATAACAAACAGAACTTCCAGGTCTCATTTCTTCTCCCTGTGCCAGAAGTGTCTTTCACACGAGCGAAAGAACACGGTTTTTGCTAGTTTTGTACCCTTTGTAAGTCAGATTCCATTTTTAAACGCTTGAATCATATTTCCAGCACAAGGGTGGTGCTTTTTCCCCTTTCTTACTCGATTTTCCCTTTGTTCCCGATCCTCTATTTCTTTTGTTAGCGACAAAAATAGCGGTTGCGCAAATCAGCTGCGTTGTCATGGGGAGACTTCACAGTGCGAGCGTGATGAAAAATGGCCACTTTCCTTTTATTTTTTATTTTTTCTTTTCTTTCCACGCTTGGACGCCACAGGAGGATGAGCAGGGAAATCACTGATTTCCTGTGATTTTCCAGGCCAGGCTGTGGCTGGACAAGGAATGGGGTTGCTGGTTCAGCGGTGCCGCCGCTGCTGGGCTGAACAAAGGGAACTCTCGGAGTGTCCCTGGGCATCCCCCAGCGGTCCGAGCCAGGCGGATTCCTTGGAGCAGCAGATTTGTGGAGCAGCGCGGCTCCCGCAGGAAGCGGCGCCGGTGCCATCTGTCCCCTGTCACTCGGATCCGTGCGGCTGAGGCCGGAGCTGTCGCTGCTCCCGAGGACAAACGGGATGGGTGGCAGCTGCCGTGCCTGCTCCGGGCATTAATTCCCTAAGGAGATCGGATCAGGCCGTGCCTGCAGAGCGGGAGTAGCGCAGGGGCTACGGATTCAGCGCGGGAGAAACGTGGGAATTCCTCCTGTAAATGCCAAAGTGAATGTTCAGGTTGTGCGACTGCCTCTGTGGGCACCCTTTGGATAGAGGTTTTTAAGGGATTGGTGATAATTGGCCTATTTAGGGTTCTCCCTGCAGGGAAGCTGGTGGAAGAACGTGGCAGAGGCTCAATGCTGAACATCATCGGGGGAAAACCCTTCATCTTGGCTTGGTGGTAGTAAAGGATGGTTGTTATTGCAACTGGTGCAATGTCACAGCAAGATTTAAAAGCTCGAGTAGATCCAGGGGCAGTGATCAATACTCCCAGCAGTACAATTCTGTGGAATTTACAGGACTAATAAAAAACCGCACAAAGAGGGAAATACAATAAACACTTAAATGTCCTCATAAAAGAGGTGGCCTGAAGGAAAACTGTACGATATTTTGCTGTAAGGAGGTGGGAGTATATGACTTTATGGTGACTGTGATAAAGCTTTCCTTTTCCAGAGTGTATTTAAGCTGCGGGAATCTGCATGAAAGTGAGGAATGTATTCTAGGAATAGCACACTTCACCTGTCACCTACTTTGCTAATTATGTGCCATTTTGAGAACAAAAGCTAAACCATGTGGAACATCTAATACAGAGCAAACTCCATGTTTAATCCTGTTCAACTAAGTCGTTTATTTTATGTGGGTGATGGTACTGGCCAGATAAATCAGGCATCTTGTAATGGTATCAGTGTTATACTTGCATTGTCCATCACAGCTAGAATCCTTATATAGTCCAAATTTAGACAAGTAAGTTGTGGTCTCAGCTGAATGTCACATCAACATTTAGCAGGATATTTTATAAATCGAAGATGAAAAGTACTTATTTGTGAAGAGTAAATATTGCAAGCTAACTGCAACAATGTTCTGTTACATTTAAGTGGACAATTTATCTCCAAAGGCGATACCTGGTGAAAACAAACTAAGGACAATTTTGTATCAGTCTATTACCATTAATCATCCTGGTTGTGTTTTCAGTGCGAGAATCAGTCAGAGGAGGTCAGATCATCAAAAGTGGCCACTGGAGAGGCAGACTTGCAGTGCATCAGCGTGTGTGCACTACGTCCTCTGCACAGGGCAGTCGGGCAGCTGGGCTCTCCTTTGAGCTCAGAAGTGGCACCTCCCAAGCCAGGCCTGGACAGGATTCTGCAGAGCCAGTGTTTGTTTTGCTGCCCGAGATAAGCTCGGCAGGGTCCCGTGTCTGATGCAGGGGTGAAATCCCGTCAGTGCTCACAGGGAGACGCCAGGCTGGGATTCAGTGCCCGGTGTTGGGAAGTGGGACAGCGGCTGAGAGAGCTGCTAGGCTCGGCTGGGCTGGCTTCCAGGGCCCTGGGGAGAAGCTGCAGCGGCCAGCAGGAAGGCCTGCATCCCCATGGCATTCCTGAATGATGGAGTTTTGTGGGTGTTCCCTGCTGAAACCACTGCATGTCTCTGCTCCTGCTGGAAATGCTGGAGAGCAGTGGCATCCTTTCCTCCCACCCCTCAAGGCGGTGTTTGGAGGACACTTATTCCTAGTTGGAGTGGAAGAACTGGTCATTGAGGAATGGAGGCTGGGCTGGGGACCTGTCCTGGCTGCTGCTTACCCAGTTTTCAGTATCAGTGCTCAGCTTTCAGTCTGCCATAAAGCAAATGCTGATGCGTGCTTAATGCGAAGTGACTCGTTCCTCCTGAATTGTACCTTGCCTAAATTCTTCAAAAAGCAGCCAATTAAGTTTTTTCTGCATAGCTAAAGAGCTGTTTCAGGTATATCTTCTTATGTAAAGTTTCCTTGGGATGATACTCTACGCTCACTTGTCTCTTAAATATTCTGTGGGTCAGTTTTTCTGATAAAAAATAATATGGTGGAAAGTTTAAAAAAATAATAACACTTAGTAATATTCTTCTGATTTTTAGATGCTTAGTGGGCCTTTGGTATGGATTGCACTTTGACCTATTCTTGTGTATAATTTTTCCTCATGCTGGGATATGAGCTGTAGCTCCTTAGCAGGTGTAGTGTGATGGGATACGTACTCTTTTAAGCATGTGAGCATTTCCAAGCAGTTTTTGCAGCAGAACAGTTACAAAGGCATTTTTAGAAAAACCTGGGCTGTTTATCATGCTTATTCCTATACAGCTGGATTTGTGGCAGAGCTTCTCCCGTTTGAAGGGATTTAGCCTTGCTTTTCCCAGGCCTGCTCCATGGATTTGCGTAAGCTTCAGTTACACACTCCAATGACTTTTCCAGGCTCTGTACTACAGGCTCTCAGTGAAGCAGGCTTTGCTGACTGCAGTTCTTGTCGAGCCATTAACTTAACTGGGGAGTGTCCTGTGAGTGTTCCAAGGTGGTTTCCAGATAACCTTGGCATTGCCAGGATTTCAGAAGCCCTGTCAGGTTAATAACAGCAGAACTCCACAGCCTTTCCCCTGCTGTATGAATGGAGCTGTGACTGATTTTGTGATATTGCTGCCCACTGAAGTGACAGTTTCATTAATTGAGTAATGGTGTGAAATCTGCAGCTCCACATGTTTTATTCAGAGGAAACCTTAAACCTGCTGGCAGCTAATGCATGGTGTAAGCTGGATGCATTCATATGCTGGCCCAATCCTCAGCAGCTCGAGCTTCTGTCTTCACTTAAAGGTGTTTTTCAGAGAAAGAGTTCCCTTTTTTACTTCATTCTCTGCTAGAAACTGTATGAAGAAGTGGCTGGATAGCAGGAAAACTGCATCTCCTAGATAGAATGAAGCTTGATGACCTCAAGGGTTTTTTTTAAAAACTTTTTTTTGGCACCTTTATCTCTTCATATAAATAGCTCACAAGTCTGTTCCTCGGCATTGGCTAGATGTAAAGTAGCGTTAAATGCTTTTGGGAGGTGAAAGTAGGCTTCCTCAGTTCCTTGTGGATGGAGCAAATCCAAGCTGTGTGCTATATTTACACGCTTAGCTTCCCTAGCAGTTTTCATTCCCCAAGTAATATGTGCTGATTTGGTGTGGTGTATTTAAAATGCACTCTTAACAAAAGATTTATGCTGGACTTAAAAGGTGGAAAAATGTTTCCTGAAGTCAGTTTGTAGCTGGATGCTGTCAGCAGCTCCATCTTAAATTTATTCATGCAATTTTTTAGGTACTATTTTGACCATTCTTACATCTCTTCAAGAGTCATTTGAGGTGGTCAGGCAGTGCTGCTTCCCTCCCTGGTGTTTGCTGGGAGTGGCTGAATAAGCTTGTCATTCATGCCCTTGAGCCTGCACTGATCGATTTTTTTTGGAATTGGCTTGGCAAGGGTGCATTTTTCTCAGTTCACTGCTCATACCACAGGAGAATCTCTCAAGTGTATAAAGTGCCCTGGCATTGGATCCTCCTGGAACTGCCAGGGGAGCGCAGGTGGAGTTCACCGGGGACAAACCCACTGATTTATCCGTGTTTGCAAAAGGTCGCCAGGAATTCTCAGTGACCTCAAGGAGACTTTTTTTCCCCTTTCAGGCAGCATCTCAGGTTTCAAGGAGCTCTGTTACTTCCCTGCTTAATTGGTGCTGTTGAGCCATGGAGATTTGCTACCTATTAAACCATCACTGACATAAAAGCCCTTCTCTCCAAATTTTACTTGACTTAAACTCTTGTGCTGCCTGACTGCTGGGTGACATAGCTGTGAGCATCATTAAAGCTTTGGAGAAGTTGCTGTGAGTCTTTTCAGAAGTGCTACTCTCCATTAAATTGTTTTCAGGGCTGAGAAAATGATGGAAGTTATTCTTCGTATAACTTCTTTATGTAATGTGGGTTGGTTTTTTAATATAACCTAAAAGTGTACTCTAGCTTTAGCAGTAAACTGTATTGTGATAATTAATGTTTGATGTTAATATTCTGGAATAATTTACAATAAATCTTCTGTTCTCTGGCAGACATGCCTCTAAAAACTGTTGGTTTTTATGTCTGTAGCTCTAAATATTTCTGCATCCATAACAGACAGCTTTACAAAATCAGGAAAGCAGTCAGAACTTTTATTAAAGTCTGCATTGGTGTAACTGATGTGTGCAAAGTCTATTGCCAAAGGGACCCAGAGCATGTAAACATGCCTGGTGTGGTTTGGGGTTTTTTCCTGTGATACTGGCACTCTGTTGGATTTTGCAAATGAATGTAAAATCCTCATTTTATTTATGATCAAAGGCATAGCTTCAATTCAGTTCAGATTCCTTCTTTCCTCCCTTTGTCAGCCAGTAGGATGTGCATATAATGAAATACCTGCTAAGGTCACTGTGGGTAATCCCAGAGGGAGAAACCTGGGAAAGGAGAGCAGTATGCAAAAATACCAGAGGGATGGGAAGTCCAAATGCACCTTCCAGGAGCTGCCAGAAGAACTGATGATGGGTTTCAGCTGTGGTTGCTGTGTCAGTGACCAAGCTCAGCTGTGCTCTGCTGGCCCTCCTGACATTGCCCTGAGGTACAAAAAGAAGGAATTCTGTATCAGTCTATTCCTCTGTCAAAAAGCTTCCACCAGTCTCCCCTCTCTATTGTAATTTTTAGTTAAATGGTCTCTCTTTACAGTTCCCACTTTTAACTAAGAAAATGCAATAAATTATTAGTAAGTCTGAAAATACTGAGCCTGGGAGGTAGGAGACAAAACAATGCAGGAGGTGCTGCCCCTAAAACCAGCATTTTGTTGAGTCCTCAGCTTCTGCTTTGGGCTCTGAGGTGCTCCTACTTAAAAACCATCTGTCAGCACAGCACATGGCTGCCTGTTCTTCCACTTAGCCACAGGGTTGTGGGAACCTGCAGGAAATAATATTGTGAACATTTTCAAACCTCTTAATGTGTTTCTTTCTCTGCTGTTGAGATGATGCTAAATGCAGAGTCTGTTACCTTTTGAAAGGCTGGTTGGTATTTAAATAAAAAACCCTGTAGGTTTTGTTTGAGTTCCGAAAAAGTTTTGGAGATGGAGCAGAGACTGAGGATACAGAGCAGGAATTACTGACAAAATAAAGCTAGCTAGGATTTGTGGGTTATTTTGAGAATCTGGGGGGTTTTGGAGACTTAACACAAATTCTGAATATACCCACTCCCCTGCCAGCTTTGTTGGTTTAGTTCTTCACATAAGTGGTTGAAATGTGTCTGGTAATGGTAATAATTTCAGGCTGAATTACCACATCCTCAGTAGGAATGCAGAGGAGTACCCCTTCTACTGTGGTCTCTTATTTTCTAATGATAATTTTCATCCACATCCTCAATGATTGAATAACCATGTAATTAAACATTTATATTAGAAATTCAAGGGTCCAGCTTTGTGTGGTGGAAGTAGTGTCTCCTTAGGAAAACAAAAAGTGTGCTTTGCTTGGTTTACTTGATTGCTGCTCCCTCTTGTGGGGTTGAGGCCAGTTCAAACAAGCTTGGAGTTCATTCTTGGTCTGTTTAGATGGAGCCATTAATCAGGTGTTCTCCTCTGATGCACTGGGTGGGGCAGTGACCTTAAGGACTCCTCTGTGTACCTCTACAAATCAAACCATTCTTTTATGTCAAGAGGACTAAATCTGTACAAACATTGAATCCACTTTTAAAATTTAACTTACTCTTTTTCAAGAGCTCATCCTGTTGTGCTGTTAATGTATAGTAGGGTTTACTTTTCTGTCAGAGCAGAGATGAGCCAGTTCCACAGCTGGAGCACACTTGGCAAGTTTTGCTGTACTGGCAGCAGTAAAATCTCTTACACCTCCTCTTGTGTAGTCAGCACTTCTGACTCGCACTCCTCGGGCTGTTGCCCTTCTTAAGTGAGTGGCTCCTGAAAATTAAACCTCAAGAAAGAGCTCTGCTTCCCATGTGCTCTCCTGTATCCCCAGTAAATGCAGATGCTGTAGCTGGGGGAGCAATTTTTCTTTTCCTTGTAATTTCTCAATTGCTCTACTGGCCTAAAATCTCCACATCTAAAGTGTTGTGCCTGAAGGTATAAAAATACTGCTTACGTTTGTTTTCCTCCAGAGAGACAGATAAGCTCTGGACATATAATCTCTGTTCTCTGGACAAGAAACTGAAGTACTGTGGATTTCTTCATTGCTCCTAATTGATGACAGAGATCTGTGCAACTTCACTGAGCAGTTCTTGGCGTGAAACTCTTCCAGGAATTTCCCACTGAAGCTTAAAAGACAAATTGTCCTGACCTCTTGCAAAATGGGAAGGGCCCACATCAGTGTGACACTGAAACAAGAGCAGTTCACATGATCTAATTTCTAATATTACACCATTTCACAGTAATGGTAGGATTTGTCTCAGCACTGGAAGCTCTGCATTTTCCATCACTTAATACATGTTGAACTGTTTCTGTCCAGGAACTGGAATCTCAGCTTTGGGGGGTGTTCAGTGGATTACCTGAAACTTTTGATCTTCATTTTACTTGGCTTTAAAAGAATGAATTAATCTTAAATGTGCCTGCATGCAAATTCTGTGGAGACCCAGTGCTGTTGTTGGACACATAATTAATTCCCTGTAAATGTATTTATTCTTCCTGTGAGGCAGACAAAGGTGGGATTTTGGCTGAGATTAAACCAGGAAGCAGGTGCACTTGATTTGAGAAAAAAAAAGCAGAATTTAGTGTTGTATTTATGCCTGTTCTTAAAGCTTTATATCATTTCTTTTCACAGACTGGGTAATCCCCAGAACAGCGTCAGTAACCTTTACTTCAAAATTTGTGATTTTCTTTTCTTTTGACTGGTAGTGTGAGCATTATTTTAAGCAGCTGCTGGGGTTGGTATCTATATTTTAATGTGCTCTAAGTGCAGAGCTGTGTTCAGGATTTGCCAGCTTTTATTAAATTAAATTTGCAGTTCAGTAGGGACCAGAGGGTGATCCGCAAGGATTACATCGCTTGTAGCAGTCCCTGAATTTCACTTTTTAATTATACTTCAAATATTTTTACCAGTCAGGAATAAAACCTCTGCTTATGTCCATGCATCAAAAAGATGTTGGCATCCGCCCAGCCCCAGAGTCCTCTCCAACCTGTGTTTATGCTGTAAAGTAACCAAATGAGAAACTGCAGTTTATTGTGGCTTCCAAATGTTATTGTGCTTTACTTTATGGTCAAGACAAATGTGTTTGCTCTTCAGTAATGTGTACCAGTGGCTGAATTAATTTTGCATGTGTGCTGCCTTATTAAGAGCCTTTCTGCTCTGTGCTGGTGCCTGAGGATGAGTTCCCAGTGGGAAGCGCTGGTTGGAGCTTTGCTTCCAAAGAGAAGTCAAGCACCAAAAGTCTGAAATACAGCTCAGCTCTTTTATTTGTGAACTCTGAGTGACTTTAATTGCAGAGGCAGTTCTGCAATCAAACAGAAATATGTTATTTAAACATCACTCTGCAATACAGCCGTTCTACTTGGGTGTTCTGAGGTTCAGTTTTATTTAAATTTTAAATGAAGAAAACAGTTACTGCAAAATGCTGCTGGGTGTCATAGAGGGAGAACTAAAAGTGGTCACTGCAAAAGAGAAACTTCTCTCTTTTTTTAGAGAAGTTGGGTAAAACAAGTAGAAGAAACCACTGGCTGCAGATTCATGCAAATAACTATTTCAGGAGACAACACTGGGAAGATTTTTATACTTTCCTTGTGAAATTCCAGCCCATATTTGCTAATGCTGCCAGTGGGTTTTGTTTTTTTTCTCCTTCTCGGTATCATTTCTGATTGATTAATTTATTTGTGTGAGTGATCCACCTGTTTCCAAAGTCAATTTGACTCCCCCGAAACTATTTCCGTGAGTTAACAGTCTTGATGTAAAATACATGACTGCAGTATTATACAGGGTGTAGAAAACACACGGATTTGTTCTCGGAGGTAACAGCTGTAGAGGAATATCCAAATTCTTCCCTGGTGGGAGCAACCACTTACTGACCAGAGAGCTATTTAGGGACAAAATGCCAATTGAAGAAGTGACGTAAATGTGGTCAGTTGATACCGACTGAGGAGCTGCCAGCCAGCATCCTATCCTGGAGTTGCTCTTTCATCCCTGTTTTGCTTTTTCGGAGTGGAAACAGGATGAGTGATTGATGGCTAAATAGCATTGGAAGTGGTGCACTCTATATATAGGGTGGTGCTGGAGAACAGAGCTACAATGCTTATGAGGCAAAAAACCCAAAGCAAAACAAAACCCCACCAACAAAAACATTTACTGAGATAATAAATGCCTCTAAACCACTGCCAAGATGGAAGTTATAACAAGATACCTCAGTTTTAAGAGGTGTTTTAAGATCAATTCCTTGTGGCAGGATTTGCTTTGGTAATCCATGCAAGCTCCTGGTGGAGCTCAGTTATTGTTTAGACTAAATAATGTTTATTGTTGTATTTTTAGCAGCAGCTCCTTGGGACTCCATGGCAATATAATTTGCGAGGTAGGGTGCAACTCCCTAATTGTCTCTTGCATTGTAGAGCTGTACAGGCTATTCACTGCAGAATAAACATTCTCCTCCTTTGGGGAGGGGGGAAAGGTCTGTGTCAACAAGGCTTTCCAGCCTCTGCTCACATTCCTAAGTTACATCTCCAAGAGGGGTTTCCTGGCAAATGCATCAGCAAATGTTTCTCCAAAGTGGACAGTGCTCATGTATAAATTCCTTCGTTAGTCGTGGCTCTCATTCCCTCCTCCCCTTCCCAGTGTTTGGCTCAAAATGTTAAGCAAGAGGACCAAGAATGCTGATCCCTTAAACACAGATAACTCACAGCAGCACCCTCAGCATGTTAGAGTGAGTGCTTGTTCTCTCTCCTGGTTCTTGGGAATTATGGAAAACAGAAAACCAAAGCTCCGGCATTCTGAGAAACCCTAAAAACAAAATTGAAAATTGAAATGCCCTTGCAATAAAAACTTCCAATGAAAAAAATTCAGTGTTTACTCTCCCATCAAACTTCAGTCTTGTAGGATTGCGGGTGAGGATGAGCCTGACACAGGAAAATAGGTTCAGGCTGCAGTCAGGGTGGTCATGGGGAACATCAAAACAGTTCTTTTGGCCAGGTTTCCACTGTAGGTGTCCTTATTATCCCCTTTGTATGGGAAAATTGGGCACTCCTCAAAGGGAACTGTCAATTTTTTGCTAAAATGTTTGATAATGAGATTCTTTAGTGTTTGCAGAGGATCTTAAGGTGAAAATGGGATTGATCCCTGTACGTTTAGGATGCCATCCTAGTTCATCCTCTCTGGTGAATACAGTCAGATATTTGAGTCGAAGCCCTAATGGTGTTCAGCTATAAGTGTGACTTTTTGGATTTGATTTTTACTGTGAATTGGATTTGAGTTGCATGTTGAGTTGGAGAGCTTGGTGACTTAACTGTGGCACTCCCAGAGCTTGCAAATGCTGGTGGTGTTTTCCCACCTAATGTCCCTGATGGGGGTAGGATGAAGTGCAGAACCTCTGCCTTTTTGTGTTGCACTTTTTGGAATTACTGCTGGGTTTCCAATTCACAGAATTTGCAGTCGTGGTGGAAATGGTTAATTCCAACTCTTTAATCTCATTAGGTTGGAAGTAGAGCCTGGGAGATGGCAAAGCCTCATGCTGTGGATACACCAGCAAAGAAGCGTTTTTCTCCAAGTAAAAGGCTCTTGCTGGATCACTTTTGTAGGTTTTTACACTGGTATCTGTACACTCAGGTTCTGTGAGATGTTCTGAAACAGAACTCTTTTTTTCCTTTGGTTTTATTTTTTTTTTTTTTTCCATTATTAAGCAAAGGAATGAAAAAGACCAGGTCAGGAATTTTTATTATAGGAACCACTCCTGAATCTGTCTCTTTTAAAACAGGAAGATCACGTAACTTTTCATACACCCATATTTCCAATTTCTGCAGCTTTCATGCATCCATATTTCAAATTTCTGAAGCTGAAGTAGTGAAGCTTTAATATATTCCACATTGGTTATTCCATATCCAAATGCTGGTGGCATCACTGTTTTGAAGCTGAATGACAAATGTTCCACAGGCTCCCCAAGAGCCTCCCAGCTTCCCTTTCTGCAGCATGACTCAGCCTGACTTGTGCCTGAGCCAGCAGTTTCCTTCCTCCTCCTCCTCCTTGCGCCGCTGAGCAGTCTGGACAGAAGATAATCTGTTGATCCTGGCAGGGGATTTTGGTGCTGAAAACCGGACATTGTTTTCCTGAGGAGCGCTTGGCTGCGTGCACTGGAGCCCAGTGCCTTGGTGACGGGCTACAAGGAGGTTTTGTTCCCGTGACCAGCTGGGCTCCAGGCCTGCCAGGATGGCCCGGCAGGCTGGGCTCATGAAGTGATGAGGCACAGATGTCACTCTTCCTGCCTGGCTGACTTTGGGTGGGTGTCACTCCAGAGGTTTTTATTGGCTTTCTTCACCCTTTGAAAAACAACACCATGAACCTTATTAAAAAAAACCCCAAAAGTACAGTAACCAAATATTTCCTCTAATATAATGTATTTTTTAGCTTTTTTCCACAAAATGAGACTTCCTTTCTCTGTTCCCACTGTTTGGAAAGCCAGGAATGAGTAAGACACTGACGGACATTACCAAAATTCTAAGAATCATAGAATCATTTAGGTTGGGAAAGATCAAGTCCAGCAAATAACCCAACACTGGCAAATCCACCAGAAGTGATACCACTTGAAGAGAATACAGGAAATGCACAACAGAATTTCATTTTTATAGATATGAATGGTATAATCTGAGTTAAATATGTTGGTGATGGATAGTGTTGGGAAGTGAGTGCTGTATTGCTGAAGAATTAATACTGAGGTGGGTCAAGCTGAATCAGAGTGCTCTAAGGTGGAGGTTTTTTCAGTTTTTAAACCTGTCTCTAAAGGTTTTGACTACTTTATTCCTACTTTCATTCCTCTTAACCTACCTACAACATGCCCTAAAGACAAAATAAAAAGCAAATGAGCATGAGCTGTTCTGGGGGCCAGGCTTCCTTGGAGTTTGAGTTATCAGTGATATTAACATACCTGGAGGATGACTGGGTAATCTTTCCCTCTTCCTTTTGACGCAGCTCCTCGGTTGTTATGGGTAAACTGCAGTTCTGTAAAGCTGATTTTTAGGATTTGGGCCAGCATTTGTGGAGGATTGCATTGTTCTGAGGCATGCATTTTATATTTGCAAAGGAGAGGTGTGTTCCCCACGAGGAGATAAGGAGTCTGTGTCATTGGAATCAGAGCTGCTGTCTTAAGTGCAGTAAACTTCTTTTTTTCTTTTCTTTTTTTTTTCTTAGACATACCTAACTCACAGTTATCCCACCAGGTTTCTGCAAGTGTCAACTGAGTTTTTTTCTCCCATTCTAAATCTCCCATTAGCTGTTTTTCTTAGGCTCAGTTTAGCATTATAGTACATGCAATGCATATTTCCACTGGGAACATCCTTCCTGCTTAGGTATGTCCTGGAATTAACGCCACTGTTCCACAACATCTTATTTCAGATGGCAAATGCATGGACACAAGAAATGTGTGCTGAATAAACAAATAAATACCAATTGTAGAAGATGCTGCTATTTTTCTGAATAGGATAGAGCTATGATGAGATAGGCACTGCAGTTTTAAGGGGATTTGTCAGGACCTGATTGGAATTCTGAGTCTCCCTTTACATAAAATCAACTATAAAATGCTGAAGTGTGCGCTGTCAGCTCTGAAAAATGGAAGTTTGCTAGCATTAAAAAGACCTCTTGATCCTTCAGTTCCGACCCAGCAGGTCTGTAGTACAGTTGTTTATTTGAATTTATCCTGGGGTATGTATGAAGTGCTTCCTCAAGTAAATCAAATAAAATCAAACATCTTGGCTTGGAAAATAAATAGGAAGAGTTGTGTGTGGGGGGGTAATTTATGCCCAGTATAGGAAATACTTATATTTTCAGTGTATTTTCAAGTGACAGTGCAAAACCTGTTGAGTTTTGCCAGTGATTGTAAGGGGAGGTTAATTCTTGTTAACCAAGAACCAGAACAAATTGTCTGTTTCAAGCTAAGATGAAGATATTTGTCACGCTGACTTGTTCTAATGCTTCAGATTTACACAGTTAACATCACTCCCCTTCTCTGTTAAAACTTCTGCATTTAAGGCAATACGTATTTTTCCTGAAGAATTAACTCCAGTGCCTGGTCCTGGCTGCCTTGGGATGACCTGCCATAATCCAGAAGTGCCTTCTTCACCAAACGTTGCAGGGATGCCCGAATCATGCTGTTACCTGCACCAAAACTAAATGCTGAGCAGCCTCTGGGAACTGGGGCGTAACTCCTCTTGGTCTTGGGGCTGGTCACCTGCTCTGGAAGGCAGGGCAGAGTGGAGAGGTTTCCAGCACCTGGGAAGCAGTTCCAGGCTGCCAGAGCAGGTCAGGGCCTTGCTTCAGGTCCTGCAGATCTCTGATGCTCTTTGCTCTTGTTAACTGAGGATAAGGAAGCGCAGCAGACTGAGAACTTTATCAGCCTTAAATAACGGGCTTAGGGCTGAAGGTTACACCACCTGGAAAAGGAGAGTGTTTCCTGATGGGGTTACGCTGGCCTGGTTCCTGATTTTGGTATAAGCTCTGCTCGAGGATGAAGTGAGTGTCTGTTAAATGTAGATTCAAATTGCAGATGCTTCACAGGAACATACAGTATTTTTTAGTTTCTTTATGCACACGCTGGAGTGGATGTGAAAAAGTTCAGATTTATTTTGTTAAAGGAAAGTCGGGTCCTTTACCTGGTAAAAAAGTTAAAAATAACTTGTAGGCTCAACTGGTGGCTTTGAAGTTTAATGAAATATGTGACTTTGGAGATCCTTTCACAGCCTTGCAGTACTTGAGGGAATTGTTATAGGAATGATGGAGGCTTTTGACAAGGAGTATGGGAGTAACAGGACACAGGGAATGTCTTCCCACTGCCAGAGGGCAGGGTTAGGTCAGATATTAGAAAGAAATTCTTCCCTGGGAGGGTGGTCAGGCCCTGGCACAGGCTGCCCAGAGAAGCTGTGGCTGCCTCATCCCTGGAAGTGTTCCAGGCCAGGTTGGATGGGGCTTGGAGCAACCTGGGATAGTGGAAAGTGTCCCTGCCCATGGCAGGGGTGGGACTGGATGAGCTTTAAGGTCCCTTCAAACCCAAACCATTCTGTGATTCTATGATTTAGGTAAAACCAGTCTGTGTTACAATTGTAAAGCTTTAGCTGATTTAAGCAGGGTTCCTCCCAGGGGCAGGGTGCAAGTTAGACATCCCTAATCCCTCTTATTTAAAGGAAGCATGACTGGCCTTCCCAGGGCCAGTGGGACATGGCTTAGGTCCAGGGACTGGTAGTGAATCCAGCTGAAGTATTGCCCCCAAATGTAAAACAGTGCCAGCGCTTCCAAATCAGCTAAAATACTGTCAGCAGCATGGCAGCGTGTGCTCTGCCAGCCTGAGCAACCAGATTCCTTGTCCTGGGCAGGCAGCTCATGGAAAAACTGAGCTCAGTCGCTGGGTGGAGGCTTCGCTGGGCTCGCTGTCCGGGAAGGAGGGTGCAGGCTGAGTTGCTAAGGAGCAACCTGTTTGGCTTGGCGTGGAAAATCCCGTGCCAGGAAGAGATGACTCCCCGAGTGCTCTGCTGTTGCTGCTGCAGAATGGCTGTGGGTAAAATGAGCTCTTCAAGCTTCGCAGCCCGCCCGGCCCTGGCGGTTCCTCCCTGGCCTTTGCGAGGGGATAGGTGTGCGAGCTTGGGGGAAAAGGGGAATAGAGAAATGCTATGGGTGAAATCAGGCGGAATCAACTGATGGCATTAATCTCTGTGGAGCCAGGATATCTGCTCTGACCGTGCCTTCAACTGTTCTTGGAATATCGTTCCATTTAGTGCCGCTTAAAACCACTTGTGCTCTGTAATCCTTCTGTGCCTTCGGCTCATCCAGCTCATCACCAGAGACCTTGTGAAATGCAGGGTGTCCTTACTTTTTGGCCAGCCTCTAATCCCGATTGCTCTTCTGCAGTACTGTCAGACTTCAATGACATATTTTGGGTTTGTTTTTCTTTTTCATTATTCCTTAGCGTGTAAAGCCATTTCTGAAAGAATAAAACCAACGCCAGCCCACCCAGCATGGATGGCTCGTTTTAAGCTCAGCTCTGCACAACGCAATCCGCAGCACCGATATAATCGCAGCAATTAACGGCAGTTCGTTTCTGCCATGCTAAAGCCACTTGGTGCGAATACGAATATATATTTATAAGCATCTGTCCTGGATGTTATCTGGCGGATGTGCAGCCCTGAGGGAGCGCCGAGTTGTTGGGATGTTCTGGGGCTGTTTATCTCCCTCGAGGACTAAAAGGAGGCGTGGAGGCCCTTTCGGTGACGGGTGCCGTGCGGGTTTCGGAGCGATGCCGGGCGGCAGGTGTGTGTTCTCACGCAGCGCTCCCTCCGTGCCGCCCCGAGCGCAGCGCAGCGCCCGCTCCCCGCCCGCTCCGCGCTCCCCGCTCCGCCCCCGCGCCGTACCGGGCGCGTCCGGGCGAGCCCCGCCGGGGACAGACGGCGGCAGCGGGAGCCATGGACGCGGCTGCCGACTGCCTCAGCCCGGCTGCCCAGCAGCAGGTAAGGCCGGGGGGCTCGGGCAGCGCGGCCGGGACAGCCCCGCGCTCCACGGTCCACGCCGGCGCCGTGGGAGCCCTGCCCGGGGACTCGTCCCGGGCTCGCTTTGCACAATGGCTGACCCAAACGTGATCTTCTTGCTGCTCCGGGAGCCGTCGTGCCAGCGGGAACCTGTTAAGTGATTGCTAAGTAAAATGTCACCCGTGGGGCCATCAGATGGCCGCGGGCGGGTCAGGCATCCCTCGACACGAGCTGTCACTCGGGCTCACCGCTGGCACTGCACGGGGGAGAGGAGCTGTCAGACCAGCCCGGGATGGGCTGTCGGGCCGGCGGCGCTGGTACGGGGGTATTAGGAGGGAATTCCCATGTTTACTTGTAGGCTAAGGTTCATCAGCCTGCTGCCTCTGAATAGTAATTTGCATTTAAGAGAAAGGTGAGGAGTAAAGCAGGATGTGGACTGACCGAGCCCTAAGTGATTCATGGGTTTGTTACCGTATGAGTAAGTGGTGCAAAGTGTTGCTTGTATTTATAACTCGTATGCAAAAAAAAAGTCAGATAAATATGCTGATCTGACCTCTTAAACATAGAAGTCATTATAGTCGTTCTTGTTTCAATGCTAAATAGTCACCACTCACCAGGTGAGCTCCTGCAACTCCTGGTTTAGGTCACATGTTGCTCAAATGGAGACTGGAAAAACACTGCCATGGGTTAGCACTGGTTCTGCCCAGTAGCTGTGTTGGTCAGCTGTGTTACAGAAATACTGCAAATCAGGTGTTGCATGTCTAAACAGACTTTAAATTATGTAGGACTGCAAGAAACCTTATCAGATTTTTGACTGATGAAGTGTGACTTGGCTAAACAGAATGAACAGTCCTGTAATATTTGAGGAAGAGGATACAGAATACTGGAACAGGAACAGCATCCATGATGAAAAATTATATTGGCCCCAAAAATGACTGACTGGCTGTGTCTTACCATGTTGGCAAGAGGTTTAAATCAGTCTGAGAATAGTTATTGCAGCAATGCACAGAAGTGGTTGCTTACAGGGAGCAGGTGTAATTTAGTCAGGCAGACTTGTGTTTTAGAGTTTCTCTGGCAGTGGGATCACAGAGCTTTTCCGAGTATGGTTTGGTGCTGGCAAGCTAACACTTCAATCCTCCACAAAAAATACGACACAGACTTTGATTACTAGTTTTAGAAGCAGGTAATTTTGAGTTAGCACTGGAATTGAGGGATGCGTTGTATAGCTGGAAAACTCTTACACATGTAACTATGTGGCAAGTCAACACCATCATTTTTCACCGCTCAGAAAAGCAGCACAACTTCCTGTCTTTGTTGACTGTGTCTTGGGGCTGCCAGGCGAACAATGAAGCCCTGGCTGTTTCAGGAGGGAAAGGCTCTGAGAATGCACACCTTCAGGATGTGTGTGTGTGTGTCGTGTGCCTCTACCTTAGCAACTCACCTAAATAATTCTCTCATCGCTGTGATAATGACAGCGCAGCTTCCCCAGCGTGGCGCGCGGGGCCAGGAAGCTGCGGCTTCCGTCACCATTGTCCTTTATTCCCTGGCCACGAGCACGGCCAGGCCTTGTCCCCACCACTGGTGTTTAAAAAGGGGGCTGTGTAGGAGGCACTCCACAGCAGCTGCAGGTTCCGTGCTCCCACTTCTCCCCACTGCTGCTGGTGGCAGAAGATGCTTCTCACTCTTTCCAGTTGATACCCAATACCTGGTTTGGCTTTTTTTTCAGATGTAGTTGTGCTCCAGTTACAACCTGCTTAGTTTTTCCCTCTTCAGAGCTAAATATGCTGAACCCCTCAAGCCAGGGTAAAGATTTGCTGCTGCACAGGGCTGGGTTTTTACTTTCAGGTTGAGTGACCCTTAAGCTGGAGTGTCAAGTGCTGAGCAAGTAGCCCGGCAAAAGCAACGAGTATTTTGCAGTTCAGCAGTGCATTTGTTTCAGGGCTTGGTGACTGTAAATCATTCTGAGCAAGTGCAATAAAAAATACAAGGATTCAGTGTGTATATTTGTAGTATTTGAGCGAGTCCCATAAATTAGGGTGATGATTTTTCAGCTGGTGTCCAGTTTCTTGTTCATCTCAGCAGTGTGGTTGCCATCTCTTCTCGCTTTGCCTATGGGGCTTTACAGAAACCTCTTATGAGATTTGGGGTTTTTTGGTATGACATGCTCAGTAGGGCTGAAGCTGCCAGTTCTTCTTGTCAGATGAGCAATATTTCATAAAAGGGAAGTTGCAAAAGCTTTGTAATGAGTGCAATTAGGCTTCATATTTTTATTCTTCTGTTTTTGACAATGCTCTGTCACTCTTGATTGAGGCCTGTATTGCTTGCTGAGTCACTAGTGAATTTCAGATGATTTTAAGATCACTTCCTTCAGACTTAATGATTTCTGATTTCTTTCTTTTTCATCTTTAATCCTTTGAATAGTTATTTATGCCTTAGGCAGTCTAAAGAACAGCTTTTAATAAGCTGAATGTCAGAAGTGTGTGAACTTTTTTGGGTGGTTTTCTGATGTTCAGCAGTGTCTCTTGCAGGCTGCAGTGTCTGTCTCTGCTACTGCCCTTAGAGGTGACTTGACTCTGGGCCCGGCCAAGTGCTTGGGCTGGATGAAGACCAAAGTCAGCCAGGCAAGGCCTGTTTTGGTTTAGTCAGCACAGAGAGAGAAATGTAAAGTTAGCGTTGCTGCTTGCCTGCTGTGCAAGAAATCAAAGTATTTATAGCACAGAGCAGAGTCCAAGAGTCTCAGAGTGTGTGGTTTGACAAACTCCGATGAGTTCAGTCACACCCGTGCTTCTGAGGAAGAGGCCCACAATAAATCTGACATCCCTCTGTGTTTGTCTGAAAGTCTGTTCTGTGTTTTTATTTTTATACGTCCTAGAGGTTTGCAGCTTGAGCACGTTGGGGTGGCAGTGGGGCTGTTCTGGGTGTCCTTGCCCTGTGCCCAGTACCTGAGCTTGGCTTTGGCACAGGAAAACGTGTGTGAAACAGGCCCTGCTTGGCTCCCACGCTCGCTGCAGGATTTGTTGGGTGTTGGGATTGCTACCAGACATTGGTTTGACTTTGATAACATAGTACTCAGTGCAGTGTGGACTTATCCCTGCCCTGGTGGATTGACTTCCTCTGAGCTCATGGGTGACGCTGAGTTTGTCACCAATGCCATCTACAGAGTATAAAAAAAAAAATTCAATCTGAGTTAAGTAATTCCATCCACCAAAGCATGCTAGAAATGGGATTATGAAGGCCATAGGCTGACCATTTAATGGCTGGCCTGACTATAGCATGACGTATTTTTGTTGAGTTGGAGAGCACCCTCCAAACACTCGTGGGTAGCCTCACATACTGAAGCCTTTTTTTTCTCCTTGCATATTTCCTGTCCCCCATTCTCTCATTTTGCTGTGGGCTCGAAAACCCTTTAGGGAAGGATGGCCTGTTTCTTACAAACCCTCCTTTGTCCAGCACAAATGAGCTGGTGTTTGGTCCGGAACCACGGTGAAAATAACTGTGTAATCATCTAAATGGCACCCAGACACCCTTGAGAACGTGCTTGAAAATATTCCTTAGTGCTTGATGCAGACCTTAAGGTACAGCAGCCTTCTGACAGAGAAGTTGGGGTTACTAAGGAGCCGAGAGCAGGTTCTGATGTGATTTGGGGGGGGTTTTATTCCTCTACTCCATGAGGATGGTCAGGCATTGAAACAGGAGCCTGGAAAGGCAGAGGTTTTCAAGAGCCATCAAGCCCTAAGCAATGTGATCTGAATGTGAAGCTGACTCTGCTTTGAGCAGGAGGGTGGACTGGAGACCTCCTGAAGTCCCTTCCAGCCCGAACAATTCTTTGTAATTATTTGTTTTGATGTGATGAAAATTAATTGCTTTAAAATATGAGTGTTCAGGACTGAATAACACTTGATGACTTCTTAAAAGGTACCAGTATATGCTAACCACAGGTTTTTAGCTTGAAGTTCAAGAACCCAGGATACAGTTTCTGTTGTTTGTATTCAAAGATACTTAAGGCTGACATGTGGTCGTGGAAAGAAGTTCATAAATAAACAATATGCTTGTTCTAAGATGTAAGCCATTGTTAGTAAAAGCTGCTGAGTGAAAATGTGTTTTTGTTCTTACAAGGTTTGCAGGTTGCCTTTAAATGGGCAGCTGGAGGGCTGCAAAGATGAAATACAATGAATTAGAGATGCCCCATGGATTGGCACTAACACCAGAATTATATCCTAAGAAATGACAGGTTACATGTGTGATTTTGCAAAAAGTAAAATTCGTTTAACTTCCTGCAGTTGTTATCTGTAATTTAGAAACTGGCAAGCCTCATTGTCAGGAAGGCCCGAGAAAAACTGGCTAAATTTTAAATTTTTATTCCTATTTTTCAGGTTGCTTCATTACATATTATGTCATGTTTGCTTCTGGGAGAATATATAATTCTGCAAGTGTGTAAATCCTTTGGCCCTTACCATACGAGGAAAACAAGGGGAAATACGTATCATTTGAATTACACCTGAATTTTACATACAGGCACCTAGTTCTGATGTGAAAGCTCAGCTGGTTATTGAAATTCATGAGGATGACAGCTACGATCATGTTAACATCAAAATAATGTTGTTTATGCCTTTTGCTGTCAGGAGGGAAGTTGGGGATACACATCCTGTACCATTTGGTGTGTTCTGCTTATGAAGACTTTAGGACCCTTGGTTTTCTATAGGAATGCTGGTGCTATTCCTCACCTCTCTCAGGTGGGATTTGCCAGCGTTTGTTTTTAAATAAACAGAAGGGATCACGTCAGGTCGATATCAGGCTTGTTTCCAGAGCTGTGATTTCATGCCTTTAGCACACATCTCACGGCATGTTTGGACAGT
Source organism: Eopsaltria australis (assembly GCA_034509425.1). Lineage (NCBI taxonomy): Eukaryota > Metazoa > Chordata > Aves > Passeriformes > Petroicidae > Eopsaltria > Eopsaltria australis. The sequence continues at coordinate 229,222 of JAVTVJ010010752.1, forward strand.
GGGTGTTGTGAGCAATTTCAAACACTGCAGGTGGATCACAGCACTGCTTGGCAGGGATTCCACCCAGGCTTTGCCCAGCAACAGCCGGGCTGGGGATTGCTGTTCTTGGACAAACTGCTTCAGGTTGGGAAGTGGTGTTGGAAACACATTTGGGGATTCATGTCTGCACCCAGAGTCTGCTGTCACATGAATTTGTGTGTAACAGGTTACAAGAGGGGATGGTTTTGGGTGCAGGTGTGGAGGATCTGCTCCTGGTACGAGTTTCTGTCCATGGCAGAGCCACTTACCTTGAACTTACTCAAGGCAAAGAACTTTTCTTAATTTTCTGAGAAGGCTTTCTTTTCTTCTTACAAGTAATTTTTCAGACTTCACAGAATCACAGAACATTTGGGGTTGGAAGGGACCTCTGGAGTTCATCCAGTCCAATCCCCTGGGTCACCTAGAGCAGGTGACACAGAAACATGTCCAGTTGGGTTTGGGATGTCTCCAGAAAGGGAGACTCCATGCCCTCCCTGGGCAGCTGTGCCAGGGCTCTGCCACCCTCAGTGTACAGTTCTCTGTCATGTTGAGGTGGAACTTCTTGTGGTTTAGTTTATGGCCATTGCTCCTCATCCTGTTGCTGGGCGTCACTGAAAAGAGTCTGGCACCACCCTCTTGGCACCTGCCTTTGGGATATTTCTGTGGATTGATAAAATCCCCTCTTGGTCTTCTCCAGTCTGAGGTTTTAAGATCTACATCATCACAAGGCTCCTGGTCCTCCCATATATCACCTGGTGCTTGATTTTCACCTGCCCTTTTCTGTTAACTGCAAGTTCCAGTCATCCTACTCCTTTTCTTTTCAGCTTTTTTTCCACCTTTTATTTGTGTTTTTGAAGGCTGTGACCCTTTCCCCTGAGCTTGAGTGGTGAATGCACTTAGAAATTACCCCTTTTTTGGTGGTTTTCCTTCTGTTCAGAAGTGCTACCGAAAACACTGGCATTTTGATTTATCTGTGTGCTTGACCTTGATATTATTTCAGTTTTTCCTGTCAATTTGGATGCTATATTTACAGTAAAAGGTTTCAGAAGCAGAGGAGTTGGGTGTAACTCCAGGCTGACCGGCTGTGAGTGGTGCCTTTGGCTCCCTGCTGAGCTGTTCCGAATTCCACTGGGCAAGCTGCTCACGGCTGTACTGTACCAAGCCTGAGCTAATTTTACTTTTTCCTCTGTAAGACCTACTGACTTTGCCTGGGATTTAAAGGGGAATATTAACAATGTTACTCTAGAGCGTGTTCCAGCACTTCCAGCCGGGCTGACGTGAGGAAGCACTGTAGATCTCTCAAGAGGTCCGTTCTTGGCAGAATTCTACTCCAGGGAGGTTTGGACTGGAATATGGAATTTTGGAGATTTATAATGGAGCTAGTGCATTTTCTCTCCATCATTTCAGCCTTAGCTGTGCATGCTGAACTCCAGTGTTTACCCAAATCTTGTGCCTAGGTATGTGTGCACAGTGTCAGTTGTTAGGAAAAATGGCACATAATGTGTTTGCTGTTGGCCAAATTAATTCATCAATAAAAAACAATTCACGCTGCAAGGGAGGGGAAAAAAAAAACCAACCCAAAACAGAAAGAGCGAAACCTGCCTTTCTTAAATAAATCTCCCTGTTTCCTCTCCAACCACACAAATAATAATAATTAAAGAGCTTTTTTAAACACCAGTGCTCAGGGAGGGTAGTGCCTGCATGAGGGTGTTTTACCTGACTGTGAAGATAACAAGTTAGGGAAGGCAGGGCCATTAGCTGCAATAGGGAATTAACTCCTACAGAAGTGTTTACAGCCTTGCCGAGTCAAGCCTCCCCATTCCCTGCCCTGCTTCTGGAGTGTGTTCCCCGTTGGGTTGCCCAGCTTTCATCTCATCCCATCCCTGTTTTCCCGTTTCCAGGCTGAAGCGAGACTTGCAGCGAAGCGAGCGGCGCGGGCGGAGGCGCGAGAGATCCGGATGAAAGAGCTGGAGAGGCAGCAGAAAGAGGTAAGGCTGAGGCTTTGAGGGGTGCCTGGGTTGTATCCAGGGAGCAGTATATTCACAGATCCTGGAACAGAGGGTTCACATATATTTTGGTGAAATAGTCTGTGTGGAATTAATGTTGATCATAGAAAAACCTGGGAAAAACATGGATCGTGGAAAGGATTTAATCTCGGTGAAGCCAGCATAATAATTCACAGAAAATCCTGGTGGTTAGTGATTCTTGTTTAGTGTTAAACTTTGAAGTATGCAGCTTCTTTGTGTGCTTATCAGAGGTGGTGGATTCCTATCACTTTGTAAGAAATCCAATGAATATGGAAGATTCCTGGCCCTTGCATAACTCCACTGTGAAACTGTTCTGCTTCCTGCTGTGAAACTGGTGCTGTGCCCTCCCCCAGTCTGTAAAATGGATGGGCTGCTGTTGGCAGGAGCAAGGGTAGAAACTGCACCTGGCAAACCATTACCTGGTGAACTGAACCAGAAGGGCTCAAAACTTGTGTTTCCTGATGGGCATTCGGTGAAACAGCAGAGTAACTGCAACAGGGACAACAGTAATCACAATTCAGTAGGTTTTTGAAGGAGAAGGAAGAAGTGGGGAGTCTGGGGACAGGGTGTAAGAATAAATGTGGGGCAGGACAAAAGGGAAATGCCTTCACACTGACAGGGGTTTGGATTGGATATTAGGAAAAACATCTTCCCTGTGAGGATGAGGAAGTCCTGGCACAGGTTGCCCAGAGAAGCTGTGGCTGCCCCATCCCCTGAAAGTGTCCAAGGCTGGATTGGATGGGACTTGGAGCAACCTGGGATAGTGGAAGGTGTCCCTGCCCAAGGCAGGGGTTGGAACAAGGTGATCTTTAGGGTCCCTTCCCACCCAGGCCATTCTGGACTTCAATGGTTCTACATTTGCTGCAGGGTGCAGAGCAGGATCTGGCTGAGCTTTGGAGCAGTGAATCAGGAGGTGAAGGCAGGATGTGGATCAGGATGTGACAGCAGAGTAGTGCCAGTGCAGGCTGCAGCAGCCGGCCCACAAGAGAAGCTCTTGGGCAGGTTGCCCACGCTCAGCTTTTGGTGAGGCAGGTCTGGATGTGTCTCAACTCCCCTGCTGCAAACACAGAGCTTGAGGAGGGTGGGAGCCTTTTCCTCCTGCAGTTGCTGCTTTCTGAAGGATGTTTCTTGCAATCTGGCCCACAGTGGGAAGCGCTGTCACTGCTGAGCTGCTGTGCTGGCAGCTGGGGCGGGGGGACTTGGGAGCAGCTGTGGGAGGGCTGTGCTGAACAGGCACCACATGTTCTATTTGGGCAGCAGAGTAAACAGGGGTGTCCTGGCAGCTGACACCATCTAATTTATAGGTGACTTAATGGAGCTGATGACCTCTTTGGAGACTAAAAGCTGATGCTGCAAAGGGTGTCTCGGTAAACTGAAATTTAGGTGTGAAAACTAAAGCTCCTGCAATTAAGAGCTTGTCATCTGAAAACCTGTGAAAACTTCCTTCTATAGACAGAAATTGAGTAGGGCAGGATGTCCTTCTGAAATACCATATTCATTGAAAGCTCAGCCAGATACCCATCACAATCTGCTTTGGAACTCACTGGCATAAATTGCACATTTATTTAATATTTTGCCAGCTTGGATACTCTGTAACTTTTTGCAATAGTTTAATCTTAGCCCCCAGATGCCAGGTAGAGATATTAAGGATAGCTGCAGGAAATTTTTCATTGCCACAAGTGTCTTGCAGGTATAATAAAACATAAATACAGAAAGTCCCAAGCAGTGATCAACACAAGATATTTGGCACCTGCCCCTGCCTTGGAGGGGAACCTGCTGTAACACTGGGATCTGTACTCCTGGTTCTTGGTCATCTTCATTTCCCTTTGCAGTCTTTTCAGAGACATAAAGAGCACTTTTCCACTACTGCCATGTTAAATAACCAGAAGTTAAAGCACTTGCTTTACTACTTCAGAAGGCCTTTTAGAGCCCTAACTCCCTTCTGAGAGTTAAAAAGCAATGAATGATTTTATTGCGTGTGCGTGTAGCTTTTCATGCTTGAAGCCATGTGCATGCCCTGGCAGGCTTCTTGTGGAGCATGGATTACTTGAAAATATATTTACACTGCTGGTTTGAGTTAAAAGTTTTCAGGTGCTACCATTACAGGCTATAACTATGGCAGTGAAAGAGGGTGTTTTAATGATTTGGAAACTGGCTCCTCTCCTGCCCACCACCTCATTTTTATGACATTTCTCAATCTTGCACTTCATTTCCCTCATTTTAAAGTAATTGGGTGACTTTTGCATGAAGAGTCTACACATAAGATTGAGAATTTGTGCAGCAGGAATGGATGGGCTTTTGGCAGAGAACACTGAGTTGCAGGGTGAGATGTGGGAAAATTCCAGTGGAAGACTGCACTGCGGTGGGGCAGAATTGCAGGTGTGCTCCAGAGGCAGTATCAGCTCATCACCTGGCACCACCTCCTGCCAGGCAGCACAAAGAAGGGTAACTGTGCCAGTGGTTTGGGTTTTTTGGTTTGGTTTCTTTGTTGGTTTTTTTTTTCTCCAGGGAAGGGAAGCAAAGGAGGAGAAGATGAGCACAAGTGTCATAGGAAAGTACAAGCTGGGTACATGAAAAGTGTTTTCTGAAGCTGAAGAAAAAAAGTCAGCACAAGAATCGTGACCTGATCACAGAATTCCAGAATGGGTTAGGTTGAAAGGGCCTTAAAACTCATCTTGTTCCACCCCCTGCTATGGCAGAGACACCTTTCACAATCCCAGGTTGCTCCAAGTCCCATCCAGCCAGGTCTTGGACACTTCCAGGGATGGGGCAGCCACAGCTTCTCTGGGCAACCTGTGCCAGGGCCTTGCCACCCTCACAGGGAAGAATTTATTCCCAATATGCAATGGAAACCTACTCTCTGCCAGTGTGAAGCCATTCCCCCTTGTCCTGTCACTCCAGGCCTTTGTAAACAGTCTTACCCCATCTTTCCTGTTGGATGGGGCTCCTGTTGGAACATTCCCAGTTCTCCCAGCCTTTCCCCACAGCAGAGCTGCCCCATCTGGATGTCTCTGATCATCTGGGTTCCTCCTCTGGACTCCCTCCAGCAGCTCCACGTCCTTCCTGTGCTGGGCCTCAGGGCTGGAGGCAGCTCTGCAGATGGGATCTCACCTGAGCAGGGCAGAGGGGTAGAATTTCCCCCTTTCCTGATGCCCATGCTGTGGGATCAGCCCAGGACATGGGGAGTTCCTCTGAAGATAAGAGTATTGATCACTCTTGAATCACAGAGATGTGAAATCAATTTATATATTTATTAGAGAATGTGTTCTTGATGATGAGGCTTTAGGAAAGGCACAGCTCTAACAAGTGTAACAGCTTGAATGCTTCTGACTTCTTATTCAGAGCTGCTTTGTTGTCATTACCCATCAAAGTTGTAAATAATTAATCTCGAGGTCTGGTTAAACTCTCTGGTTTGCTTCCACACATGAGTGCAGGACAGCTCTCATTGCCAGGGCCTGTTCTGAGCTGAAAGGACAACTAAAATATGTGGTATTTCCTCCCTTCTCTGTTTTCCCTCCACTGGTGGGAGTCAGAGCAATGATGGGTCCTGGTTTACCATACTATGCTGCCATGCTTTTGAAACATTTGGTTTCCAGCTGCAGAGTCTGAGGCCAGTCCCTTTGGCTTGTACTGTTGAGATGTGCCTGCTCCTGAGACAAATTCCTGTGTGCACTCAGGTATTTATTGTTAACTCATGCAGAAGAGCAAGCCAGGAGTGGCCAGCTCAGGTTTTCTGACTAACAATTTGTATGTTCTCATGGGGCTATGAGGTAAAATGGGAAGAGGAATTTTTTTCCTGTGCATTTTTTTTTCTCAGAAGCTTTACCTGAAACGTATTAAAGCCTTTTCTTCCCAAACAATATTTAACAGTAACGTTTCAAGACATGTAAAAGCTGCAGCATTAGGGCTAATTCTAGAGAGTGCTTTCTGTAGGAGTGCCTTCTGTGTGCTCTGCTGGCAAGGCTTTAAATGTCTCTTCAAGGGCTGACACTTGGAGACCACAGTGTAAGCTGATATTAGTGCCTGAAGTGCAAAGAGACTGATCTCCTCCCACTCCTTAATTGGTGGGATAAGATTCTTCCTTGCCAGTTCACGCAGTAGATGAGCCTGTACTTCTAGTTCAAGGCAAGTGCACTGTGCTGCTCTCCTGGCTTCATCTGCAGCTCTTCCTTTAAGGGCACAGCAAAAAACTTATCTTGGCTGTTTTGTAAATTCCTTCCTTGCCTCACTTGCACATATTTTCCTCCCTTTGGATTAGTATTTCTTTGGAATAAAATACGCTACTAATGCTTTCTAGTAAAAAAAAAAAAAAAAAAGGAAAAGCAGATTCTTGTGGTTTGAATGATTGACTATGAAACTTGGTGCTTACCTAAGCAGGGAAGAAATGAAGGAGGTTTGTGATGGTCTTATACACTCAGTGTGAAGATGCCCAGGAAAATCTGGAGAGGGATGATGTGGAAGATGTTTTTAGCAGACTGTTCTTCTGCCACCATCTAACCATGCAACACTGGCTTGGTCCGTCCTGTTTTAAAGCTATTTGTATGAAAAACTTCATTTTTGTGGGCAGCCTCCTGTGATGAGGAAACCAGGAAAGCTGTCTGCTGTTAATACTGTGGACAAAACACATTTGGGTTTTTTTGGTCATACCCTAATGCAGGAAAGTGCTCTTTAAAGCATTTGACTGCTTAGATATGTATTAACTCTTTTTGTGGGAGGGGGACTCATCTGCAACAGAGGTGATTGTTTAGAAGTGTGTGTTTTCTCCTGCACCACACTTTCTAAAGAGGACAATGTCATCATAGAATCCTAAAATGGCTTGGGTTGGAAAGGACCTTAAAAATCCTGTAATTTCAACCTCCCTGCCGTGGACAGGGATACCTTCCCCTAGTGCACTGCTGAGGGATCAGTCACTTAGAAGCAGAGCTGTTGTAATGAGTGTTGGCTAATGGGTTCCTCCAAAACCCCAGGCTTCATAAGAAGCTGGAATAGTTAGATGATGCACGTGGCTTTATCCCTGAGGCCTCTCCACCTCCCTCCACAGTGCCTGGCCCAAACAAGGGTCTTGTTGTTATCTTGTCCATTGGCAATCTGTGTCCTGGGCACAAGGCTCCTTGCATGCCTTGCTTTGGAATCTGCAGGGAGTACCTGCTGTGCCAAGCCTGAAGCACTGGGCTTTGAAAAATAAGGCTTCCATGGAGATGCCTCGAGGCGTGCGTGAAAAAAACAGCATGGAAAAGTTAAAGCTTTGAGGTTAATCAGCTGTGTGGTGATTGCCACAACTGAACCTGTGGTGTTTGGCTCCTGTGCATGGGTAAAAGGCACTCCTGGAGAAGCCAGAGATTGGAATTGTGTTCAGCCTTGCGGGAGGGCCCAGTTCATTTTCCTCTTCAAGGCTTTCTTAGGAAAAGGCAAGTGGGGTGGTTACTTGTGTGGGAATGCTGGTTTTTAAATGGGTCCTAATTTTCCCTCCTGCGCTTGTTGGGATGGGAATTAAAGCTCCTGAGGCATTAGTCTGGGTTATGCAGTTGTCCTTTGTGAAGGGGAACCTGATCAGGAGGGCAGGGATTGAGAGACATAAGCTCTGCTTCTTCCCAGCACTGGGATCTGGGTTCCCATGAGGTGTCCCTGAGAGCAGTGAATGTCAGGGATCCTCCAAATACCCCAAAATCTGGGAGACTTGACTACCTTTCCACCAGAGGATTGTGTGGCCAGCCAGGTGTTTTTGAACAAGAAGGGTTCTTTGGGGTGTTCTGTTTTGTTTTGTTTTGTTTTTTGAACCCAGAAAAGTTTCTGGTTTTAGGAAAGATGGGAGAAAAAACATATTTTCTGTTTTCACGTGGATTCACAAAGGTGATCAGTCAAGGGTTCTTCTCCAAGAACACAAAATTCAGATGCAGTAGAGTGGCTGTAAAGGTTTCATGTATTATCAGAGTGCTCCAAGACTACGGAACAACAGTGTCAGCAGTGCATTTATTAAGGCCTGAAAACAGTGTGAGACTCTACAGAAACATTAAATATTGAAAGAGCAGCCTGCAGGGATCCTTTAAGGCCAGCAATATACGTGCAAGGAGTTTTCCAGGAATTTTCTGACTGACACTGTGCTGTGCACATGTGAAAGGTGTGTGGAGTTGGTGCTTTTGTAACTGTGCTTCATCCCTCAAGGACAAATTCTGTCCTTCAAAGAGGAACAGCTGGTCTGTAGTTAATGCTGTTTGCTTTTATTGTGGTGGTAGACGCATGACTTGTTCCAGGTGAATATTTGGGCATCCATTCCTGGATTCCCTCCCATGGAGGGAGGCTGGAAAAATGAGAGGTCCTGGCTCACAGCTGGGCTGGGCTCTGGCCTGGTGCAAAGCCTGGGGATAAAATGTCCCATGTGCATCCCAGAGCCTGGTGGGAATGGGAACAGGAATGCTGTGTTCTAGCTGGGTGCATGGAGGAGGCCTAGGAGGCAAACGCTGCTTTTGTCCTACCCAGATTCACAGTGCTCTTCTCTGTGTTCATGTTCTTCTGAATTTTCTCTATAAATGCTGTTTTCCCCCTCTAGAACGAGCTGTGGAGTATTGCATTGCTATGTATCCATCATTCATGCTAGCTTTGTTCCTTGTTTCTTTCCCCTCCCTTTCCCCCCAGATCTATCAGGTCCAGAAGGTAGGGCTTGCTCGCTTTCATTCTTGTTTGCATGCCTTCCCACATTGTGAGTCTTGCCACAATTTCAGAATCACACAGCCATTTAGGTTGCAAGAGACCTCCAAGATCCTCGAGTCCAGCCTAGGAAAGCCTCTGAAGGGTGGGAGATGCCCAGCAGGCTGTAAATTTCCATGTAATTCTGCCCTCCCCTCCCATAATCTTGTGGGGTGGACAGTAAAGGGGAGTGTGGGAAGATGACCCATGTAAAATGTCTGGTCAGGCATTTAATATGATCTTTTTCTACAGCCTGTTTAGCAAAGAATAAGCAACAACAGAAAAGTGAGTTGTCAAAGTAGGGTCAGAGGAGGCTCCCAGAGTCACCAAGGACCTGTGTGTCACCTCTGTTCCTGTGCTGAAGGCCAAGAGAACCACTTGGAAGTATTTCAGGCTGGGCAAGCATTTAACTGGTGCCTGCAGGAAGAATGACTTTCAGATTACTTTATTTGCACAGTCACTGAAGGAAATCGGGGATGCTGTCTTTGAATTCATAATCCTTTGGTAAATAAACTGTATGGCCTTCCTTCCAATGAGACCAAGCATTAAAAGTGCTTTTACATTGTTTAATCCTCCTTCACCTCAGTGTAAAGTCCTGATCTCTTCCCTCCTTCCAATTTCCTTTCCATGATGATGGCAAAGAGGATGACAACAGTAGCTCTAACTGAGGTCACTTGCTATGTAGCAACAGAGATTTTGGGGTTTGTGTCGTGATGTTTGGCTGTTCTACACTTTCAGCATGTGAACTGTGTGGCACCTAGAAGCACAAATAGCTCTAAGAAGATTTACAGGGAGGGAGAAAGCACATTTTTCTTCAAGCCTGCCATGTTCTACCTTACTGAATATTTCTCTTTTTTTCCTGAGATATTTTTATTGCTTGCTGCGTGATGAATGTCTCCCTAAACCACAGTGTGTTTGGTTTTGTTCTGGCACTCCAGCTGCCCTAACTGCATGCTTCAAAGCCTGACCCAGCCCTGCATGTGCTTTGTGGGAGTGCTGTTCTCCTCTTTGAGTGTGTATGTATATGAAAAGAGCTGCTCAAATCATGTGCTCTGGTATTTAATCCTGACCCCATCAATTTGGCAACAAATCTCCCTCACTCCTGGTTTTATTTCCGGAGTTGACTAGGGGCTGAGTGATTCAATGTTTGCCCATGGATCAACAGGCTCGTTATTAATCTCCTTTATGGGAACTAATTTAACCTTCTGGTGCAGAAGCAGCCCTGTGGGAGCCCAGGAGGTTGTTTACTGTTGGTGTCCTGACATGGATGAGGAGATAAGTGGGTTATCCTCCCAACATCCCCTGGTGAGTTCGCAAGTCTGGCAGTTCTGCTGTCACTTAGCGAGCAAATTGCATCTGGAATTCTCTCTCAATGGTATTAACATCATTAATTATTTAATTGTAATATCACTTTTCAAGGTGGAAGGGAACCTGAGTCCAGCAAGGGTCTCTAACTGAAACCTAAATGAATGGATAAGCACCATTTCCTCCTTGAATCCCCTGGAATCAGGCCCCTGGAGGCAGAACAGAAGAGCCAGTGTAGAGAGAGAACTGAAAAAAGTGGCTCTGAGTGGTCAAAATACTTGAGAGCTCAAAAGCTGCTAGTTCAGTACAGTATGACATGTGCTCTGTAAAAGCTTATAAATTAAAAATAGTCTCCGGGCAGCCTCATTCATTAAGATTTTTCTTTAGCTCTGTAATTTGAAATGGAGAAGGAAAAGCCTGTAAGTGGAACTTAAACTGTGACATAGTGAGTCTTGTAAGGGCTGTTTCCTTATCTGCCTTTTGCAATGCTGAATTCAGAGACCGGTGTGAGACAGTTAGGAGAAGAGAGGGCAAGAAAAGGAAACAGCAAACCTCAAAAAAATTATAAGTGTGTGTATGGAGCCTTCCTATGTGTGAAAAAGGATTCTCCATTTTAATAGTGTGTTTTGCTTTTTTAAATTGATGTCTAGTGTTAGAAAATGTTCTCTGTCTCTTAATGGCTAAAAAGCCTCTAATGAGGCTTTTCCTGACCTGCTTTACTACAAAGCATATAATCTGTAGATTCTCATTGTGTACACAGCTCTGGGAGTTCATGGAATTTTCAGGGGCCATTCTCAGGCTGGGATGTGCCTAAAAGTTAATTTTATAACAGGCTGTTGCATGGGTTATGATTCTGAAGTGGGAATAAAGTAATACAGCACTGAAGAATGTGCAGCTGTTTGTTTTGGTTTATCAATAAATAGTGAATGAGGTTTTGGAGGGTGAAAATAAAATTACATTAATACCATTGAGGGAGTGCTAAAACCAGAGTGCAATACAGAACAGGTTTCTGATTTTTTTTATCATTTCCTAAAGTTTTGGCTGTTGATAATCCTGCCTCCTCAAGCCTGTAAGAAAGCTCTAAAATACATATTATTCTTCATTAAGGAGGATTTCCATTTGGCTATTGCTGCACTTTAGGCCAGTGATTTTAATTCACACAGGAACATTGTGGGCACCATTAAAAACGCAAAATTCCTGAGACCAGATTTGACAGGCTTGTCTGGGGAGGAAGAAAAGTCCCATCAGACCTGTGGATCTTTGAACAACTTGGTGCCTGGAGGAAATTCAAGTTCATTGGGAAGTTCCCAGTGTTGTCCTCGCCTGCACTGGTGGATCTTGTCCTCTTATACCCTCGCTGGTGCTGCCACCGCTGTCAGGTGGGTCAGAAGTAGGCAAAAAGCCGAGTGCTCTGAAAGGAGCTCTGTGGAGCTCTAATCCAGCGGATCAGGGTGCCCAGAGATGAGTTGTATCCAACTTGTCTGCCCAGTTTGACAAACCTCTACAGGAAACATGATTTGACAGCAATTTTCATCCTGGAAGTGTCCTGCGCTCGCCTCCCTTGTAATGAGTCTTGACTTAACTGGGTCAGGAATTCAAGACTCATTACTCTCCTTGCTCCCGTCCCCCAGAATGGGGAGTTTGCAGTGCTGAGGAAGAAGAAGCTGCTGAACACCCTGGTCATCCCCAAACTCCCCTCTCCCCTTTCCAGGCAGCTTTTCTCAGGCACGTGCTGTGGAGGGCTCTGGTGCCACCCGGCACAGCTCCCCCTGACACGTTCGTGTGGAGCTGTGTGGCTTGGCCAAGGCCTGGCAGTGCATGTCTAAATGTTCTGTGTTTGCTTTTCTCATCTAAATTCTGTTTTTTTCCCTTTTCTGTCTGTAGAAGTATTGTGGTCTGGATACTAAGTGGGGAGACATCGAGCAATGGATGGTAGGACTTGATCAACGTAGCTCAACAACTTTTGCGTGGTGAAGTTCTATGTAGTTCATAGAGTTTGAGTTCCCTCAAAGGAGGTATTCTCATGCACTGGGAGTGTGAGTTCCTCTCCGTGTAATCCCGCAGCCTTGCTTTTCCAACTGAAACATGACTTTCCATCCGCTTCAAACTGGGTTAGAGCCATCTCTTTTTACAGACCTGTGTCCACCACATCACTGGATGATTACATTAGGATAAAAACGTGGTAAAGCCCCTTGGGATACAGGGAGTATTTGTGCTCATTTTACTTTTTGTGGGTTTCATCACTATTTCAGTCTTCTTGAATCTGCCTTCAGGTAAATTGTGGGCAAGTTTTACTCATGCTGTTTCATTTCCCTTAGCACTTACTGGCCCAGGGGGGAATCCCTCAGAGAAATTATTACTGCTGTGGTGACAATCCTCACTTTTTTCCAATAGTACAATGTCCTGGATTTTAGAATTTGCTAAAGCCAGTGAATACCAGCTACAGACTTGGCCACTAGCAACATCTGACTGTTTTAACACGCATGATATGAGATGAAGAAGTTGCTAATGAGCTGGAAGTCACTGGCTTCAAATGTCTTTCAACCCTAAGTTTATGAGATCACCAGCGATGCGAGGTGAAAGTTGTGGCCTTGCCCTACAAAGCTGAGTAGTGCACTCTGCAAAAGGCAAAACTGAACAGCCAGCTTCCAGTGTGGAAAGTAACTTCCAAAACTCCCAAAATTCCTTGGCCTTTGATAATTAATCAGCGTAAATACTGGTTTGCATGGACCACCCACCCCACCGAGGTGCCCCAGGCTCACTCTGGGTCTCCTCAAATCCTTGCTGGATGAGTGTAACTCCACCTTACTGGCAATTCCCTTGCTTGGAAAGCAGCTCACCTGTGAGAATCTGTTGTCCACAATGTTAAAACCCTTGTTTTTGCTATTTTCTACTGCTGTTTCTAAATTCAGTGGCAAAATCAATTTGTTGAAATCAGCTTGTTGAAATGTAAAACGTCCAGCAGCATTTCCAGTGTAGCAGAGGGGAAGAAACTTGAGGTCACAGAGAAGGGAGGAAGGGTTTTTCTGCTTTGACAGGGTGTCACCTCCTGTTGTTTGGTTTAACTTTAGTGGCTCCTAAGCATGGCTGGAGTTCACTGTGTGTTTCTGGAAAGCTCTGTTGCTGTGTCTGTCCTCTCAATGCCTCCCTCTGTTTTCTCTCTGCTGCCTTGGTAGGAAGACAGTGAGCGCTATTCCCGTAGAGCCCGAAGAAATGCCTCGGTCAGTACCTGCTTTTGCTTTTTCTGTTTAGCCAGACATTTCAGATTAAGGAAACAGACATGTATAAGGCACTTCCTTCGCAAAAGAAAAGAACCAAAACAAGCTCCCGCCACCATTGGCAAGTGAAAACCCCAAAGCCACTTCCTGACTTCTCTGCCCTCTCCCCAGCCACTCCAGGGAGCTTTTGCAAATGTGCAAGAATAAAGGGAGTGGAAAGTGGGGAAATAACCTATTTGGAGTGTTTAATGTTCATTTATTGAGGCAGAGTGCAGAGAGCTTAGAGCAGGGAACACCTGGGCAAGCTCCTCCTTCACCCTATTACAGTAAAATGCTTGACAGTGTTTCTTGGGCAGGGTATGATTCCGTTTGCTTTCTGCTTATAGTTTCAATGCAATCCTTTTTTAAAGACATTGAGTTTGTGCATCTTTCCCTTCCTCCTGTCCCATCAAAGCCATCAGTGCCCGTTACCTGTGTTCTTTTCACTGTTTTTTTGTCTCTACGCTTTCTCTCGCTAGGCTTCGGATGAAGATGAGCGCATGTCAGTGGGTAGCCGAGGAAGCCTGAGGGTTGGTAAACTGTGCAATCTCTGTGTGCATGTCTGTGTACGGGTGTCACTGTCCCCCTGTGCCCCCACACTCCCAGGGGATCGTCCTTGATGTGTTCCATGTTGGGTTTTTTCAAGTACACGTGGATCACTGATTCTCTCCAGTGCCTGCCCTGTGCAGGGCCCTTTGTGGTCACTGCTCTTCACTCTTGCAGGAAGGACTGGTATCTGCATGCACCCTGTAGGCTCTCCTGTTTCACTCCTGATACTGGAAATTTGGGAAGGGAAGGTGCTAGTGGGGTCAGTGTTTATTACCGCAGGAAACCAGAAGTGATTGATTGGTCAGTGGAAATAAGTGTCAAGCACTTTGGAATTGCAGGTGAATACTCATAAAATAACAGAATGTCCTGAGCTGGAAGGGACCCACAAGGATCATTGATGCAGCTCCTGTCCCTGTACAGACACTCCAACAATCCCACCCTGTGCATCCCTGAGAGTGTTGTTCAAACACTCCTGGAGCTCTGTCAGTCTGGGGCTGTTCCCATTCCATGGGGAGCCTGGGCAGTGCCCCAGCACCCTGTGGGGGAAGAGCCTTTCCCTGATATCCAGCCTGACCCTCCCCTGACACAGCTCCAGCCTTTCCCTGAGATCCAGCCTGACCCTCCCCTGACACAGCTCCAGCCTTTCCCTGAGATCCAGCCCGACCCTCCCTGACACAGCTCCAGCCCTTCCCTCAGGTCCTATCACTGGTTACTTGCTTTAAAAATGCTTTAGAAATACTTGAAATTCATCTGTAGGCCCGAGTTTTGTAGAGGGCAGGATTAGTAGAGCACTGAGTACTCATCTGTAGGAAAAGTTCAAACAGTTTTTTCCTCAAAATATCCAGACAGTATTTTCCCAGATAACACGTTTATATAAACCTTAACTCTGTTTTTACATAGTGTCTAGAAGACTCATTAAAAAAAAAATTTAAAAATTGCTGCTGCACAGCCTGCTCAAGGATCCCACTGTAAAACTGCACAAAATATGCTTAAAAATATAAAGTGCTGCCTTTGTTCCCTTTTTAGTGGAATCCTTGTTGCTACTTATGAAATGCTGTTAAAACCTTTTTTCCTCAAGATGACAAACTTGAGGGCTTTTCAGAGCTCGGAGATGCCTCATAGCTCCAAAAATTCAGTGAAAAAAAGCCTCTCTGCACACCTGAACGTGAAAAGCGGTGTTTATTTTACTTATGGTTAAATGTTTGCATGTTTATGAGAGTGATTTTTGGAGGGGACAAAAAAATCTCTAGTTCAGTTGAAATATCAATTCTATCCATTTAGAAGGTGATGGCAACACAAGTGGGTTGTTTATCCCTGGCTGTAATGTGGCACGATGCAAAGACACTGGGCTCTGTGTTTATAGCGCATCTTCATCTGAAACACCTTCTCTTCATGGAAACCCACCTCTGATTCTTTCTGAGGTGTTTTTGTAACACAGGCCTGTGGTTTAGTTACATTCAAAGAGCAGAAGCCTTGCCTTCTGGCTCCCCAATATCCCTTGGAGAATCTTACCCTTTTTCCCTGAGCAGTGCTGGCCTGGTGAGCAGCAGCCTCCAGCTACTCTGTGAGAGGGCCCCAGATTCCTTGTGCCTCTGCAGGGAATGTCCTTCTCTGACAGAAGGATCTGGCTGAAACTTTCCACGCTGGTGTTTCTCGGGGATGTTGCACAGACCCTGTCCTCATCAAGCAGCACTTGGTGGGTGTGCTGACGTTTTGGCAGGCACAGAAAAAGTTTTGACAGAGCTCCCTTGACTCGTTCTTGTGTCACTGGGATTGTAGGAGCATGAAAATGTTTGCCAGTCTGAGCTTAAATTTAACCTTCTACATCTTCCAGTTGTTTTATTCACAATTAATTGATAGAATCACAGAAAGGGTTGAGTTGGAAAGGACCTTAAAGCCCATCTTACTCCATGCCCTATCATGGGCAGGGACACGTTCCACTATCCCAAATTGCTCCAAGCCCTGTCCAACCTGGCCGTGGATACTTCCAGGGAGCACCACAGCTTCTCTGGGCACTCTGTGCCAGGGCCTCCCCACCCTCACAGGGAAGAATTTCTTCATGATACCAAATTTAAAGCTATTTTTGTCAGTTTGAAGCCATTCTTTCCTGTCACTCCAGGCCCTTGTAAACAGACTCTGATAATTTTCCCAGTGTGGATTTACAGGCAATGCTTTTAGTAATTTGACCACATCTCTGGCTAATCCATGAAGGTTTGGCTCTTGCTGCATCTGTCTTCAAAATAACAAAGCTAAAAACCCCATAAACTTTGACCAACCTTAAAAAATTACCTGAGTTCAAGTGTCCAATTTAGCTTTGAAGCTATTTTAGCATTAAGAGAGCACCAAAAACTGTTTTCTTGTGTCCACAAAGGTTTTATAAAATAACTTGGAGAATTCTGAATGATGCTGTTTTTTCAGATACTTGAAAGCTCTCCTTCCATTACAGGATGCCATTTTTGGAAAATTCATCTTTCATCTCTGGCACTCAGGCTCCTCTCACTTTGAGGGGCTGGTAGTGCCAGGGGTTCCTTTTTGAAGCTGTGCTTCTCTTCTGTACAGGAAGTTTTCACTGAAATGAGCCAGTATCAGACATTCACTTCTCCCTAGGAAGTCACCACCCCACTAATCTGTGTGGGTTTCACTCTGGACTTTTCTCCTGGAGTGTTTTTGAAGTGGATGCCTGGACTGCAGGCACCAGAGATGTACTGAGGTAGCTTTTGGGGAGCTTCTGGATGCTTCTGGCAGAGTAGGCAGCACCACACACTGCAGAGATGTTCATTAGACCAGGCCAGCAAATTGACTGCAGCTCCACAGCTGAGACTGTGCTGCAAACAGGGACCAGAGGTCCAAGGAGTGCTGGCTTGGCTGGGTCTCTGTCTCCTCAGCTGCCATGGAGAGGCTCCTTCAGCAGCTTTTCTGGTGATCCTGAACCCATCAACAGCTCCTGCCACTCCTGTTTCAGGAGCTCTACAAGCTCAATTCTTTATCGTGCAGGTTTTCCTAGGGAAGCTCAGTAACATCAGCCTGTGTTATTTGAGGCTTCAGAGGCGCTCTTCAGGCCCTTCTCTATTTCGTTTGTCCTGATTCTCCCACTTCCCAGCTGGCTGTCTCTAGTCCAACACCATCAGCATGAAATATTTGTTTTGTTATCAATCACTTGTGATTAATTTGTGCATCCTTGTTTTGCATCCTCCCAACTTCAGACTTGTGCCTTTGTGCAGGAAATCGTGCATTATCAACATTCTTTAGTTGGGATTTACATCTCCCTGCCTGTTTTTGTATTTGTTTGTTGTTTGTTTTGTTTTGGGGAGTTCCTTTGATTGACATAACCTGTGTTTTCCTTTATATTCTGATTTTCCTCTCCTCTCATGCCTTTACAGTCTCATTTGGACTATGCCAGCACCTACCCAGTGGTGAGAATAGTCTGCAAGTTGCAGTGTGTTGTGTGTGTGTACTCAAAAACTAATCATGGAGAAGAAGCTAACACAGGTTGTGATAACTGCTCTGAGATCAGGGTGATCTGGAAGGATCCTGAGGCAGTTTGTGGTCTGTGATGTCAGGATGCCACTTCCCTCTCCTGACACAGTTTCGATGAGAAGTGACAAATGATTAGAGAGGTCTGAGCTAGGTTTAGCTCAGTAGCTACCACAGGCAGAGCAGAATGGCTTGGATTTCCCCTAAAATAGTCTCTGTTAAAGCCTGTCTATTGTTGGACCAGATGTGTCTGGATTTATTTCAGCACGGATCTGGAAAGGAATAAAACTCTCATAAACTCACTGTAAATAGATCTAGAAAAGGTGACAGAACAAACACACTCCCCACCAAAGCTGCAGCTTGTGTTCCTGTCACTTTAGAGGACAAAATGAGATTAATAATAATGCTGCAATAGCGAGTATTTGCTCTCGTGAACACTGAGATAAAGCTGACTCCTGAAAGAACAGAAAGGGGCAATGAGAATTAAAGCTCTGTTTAAAACATTTCCTGCTGCCTTGTGTTGAGCTGGAGGTGTGCTGGTGCCTGCAGGGAGCAAACTGGGGAGTGCAGCTCTGTGGATTCTCCTGGATTTCCCCTCTCCTTCATTCCCAGCACTGTTCCCAATTAGGAATGAGCTCATCTCTTACTGCATGGCCTACATCCCGGAATAGTTCCAACACATTTGGGTTCTGCGTGGCTGTATTGATACAGCCAGCATGGGCAGCTGGATGGATAGCTCTGTTAATTGACTGAACCCAGTGAGCATGGCTGATTGGAGCCGTGGCTGCTAAATTTACCAGCCCTATCACCATTTTAACAATATTCCCTAATAAGCGGGCGTTTGAGGGTGGATTTGCTGCTGGGCGCTCACTGAGCCGTGCTGTGCTCGTGTTCCTGCATGGGGATGTGCATGCCTGGCTCCTGGATGGGTGTGCACAGGCTCATTGATCTTCTCACCCCGCATTCTTAATCCCACTGCAGGCTGGATTAGAGAGTGAGAGGACCAAAAAGAAGAACTACTCCAAAGCAGTATGTATTTTTATCTGCCTCAAGAGAGGGTTTTGCCTACAAACCCACTGTGACAGGACAAGGAGTGTGTGCAAGGGTGAGAGCTGCCAGCCCAATGTCAAGGATACACCATAATTATCAGCACTTGCTAGGGAATAATGACCATCAGTTCATCTCCAAAAGCTGGAATAATCCAAACTCTTTATTTCAGTGTTGTACATAAAGAGCACGTGCAAAAACTCAAAATCTTAACTGGAGCCACCTACCTTGAGCTGTAACATGAACAGAAATAGGCAATATTGAGAGAATATCATACAATCCCAAATGGTTTGGCTTGGAAGGGTTCTTAAAGCCCATCTCGTTCCACCCCTTGCCACAAGTGAATCTTATGGGGAGCAGCTCCAGGGAGGCAAAGAAGACACAAGAGACGGCAGAGTGGGAGTATTTCTGTGGAGGGAAGGTTCCATGTCGCAGGTTGAGGCTGGATTGGGGTTCTTTGGTACACTGGAAACGAGCAGAGAAATTTTCTGAGGGCTGGAAGTTGGATGTGGGATTGAGAAAGCCTGAAGGAGCAGCACGAGCCACAGCCTGAAGTAAAAAAAACCAAAAACATTACAAGCAAAAATGGACACAGTGGCAGTGAAATGGTTTCCTTTGTCTGTCAAGAGCAAGAAGAAAATCCAGAGAGAAATAGGGTCACTGAAGGGAGAACAAGTGCCATTGAGTAATTTTAGCCTCTCTAGAATGCAGTTTTATTTGTTCCAGTTTTCATGAGGGTCAGATGCTTTGCGTGTAAACGTAGCCTAGAACAAAGGTCAGCGAGGTCTGATAAAACTGACCCTGCTCTCCAAGAGCTGCCTGGAGCATTTGCCTTCAAAAATATGCACTGGAGAGGTTTCTGGAGAGGGTGGGTCAGAAGGGCAGGGGAAACGGCCTCAGCTCTGGGACTTCAGGCTGAAATCCTAAAGACAAATGAGGCAGATTCCTCTAGAAGGGCCTGAACTGTAAAGCGATAACCAATTAACCTGGGCTTGTGTAAAATTCATCATGCCAATTCAGCTGGAGTTCCTAGGCAGGGTAATTATCTAAGGGCATAAAGGATGTTGCTGTAAGTTGACTGTGAGGGTCTTGGCGTGACTCTGTGTGACACTAAGTGAAACCTTGGGCCAGATCTCATTCTTGTAAAAGGAATGTACAATTGGAAAACAACTTTGTCAGAAAACAAAGACAGCTGGGAAGGATCTCAGCTGCTCTGTTCCCATCTAAGACAGCATCATCTGGGTTTTTTAAGGAGGGAAAAGCAGTTCCCCAGGAGTCTGTATTGCCTGGCTGGCTAAGGGCAGGGAGTGAAGGCAGTTTCATGCAAGGTTGCAGTGAAAATACTGATGATAAACAGAAGACAACTTGTCAAAAATGGAATAACAGTAAAAACAAATGAAGTATACTACATCTGGGGAAAATGAAGGCACGGTTAAAAAGTAATAGGATGGTTCAGATAGTGATCTGAGGTTACATTTAGTCAATATTACACAGCTGAAAAAGGCAAACAAGTTCTCAGTGTAGCAGTAAAAGGAGTGTTGGAGGTAACTGGTCTGCACTGGGCACTGAGGCCAAGCTGGAGTGTTTCCTTCAGCTGCTGGAGATCCATTTTAACCATTCTTCAGGGAAGTGTTTGAGAAATTCAAGGAGCCTGGAAAAAAAAAAAACAAACCTGGTAAAAATAGGAAAGAAGCCAAGCTGTGTGAGAAGGCTACAGCAGTATTTCAGATCAGTTCTTGAATAAAAGAAACTTGGATGCTTGCCTTCCATTTGGGGTGATAATATTGCATTTCAATAGAGAATCTAAGCTTTTCCCAGAAGTAGCTTTCCCAGCTTGGCTCTGAACTGGTTTCTAAGTTAAACAAATTAATTTTTCATGGAAGCTGCTGTATAGATGATAAATATTTCTCTTGGAAATTGATTCACATTGGTTCAAGTGGATTTTCATTTTGGGAATGCATTAAAACATGGACTTCAAAATTTAATTTGAATAGATATTCTAATGAAATTTCCACTGGGCCGTTTCCCCACCCCAAATACACAGAATGCTTCCTTGTTTTCAGTGTTAAACCAGGGCTTGTTGTGAGGTGATACCAGAACAGTGAATTGCTGGGGAAATCTGAGCTTCTAATGCTATCGATTGAGGAGGCTTTTGGGTCTGTCCTCTCTTCTTCACCACCACATTCCCAGGCTCAGGACTGAGTCACTGTGATTGTTTTGTTTTATTCCCAGCACTGCTGCCATAGGGATTTGAAGCACCTCACCCTGTTTATGAAACAGTCCTTCTGGGCCTGTTTGTTTGTCCTCCTTTGAGGGAAAACATCTTCCTGACACCAGGGAGGACAGCTGAGCCCACCCAAATCTCTTACTAGGCTCAGACTGCTGGGGTGTGGCAGATGGCCCTGTCTGGGTTTAATTTTGATGCTCAGAAATCAAACATAAGAGAATTTATACAGCACTGCATGTTTACTAAGCTGGATTTCTCAAATAGAATTAATTCTTCTACTACAATTTGCTGCTTTTTAGTTGCTTAGCTGCCTGAGGTATAAACAGCTATGGTGATGTATGTCCTTTATTGTAGTCTGTGATCTCCTTTTTGCCCCCTTCTTGTCCCCGATTCCCTTCACAGACTGTTTGAATATAGACCAGTAATAACAGGGGAGGCAAAGAAAAAGGGCGATCAAAAAGGGCAAGAAGGAGTATCCTTGACATTTTTGGCTGTTACAGAGGTATTGACACAAATGTTCGTGTCCTTGTGTTTGAAATCATGACCTAATCCTGCACTGCTCCTGTTCCTGGTGTATCTTTGGAAAGTTCTGTCTCTGCCTTTGCTTTTCATAAGTGATGACATTTGCTTAAAATTTCCCTTTGGGGTCTACGTCAATTTTTTTTTCTCTCCTTTTTTGTCTTTCCTTTTTTTTTTCTTTTCTTTCCTTCCATAACAGACCAATGGTTATGAGGAAGACGTGTATGGATCATCCCAGAGTAGAAAATCTAGCAGGGTTAGTAGATGATTTCTATTGCTATAAAATTCTATTACTCCGTTTAATGGGATTAAAGCTAATTAGCAAATTCCTTTTGGTGGTGAAGCAGGTTTTTCCTGTCTGGCATGTTGTGGGTTTGGAGTTTGTCAGACACTGGAAGTGCAGCAAGAAGCTGTCTGGGTAATAAAAAATAAAAAATCAGGCCATGAGTGGGAAGGGGAGTCTCTGAAATTGGTACAGAAAGATCTTGGAAGCCAGAACTGCTGCAACTTATAGACAAAATGTAAAAATTACATTGTGACAGCACTAGCAGGAAGGATTTCCATTTGCTGGAAACAGAGTGAGTGCTTCTCAATATCTGCAAGGTGTTCATGTCGTGCTCCAGCACTGAATCTCCTAATTTAGTCCATGCCTTGAGATTTTGATAGTTAAAATGGACTTTGGATTTTGAATTTTCCCCAATTGCATGCTGTGTATTTGAAGTTTACTTAACTGAATGCCTTTGGTTTGTTTTTTTTTTTTCCTTTATAAACCATATCCTAGGGTTTCTGGAAAAGCCTACAGAGGTGAAGAGCCAGTGCAAGTGTTCCCACTTAGCCCCTTAACATTGATGGACTTTTATTTCTAGTCCAAAAAAGCTTAATTATTAACTCCATTGTGAGGATGCAGGTCACGATGTTCCCTCCTGTTCCAGCACACCAATGTTGTATGCCAGTTATAGCAACTCCTGGCCCTGCTTTGTTAAATATTGGGGATTGTGCAGATGATTTAAAGGGCTTGTCCAAGCACAGCCTGGGGGAAGAGGGGGAACTGTTTGGGGCTTTTTTTTCCCTTTAACAAAGCCAGAGAAAAGCTCCAGAGCCTGTTGATCTTTGTGCTGTCAAGGCTTCTAAAGACATTTAGTGGTATGCATTCTAAAGCTCAGTGTTTAGGTGAAAAATAAACTGCTTTTAAGCCTCCATTTGGCCAAGTGTTTGAGCAATACACCCTGAACATGAGAGAGGGTTCAGGGGGTTACTCTCTAGGCTTGAAGTTAATCAGGGGCCTGGATAAACAATGAAATGGGACCTGATATTTCACATTCATTTTAAATTGTTGCTGCCATATAATTTAGCTAGCATTACATGGATAAGAGGCAATGAAATACTGTTGTTTGAACTGCTAAGAAAACAGCCTGTCCAGTTGCTGGCACTCTTGCTGGCCCGTTTGACGAGTTCAAGGGGCTTTATTTTGTAGCACTGGTGACAAATGATGTTCTTACTCTTTACTGACATAATCCAGTGCTCCAGGACTGCAGGGAGAACAAAATATCTGCAAGAAAGTCATCCAGGGAGAAGAAGTTGTTTGGTTTCCATTTAAATAATTTAAGATCATCCCGGAATTAGGGTTTGCAATGTGGGAGTTTAGTCTGAGTAGAGCTTAATTACAGCAACATCGTCAGTTCCTTGTGGTCCCATTGCTGTTTGGATTCATCATTAATTAGGAGGGGGAGGAAAGTTTGGGGTAACTTACAGTAGATGAAACTTCAAACCAAATTTGATGCCAGCCTGACTGGCAGTCACTTTTTAGGAATACTCTCTCCAAAAAGCCCAAGCTGAATCATAAAGATTGTCAGAGTGACAAGGAAAAATGAAAAATGGGAAGATTCTTCAGGACAGCAGTGAAGTGACGAACCTGCTAGCAATGGCTGTTTCCAAAACAGGTGTCCAGTTTTAAGTCACAGAATGGACTGATCTTCATGTGGACACTGCACTTGCAGTGTCATGGGTCGATCCCTTAAATATGGTTAATGCCATGTGCTTAAATAGTCCACGTGCAGACTGCAAGCTCTCTAAGCAGGAATGAAAGTAATTTCTTAAAGTTCAGTTCAGGTTTCCTTTCAGCAAAGGTCTTACTTTACAGGCATCGTTTGGGGGGTTTTGGTTTGTGGGTTGGTTGTTTTTTGGGTTAGGTTTTTTTCATGTTGGACAGTGATTTACCCTCAGCCTGCATGTGTGGGTATTGTGTCACATCCAAACATCTGTTTGCTTCAGTGACAGAAGAAAGCAAACAAGTTCCTTCAATTTTCCACAGATCTCCCTCCTTTGTGAGGAAATTAACACCTCCATGGACCACAGTGATGAAGCAAGGATGACTTAGGGCTTGTAAGGAGCTGACTGCTGAAAGCAGAGACCCTTGGCTGCCTAGACCCCCATGAGGAATGTCTGGAGAGGAAAGGTGTCAGGGAATAGGTGTAAAAGGAGAGCTCTGGAGAGCAGCAAAGGAGGTGAACATGTGAGATCTTTCAGAACAGCCATTCCTCATTAAGATCCCCTAGTGGACTGGATGCAAGGTAGAAAGCAGGGAAAGAAGGTGTTTAATTTATAGAAGGTGTTTAAAGTCTCACTTCTTAGAGAAGAGTTTTCTCCCCACTCAGTCTTGCCCTGTCTGGTAGTGGGTTGCTCACATTTCCTGCTGGGCACAACCAGCAGTTTTTGGCTTTGCTGTCCATCTCCCAGGATCCCACCTTCCCCTGGGGGTGTAGCTTACGGGGCATAAACTCCCCAGGACCTCAGGAGGAAGCTGGCCAGCTCTCTGACCAGTGCATTCTTCCAGTGCTTGAAAGGTCACATCATTTTCACACATTCTCACAGCTTTAATGCTCTCTCTTCCTTTTTGAGCCCACTTTGGCTGCTTGCAGTTTGTAATCACCTAATTTGCTTTTTGCTTCCCATTTAAAGGAATAAAGAACGAAGCTGAGTTCTCAAGGACCTTTTTTTTTGTTTGTTTTGTTTGTTAATGCAGGCTTTGTACTACTCTGACCTGGGTCTCCCCAACAGCGGCTATGCTTCCACATCTCAACTTTCTTCCCAAAATGGAAATTGGGTCTGTTCCCTCTGGCTTCACCTGGCCTGGACTTTGTTTGCATAATACAACCTCTTGTACTTAGGAATCAATTTGGACCAACTGTCAAAGAGTCTCTGTAGCTCTTTTTAGTGAAACTTAAACAAACAACTCAGACCTTTTAACATCAGAATGAGTAATGGAAAACTGTTTTCAAATGAGTGCAGTCAGTTTTCCTTTCTGCTTCTCCCTTTCCTTGTCTTCCATTGGCCTCAATTGGTCTGGAAAGATAAGGGAAATCTTAATTATCTGAAGTTCTCTATTTGAGGCAGCTCCTCTGTGTAGCGTGTCAGTCTGGTGAGCTTGAGACAATCCAGTCTGCACGACACGAAATTACAGGGGAGCAATTCTCAGAGTGCTGGAAGAATATCAGTGGAGCTGTAAAACCCTTGGGAGACTGGATTGTCCCCTGCGTGTGGCAGAGCTCAGTGCCAGCAGTGCTCCAGGTCCTGCCTGGGGACACAGCACAGGGATGTGGATGGGGCACTGGCAGCAGGACCTGGCCTTAAGCCCTGGGCTGGGGATCACTGCTGGAGTCTCTCTTGCACCCAGTTCTGCCAGACACAGCGAGTGCTCTGGGTTTGTTTAACTGCTGCATCTCAGGGGGCATGGTTACTAACACTTGTTTCAGGCTGCTCTGACTGACACACTTGTAATTTTTTCCTGAGTTATTTAGGTTTTCTGCATTTGTGAATAATAAAACACATGAGAGATGATCTTACTGCTGTGTGAAACACTTACAGTGTGTACCTTGAAGCACTTCTGTGTAGCTTTCTTTCTGGCTTTGGTTGAAGTGAGATGAAACCCCCTTTCTGGCTGCTGTACACGAGTGTGTGGCAGACAATAACAGCTTAACAACCTAATTATGCTGTTTTGCTTTTGCATACTGTCATGTCCTCCCTTCCTGTAGGAAATGCACGTGTCTGCTTGGTATTTTTAATCTTTGGGAGCTGAGATCTAATGCTTTTATGGTGCAGATGACTAATATTCTCTGTACTGGGTTTCCTTCTGTTGTTGTGTAGTGATCCTAATCTCTCACCGAGCGGGTTAATTCTGCTGTAGGCACCTTTTTTTGTTTCATTTTCTCTGGGGGCGGGGAAAATAGTAAGTTGTGCTTGTCTCCCTCAGCCCTCCCTGCTGTACAGCGATGTCCTGCCAGCCAGGAGTTACAGGGTTTGTTGTGCTGATGCTCTGAGCACCAACACCAGAGCCACTCACCCCCAGCCATGCACATATTGTCTCTTAACCCCTGTCTGTAATTCCTGTTGGGTGCATTTCTCTCACACCCTGGTGTCCCATCCATCTGAATGCCACCTGTGTGATGCTGTTTGTGCACACCTGGATTTGCTCATCATTCCTTTAATTCCTGTTGAGAATGTGATGGGGTTGTGATGGTGCCACAGGTGTTGTGTCCATGTGGAGAGAGTTGTCTTCCTTGATGTGTGAGCAGGACAGAGAGGCAACATCAATTCTTTCTGGTTCCTTAACAACTAACAAAAATATGTTCACAATTTTTTTTAGATAAATTCCTGCCTTCTTGTTTAAAATGAGCTTCTCAGAATTTTTTCTCAAAGATGAAAGGTAGAGTTTCCTACTGCCCTTGTGTTTCCTGAGCCATACATCTCTGTGCTAAACTGGAGTCAATCAAAATATGCATTTTCCTCCTATTTTATTAATTTACTAAACTGGCTGATACGTGAAGCTCATCAGGTGCGACTTTTTCCTCTCACTGCCAGCACCAGCAATGAAAGTGAAACAGATGGGAACAGTTTAAGAATTGACATAGCCATTTTGTGGAGAGGCAGTCAAAGTGCTGAATGAAAGCTGAATGGAAGCCCTGGGAGAAGGGTTAGAAATGCATGGGGTGTGGTGGCCTCAGGGCTGTGTCAGATCCTGCACGTGTGTCCCGTGGCGTTCCCCAGGTCGCACTGGATCCTCCTTTGCATGCTGCTCGTGGTTGCACCCAGGAGATGTCCCTGTCCTTGCCCATCCTGCTCGCTGCCACGTGTCCTCGGTGAGTTTGTGACTCTGCAGCCTGGGCTGCCACTCCTGTGCTGACTCTGTGTTTTAATTGTAGGCATCTGTGTACGAGGAGAGTGTTTACAGCGGGAGCCGGCGCTATAGTGCCCCCAGTTCCCGCGCTGTAAGAGGTTTTCTGCATTTCTCTGTTCTGTGTCTGTCCTTTGCCGAGCTCAGGAACGTTTCCTGTGGGCTGTGTGACATCCAGGGCCTGCTGCTGTAGGCAGCAGGATTGGGAGCACCATTCCCACGAGCTTCATAAAATCCCAGAGTGGTTGGGTTTGGAGGGGACCTTAGAGCTCATCCCAGTGATCAACAGGAACTTGCTCCTCTGTGGGATAGGGAATCCAGTTCTGCCTCGTGCTTGGTGTGCAGATACAACACCATGGAAAGGCCATACAGAAGGTCCTTTCCCTCCCTGAGATGTAATTATTCATTTCAAAACTGAAAGAAATACAAGTTTAAAAAATAATCAGCCAAAAATTGAAAACTCAGTTCCACATAAGCAGTGTGAAGTAAATGATTCTTGTGAATGTATAGCTTGCTTGGTTTCGTTTTTTGGATTTATACTCAAATATATTTTACATTCATATGTGTGACAGTGCTTCCAAAATATGTGTTCATGGCTCTGTCATGGATGGGGAGCAACAATATGAGGAATGACCCTATAAATTGTTTATTTTCAAAAAAGAGAAACTCCAGGAGTCGGTTTATAGATTAAAAGGCAGAAAATGCCTTCACCTCTTCTCCTCCGTGGGTGTTTGGGCCAGGCAGTCCATCTGCTGCTGTTGTGTCCACCTGGGGAAAAAGAAAATCCAATTTCTCTTGGTTTTGAAGTCCTCCTCTGTGGGCCTGCTGCTTATTCTGCCTCTCATCTCCTTCACCAAAAAACCCAACCAACCAAAAAAAAAAACCCCAGCAAACAAATAACCGCCATCTGAGGCCGTAAGAGTATAAAGCCTAAAGACAGAACATTGCTGTTACTTTAACTTTAAACATTACATTTTTATTAGCTTGGAGGAGGAAACACTTTCAGGAATGCTTGCTAAGCACTTGTTAGTCCTTCGAGGGCTGTGCCATCCTCTTGCCATCCCACTGATTCACAGCTGTGAGGAATCATTTACAGCAAACTCAGCCCAAAACCTGTTTGCAAGTCTTTCACAGGCTTGAGGAGGGAACACTGACTAAAACACTGGTGCTCCTTCCCCTCCCTCCATCCCCATCCCATCCTGTGCCACAGGTATTTGTGTGTGACCCAGCCTTTCTGGTTCCTGCTGCCTGTAGTAATGAGAGAGTTCAAGCAGGAGGGGTTTGCCTCAGAGGCAGCGACCTTGTCACAAGAACTGCGGTTGTTTTAATGCCTCTGAACCTTGCAGCACTTTTCACGTGGGGAGGGAGTGTCACTTGGGTGGCTGTTCCCAAAAAATGATTTTGAATGAGCAGGTGAATGCAGGGGGTTAGGCTGAAAGTGGCCTTGCTTGGTCACAGCCACTTAACTTCCACAGTCAGCCCTGCAATGCACAGGAATAAATAGGGCCTGTAAACATCAATATGGGACTCATCAGTAGATAAAACTTTCCCCCTGTCACGTGTTTCAAATTTATTCTAAACCCTTCTTTTGTTAAACATAAAACACTGCGGTGACCAAACAAAATCTGTATTTTTACTTCAGTGCTTTTTGTCTTTAATTTAGGAATTACTGTGTGATTGGCAATAGTTGGGAACAGTGTGCAGCAGAGTTTTGCATTATGCATATTCTCACCTCTGAAATGAAGATCAGGTGCACAAAGACAGAGGGTCCCAGAATGGTTTGGGTTGGAAGGGACAATTAAGGCATCCTTGTTCCCACCCCCTGCCCTGGACGGGGTCACCTCCCACTGTCCCAGGTCACCTCTCCAAGCCCTGTCCAACCCTGAACCTTCCAGGGCTGGGGCAGCCACAGCTCCTCTGGACACCCTGTGCCAGGGCCTCCCTCCGGGTGCATTCGAGGACACGGCCCTGCTTGAGGGCTCACTGAGGGCTGTGCTCCCTGCTCGGAATGTTTTGTGGTCAGAGGCTGACCTTGTGCTTGTGCTCTGGCTGGGGTTATTTCCAGCTTACCCTCTCACCATTTATTAGTGCTGCAAGCTTAATTTGCAGGTGATGCTGTGCTGCTTTGTTACTGTGACTAATGATGATGAAGCAGCCCTGCAGGGGCTTGGTGAAGGCTTGGCTGTTTCTGTAAAGCTAAAGAGTCCAGGGATGCCTGTAGTGGCCAGATGATTTAATAAAAAAAAGCTTAAAAAAACCCACAGCATCTCCAAAGTATGATAGTTCTTCAGATTTCTGTGTGTTGGTATCTGAGGAACAGTCCTAATCACCTCTAAAATAAACTCATTATTTCCATAGTGAGTTCTTGTTCTCTTTCTCTGATGCTTTAAACTTCCATTTCCCTGCTCCATTTCCACTGCATTAAAACCTCTGGAAATAAAACAGCATAGACACGTTCTCTGTCCTTGTCAGCAACCAGCCAGCCCTGTCCTGCATCTCTGCTTAGATACTTCCTTTTAGAAAAAGCTAAAAGACTTTGGCAGGAGATGAGGACTGCAGGTGTTGGAAAGCCAGGAGAGATATTCAGGCTCTGAGCTGGGCTCAGATTTTACTTTAATCCCTACGTAGATGGATGTTTCTTCCTTTGGCCTGCGGAGCACAAATCCATTTTTTATGTGCACAACGTTGGGAACATGGGAAAAGGATTCACCAGAGAGCCTCAGAGCTCTTGGAAAGGACTAGGATGGAGCCTTTTGTAGAGAAATGGAATTGTTTACTTGTGACTGGTACCTGAAGAGATATAAATAAATCATTAATGTTCCAAGAATTAAATCAAAACTCTGCTTGAACTGTCAGTGGAATTACTGCTTGCCTTAATTTTCAAATTAACAATTCTCTGACTTTCACTGCTGTTCCTTTGTCCAGCTGCATGTAACCATCTCCTTAACTAATTTCAGATGTGGTGCTCTGCATGCTCTCCTGCTTCCCTTCCCCGTTCTAATGCCTTTCTCTTTCCTCTGCCTGCTGCAGCCTTCTGAGTACAGCTGCTACCTTGGTTCGGGATCTCGCGCATCCTCCAGAGCCAGCTCTGCTCGGGCCAGTCCAGTGGTGAGCTCCTCTATTTCTCTTTGTCCCTCTACTATTTCATTCCTTTCCTCCTCAAGGTCCTTTTTGTGCAGAGGTTGCTGTCCGTCATGAGATGATTTCTTAGGGTATTAACTGGACCTTCTGGGCGGTGCTTAAGACAAAGAAACCAGAAGAGAAATTGGAAAACTGAAGTGATTTCTATGCAGATGCTCATGTTTTTACAACAGAAAGTACACTTTGGACTCTCGTGACAATGCTATATTTGCTTTAAATAGATAATAAAGCACAGCAGGGTTATTGTGGAAGGGACTGGGTTGTTGATGGGAGTGCTGTGTCTCCTCTGGGGGAGCAGGAAGCCCTAAATCTTACTGCAGCATTCAAGCAGTTCAGTTTCTCTCCGGTGAGCAGTGTTTTGGTGCAAAGCTGCAGGGCTCTCCAGAGGCTGGATCTGAACACCTTTGGGTGGGACTGGAGAGTGCCAGGCACTGCAGAGTCTTAGCATGGTGAAGTGCAAGAAGGATAAGGAGTACTCAGCATAAGTTGGCTGAACAAGGCTCGAGTGCTGAAGGCTTGTCCAACCCCTGCTTTTAGGGAGTTTCTGTCTTTAATTTTTTTTAATGGCATGTTGTGCTTTCTCTCTGTGGCTGTTCCTCTCTGTAGCTGTTTACAGCTCTGAGTGTCTTCCCTGATTTATTTCCAAGCGTGGGGACAGCTGCTGAGTGCAGTAGGCTGTCTTGTAGAGGAAATGTGCAGCTTACAGTAAACTAAACTATAACATCAATTTGCCACAGAGTGAGTTTTGTAGTCTGCCATTTGAAACAGATACAACAGGACTGCGTGCTCTGAAGTTTTGGTCTTCCAAGGATACATTCACTTTCTAAAATCATTAAAAAACAGAGGGATTTTCATCAGATAATATATCACAGCCGGTGAGCTATAAATAAACCAGTGTTTTAATTAACCCTCGAACCTGAGTCCCTGAGCTATGGGTTCTTGCAGAATATAACTTATATTAGTAATACTTCTTAAATGGCTTTACAAACTGAATTTCAATTACCCCCAAAGCAAAAATTAATCAGAATAAACAGGGATCCCATTACAATTCTGTGAGAGTAATAAGAATTGAGTACCCACACACTGCAGTTGGTTTCCATGAGGTCCTTTTTGTATCCCAATTGAGTCATTCCTGCTACTTGCTTATGGGAATCACAGGATGCTGGGAGGTCTAAGGGAGGTTTTTGATTTTAAATTCTCTGCTTACACTTTGGCCTCTTGGTATGCAAATGGCTGGAGATGGTTTGCTGTGTCAGCACCAAGCTGAATCTGCTCTGCAGGGAGACATCAGGCACTCCTTAAATTACCTTTTTTTGTTTTAATTAGTGGTTTATTGCCCAATGTGAAGAGCTTCCCTTATCTCTGTCACCTTGAAGAAGAGCACAGAGTTAATGTCATAGTGAGTCCAGCTGATCCTAAAAGCTCCTATCACTACACAGGGTCAATCCAGCAGCATCTTGTGATTATAACATTTTTTCCTGTATTAAACAGACATTGCTTTTCCTGTAGCTGAGAGTGAGCTGACAGGTTTCAAAGTGTTCTGGTGGCGTTTTCAGTCGGGTACTTGAGAGTGGAGAACAATTCCATGGAACTTTCAAAATTAAAGCATACAACAGCTTCTCACGGCAGCTCTGAAATTTTTTTTTCTCAGTTTTGTTTCCCCCTTCTATCACTGTTCACTGAACAGTGAGCAAAAAGAAGCAGTAATTTTCCTGCAGTGGTTTTCCTGCTGTGCACAACTTTGCTAGCTCGTGTTCTCATTTGTGTTACCGTGTTGGTAATACAGTCAAAGGCAGGAAGATACTTCAACACAATGTGTGAATATTTGTCTCTGTAATTATTTTAAGAATTCACTGTATCTGAATGAATTTTGCTGTTTGTTTATCTTTCTTTAACATTTTTCATGTTATCCCCACTGGTAATTATCTGCTGTCCTTGCAGTTACTGCAGATATGCAAATATGTTGTTTAATATTAAACCATCCTCACATAAAGTACAGATCTTAAGACTACTGAGAGTAAACATCAGATATTTCTGTACAGATGGGGATAAATCTTGTGCCTGAGCTCTCAGCATGTTTTGGCAGAGCTGGACTTTCAATATGAATTGCAGGAGTTTTGCTATTCTTCTTTTTTAAATTAAGAAGCTAGTAGGGAAAAGCAATTATTTCTAAATCTGAAACAGGATACTGTAGTATTAGTCTGAAGGCTTTCTAAGGCAAGGCAGGCAAAACAAGAGGAGAGGGCAGGTTTTGCTATGCTGAGATGATGATGCTTCATCCTGGCTCTCTCCCGTCCTGTGGAGGCTTAGGCAGCAACACGAGCAGTCAGAGCTCAGCCAGAGCACACACACAGAGTTGTAGAATATCCTGAGCTGGAAGTGACCCACAGGGACCATGGGATCCAACTCCTGGCCCTGCACAAACACCCCAGGAATCCCACCCTGTGCACACCTGAGAGCATTGTTCAGATGCTCCTGGAGCTCTGGCAGCCTTGGGGCTGTTCCCATTCCCTGGGGAGCCTGGGCAGTGCCCCAGCACCCTCTGGGGGAAGAGCCTTTCCCTGATATCCAGCCTGACCCTCCCCTGACACAGCTCCAGCCTTTCCCTGAGATCCAGCCTGACCCTCCCCTGACACAGCTTCAGCCCTTCCCTGGGGTCCTGTCCCTGTCACAGAGAGCAGAGATCAGAGCTGCCCCAGGGGAGGAAGATGCAGGCCATGCTGAGCTCTGCCCTCAATCTCCTCTGCTCCAGCTGAACAAACCAAGTGCCCTCAACTGCTCCTCATGTGGCCCCTCCAGACCCTTCCCCATCTTCATGTCCCTCCTTTGGGCACTCTTTAAAAGCTTTATGTCGTTTTTAAATTGCAGTGCCCAGAACTGCTCCCAGCACTGGAGGTGAGGCTGCCCCAGCCCAGAGCAGAGCAGGACAATCCCCTCCCTGGCCTGGCTGGCCGTGCTGGGCCTGATCCCCCAGGACAGGGATGTCCCTCCTGGCTGCAGGGCACTGCTGGCTCAGATCCAGCTGGCCACTGGCCAGGATCCCCACATCCCTGCTGCTCTCCAGCCTCTTGTTCCCCGGTGTGTCTGTGCATCCAGGTCATACACACAGTGCTCAGGTCATGCATCAATGGCCAGTTGTGAACACCTTTGATCACTGGCAGACCCTTTTTGTGTTCTCACAGAAATGAAACAAAGACACTGACAGACTTGATTTTGATGGAGGTAATTAAGAAATTTTTTCTTCTCTCTATCTGAAGGTTTAGGGTAGGTTGTATCCTAGCCCTGCCTCTGACAGTCTGGATGTGCTTTGGGCCCCTCTGGAGTGAGGATTTGCTGCAGTGCTCACTTGCATTTCTGGGACTGATAAGTTTGTTTAGGCAGTGACGTTTGGCATAGCACTCATTCCTGAGAGAGGATTCTTCTCACAAACCCTCTTCAGACCTGACAAATTTCAGCAGTGGTTCTCCCCTGCTGACTTTGAAAGCCTCTTTGCTAATTGCTTAGAGTTAAGGTGGCTTTTGTTGGAGGAATTCTGTCACTGCCTGCCCCAGCCCAGCTGATCAGACTGGTAAGACAGGGGTTGCAGGAGGGATTGTACTGGCTGCAGTACCTCTTTTCTTCTTTTAAATTCCAGATCTTGTAGATACCATCCCGTGCTCGCCTCTAGCCTAATTTTTCTCTGCTGTGGGCTACATTTCCATTTCAAGCTGTGCTGTGCTGCTTTAAGGGCAGGAAATGATGTTAATTTGATTTGTCACCAAAAATCCCCCTTGCTTTCGTGAGGAAGTTGAGCTGAGTGCAAGATCTGAGCTGGAGCTGAGCAGTGACAGCCTTGTACTAAACACTGAAGTTGTTCTGATGCCTGAGCATGGGACGTGGCACAGACAGAAGAGTTCCAGACTTCCCTTCCCTGGCCTTGTTCAGGAGCCTGGAAGTGGAAACTGTGCCTCAGTCCTGGTCTTTCATTGATTTTAAGATCCCTTTACTTGCAGTAGGTGTTTGTTTGGTTGGATGCTCTGTGGCAGTGCTGCAGAGACTCATTTTGGCCTGGACACCCCATTGGTGGCAAAGAACTTCAAGGGTTAAACCCTTTTAATCTATGGAAAGCAGGCACTTTATCCATAAAAAGGCTTGTGAGGTGATTTTGCTCGTATTGTGTTTCCAGCTGTGGTGAGCTCTGATACTGCCGACATTTTTGTAATGTGGCTCTGGATTTATTCCAGAATTGCTGTCAGAGGAGGCTGAACTCTGATCCCACTGCACTTATTTTGCAGAGAGCAGCCAAAACAAAGATGTGTGTGCTGGAGTTCCTCAGAAAATTACTTCCTTTTCCTGCTTTTTTACGCACTAAAGCACAAATTGCCCCAGTTGTTGGTGAAAAAGAAGATAATCTGTGATTAGAAACAGACCCAAACCCTTGTGCAAAAGAAAAATGGTAATGTCATGTAAATTAAAGGTAGCAATAGGTGAATCCCTCTTTAAATCTCCTTGTCTGGCAAGTATTCTGTCAATCCTTTATGTTTGTGTGTGGAAAAGTCCCAAAGCCAGGGTATTTTAACGAAGGGCTGTGCTGAGTACTGTGAAGGTGGAGAAGTTCTTTTCAGCCTATTTAATTTGCAGTATTCTTGATTGAATGCTAATACAGAAGGTAAGTGTTTTGGGCAAGAATTCTGTACAACCTCAAATAAAAATCAACATTTCTCTCCTGACCTTTTCTGTTTCATTTGTTGCTGAATCAACTGCCAGAGGGCTCACCGGGGACTGGGGGAAGGCTGGAAACCTGGAGGTCCCTCTGGTGGCCGATTCCTTCAGGAAAAGTTTATCTTTTTAAAGGATACTGTGAATGCATTAATCCAAACGTGAGCAGGATGAAAGCTGTATAAAATACTAATCTAAAATAGGCTTCTCTCTTTCTACAAAACAGATCTCGGTGTTATCACTGCCATGCAGCCGTAAAAATAAATGCTGCTTGTTTCAGACTGGCTTTTTGCTTAGAAAAGTGTTGTGTAGCAGGAGGCATCTCTGTAATGTCAGGGTGTTATTTTGGTATGAGGAACTGGCTTTTCTCGAAATTGATTGAGTTTTAAAGTGTTAATATTTAAATAAATTGTTACTGGTTTTGAGGAGAAACTGCTCTGAGTATGGCATTCATGGCACCCGAATGGATGTGTGCAAGGGCATCACTAGGGAGGATGAAATCTGGTTTGTTTTCTTAACCAGCTCAATTTTAGATGTTACTTAATAGCTTTCATTATTAGAGATTATGACCCATTAGAGTTATTATTTAAGAGGGTTTTGCAATGAAGGTGTAGCAGGCTTCACGGGTGTGGTTATGAGTGCTCTGAGTAGAAACACTCACGGTAGTCACGTCTCTCACCACCTTGTCTTCAACATTCCCCTCTGTAAATGGAAGCTTGTAGTTGACTCATGTGTGATGCATCATTAGAACAATATCAATATTTGCTCCCTTCTTATTTTGCTTAAAACTGAGATTGCACTTTGTTCCAGAAAACAGAGGCCATTGTGCAAATGGCTGAAGGAAAATAAATATTTTGAGCTGTGCCTTGAAAGGCAGATTTTGCAAAGGCTGTACAAAGATTTCCAGAGGTAGATGTGTGTGGACACACTAATCTTCTGTCACGTGCCAGTACTGACAGTGCCACAGCTGTCTTGATAAACAACAACACAGTGTTTGGCCGGGCTAGAAAGCTGCCAAATCCAGCACTTGGAGCTGTCTAGCATGAAAATAAAAACCTGTTTGCCCAACTCAGTCCATCTTGTTCATTGTGTCTGAGTTAAATTGTCTGCCTACATTCATAACCCTCTCTTACTTCCTCCAGATTCAGAGATTTGAGGTATTTTTTCCCTAAATACTTTGTGTATTCAGTGTCTTTGCAAGTTTAGATCTAGTGCTTTAAGTCTGGCTTATTTTACTTTGAAGCCTCAGACTTAAGTTTTCTTAATGCTAATTTATTGGGAATTTTAGCTGTGAGATGTCAGTGTAAAAAGCTGATCTGGAACAGGTACCTCACAGTTCTGAGATTTTTTTTAATAGGGTAACATAGGTAATATGAAAAATAATGAGTGGGATCATCCCCATATTGCTCTATGTAAATCAAAGAAAAAAAAAAACCCAAACAACTGTGCCAAATGTGTACTGATTAGAAAGAGATGTAGGTTTTGAGTGTGTTTTCAGTGGAAATTATCAACTTAACCTCAATTATCCCCTGCCTTTCCCTGAATCAGGTCTATCCTGATTGTTTTTCCAGTCATTTCAAAAACATATTCTCTTTGGTAATTGGGGTCTTCTTGGTATGGGGAAGACATTAATTTTCTAGGATTCTTTTGGGAAACCATCTTGACTGTGCTGAATGTTCCAAGAAGAATTCAGGAGTTGCAGAGTTCTGCTGGGTTTTTAATCTCCTTCAGTCCTTTTTACGCTTGGTGCCAATTTAGACGGAGATGTCCTGAAACTTTTAAACCTCTCAGCTGTCTGCATCCATGGTAATTTTCTGTCCTCCTAAATACTACTTTCTCACTGTTTGGGTTCTTCTAGGCTAGTTTTAGTGCAGGATCTCTCTTCTAAATTAGTAAATTGCAGGGAAGTACTGAAACCCTAAAAGAGCCATTTATTTAGACTTTGGACTGATCCCTGATATTTGACTTGAGGATCAGTTTTGTAGTCACGGATCTTTGCTTGAAGTTGCAGTCCCTGTTTGTCTTGAGCAGGGAGTATTTACCACAGGTCTGAAGCTTCAGAGTTCAGGTCTAACTTGGTACCTTGCTTTTTGGGACAGGGAGGATGTGGTGGCATTTCTGGTGTATTACTGCTTTCTCTTACCCTTTATTAATTCTACTAATGATTCCTTCTCAATCTCTCTTTTACAGATTGAGGAAAGACCAGAAAAAGACTTTGAGAAGGTAAGAAGGATCTTTATCAATTATTTTGACAGTAGTGCTTTGTTCATTCTTTTTGGTGGGTAGAGCTTGCCATGTGTCTACAGAAGTCTCCTATAAGATCCATTGTGGGGCAAAAATTTGAATTTCTGGAGCTTTCTGCTGCAGCATTTCTGAAGATGAACTTTTCAGCCCCTGCTGACTTGATGTTAAGTAGCTGACCTTCAACAGCAGTTGGCTGAACTGCTTTAGGCTGAGCCACACAAATACTGTGTGTGTTTATTAGATCTTAGTTATAAGGCCTAAGTTATTTATGTAAAAATAAATAAATCATCCTAATAAAAGAGGAGTCTGCTACATTAACCCTGAGTGCAGCAGAACAGTTCATGTGGCCACTGCTGCAGAGTAAATAAATATCTATAAAGGAGAGCAGCTTCCAATGCTTCCACAAAATGTTTTATTACAAGTTTTGAAAATATCTGATACTAGCCCCTAAAGACTTTGTCCAATTAAGAATTAATAGTTAGAAGCTAAATTATGCAAACTCCTATTGCAGTATTATTTAAATACTTCTGATCTGCATTTTCTCATTGGTTTCCCTTGTTAAATCTTGATTTTGATTTTTTA
This sequence comes from Eopsaltria australis, assembly GCA_034509425.1. NCBI lineage: Eukaryota > Metazoa > Chordata > Aves > Passeriformes > Petroicidae > Eopsaltria > Eopsaltria australis. The sequence continues at coordinate 266,164 of JAVTVJ010010752.1, forward strand.
CTTCTTAGAAAGTTTGATTTTAATCAAAACTGCATAATTTAGAAGTGCAAGGATTGATGTAAAGTATGTATAAAAAAAAAGGGGAAAGCTACAAACCCATAATTTATCTGGAAAATGTCTAAGTAGGTTTATCTGTGTGTGATCATAGGGAGCACGAACTGTCTCAAGTTTATCAGCAGCTACCTTGGCTTCTCTGGGCGGGACTTCTTCACGGAGAGGCAGTGGGGACACGTCCATCTCAGCTGACACTGAGGCATCCATCAGGGAAATCAAGGTGAGGAATGCTTAAACCTAGAATAAGTTACAGAATATCCTTCAGGCTCCTTTCCCAGGAAGGAGCTGGCAGTCATGGCAGTGAATCGGGTGCTGTGAAGGAGAATTGAACAGCTTTGCTGGAGATGTCTCTCAGATGGGACTGGTTCTAAAAGGCACCTCCCATCCTGAAGCAGGGAAGGAGAGGAGGGTGGAGATAACTCAGTGCACTCCTGGAGAGCAGAGGAAAGAGCCTGGGACAGAGGGTGATCATCAGGGAAAGGGACAGAGAAGGGCTGGGCTGTCAGAGCCTTTGAACTTGGGTCTGCACCTTGTCCTTAATGCTGAAGATTCCATTTTTTCCAGCCAAGAAAAGCAGAATTAGCACAAACTCCTGACATTTCCTGAGAAATGTGGTTGTCTGGCAATGCCTCAGCTTAGGATCAGAGCCCTTAACGTGTGTTGGAAGGAGCACTTTGAGCATTCTGGTCCCTCCCAGCTGCACTTGTGCCCCTCAGTGTCTGCAGCATCACTGACCTTTCTCGCCGTCTCCCTCAGGACATCTATGAGTTAAAGGACCAGATTCAGGATATAGAAGGCAAATACATGCAGGGGCTGAAAGAACTGAAGGTACTGGTGTGTGAGCACTAACCCTGGCCCCAGTGTGAGCCCCAGAGCTGCCCTTGCATGCCGTGCTCCAGGAGAGGCTGGGAGCTGTGTGCAGAGTGTCTCATTAACTCATGAACTGTTCTGACTTGGTGGGTTGTGGTGAGAAATCCTTCCAAGTGTTCACTGAAAGGCTGCTGGTTGCCACTGCATGTTACCTGTGCTGGTTTGAGGTCATCATTTTGCTAGCACATTAAAATGATTTGGGGTTTTAAAAAATAATTTTTATATTTTTATTTTTCCTAATCCAGGAAGCCTTCCAGTATTGGGAGATGAACTTGAACTCATCTCCTACAGTACTAAAAAATCTGAGTTTAGAAGCTTGTGTGTATTTATTTTTATAAGGTCATGTGAAGTGTCATTTTGGTTACATCTTTACATGACAGAAGACACCCTTAAACAACTCTTGCAACAAAACTCCATGTAACAAAGCCTGGTGCATGAAGAGGGAGTACTGAAGCTCTTCCATTAAGCCAAAAATATATTTTGGTGCAACAACCAACTTGTACATCCATGTACCACCCACCTCCTAAGTGAGCAGTTACATGAGCTGTGGCTTTTTGGAAGAGGCCAATAGATAAATGCAATATTTGCCAGCAATAATTGTTGATTGTGCCATCAGCTCAGCTCTGTGACAGATGAAGGTGTTGCTGTCTTAAGTGAGTTTTCAATGGAAACAGAGTAATTTGGCCCTTTTTTTGTAAAATCTGTTACTGAGTAGCAGATGGAGCAAAATAATCACACTGCATAAAAGATTTAGGTAGTTTTTCAATCCATGTCCCTTAGACTGCTCTTTGGGGTGATTTGGACCTAAGCTGCACTTTTTGATGCTGAGAAACCAAGACGTGGCATGCTGAAAGAGTGGAGCAGAACTTCCTTAACTTCTTCCTTGCATATACTTCCTTTCCAGCCCCTTTCTGAGATCTCCAAATCCTGGTGGTTTTCCTGTGCTTGGCATTTCTCATTTGGAGCTGGAAAGTGCACCAAAGCACAGTTAAGCATTTGAAACTGGACAAATTTGTGTCTTCAAAGACAAATCATCTCATTTGTTAATAGGAATGTCAATTAAACTGATTTGGACTTTGCCACTATCATCCTTAGTTCTGTTAACAGCTGATAAAGGAAGTATATGAAACTCACCCGTACTTCAGTTGAAATAATTAAAATCACACAAGTTCCTAGAGGAATTGTTTGATCTGTAAACTGAAATGTTGATGTGTGTGTCCTCCCTGTTTGCACATTTACACTGCTTTGTTTATATAACTCTTTTATTTCTGTATTAAAATCAGCTAGTACAAAGTTCATCTGCATAAATGAAAAATGATGCTAGTCTTTATTTTACCATCATTTGTTGTTATAAATATCTCAGTATCTTATATCCAGGTCAAGATGACAGAAGGGGTTTTCAAGATACTGTGAATTGTACCTTAGTAAATTTATGAAGAAGGGATGTGATATAGGAAACCTAATGGGAAATCACACATTAGGTCACAAAAGCTGCAGCTCTCTCTCTCACAGTGAATTCTAATCCCTGAATCACTATTTAAGGGTTCCCACAATGCAAGGATCCCTGAAATCCATGTGACGTGGCTGTCAAACTGCCTTCATTTCAGGCCTCAGATCATCTAAAGTGATCTTAAATCAAGGCCAGTTTACCTTTAAAAAAAAAGTCCCATGTTGTCATCTTCAGCAGCTGCTTAGAGCTGCCAATGTGCAGGGGCAGAGGGAGGAGGGAGAAGGAAGAAAACTGGGAAGGCAGAAGCTGAAGCAGCAGAGGACAGGAAGCATTTTATCCGTGCTGAGGTAAGGCTGCCTGCTTGGAAACACCAGTGTGGCGGGGACACAGGAGGATTTCCTCACCTTGGGACAGCTGGGAAGCCTCCAGCACAGGATTAATGCTGCTTTCCATAGGCAAACTCAGTGAGCTTGTGGTTTGGTGCTTCATTTTCTCACCAACGGTCTTGCTTGGCAAAGTGTCCTCCTTTTTTTCTGGCTCTGACTGGCGTTGCTTTTTCTCTGCAGGACTCTCTAGCTGAAGTCGAGGAGAAATACAAGAAGGCTATGGTGTCAAATGCTCAGCTGGACAATGAGAAAACCAATTTCATGTACCAAGTGGACACCCTGAAGGATGCACTCTTGGAGTTAGAGGAGCAGCTGGCAGAATCCAGGAGGCAATATGAAGAGAAAAGTAAAGTATGTAAACAGCTCTGGCATGGGGCATCACAGGGAGAGATGTGGGGGGGGGGCAGAGATCTGTGGGAGGAGGCAGCTAAATTATTATTCAAAATTTTGAACAAGTTGCTGGTTTAATAACTGCTAAGGCAAGTGGAATAGCAGCTTATTGTGTACTTGTGATCATACAGATGAGAATTTTCCCTAAGCCATTTCTGAAGAAGGGGAGAGATGTTACAGCTGGTTGATCTATTGACATTATCACATCTCCTTTTATATTCCATCTCTACAGTAAATTTGTAGGGTTTGTCCATAGCGACTACAGGAGCAGTTTTACACACAAAGGTGTCTCCAGGCAGCCTGTGGGAAAATTGTGCAGTTCAGGCAGCTCCATGGTTAAGTGTTGAATTAAATTTTATATTAACTCAGCAGTGGACAGTGATTTGGTGTTAAATTATATAATTGGGGTGTAAGTTTTCAGAACCACCTTCTTGTATTTTGAGGCATTTGACTACACCCCACTTCAAAACACAGTTCCTGAAAGATACAGTGTGGTTTTTAATTTTTATTTAAAAGTCCAGCTAACTTTCAGTACATGGCCATGTGGGAAGATTGGGTTAAATTCTCATCCATTCATCTACAGTACTGGAGTGTAAAAGCTCTTCAGCTCTTCAGCTTGTGAAATGGGCTAAATGATGTCTGTCACTTCTATATTTGGTGCAGTAATAGCATCTTGGAAAAAGGACAAACTCGATAAAAATTGTACTCTTGTGGGGTTGTGATTAGAGGGATAGTCAAGAATTATATTGCAGTAAGCATTTTCTTTGTGTTTGGGCTTATTTTCCCCTTTGTGATGGGATGCTATTTTTGATTAATAATAATCTTGTGAATATTTCATTATTCACAGGAATTTGAGAGGGAGAAGCACGCTCACAGCATATTGCAGTTTCAGTTCATGGAAATCAAAGAGGCTTTGAAGCAGAGAGAAGAAATGCTTGCAGTAAGTAACGTTTTCTTTTAATGGCTTCTTTGGTACATTCCCAGTTAGCAGTAGAATGGAGAACATGAGGCATGGAGAATTTTATCCCCTATTCAAGTTTCTCACCAGAAGAAATACCAGTGTTTCAGGTCAAACAGGTTCAGAGCTGACTAATGCAAACAGTACTTTCCTAAGTATTACCTTATTCTTCCTAAGTATTGCATTTTGGACAGCTTGGGGAGATGCAGAGGAAAAAAACAGAACTATGTAACTTGTTTTAAGTCATATTGTGGATAATGAGATTGTCTTCAGGAGAACTGGTTCAATTGGGATGTCAGAAACTATGCATTGTAGATACTCATTGACTTTAGCACCTCACTTTTTTCATTCTTTGGCATCACTACAATCTCGGCCTTCTTTGTTAACCTGTTACCTGCTTTCTGTCTTCTTGTTTTACTCCTGCCCCTCAGGAAATCCAACAGCTGCAACAGAAACAGCAGAGCTATGTCAGGGAAATCTCCGATCTTCAGGAGACAATAGAGTGGAAAGACAAAAAAATAGGGGTAGGACTTGTCGACTCCTGCAATGTGTTCAAAGTGGCACTGTCATCCTCCATCTGATCCTGCTTTTGTAAAACCCCATGGATAAAACCCTCCTTAGTGCCTTTGCTTGGTGTGGCTGTCCTGTGATGTTGCCAGTGAATTAGCAAATAGCAAGTTTTGTCTTTGGCCAGTTATCTTAAAATCCAAGGAATATGTAGCAGCTGGTCTGCTTTCAAACCAAGGGTAATTGATTTGCTGTGCTGCACCACTTGCATTTGCCATATGGGGAAAGGAAGTGCTATTTATAATGCAATTCCATCAGCACTGAGTTTTCGCTTATTCAGATTCAATCTGTGGACTGAGCAGAAACTGGAGTGGGATAAAGAGGTAACAGAGCTATTTATAGGCTGTTGGGATGAAAGTCTCCCTGGCTCCTCATCCCTTCCCAGCATCTCTTATCAAACCCACTCTGGTTTTCTTTTCCAGCTGAGCACTGAAAGGCTTCCTGAATAGAGTAGGAGAAAGACATCTGGCAGCTCGCCCATGTTTGTGATGTCCAATAATTTGCAGCAGCTCAAAAGTGAAAATTGTCTAATTTTTTTATAAATTTTCTATTTGTGCTTATATAGAAATACTGGGGAGCTCAGTAGCAAAATATGCACTTGCACATGGTGCATCCCAGACTAAGGATGACTTAATGGCAGCTTTCAAATTAATTAAAATGTAAAATAAAAAGACTCCTGAAATCCAGTGGGCCTACTTCCATGCTCTTCTGTTAACACATGGGGATGGCATGATGTCTTCAGTGTGCATGCTAAGCAATGTGGATATGGATTAGCTTGTCTAGCTGATAAGAATAAAAAGTGGACCCTCATTTGAAGGATCCCTAATGAAGAATTGGGCTCTGAATGTCTTCAGCAGGAATTCTTGGTTATTGAATGCGCTGTGCCTTTCTTGGATTTGAAGTTTCTCTCTTTGTATGCAAGCTCAGACCTTTAATCTGTAAACTCGACCTTTTTCATCTGTGCCCCACTGAATGTCTTAAATCTGCTCATTCTTGTCTACATTTGCTTTTCATGGCCTTTACTTATCTCCCTTCCTTTCTTCACATCTCCTCGCCCTCTGTCTGTGTTGGGAACTCAGGCACTAGAGAGGCAGAAAGATTTCTTTGATTCCATAAGGAGTGAGCGTGATGACCTTAGAGACGAAGTGGTTGTGCTGAAGGAGCAACTGAAGGTATGCAAAAGGAATAAAAGAAATTTAAATTCATCTGCTGACCCTTTCCCTCTGTACGTTTGGGCCAAAAAATTAAGTCTAGCTCAGTAGCAATAACTCAGTTTTCATGTTGCCTAAAAAGTGCCATTTCAGGGATTTTCTATATAAAGTCCTTTCGCCTACTATTGATTGTGAGTTCTTAGCTAGACTGGAGAATTAAGAAGTTATTTTTGTAGGAGACACTTCTCTGAGGAACATCTTATGCAGCAGATTTATGTTTAAAAAAAAAAAAAAGAGCTGGGATCACATGCTTTTTGTCAGAATGGCTGAACTGAGAACTGCAGTATCTGTTCTCCTTCCTGACTTCCAGCCATGTTTAATGGAATGACTGAAGCAATTGTTTATTCAGAGTATTTCTGACAAGAGCACTTGACAATCCTTCCCTTTCCGAGCAGCAGGCTCTAAAGCATTGCTTTTGCTTCCCACAGAAACATGGAATAATCCCAGACTCTGATGTAGCCACCAATGGGGAGACATCAGATGTTCTGGATAATGAAGGACACTTGGATTCTTCCCGAGCTGCTCCAGGCACAACTCAGGCATTAAAGACAGGAGGGGAGGGGATGCTAGGTAAGTGCTGTGTGTCCTTCCAGCCCCTCCTGCCTGTCTGTCCTTCATTCATCCACCTTTGCTTGGATGGGCAGTTGTTAGTGGGACAATTAACACACCAGCAGCATGCTCCTTGTCCAGTCACTCCCTGTGCATTTCCCTGCTTCGTGTTGATTATCACTCCCAGTGTGTCTGCAGTCTCCTCCAGGGACAGACTTCGCTTCCCCTTCAAGGTGACAAAGGATGGGAATACAAGTAGAACATTACAGATAAGTAGCAGCCATTCACATCACCACTTAAACCCTGAATTGGAAAATTGTCCCAGGATGATTCTGCTGTGCTCAGTATTTTTCAGCACATAGCTTAAATAATCAGGAAAAAAAGGCATTTTAGTTTTCTATAAAGAACTTGTATGTTGGTTCATTGATATCCTGAGAAATATGTCTGCTTGAACAACAGTGCTGGGCTCTGCCAAAGCACACCAAGGGATAAATTCTTTGTTCCTGGTATGCTGTGCTATTGAACAGTTAAAATTAACACCTCGGCATTTTGACTTGTTACATTAACACTTAAATTCAAAGCATATAATTGATGTGGACAGCGTTAGGAAGGAGAAATCTGGTTGGCAAAACCTCTTTATGCTTTTATGTGGTGAATGGCCATTTAGAGAACTGTTGTACTAGTGTAAGGAAGGAAAGGAATATTTTTGGTTTATTGGATTTTTTTGTTCTAAATGAACATACTAATAAATAGCTGCAGGCAGCCAATTGTTGCAAGTGCAAGTTCTCTTGCTTTGAGCTTTTGGCTGCTTTTTCCTCAGTTTCTGTGTGGAAACAATGTGGAACACCAAAAACCAAGGTAAGGGTGTATTTTTAAATGTAATATGTTTTCTACATCTCCTAATTCTGGGGTTTTTTTTCAGAATAGGTACAGCATAGACCCAAAAACTAACAACAAACACAAATGTTTTAATATCTGTTGCTTTTAAATATAAATTGAAGGAAAACTGTTACAACAAAAATAACCTTCAAAAAACCACACAAGTCCCCACCCTTTGGGTGGCTGAAATAAGGTGCACAGATTACCTGAGCTTTGGTCTGTGTTGGGAGGCCTGAACAGCCAAACCATTTGCTTGCCAATCAGATTTTACATTCAGTGTCTGTCGTGTGCACTGATGATACCTGTTTGAGATTTTAAAAGTAAAATATTACTGAATACTCCTTCATGATTCCATTATAATGGCATCAGACTCCTGCATGAACAGAGGGGTGTCAGGGTTAAAGTTGTAGAGAAAATTGCTGAGAAAAACCAGTCCTTAGAGGTACATCTGCAAGTATTGCTGTTAAATTGCACTGCTTCAACCAGTTGTTCTCCTCTACGAAAGCTGCCATTCCCACAGCCAAGAGCATAAATCTCCTCTTTTACAAAAACATGGGCCAGCACCAGATACTTCTTGCTTTGAGAGGGTGGTGGTGAGTTTCACTGATCAAACCCCCTGGATCCTTACTAATTCAATCGCTGCTTTGCCTCACGTAATTGGCAAAAGCTGATCTTTTATTAACCTGTTCTTCTCATTCTGTCTTTTGGGTTTTAAGTGGGGAGGTAAGTGCTGTGGTGTGGCCCCCTCAACTTTCTCAATGGTCTTTTAGGCAAAGCCAAGGAAGTGGAGATGAAAAATGAGATTTTGGAGGATGTGGGGAAAAGAGAAATCTTGCAGAATACTGAGCGTGAGGAACACAAAGAGGAGTCTGAGGAGGAGGAAGTACAGACATTACATGCTGCTGAAAGTGCAAAGGCAGAACAAATGGTTGAAGAACGGGACGCCCTGCCAACAGTGATGTTACCAGAGAGTAGGTTTGCAGAGCAAGGCCAAAGCCTCACAGATCCTGTGTCAGGGAGCACTTCTTCAAACACTGATAGTGACACAGATGGCTTGAGGAAGGTCACAGAGTCCATGGGCACAGCAGTCCAGCAGCCTGAGAGTACAGAGGCTGAACACCATGACTCAAGTGCAAGGACAAGCGAGAACTCGGAGCTGGGCTCTCTGCAAGGCCACCAGATTTTTGAGACTCCTCAGGGAATGCTTTGTGACTCAGGTACAGGGCAGGAACTGGGAGAAGCTGCCCCCAAGCAGGAGGAACAAGAGGATCTTAAAACCAGCCATGCCCTGAGTGATAATCAAATGGACAAAGAATCTGACAGTACAAGTGAGAGCAGTGAATTGGTTTCTAACCAGGCAGGGCTACCTGAGAGAGCAGTGGCAGGCTTGCTTAGGGAAGAGGGGAATGAGGAGAGTTCCACTCCAGAGGAACCGCAGCACTCAGAAGAAAGTGCTGAAAACAAGGTTGCAAATGTCTTGGAGGAAAAGTTTGTTGACTGCACTGATGGAAGAAGTGATAAAACCGCAGGTGACAGAGCTGAAGAAGAAGATGAGGTTCAGAACTCAGTTCAGGGTCAGCCAAAGGAAACTGAGTCTGTGGGTTTGGAGGAGACAGAGCTATGTGAAAGGGATGTCCCAGCAGAGCCACTTGAAAAGGAAGGTGAAGAACATCAGGCATTCATCCAAGCAGCTTCTTCAGAGGACAGTCCTTCAGCATTCCCAGAGGAACCAAGTACAGAAGGTAAAACTGAAGATGAAACTGCTACACCTGAGAAGGATGGACAGAAGGAAGAATTGATGGAAGAGGCAGAGAAGTGTTCAGGTTCTGCTGAAACAGGGAAGCAAGGTGTGGCACCTGTGGAGGCAGGAGGCTGCATTCCCGAGGGAAAGGGAAGTGAGCTGCAGCAGGCACAGCCAGGAACAGAGGTTGTGAGAGAGGTGACCACTCAGGAAACCCATTTAGACCTGAGTGTTTTAGATGATAAAATTAAGGAGTCAGAATTGGAAACACAGGATGAGGCTGGGGAAGAACAGGAAAGTAGGACAGAACGGGTAGAAGATTTGAATCCAAAGGCAGAGGCTCAAACAAGTCAGTGTAGTGAAGAAACAGCAGGTGGTACAGAAGGAGAGAAAAATGTTCCTTTAGAAGGTGAAGTGCAGACGGTGGTTAAACAAGTAGAAGGTGAATCTAAAGAGGAGTCAGGTGTAGGTGTTACAGTAACTACTGAAAACAAAGCCAGGAAAGAAACACTGAAAGAAAATGAACAAGAGTTAGAGCTTGCAGACCACCCTGGTGGGGAATTTGCTTCTGAGGAAGGTGCAAATAATGCCCTGGCACAGAAACCTGTGCAGGATGACAACAGTGAACAAATTAAACTGGAGAAAGGTGCAAGTAGTTCCCTGGTACAGAAACTTGTGCAGGATGAAAACATTAGTGAACAAGTTAAACTGGAGAACAGTGCAAATAATGCCCTGGCACAGAAACCTGTGCAGGATGACATTAGTGAACAAGTTAAACTGGAGGAAGGTGTAAATAATTCCCTGGCTCAGAAGCGTGTGCAGGATGAAAACATTAGTGAACAAGTTAAATTGGAGGAAGGTGCAAGTAATGCCCTGGCACAGAAGCCTGTGCAGGATGAAAACATTAATGAACAAGTTAAATTGGAGGACCAAGAAGAGGAAAGCCTGGAAGATGATGGTGATGCATTTGATTTTGATGAAGAGTCAAATCAAATACTAGAATCTGGTGAAATACGTGATGAAGAGCAAGCTGATACACAGGGAGAAGAAGGTGATGCTGCTGTTGGAAAAACTGCCCACACAGACAAGGCTGGAGAGGGAACAGACAAAATGGAAACCAAAGATGCCTTGACCAAAGGTGAAGTCTTGCAGCATAAAAAAGATGAGCCTGAAGAAACAGGCTGCTTTCAAGGGGAAGAGTCGGGAAAAACTGATGAGGAGGCTGATATGGAAGAAGATGAAATCAAAGTATCAGATTCTAGTAAAGTGGGAAAATTACAGGATCAAGATGTTTCAGAACAGGATTTGGAAAGAGCCTTCATTAAGAGGGCTGAAAGCAGGGAGGATTTGCAGGCTGGTAGAAGGAGTAAGGGTAGATCCAGAGATGACTGTACCATCTCCTGAGTTCAGAACCTCAGACCTACATGAGTTCCGTGCCCTGTGACCAGTTCCAGGACACAAACATGCACTTTGCACAAGACATCAGACCTTGGAATACTCTTAGAGCTTTGTCTTTGTAGGTAACTCATCATAAAGCATGGATGTGGCAATGATGAAAGTGTTAAGTTATTCGCTGTCATACCCAGCCACGGAAACCGTGAGTGGGTTTGGTTTTGCTGTGTCTCAGGTTGAGAGCTTATCACCCAATGAGGAAGCTTCACACCTTGACTGTTCAAGCTGTTATGCAATTAAAGTACCTCTAGTGTGGATAGCTGCTCCTGGGGAATTTCTATAGGATTTTTTTTATTCTAGCCTAGTTGATCAATATATTGAATGTACATTGGGCCTTTGTGAACGTATGCATGTTATGCTTACTTGTACTTAGATCTATAGCAAGTACATTAACTCTTCATGAAGGAACTCAGCAGATCAGCCACACTGATGGTGAAATTTCTTTCAGAATGATTAAATCCTATGAACCAATCTCTTCTTTTTAATATTGGAAAGAAAAGATATTTTCATTCCACTTTATGTGTATTCCTTATATGGTTGTATTTGAAAATATAGTTAGATCACTGTGAATCTGCTTAGTCTGAGCACTTTGGAAGAGCAATACACAGTTTGGAGAAAGTGCAACATACAGGTCTTAGTTTGCTGAAAGAAATAAATATATACATGTTTACTTCATCTAGGCACTTTGCACCACAATAGGCCTTTTACACCATGTCTCACATGGGGTTTTTATTTTTTCCAGAGAAAGTGTCAATACACACTGTAACGTGTGCTTAGGTTTGCTATCAAGTACTGTCTAGATATGAATATATAAAATATCTATTTTTCCAATAAGATTTTTGTTTAAAATTGCGTTTGCTTACTGCGTTATTTTTTTTTGCAAACTCTGATTCTGAAAGAATGTTTTTATCTCTAAAACAAATCTTACCTCTTCCCTTCTGGAAAGGATATAACTTTGCATGTCCTTACTCTTGCTGGATATCAGACCAAAGATGACTGTTGTTTTGTGTACTAGCCCCCTGTGCCTTTTGGAAAAGCTGGATTGCTTTGAATTGCTGGCATAAATTAGGCTTTTGGACTCCCTTGCTGTATTTCCTCTTGCATCTCTGCTAGTGCTTGGGAGGAAGAGCATGTTTTGCATATATAAATATTCATTTAAAGTGTTAAGCAATGAATGTCCCAAGGGAATGCAGATGGAGGGGGGGTGTGGGCTATGGAAGGCTGTATTTGTGTTGATGTTACAAAGTTGTGAGAGCACAGACAGACTGCAGAATTTGAAGATGTATATCAAAATGTACTGCTGTGTATAATTTAAATAAACATATTTTATACTTTAAAGTACCTGTCCAGAGCACTGTTTCTAAACCTGCATAAGGAGTTATTTAAACCTGTATCATTTCAACACCATTTTTCTGCAGCTTTTATTCAATTTATTGCCTTGTGCTACAGTAGCTACAAGAGCCATCTCCCTAGGACTGGGCAGCCTCGGGGTTTGAGCACCTTGAATATGTGATGGCACCTTAACTGTAGAGCTCTAACAGGTCTGTAGTCCTGTAACTCCTTTCATGTGGCTTCTCTCCAGCTTACAGCAGATCCACCGTGGTTTCTGTAAGTATTGGCAGCTGTTCCTGAATTTGCACTAAACCCAAAAAGTCATAGATCTTATAAGCATTTCTTATTAGCATGTAGCAGTGTTTATTTAAAGATTTTGTTCTGCTGTACTCTCAAAAATACTGTATGGTTTAATGTTGGAAGTGGGTTTTAATTGTTAAGTAGACTTAAACAGATCATTAAATGTTCTTACCAGGCTTCACCTGTATTGTGGATGGATCTGTCAGAGTTAAATTAGGCACATGCCATTATATCCTGTAGTTCTTATGAGTTCATTTCTGATTATCTGTAAGAGAATTCTTTCTTAAAGCCAAGTCACAGGAGCAGAAACACCTCCATTCTTACCTGCCCATGTACCAGCTTTGATCCCACTCCCAGTGTAAGTGGGAGCAAGGACATGGAGAGGCAGTGCAGAGCAGCTGGTATGCCAGAAATCCATCCGGGAATGTTGAAAATGAGTATGTGACCCAAGGATGAAACTTCTGTCTTTCAGAATAACCCCAAAGGCTTGCTGGGTTTTCTGGTCACCTAGTGGCACATAAATGCTGCAGCCCAGGCATGTGCATATCAGAGCTAGCCTGAAATGCTTTCAGAAGCACTATCTCAAGAAACTTACTTGACAAAAAAGGGGAAAAATAGTGAAAAGGTCTTGGTCAATATCTTCTTTACTATAGAAAAGAACAGTCCTCCTGTCCCCCTCAAAAACAGTACTGCAAGCTGTTTTCTTCCAAATCCTGTGCTGCCCCTGGCAGTGCCCCTCTTCTGAGCAAGACAGGAAGGCATTTTCTCATCATCCAAAATAAATGGAGAGATCTGGAGAAAGGAGTATTGCACAACCTGCTCTGACAGTTGGATTCTTGCAGGCTGTTCTGAATAGCTGCTTGGGGCTGGGATTTCATGGGATGTCTTTCCATCCTCCAAGAGCAGTTTATACCTTTCATTTACATCAGGGTTAGTTACTTCCCCGACCACACATCATGTAAATCATGCAGGTAAATCCAGCTGCTTCCCATCCTGTGCTCCTCTCCAAGTGGAAAGAGGATCTGTGGAGGATCTGTGGCTGATTTGGGAATGTTTGGTGGCACTGGAGCAGCACCTGAGTTAGCAATGCCTCGAGTCACCTGCAGTGAATGCCAAGGCAATGAGAACAGTCACTGGACTTAACAACCGTGGCAGAAGTCACTGGTGAGCACTGTCCTCACCCCTCTTTGTCCTGCTCCCTCACAGGCCCCATCTCTTCCTCAGTGCTCTGTTACCCTCCTTGGTGCGTGAAGGCCATGAACTGGTGCAGTGAGTACCCTGGGAATCACCTTTCCAAAGTTAAGTGAGGTGAATGGCACACTGATTATTCACTGTAGTATCTTTGTATGTGAAATAAGGATAATGACTGCTACAGATGAGAATTTTAATTAGCTGCTTCCTGTCCTGAATCAGTAGATTGCTCTTTCCTGCTCACCTGTTCTCAAGGTCCTCAGATCCCTTGATTTGTTGGAAAAATGTCTCCTAAATGCAAAATTACGGTGACCCTGCAGAGTAAGTTTTCTGTGTTAATGTGGGGGTTTAAGATAAGTGAAACCCAAGAGACCCTCATCTCTACAGGCAGAAAACTTTTTTATGTGGATGGCAATTTTAGCAAACTAATTTTTCCCCTAATCTGGTAAATCCTGCTGTCTGCATGTCCCAATGGGGAGCACAGATGAGAGAACTGAGGGTGAGATCAGACTTGAAGGTTCCTTCCAAAATGCATCCTTTTTGCAGGAAAGGGGGTCTGGGGAAGCCAATGTGCTTCCTCACTGGAAGCTGGAAGAGGTGTCCCTTCTTCAGGCAGGCAGGTTTCACCCCACAGCAGTAGCTGTGTTAATGGAAGTCACAGTTGAATTATTTTCAGAATCAAAATGGGTTACTTGGGCCCTTTGGAGTCAGTCAGTTTGGGCTAATTTTGTAGTGGCCTAAAGATTTCCTGCTTCGCCAGTGCACATTCTCTTTCCAATCCTTGCAATTCCATTTCTCAGTCTTTGCTGGCCTGTGAATCCCAACACAATCTCTTGAGTCCTCCAATCTCCTTGCTGTTCTTGCTTTCTTCATTGACCTTTATTTTTCTTCCACATCTTTAATCTTTTGCAGAATTTCTGTCTGAAGTTTTTTTTCCTTTCCATACAGATCTGTGAAATTGTTTTATTATTTTGAAGGGGTTTATACTTGTAAATATTGGTTATGGGTTACAAAAAAGCGGGTTTGTTTTTTTTGTTTGTTTTTTCACATCAGTGCTCAGGTGTAGCAATGTTGGGTGTGTTACAAATAGATGAAAAAAAAAGGATAGGACTTCAGGAGGTCCAGAATTGATCCATAGATCTGCTGAACTGGGATGTCACACTAAGATGGGGTTTGGGTATTGCATCAGAAGCCAAGGTAAAAGTTTAATTCCATGCTCTGGAATGGGACTGTGTGGGAGTGTGTATTCCCAGGAGGGGAATGACATACCACAATAATGGACTCTACATGTCTGCTGTACAGAGGGACTTCCACTGGGAAACCAGTTGTCACCATGATTTGATTCACTACAGACTCTTGATTCGTTTTAACTCCATGTGCTACCAAGAAAAAAGGGAGAGCCACAAGACTTTGGCCTGTTCGGGAGTTGTCAACAAAGAAGAAATGGTATTTTTAAAGCTCTTAAAAAACATTTAAGTCTGTCTATCAACAGAATTTACCTGGTAAAAGCCCACCGGGCTCTTACATGTAATTTACCTTGCTTTCCTGAAGTTTACAAAAAGATCTTTTTTCTTAAGTGACTTTTGGATTTTAGCCATTTAATCAGCAGGCAAGAACTCAACTGTGGAGTCGAGCTCCGTGGAGTTGGGCTCTGCGGTGCTGGCAAGGGAGGCCAGCTGAACAAACCTGCAGTGAGACCCAGCTGAGGTCAACAGATGCTCCTCTAATGAGTGTATTGGAATGTAATGTTCCAGTGTACTCCTCCTGAGGTGTACCTGGACAAACTGAGCTTGTTAATTAATGAGGTAATTTGGGTGGTAAGAAAGTGTGCTTTCACATTTTGCAGCCCTTAATGGGGAAGGAAAAAATGAAGTGATTTGGTTGCTTACTTTGTAGTTCTTTTTTCCAGTTCTCTCATTCTGTAGAGTGTACTTTATTAATGAAGGCTGCACATGCCCACGTGCTGATCTGTAGCACTTCCAAGTCCAAGTGTAGCACAACAGTTGGTGCATATTGTCCATTGGCTCTTGATGTCTGACCTGGAGAATTGACTCTGAAGAGAAAATAGAGTTTTACCAGACTGCTGCGTTCAAAACACAAATAATTTGATGGGAAATTTTTTCTGGTCATAACATTGTAACTAAAATGTCACTGCCATGTAAAAGAAGGGAAGAGTTAAAGTGCTGAGAATGTGCTTAGCTGTGATTATAGGTGTTTACAGTACTGCCATTGTGTTAAACTGTCAAGATTTGTGAGATTTTGTGTTGCAGTTGTGCTTGACCCTAGAGTTCTTGCATGCTAACCTAATGTAGAAGATTAGCCTCTTTGCATGCAGCTGGCTGCTGCTACTGCTGGGACAAGCATGTTCTGTGAGAATGCCATAACTGCCCTGGCTGCAGCCCCCTGCCAGCCCTGTCTGGGCCCCGTGTCCTGTGGTACGTGCCCTAACTCCCCCCATCAGTAGTCACTAACCTGAGCGGGTCAGCCACGTGTCTCAGATGCGCTCCCCGATGCGCTGCGCGAGCAATCAGCACTGAACTCTCCCCCTTTTCTCTTCCAGACAGGCTGAAAAAGCTCATTGATGAACGGGAGTCCTTGCTAGACCAGGTAATCACAGGGCAAGGGAAAAACAGTAAAGGATTAAGAAAATCAAAATAGCCCCAACACAAGGTGTAGAGCAGCAGTGCTGTTGTCTGGTTGCTCTTGTCTGAGGACTCGCTGCCTTGCTGGCCACTCTGTTCTTCCTTCAAAATATTCCTGCTGTGTGTTAACTCAGGATACATGGAAGATATGACCCAGCGTGCCTGTTACTTCTGAGTAATAATCCTTCAGATTGTCCAAGCCTAAGGGAAAAACAGGCATGGCGCAGAAACTGTAGAAGCAAATTTTCTTTCCAACAGCAAGCCCTTCCCTTTGCGGGGTCTGTAGGTAATGGGCCATTTGGAAGGGTTTGTTGGAGGAACTGCAGATGGGTAAAGAGCAATTAAAGGAATTATTGTGGATACCATGGTGTTCCGTGGTGGCTATAAAGCTTATTCAGAAAACTTCAGCTGATCTGTTACCCTGCAGGACACTCTGAGCTCTCATTTATGCTCATGACCTTGGCCTCGAGACTTGCACACAACCAAATGCAGTTTAGGGAGTTTTAAAGAATGTTTTACATGAATGTGCCTTTTACATGAATGATTTATGGCTTTTCTAACAAACCAGTCATCTTTCCCATTATTTTGGTCCTGTACTTGCACATAAGCACTGATGTGTAAAATACCGTGAGTCATTTACCAAAAGAATTTCTGGGACGTCATTTTGTAACAAAAGATTTTCTGGAATTCAGGTTTAAAAAATATATAATTTGATTTATAATACCGGAGTGAATTTGAGCCCTAATCTCCCTTAGTGATTTTAATAACTATTTTGTATCCTTCAGATTAAAAAATTAAAGGGACAACTGGAAGAAAAGCAAAGGAATGGCAAGATGGAAAATACACAGTCAGAAGATGAAGTTCTGGAAAACGGGACAGATATGCATATGATGGACCTCCAAAGTGAGCTGTATTTTGATTTTAAGAGAATTTTGTGCCCTGCATGCAACTCAGAAGATGTATCTGTACAATAATAACCACATGGCTCTGAGTAAGAATTAGCTTTCAGTTCCAAGGGAGCTTCGGTCTGGGAGCAGCCATGCACCTCTACAGAGGTGAGGGAATCAGGAGCCTTTGTCTAGGATTGCAGTTGGAATTCTCTATTATTGCTCCTCAGCAGAGCTGGGGTGAGTTCAGGTTAATTCTGCCTTCAGAGTGGTTGGCAGGGAATCAGACAGGACTGGGAATGCTGCCTCTCTGCTGGGCACTTTCTGAGAGAACTTCTCTCCTGCTGCCCCACGTAGATCCCCGATGCATGGAAATTTTATGACAGACTTGTTAGAAACTGTTTGCACTTGTTCTGACATCTGTGATAAATCTGCAATTCTTTTAGGAGATGCCAACAGACAGATCAGTGATCTCAAATTTAAACTAGCAAAGTCTGAGCAAGAGATAACAGCATTGGAGCAGAATGTAAGTTTTTGCTTGTTCTGTTTGTTCAAGCATGGTGAGAACACAAAGAGAAAGTGTATTTTGATAAATGAAATTATGTTCACTGTGATTTTCCCTTAAAACAAGAAACGGGAGTCTTGGAGCAGAAGGGCTACTATGACATTTACGTATGGGGAAGAAGGAATTTATTATTGCTCTGTACTTAAGGAAGAATGGTCAAATACAAAAGTACCTGATACACTCTGCTGAACGCTTCCTTATGCCTAGCTGTCAACAGGTTTAAATGGCTCCCAGCATGTGATGTGGTAGAGATGGATTTCATACACAGCAGTTCCATTTTTATTGTTTGCTCTTGTCCAGAGCACATCAGCAATGCTCTTGCTATAAGAGAAATTTAGTCAGTGCACTGTATTTTTTTGTTGCGGGAAGCATATTAAATATGGATATGTGTAAAAGGTTGGGAGTAAGTTACTGTTGCCAGGCTTCCTTGGTGTATGTTTTTTTTCCCTGAAAATATGCCTTTATTTTATCAAAGAGGAGTTAGGATCTCTCTCATTATTCCTTGAGTACCAGTGGAAGAGTAAAGCTTCAGAGTAACTTCTTGGTCCAGCTTCTAATTCCCAGCCTTTGCCTTCACCTCAGGTAATACGGCTGGAAGGCCAGGTAGCCCGATACAAAACTGCTGCTGAAAATGCTGAGCGAGTAGAAGATGAACTGAAGGCAGAGAAACGCAAACTGCAGAGAGAGGTAACTCCACCTGCGAGCTGTCACGGGTCAGTCTGCTCCACGTGGGGCTGATTCAGGGGAGGAACCACCCTTCTTGGCACAGCAAGGAATAAACATCTAATTTCTTTATTGCTTTAGTTACACCTTCTAAATGTGCAACCAACTTTTCAGCACTCACACTGGTCAGTCACGGCTGTGAGCTCCCACTGCCTTTTCACCATTGCTTCCTAACCTGACTTGCTAAAGGGAAGTGCATTGCTCTTTGTGAGCCTGTTTTCCTTGCTCTGCCAATCTGTTCACTCCTGTTTGGGGTAGTGTGGCTGTCCACAGGCTCTGTCCATGCCTCTGTCTCTTAGAGCCTCAATACCTTTATCAGATTCTCTCATACTGCCTCCTGAGGTGTTTCTTTGATTTTTTTTTCAGTGTGGCTCCTTGCTTGTTCTAAATACTCCTTCTCCTCTGCTGCCTCTAAATATTGCTCTGTGCAGTCCGCCTCTCTCTCCCTACCCTGATCCCATGGTGGGTTTTACAGGAAACTGAGGCTCCAAGTCTACAGCTGTGGATATAGTTCTGGGAGCCAGAAACATAAAAGCTGAGCAGTGAGACAGGTGCATGTCACCCAGAGCCTCATGCCTCTGGATTGAGGGAAATTCTGTGATTCTCTGGGAATCTCCTGTTCCCCAGGAGTAACCTTGTGTTCATGCTGACTGCCTCAAGACACACGGTTCCATCAAGCCAAATCCAGACTTGGGAGACCACATTTCTTCTTAACTTGGACTTCTTTGCTCAACATTCTGTAAATACCGTGGGTTCTTGGCAGTGTGCTTAAACACCTGTGTGTGTGGCCTTCGAAGGAGTTTAACTCTGCTAAGGGAATTTTCAACCGCTTTATGTTTTAAGTTAATATGGTCAGTTAGTGTTGGTAACTACAAACCTTGCTTAGCCTTTGGAAAGGGGTAACACGGTGAAAGTTAACGGGTTTTTTCTGCTTCCTTCAGCTTCGTTCAGCGCTGGATAAAACCGAGGAGCTGGAGGTCAGCAACGGCCACCTGGTGAAGCGGCTGGAGAAGATGAAGGCCAACCGGAGCGCTCTGCTATCCCAGCAATAGCCACCCCCCCAGGAAACCACCCCTGCTCGGAACCGGAACGCTGCTGCAGCCGCTTCTGTGTCCTGCTTCCCGGGATGCTTCGTGTCATTGCCTTGTGAGACCAGGCCACCCCAACACCTGCCCCGTGCCTCCCCGCCGGGTCTCTCCGCGCAGATCCAAGCCTGCTGCACTACATCCATATGAGGAGCTGATCCGAGAGGCTGTGCCTGCGGGAGCCCTTCCACGCCGAGCTCTGGGGACATTTGAAGTACAACACATAAAGAAGCACATGGAATTCTCCATCCAGAGGGCACAGCAGCCATTTATTGCCATTTAAAATGGCACTCAAAGAAAACACTTTTGACTGGAATTTTGTGTCTTGCTGATAATTTTAAAACAAACACTGTAAGTTTGGGACTTTTCTCATGACAGTATCTGTAATTTAGTGACTACGGTAGAGTTATTCATAGTAGGTTTTTCATTTACAAATCACTGTGGAACCACAAGCCATTACAAAGCAAAACTCCTTCAGTGGAAACCATGGAAGAAGATGGTCTTGGAAGCAAAAGTGACCTTAAATGACTTTGCCAATAAAACAAATGTGTTTGGAGGGATTTTTGCACCAGTAGAATCATGAGACTCTTTTATTTCAGGGTAAATAGGCAATAGCTTCATTGACTTTTCAATTTTTATTTGTATTATTTAATCCCTGTTCTTGGAGTTGAAGTAAATGACTTTTAAAGAATGTAAGGTTGCATTAATAAACCAGCACAAAGCAGTGTTTTCAGAAATGGTGGGGTTTGCACTTAGATCACTCTCTTTGGTGCATTTATCAAAGCATCATTTGCTTAAACAAAATACGTAACGGGATTTTTACATCAGAAACTATCTACTGGTCCATGACCTACTAGGAAACAACGCCGCTACAAAATACAAGTCTGATTTTTAAAAGAGTAACTGATAAGTAAAGCACTTTAGAAAATATTACTGCCTATGGGTTTTCTACAGCTACGGAAGTAGCGAGTTATTTCCTCCTAAGATCGCTGCGAAGGTTTTCCACTTCTCATGCAGAACAGCGTAACCAGTCGAGATGTTGCAGGCAATTCTTGTGTGAGCAAACATGGCACACGACTGGCACTACAGCTCTGGTTTATTGGAACTCATTCTGAATGTAACTACTCAAAGGAGAGCAGCAGCTGCCCGAGGAATAAAGCTGCCCATCCCACCTCAGCCCTAACAGGAAAGCCAGTCCCTCTGGGATCTGCTCAAGCAGTGAAGCAGCATCTCCGGCCCCACGGGAGCGACCGTGGCTGCCTCAAGAGGTTCTGCCAAGCCAAATCCAGACCCAGGAGATCACATTTCTTCCTAACTTGGTCTTTAGAGCCTGTGATCTGGGTCTTTCCCTGGCCTCCTCCTTGCAGACGGGAGGTTAGAGTAGGAATCGCTGCTATTCTCAACACAAGGGGATCGCTGGCATCTTCCTCAAGCACCTTCTCCAGTTAAATAAACCAAAATCACTGTCTGAATGTGTTTCTCTGGTTTGGCTAGGAAACAACACCCTCGTCTTCATCTCTTCCAAGTGCACAAGGAAATTTAGGAATAAAGTACTGAAAATTATTATTCCAGGAAAAGGATGAAAAAGGCTTTTTTTTTGTGCCCCTGGGGAATTAAGTATGTCCTTGTTGATGAAATGTGGTGAAACATGGGGATGGAAGGAATCTTTTTAAATTAAATTTCCACTCCAGTTAGGGCTTTGGTTTCTTTTTTTTTTTTAATTGTTTTTGAGAGGAACATTCAGGTGCAGAGCCACGTTTCTTGTGGAATACCTCAAAATGGCTGTGGATACCAATTTACAATTTTCTGTGCTTGACTTGTGTAATTTCTGGTGTACAAAGTCTCGGGGGCCTAAAAAATGAGCTAAGGGATTTTCAGAACGCAA
Source organism: Eopsaltria australis (assembly GCA_034509425.1). Classification (NCBI taxonomy): domain Eukaryota; kingdom Metazoa; phylum Chordata; class Aves; order Passeriformes; family Petroicidae; genus Eopsaltria; species Eopsaltria australis. The sequence goes on from JAVTVJ010010752.1 coordinate 287,281, forward strand.
ACAAACATGCTAAATACAACATCTTACCAATGGTAAGGTACGTGATTGCCACCAGCCGTCTTCTCACTTGTGGCAGCAGTGAAAGCTGCCTCTCCTGGCAAGGCTCAGGAGAAACAACCCAGCAACCAAGCGTTTGTCCAAAAGGCAAAAAAATAACTTTATTAATCAAAAAGGGATGTGTTTATCATTTCGAAGTAGATTTCATCTCGCACCCCATAAGCATCGACCTCATGATGGAAATCAGATGTGTATTTCAACCTGGATATGCTCTTAGTAGAAACATTTGTGTGTGATAAAGTAGGTGAATGTCGAAGTCACATTTTCCGCTCCTCCTCCCCTAACCTTCAGTATGACTTAGCGTTAGAATAAGGGAAGAAAAAGAACTGGTTGGTTTACTGCAAACTGTTCTATGTTTTTTCTGTGAAGAATGTACAACAACAGGGCTTTGAATGGTGATAACAGCACATGTCCCAGTCCTTTTGTTTGAGCTCCAAATGAGAGCACCTTGGCACCCTGAGAGCGGGGCCGAGGTGGTGGCAACCGGGCAAGGAACAGCTCCTGGAGGAACCAGGATGGGTTTTCCTAGAACTTCTGTTTCAATTTGTTATCCTCCATTTTATTTTCAAATGTTAAATGATTTTTGTCATTTGCAAATGGAATGTTACCCAAAATGTTTTTGTTTTGGATTTTTTTCCCAATCACTCTGTTAGGAGATGTGAGCGTGGAAAAGGAAATTCATTATGAGCAGAACTCGCCAATAAAATGTCACTTGTTTGGGTAGTTTTTATGGAGTGGTCTGTCCATGCTAATGTTACAAGTTCTCTTGGAAAATACAGGCTTTTGAGGCGATATGGGTGTAACAGCTCACTTCCCTTTTTAACACGTTGCTGCAGGATCACACAAAACATGAGCAACACCAGCTGGAAAATGTATAAATTCAGGGCTTGTGTGACTGAGGGCACTGGCGTGAGACATACCTCCAAATATCAACATTTTTAGTGACAGGCTGCACATACACCTCCAAATCTTGACATTTTAATGGCCAGGTGCACTTGGGGAGGGGGAGGAAAGGGACTGAGCTGCATCAGGACAAATTTGAATGGTGTTGCTAATTGGATTCATTCTCCACTTGTATTTGTGGTGAACATAGAGGTAACCCACACAGTAGCTTTCCCTGGAAGAATCCTTCGCCTCACAAAGACCCTTTCACAACAGAAAGCAGGTTGGTTCATCAGAAAGATGTTATTTTATTATTAAATGTCCTCTTGCCCTGATGTGTTGCCAGAGCAGTCACTTACATGAAAGAGACCAAGGAGGAGGAGGGTAGTGCTTGGCTTGGCTTTAGATGCTCTAAACCATCTTATGTCTTTGGAGGTAAGTTTCAGGCAGCTGAGTGATGTTTTACACCCTTTATTACGATCTTTACACATACGCAAAGGAAAAAGCAGAGCCCCTTGTACAAGTAATGTGTACCTGTGTGGCAGGTAGGTTTGTCTGTGCTCCTGTAACGCACTCCTTCAGGCTGAAAACTTTCAGGTAGGTTTTAATGTGCGCCAGGGGAGGTTTGAGCTGGATGTTAGGAAAAGTTCTTCCTCCAAAGGGTGGTGGGGGACTGAACAGGCTTTCCAGGGAATGGTCAGGGCCCCAAAGCAGAGCTCAAGGAGCTGCCAGAGTTCGGACAATGCTCCCAGGCACAGGGTGGGATTGTTGGTGTGTCAGGGCCGGGGGTTGGACTCCATGACCCTTGTGGGTCCATTGCAGCTCAGGATATTCAGTGATTCTGTACAAGGGCTGTTGCGCTTCCTCCCCGCCGGCTGCGCTTTGGCCTGTCAGTGCTCGGAGCCGGAGAGTCCTGAGGGCAGAGAGGAGACCGTGAAGGGAGAGAAGGGACCGTGAGGGGAGAGCCGTGAGGGGACACGGTGGTTCTGCTTTTGAGGGGACACCGGCTCTGAGGGGACACGGCAGCACCGCCTTTGAGGGGATACAGCGGTACCGTCCCTGAGCGGACATAGCGGTAGCGGCTCTGAAGGGATAGGGCAGCTCCACCTTTGAGAGGATATGGCAGTACCAGCTCTAAGGGGACACGGCGGTACTGCCTCTGAGAGGATATGGCGGTATTGGCTTTGAGGGGACAAGGTGTTCCTGTCTCTGAGGGGATATGGCAGTAGGGATATGGCAGTACCGGCTCTGAGGGGACACAGCGGTACTGATTCGGGGGGGATGTGGCAGTAGCGGCTCTGAGGGGACACAGCGACGGCGCTACTGTCTCTGAAGGGATGTGGCACTACCGGCTCTGAGGGGACACAGCCACCTATGAGCAGATATGGCCGTACCGTCTCTGAGGGAAGAGCAGAGGAGGCGCACGCGCCGAGAGCGGGCTCCGCGTCGGCCAATCAGGCGTCGGAGCGCTCCCGCCGCAGCCAATGGGCGCGGGGCGCGGCGGCGGGTGTGCGGCGCGCGCGTGCGGGGCCGTGAGGCGCGGGCTGGCGGTGACGGGAGCGGGGCCGGGGCTGCGCCAGTCGGGCCGGGGCGCTTCGTGCGGGCAGCGGCACCGCGGCTCGGCCCGCCCTGGAGCCGCGCTGGAGCCGCGGTGAGACGCCGTTCTACCGCCTGAGGGTTTGCCCTGGGGCTTCCCCGCCCTCAGCCGGCGCTGCGGCGGCGACGGGCTCGGCTGTGGTTCGGCGCTTGGCTGTGTCGCTAGCAGCGACAGGAAGGTTATTGTACCTTATGTGGGGCGTGGAGGTGTTTTGGGTCTTGTTCTCGAGGGAGAAGTGAGGAGGAAAAGTCACTTTTCTGTGATAATAATGTGATTTTGTACAGACATTTGGGGTATGCTTTGGCAGCGCTCGGCTTTTTAATTCCACAGAGTTGCTCAAAGCTTCAGTTAAGGGGTGAAGGTAAAATGAATGTAGTAAAAAAAAAAAGATAACGTTTTTGAGGCAAAGAAAAGTGTAGAAGTGTATAATTAAACTATGGAAGTGTTCAAGACCAGGTTGGATGGGGCTTGGAGCAGCCTGGGAGGGCGGAAGGCTTGAATATTTGAACATTTGGATATTAATCCTTAGTGCCCCTCTCCGGGGAAGGGCTGTCAGAGACAGTGACTAAAATTGGGATGTGTCATTTAAGTAGTTCACAAAGCAGACATAATTGAGAGATACGGCTAATGTTTTTATGTATTGTCAGAAGTTTCTGAGGGAAGGCAGGGAAGAACTGTCATTATTTTTAAGAAACAAGCTTCACAAAGAGCATCTTCCATCCCTGCACGCTTTCTCTCTGCTTTTTGTCGGTGTTTGTTTCGGAGCTGGGTTTGCTGCAAGCTCAGAGCAGGCGTATTGCTTCGGTCTGGTGAATTGTGCAGCTTCCTTCTATTGCTAAATGACTTTCCTGTGTTCCTTTGCAACTCTCTGTTGTAAAGGTTCCCTAAAGATTTAGGTTTTCTTACAGTTTTGTCATTGGTAATAATTACTTAAGGCTTCCACTGAATTAAGAGGAATATGCTTTCATTTCCCCCTTGCCTAACACCTAAGGGGTTTGTAGTTTTTGGGACGCACAGACCTCGAGGTTCACCTCTTCCTTTATATAAATAGCCTTTATTTGACCACTTTGTATACTGTATGATGTAAATAGCTCCCTGTGTATCAACAGGGATTCCACCAACTCAGAAATGTGTTCTTGGGGTTTCTTTAGGAACCTACTGTAGAATTTCTGACTGCTCTAGTAGCATGCAGTAGGTGAAAATAGGATGGTTAATTTAATGTATTTTTTTTGTCCTTTTGCATACCATGGAGCATCTTGAGCTTCTCTTAATTTTTATTAAGGTGGGAAGAGCCAAAGCAGTGACTTTGAGAGGTTGCAGAGGAAGGGAGTTGTGTGGATTCCTGAGGAGGAGGAGAGTGTGTTGGCACCATGGAAGTGGAGAAGAGCAGCAGAAGGAGCTGCTTCACTCAGACCTCTTGTTTGGGGGAAGATTTAGGTGAAGACTCCCAGCTGGAATATCTCAGTGCTTACGAGGAGTATGAGGAGGATAAGAACAACTCGAGCGAGTTCTCTGAGCAGGGGGAGATTGGAGAGGTGAAGGACACGCCCCTGACAGGTGACAAGGTGCCACCCCAGATCGCTGCAGGGGAAGAAGAGTCTGGACAGAGTGACAGACCCACCCAGAGCGTGGCAGTGAAGCCAGACTTGCCTTTCCTTCCACCCAGGGAAAAGGCCCAACTCTGCAAACATGCAGAGCTCTCTGATTCCAGCAGCTGTGAAAAACCTGTGGTGTGCACACGTGGTACCAGCAACGCTGACAGCACCACAGAGGATGCTGGATCCCAGCTGCCAGTCCCTGAAATCCTCCCTGGCAAGAATCCTGGTGCTGGCACAGAAGCTGCAGAGAAATCCTGTGGTGGGACCCCAGGCTCTGTGAAGCCAGAGTGTGGTGAAGCCCTGAGCAGTGTTCCTGGGGTCTCTGCAGCTGTGCAGGCTCTGGATGCCGGCTCTGATTCCAGAGCTGGCTCCTCAGTGAGCAGAAGCAGCAGTGCCCAGGTCTGCCTCTGCTCCAGGGCAGTGAACACAGAGGTCACCATGATGAACAAAACTCCTCCTGTGGGGTGGCTGGGCCAAACCTCTGTGGATGCTGCTTCCAACCCAGAATGGTCCTTCACAGCTCGGAGCCCACACCTGCAGGTGATTGATACAAAACAAGAAGGGCCACCAAACTAGTTTGATAGATAGAACTTTTTTAAACTTTATTTGACTTGTCTGCATGCATGGATGTTAATCTGTAACTTTTGACCTTTTTTATTTTTTTTTTTTTTTTTTTTTTGGAAAGCAGGAATCAAAAGATCATCTGCGTATCTGTGATGGGAAGACAGGCATGGACAGGTGGGTTAGGAATTCTTGGTTTTGGAATTTGAGATTCTGGATAAGAGGTTTTTTCATGATTGAAAGGTTGTCTGTGGCTTGGCAAAACTGGTGGTATTAAAAGCTTGCTGGGCAGCAGTTTCTGCTACAGGTGAGAAGAGTGAGCTGAAGACCTCCTGAAGCTGAACAAAGACCAAAGCAGCCTTATTCTGCAGTGGCAGACTTCCAGAGATCCTTTCCAACCTAAATTATTCCATGGCTATGGAAACAAAATAAGGGCATTTGCAGATCCACAGTGTTGCTAAGTTTTGTTTTGTTCTTAAGACTTCACTTTTCGGATAGAAATTATAATGGTGCTTGTGCAGTTCCCCCCTCTCAGATAAAACTGACTGTAATGCTGCTGTTAATCATTACTGTGGGCTAAACAGGATTTTCCTTAAATCATATCAGAAGTAGCTCCTGGCAGGCTCCTTGCTTCAAAATAAAACACCACAAAGGTAAACAGAACCTTGAATCCCTGGAATCAACATTCTGTTACTATTATTTTACAGGCCAGAACAGCCCAACAAGCAAACTGGGAAGAATTCTGCATCAGGCTGCTGTCAGAACGTCCTACAGAGAGCGACTGAGGCAGAGCTGCAGCTCCTGGCCGTCCACTACAAGATGTGCTACCAGCACTGCATGAAGGTTTACGAGCTGGCCTTGCAGGAAAACACCTATTTTGGGAGGCACGTGTTTAATGTCCTTTAAAATGAAATGGATAACATGGATAATGGCAAAAAGTGCTAAATGGCACTGGTAGACTCTGTCCATAGCTTCTAGGAGTGTTTATAATGAGTGTTGTCATCCAGAGGGACCCCCAAGTCTTACTTCCAGCCTTAATATTGTTTTGTAGCATTCACAGTCCCAAAATCGAGTTTTTCCCCAGGAATAAAACCCAAATGATGCACAATACAGTTGTTCATTCATGTTCTGATAAAATGTCGAGGAATCTTTAAGCCGTTTAAAATCTTTGGCCATTTCCAGAAGCTGTGAAATCAATGGAATGTCTGTCTAAGTTGGTGTTGCTTTCTTACCCGTATTTTAACAGACGGAACACACTCAGTGACGAAAGGACTGAGTTACATTCATCTCTCCTGTCGGTTCTGCATAAGCTGGACAGTAATTACAGCAACATGAAAATGAAAATAAACATGGGCATGCCTTTAAATGAGCTACCACCACTGTCAGTTGAGCTGAAGTTTTCCCCAATCTCTTCCTTTTACGTCCCCTCCAAGGTAATTTCTTAATTGTTTTATGTTTTTAATATAAATTGTTATCTTCACAAAATTAAGATAAACCTTTCTCTTTTTTTGTCAGTTTTTCAGAAAGAGTCTTTACTCTGAGTAAGTAGCTTTCATTTGTTGTTGTACTTACTAAATTAAATGAGGAATGAGTTTATAAGATACTAAGCCTGTAATTTCTTTATTTCAGGATGTATCTTGTTTATTCAGGCTGTTTAGTTGAAAGATCAGCATTTCCCAGGGGTACAGAGATTTTATTTTAAGGGCAGTTTTCCTCTGTAGTGTTCCAGTATGCAAACCAGGGAGTGTCTTTATTATCTTTATAGTAAAAGTTTTCAATTTACAGGTAATTTTCCTGGTTCCCTGCTTTCACTACTAAAAATCTCCAGTTATAATGGCACCTCTCTTAAAAACCAAGCAACCAAAAAAAAAAAAAAACCACAAAAACCCAAAAATACTTTGCTGCCAGCAGAGATAATATTAAGCATATAGGTAATATTAAGAGATAATATGAAGCTGTTCTGCTAAGATTATGATTCAGATATGAAGAATTAGAGAAAAATAACTTCATATTTCAGGCAGGTACATGATAGAACATATTCAGGAACCACATCCAGTGATTTTCTGTAAGTGGAGGTGAAAACAAATTTGGCAGTGAGATTTTACTGGAGTGGGTAAACTGCTAGAGACTGTTTGAAATTTCCTGTTAAGCATGAGTGAAGTTAATCAAGAAAAAGTAAAGGCAATTAGTTTATTTGTAAATAATTAGTTAAAGTTACACAGATATTTCAAATGCTAAGAAATACATCAGAACATCACACAGAAAGCTATTCAGATATAATGAAAAAAGCCAAGATTTATTAAGTATATTTATTTCACTGTGAGCTTTTGGAAATACTTAAACTACTGTAGAACTTAAAATTGTTGTCCCATATTTTATATGAAATTCTGGGATGTGTTTTAGTGCTCTTTCAGGTGAAGGGAAAGCTGACTTTGAAGAACCAAAACAGCAACAAAAGGGGATTTCATTCAATATGGTAGGGAATTCTTCACTGCTTGGTTTTGGAGATGTTAATGTTGAGGAGCATTTTCTCCTTTTAGATACCTGCAAATGCAATCAGAGTCTTCAGGGCTCTCAGCCTGGGATCCTCTGCCACTAATTGCAGATGCAGCTCAGATGTTCACAATTTTAATTGCCCTTTCAAAATAAAATAATTTGGGGGTTCTTGAGGATGATCAGCAGGTTAACTTTTTAAAATTCACCTCCTTCATGGGCTGATATTCTGAAAAATAACTTGTAATCAGGTGGAAGTGCTGTGATGTAACTGAGACCTGTTTGTAGGACAAGTCACAGACTGATGCTGGTCACCGAGGTGACTCTGCTTCCCCTGAGACATGCGAAGAACAACCCAAAGATCAGGCTGTGGAACGTGGTGAGTGTAAGAATAATCTCTTGTTTGTGAGCCAAGTTTTTGGGGGAGGAAACAACCCTTGTGTAAAACATTTATAAGGTATAGCACAGCTGTTCTTTCTGAAATGGAATGCTTATACATCAGCTGTTAAAATTTATTGATAAGTAATAAGTAAGCTCTGTATTATTATTATTTACATCTTAAATAAAAATTTCTGCTTAAATTAGAATTCCAAAGTGGTAAGTGTCACCTCTTTGAAATGTATCACCAAGAGATGTAGGTATCTGGAATCCTCTTCAGCACAGAAATCTGATATTCATTTATGTAGCATACCATGGTTTGAATTTTAACACACTGAATTTTATCCCACCTGCCAAGGCCGTGTGAAAAATGAGGAGGGGAGTGAGTATTGGTTTGATGCTAAGGAAGACTTGTCAGTGGCAGATATTTCAGTAATGTGCAAAGAAATGAAAAAGCAACAAGGAAAACAAGACTCCATTGATTCAAAAGGTAAAGTCATGTGCTTTAAGCTGATATACCAAATAATGGTGTTTATTATTGGAGTACTCTGTTCCTTCTCCAGGCATAAGTAAACTTGGAAAAAATGCCAGCTGGGTTTTCAAACTTACTTTCTCATTCACTAGGAGTGAATCCTCGTACTCAGATGTTATCATCCATCCATGTTTTTCCTTGAAAACTTTACCTAGAGTGCTTAAAAAACTCAGATTAGTATTATTCTCAGGACACTCACTTTCTGTTAGAAGATGATCTTCTTCCCCTTAGTTTGTTTTAAGGTTTTCTCTAGGCTTTCCAAAATCTGCAGAGAAGATGTCAGCTCAAGAAGAGTTCGTAACCCTTTGCTTTCTTACATTTATTATTAGAAGTGAAGACAGTGGGGAGTGGCAATAAACATTCTTCTGTTCATCTTGGTGACCCAAAACCCTCAGTGCCTGAGGTAGGTCTGTCCTTAATTACTTTATAGTAAGAATTTCTTGCCTCTTTAAGGCTTCTTTCATACTCCACATTTACTACCAAAGTGCCCTGATCTGAAATCATCTACTCAAGAGCTGGCATATTCTTTGCTTGGAGATAATAAAAGGTAAGTAATTATTACTAACACTCTTTTATACAGCAGACTAAGAGGCTGAAATCTTCCTGTCTCATAATATTTAATATATAGAAAATTATGTTATGATAGGAAAAGGCGATATATATTGGTAATAAATTTCTGACATGTGGCAGAAGAGTGAAAGCACCATTCTTTTGCCCCTGCATAAAACTGTGGTACTCCAGCTGAGCTGTTTTTTCTTAATCCTAGGACAGTTCAGAATTTACCCATTTGCACTAGATTTTTCATCTTGTAATACCTTTTTTTAATGTAAATGTCATGTGGTTTTATACAGGAAAGATTCTGGGGTAATGGATGGGAAAGAAACTCTTGGATTTTTTTTAGCATAAATCTAAGAATTTTCTATATACAAACATCGTGTTTTATATTGGCTCACCTCGGTCCTTGGAGATTGAAGGGCAATTTAGTAATTGCTGGTGTTGTTCTCATTAACCACACAGATTTGCTGTCTTTGGGGACTTCCCTTTAAACACGCTGGTGCTTTGGGAAATGGTAATTGGATTGAATTTAAAGTAGCAGGAATAAGATGAGCTTTAACATGCCTTCCAACCCAAACCATTCGGTGGGTCTAGTATTTTATATTTATTACCAGGGAAGAGATGTTGTATTACCTGTACAATGCTTAACCCTTTCATCTTTTTCCTTATTTTGGTGCAATTCCAGGATCCTGCGGAAAACTCCCTGAAGAAAACATCCACTTGTTCCTCTGTTAATCCATCTGGTGTCTTTGTTTCTCCTTACGCACTGAACCTGAGCAGCTTTACCAAGTTATGGAAGAGGCTTCAAGAAAGGCACCCAGAGTTTAGCAGGTGGGATGTTTGGGTTTCTTTTCAGCCCTGATTTGCAATGGAGCCAATGTCCATGGTGACTGAGTGCTAAATGTGTTGCACAAAACATGATGTAGTAAACAGTTATTTCTTTTATCCCCTCAGAGAAGAAATTGTGGAGGCTGTGCAGGAGGTAAGGAAAATGAACAAAGGAGTCCTGAGTGGCTTGGCCATCAGCTCTATTGAGGAGAAGACCTCTGCCATTCTGAGGAGATCTCTGCGCTGTGCTGGGAAGGAGAAGCACTGAAAAAGGTGAATGTTCCAGCCTACAGGGGAATAAACCCACCTGAGTTCATGTAGCTCTGCAGCTTGATTGGATTAATTTAGCCTAAAGCCCTGCAGAAGGCACCAGGACGAATCCACTGGTTTGTAAGGACTGGGAGCTGTTAGAAGGCTGGCTCTGTGCACGCTATAAAACTTGGTGTGCTGGTTAATTACTGAGGTGCTTCACTGACGAGCTTTGTGGAGGGCACTGTCACATATGCTCGGTACAAAGCTGACACCTAATGGCCAAGCCTTGTGTAGCCTCTCATAAGGAAATCCCAGCACTGGCTCATTTCTGACTCAAAACACTGATTTCTGTCTGGTGTTTGAGGGCCAGCTGTGGGCTGGAAATCTGACAGACTCAGTGTCTTGTGGTTTTCTCACACTGACCCCTTTGCCAGGATCGTGTGGCACTGCAGGAAGCTGCAGTGCTGAAACCACAGCCCAGAATTCCAGGGATCTGTTCATCCTTGGTTTGGTGCTCTGCTTGCTTTAGGCACCTCCTAGAAGTGCCACTACTGCAGTAAATCTCCTGACTGACTTTCACAGGACTGCAGATAGGGACAGAAACTCATCCCCCCAAAAGAATAAAATCTTATGCTTGGAAGCATTTTCAGTCAGTAAGGTTTTAACAGCCTCAAAATGTGTTGTGCTTTCCTTGTGGAGTGATTATTTGGTTTTTAAATGTTGTGTGGGCTCTGCAGTCTTAATTGTTCCTATTACAGTATTTTTTTCCTGTTGTTTGTGAGGGAGCTGATTTTTATTTTCATCGTGAGGGAGGTGTGAAATAGCCAAGTCATTAGTAAGTAAAGGGTAGAGAAAGAATCCCTGTATTCCATAGGAAGGAGCAAGTATGTGATACATTTAAGAGAAGGTGATTCTGCTCAAAGCTCGCCTTTACTAACTCAATCTTTGTTGTACTTTGTTCTAGATCCTGCTGGAAACAGCAGCCTTGTTTACTGTCAATAAAGGTTAAAATTTGTTCTTTAAAAAGTCGGGCCAATGCTGTGCTGTTTTCAGACCTCTTCTGCCCCCTCTCCCTGCGGCAGAGCTGCTGTCAGAGCCTGGCTTTGTGCTGTGCCTGTGGTCCTGGTGCTGCAGCTGAGGCCTCAGTTTTGGTGTCTCCTGCTCTGTCAGGATGGAAGCAGCCCCAGGCTTTGCTCTGCCACGTCCTTACCAACAGCTGTTGCCGTTTCTGTTCCCTGGCCTTGGCTCTGTAAGTAGGCAGGTGTTAATAGTTCAGGAAGAGCTGTCTGGCTGTCCTCTGTTCCTCTTGGAAAAGCAGAAGTGTGCACGATGTGAAAGGCTCGAGATAGCACACTGGTGTTCCTTCACATTTCCTTTTTTATTGGTCTTCTCCCTTTGAAAGGGTGAGCTGACTTAAAGCGTGAGAGAAGTGATTTGTGGGGCCGTGACCTCGCTGCAGGCAGGGTCCTCCCCTGCTCCCAAGGGCGTATCGTGCTCCGGAGCCCTGGAGGAGCCCAGGCAGGCTCAGGCACAGCTCGGGAACGAGCTGCAGGTGGAGCTGTAGGAGCTCAGGAACGATGTTACGTTCGAATCAAAAATAAAAAGAGGAAGCGACAGAACGTCTCTTCTTAACATCGCATGTGTATGTTCAACACTAGAAAGGGGGAAGGCAGGATTTTTAGCTAGGCAGAAATTCCCTCGGTGGAGATGGAAGCGGGGCTGAGGAAAGCGCATGAGGAAGAAGGACTTCTCCGTGCTTTCCTTCGGAAGTGTTCGCTCCCTTTGCCGCTGCTCTGGGCTGCGCCGAGGAGAGGGCGATAAGGACAGCCTGCGCTCCATCCCGCCCCGGAGCGCTTCCCCCGCCCAGGGAGCGGGGCCGGGCCCGCCCCTCTCGCAGCGCCGCGGGCGCGGAGCCCGCCCGGGCCCGGGAGCGGAGCCGCTCCTGCCGCGGGGCCATGGCCCTGCTCCCGCGGCGCTTCCTCTGCTTCGTCCTGGGTAAGTGCGGCCGCCGCGACACAAATTCCCGGGGGCGGCGGACGAGGCTCCCCGGGATTCCCCTGTGCAGCCCCGGCCGCCTCCTCCGCGGCTTCACCGCTCTCGCTGACTCCCGGGGAGGCTCCAGCTTGGCTTCGTTGGCGACACAGCAGTAGGGAGTCAAAAGGAGAAATGATTCCAGGGCGTTGGGACGCGGTGAAACATCGCGCTTGGCCTCAGGAGCAGTGAGGTGCTGACGCTCTAGGATACAGCCTGCTTTGTTTGGGGTTCCCTGCTTGCTAGGTGAGATGGACTGAGGCGAGTTGTGCCTCCCGTCCGTACCTTTTGTTGCAAATGTTTAATTACTGCCGTTGGAGTCTGTGTCTTCCCATTGCTGAGCCGCAGGGAACCGGAGGCAGCCAGAAGTGCCCCTTCAAACAGCTGAGGTTGGATGTTCTGGGGTTTAGCGGTGATGGGGTTGGAAATGCTTTGGTTGTGTGGTTGTTTCCATGGGATGCAACGTGCCTCGGTTTCTTTGCTGCTGCTGGAATTCTGGTGCAACAGGTCGAGATTTGTGCCGTGCTCGTCACCTGTGTGCCCACAGCAAAAGCTCGGGGGGTTATTGGTGCTGTGTAGAAGTGTGTTTATTTAGGGTACTCCAAAAGGGAAAAACCGCACACCCTTGTCCTAACGCTGATCTAACGCAAAATCAAAGCGCTCCTTGAAGAAGCACAAATCTCTCCTCCTTTGCCTGCCTTCCCCTGTGCTGGTTTTCTCCCCCAAGCCCTGGTGAATAATGCATCGAACCGTGCTGCACGTAATGTGCTTATCTGTACCATGTAATTAATTGTGCACTGCTCCTCGGCTGTGCAGGGGCAGGAGCAGCCTGTGCCCTTGGACGAGGCACATTTCCCCTGCTGGCTTGCAGGGAAAGGCTGCATGTCCCTGGCTGCAGAACCCTGGGCAAGGTGCACCAACTCCTGCTACCTAGGATTTCTCTCTGCTCTGCTTTTCCCAGCCCCTGTCTCCTTTTCCTGCCTCTCCCTTCTCTTGGTTGGGAAGCTGTAACTTTTAAAAGTAGTCCAGGCACTCCAGGCTGCTCCTTTCCATCTCCAGTGGGTTTGGGAGCAGCAGGATGCTGCCTCTTGTGTGAATCAGGTGCCCAGTGGCAGCTAATCTTGGTGCTGTGGATGTGTTTCTCACTACATTCTCCTCTTGGGATTTTTTATTTTGAGCACATTTAACAAAAAGACCCACCCTTTTTATGCCTTTCTGCTTTTACAGGCCTGCACACAGTCAGGGCTGCACTGAAATTGCAAGTGGCAACTGACTGCCCTGGAATCACGGTGGAGTCTTGAATTTTGAGGTCACTGATGCTTCTGAGGAAGCAGGTGTTTTAAAGTGAGATTTTTTTTTTTTTTAAAGGGAAGGGTCTGAAGGAAAAACCTTTCTCTTAAAGCTCCAGCTTTAAGTAAGTTCACAAATGGCTGCAGACTTTAAAAAGCAGTGGTAGTCAGGGAATCAACCATCCTAAAAACCCCAGCCACATTCAGCAAGCCAGGGATCCAGCTGTAGCCCAAGGTAACCACTTCCATTAAGGTAATACGAGGCTTTTCCTGGTTTTTGGCTGCAGCTTCCTGTGGAGGCTGCTCGGGGAGGAGGGGATGAGCCAGGCTCTTGCTGTTACTGGGGCAGTGACGATTGGCACCACACACAGCTCTGTGCTGTATTTTGGTGTTTAAGGGCAGTGCTGGGCTGCTTGGATTTCTTTTGGGTGTAGATAACTATTACTGTAAGAGGCATTTGCAAATAATGTCAGTAAAACATTAATATCTCCTTGTTTCCCTGCATCTTCTGTCTCTGCTGTACAGCACTGTGTTTGCATAGTCTACAGAAAATTATTCTTTCTTAAAAACAAAACTTGGGCACTGTTTATGACCTTTCCTGGAAAACAGGAATTAAAGTCTTTTGTGTCTTCTCTCAGCCCAGAGCACACTCGGTGATCCCTGCCACTGATTTCAGTTTGAGTGCCTCCTTTATAAACAGCTAAAGTTTCCCATTGAAGTCGAATGTAAGGATGAAGCTTTTCTGGAAAAATCCCCCTCAATATGTAGAGAGTGCCCTGTTGGAAATCCCTGACAATAAAGCAAAACATTCCTCCTCCTTTCCAGAGCATCTCGGGCTTGGAGAGGACCCGAAACTTCCTATGCGTTAAAGGAAAAGCATGTGAATAGGGACAACAAAATCGCCTCCACCCTGTAATTTCTTGTACTGCTCCCATACATATCAGTTGTTTTCCTACAGAAACCAGTGGTGGATGGATTTGTCGGGCTGGCTGAAGGCTGTGTGATCTGGCCAGGAAGCCTCTTGGCTTTGAGAAATAGGATTGCATTTATTAACTCTGAGACGATGCTGAATTTAAGAGCTGTGAAGCACCGGCGCCGTAACCTCCCATCCGTGCCGACCTGGGAGGCTGAGGGTAATGAAAATACAAATGCCATGACCTGGATGGAATGAAATGAGAGACCTCATAATGGCTAAAGATGGACTTGGCATCCTTCACGTTTCCACAGGGCTGGAAATCGACTTTGGGGTTATGGCAGAGTTGAGGGAGGTCTTGGAAAGCCGCGGGTGGGAATCGGGCTACTGCTGTGCTCTGGCAAGCTCGTTCTGCCTCCCTGGCTGGATGCAAAGTCTGGCTGTGTCATTCTTTGGGGAAGGTTTGGGGCAGGTTTGGGCCCCAAAACCATGGTTGTGGTCACAGACCCTGTGCCAAGCAAGGACTAAAAACACCACTGAGTTGGAGAGAGAGGAACATTAAAAGCCCATTAGAGGGGAAATGCAGCGTTTCAGCTCATATAGCCAAATGCCTTTGTCTCCTCTAAAATACAGCCATGGCTGGGGTTTGCCAGGTCAGTTCCTGCTGTAGGTGGGTGATTACCAGGGAATTTTGGTCCGTGTCTGTCGTTGTGCTGCCTGCTGAGCTGGCTGCTTTTATTCATCAAATCCACTAATTAAGCTGTCTCGTGGTTCTGGTCCCTTGTGTCTGTGCTTCTTACAGCATGAGCTTTTGGGGATCTGAAAACACATCCTGCCACCTCAGGGAAGCAGCCGGGGTGAAAAACCCCTGATTTCAGCCAAGAGTGATCCCCCTGGGCTTCCCTGCATCCTTTGGGTAACATTTGCTGGGAGAGCAGCAGCACTGTGTGTGGGTGAGTTGCAGAGAGGTGCAAAATCTGTGTGCTGTTCAGCTGGAAGGAAGGCAAACCACACCGAGAAGTCTCCTTTGAAAAGGAAAATAAATGATTCCTGTGATTCCTGGGCTGCTCACGTGGCTCAGCAGCAGGTTTTAGTCTGGAAACTCTGTGTTGAAAGTATTTAGTGAAGCTGCTGTTGTGTGCAGCCTGTGATGGGTGCACCAGTGTGACAGGATATTTATTTTGGTTTTCTCCCTAACAAATTTTTATATTTACTCATTATGTGCTTCTTCATGGCTAATCTGTTAGATGGCCCAGGCAGTGATTTTTTTATCTTGAAGGTAATTCAATAAAATGCTTGATAGTCCCATGTAGCAGCAAATCTGTGTTTAACACACGTTGAAACCTGAACCAGCAGGCTCACAATGTGTTGTCTCCAAACCAGTGCCAGGCACTTTTAACCTTGGTGTTGCTTTTCCTTGTTCTTATTTTAGCCTCAATCAACTGAAATAGCTGAAGGAAAAAATAATCCCAGGGGTGGAAGGAGAGTACATTTGCCTATAGCACATTCCTGAGACCTGGAGTGTGGTGGCTGCTCGTTTCTTGCTGGCTCTGTGCAACAGGGCCAGCCTGGCTTTGAGACTGAGTCGTCATCTGTGGCATCCAGTGCTTTGTTGATGTTTTAAAAATAACTCTAAACCTGGCTCTGACGCTGGGTTAAGGTGTTGGGATGGCAATGTTGAACACACAGCCCTCCCTGGGAAGGCAGGAGGGATGTGGCTGGTTCCCTTCAGCCCCTGGACTCAGGGTGCACAGAATCCAGTGGGGATCCCTCCTTTCTTCCACCCCTTGATGGTGGCCATGGCCAGAGATGATTTGAACTCGGGGTGGATGAAGTCAGGGCTGTACAGACATTGCCAGTGCCTGTTTAAAGCCTGTGGGTTTCCTCCATTGATTCAATCAAGAACTATTTTCCAAAAGACCCCGCTATTTATCAAGGATATAATTATCTTTATAGCTAACAGCTCATGGCAGATTTTTCCCTCCCCTGATATGCAGTCAGCCAGCAGTTGGATTTCAGTATGCCTTGCTTTTGATTTCATTTCTCCTTCCTCCTTGGCTGCTGTTGATTTTATTTTACCTAGTGAGTGAATTTTGGTGGGGAAATAAAAGTATTTGTCATTCTGTCCTCTGCAGAATCAAGTCTAGGGACATATGAGAGAAGTCCCATTCCTGGAAATGTGCTTGGCAGCCTCTGATGGATAGCAAGAACACAACATAACTTGTGCTAAGACAGGTGGGAAACTGAGGCAAGGAGAGAAAGACCCTGGTCCAATTCCTTAGAGCAGCCTATTTCAGTGTATTTAGTAGTTAATATTATTTAACACTAATGCTTTATGGCAAAAAGTCAACCCCTTGTGACCCAGCTAAGCAGGACTGCCCTGCGCTGGGCTACACAAATTTTTATTTTGCATTTTCATTTTAATCCCACGTTCTGCATCTTACAGGAGCTGTTCTGTGGAATCTTGTATTGGAATGGTGTTAAATTACCTTCCAATGGGGGTTTTGTAGGTGCCTCATGAAATACTGGACTTGAAAGAGGAATAGCACAGTGCAGTGGTACCTCTGAGCCCCCAAAAGCCCCCAGACAGGCTTTGCTTTCAGGCAGCTGGTTCCTACCTCAGCTTCAACCAATAATTCCCTGGCAGTTATTTTTAGGCAGTTTATTTTGTGCCCTCTTATGGTGCTTCAAGTAGCTATAGAATGGCAACAAAAACTCAAGTATCCCCATCGCAGCAAAAAGTAAATGCCTACAAATCATCCAAGCACCAGCTTGAGGGATAAATCACTTCCTTCCTTTGCAGGCACAACAGGATGCCAAATTTAAAACCTGGGAGATCCTTTTGGGTTTCATGATGATGTTCAGCTGTATGCAAAATACCTCATTAATACTGGCTGGGATAAAAAGCAGCTTTCTCTTTATATTGCTTAGTGTAGTAAAATGAAGGGAATAATCGTTCCAGGAGCAGGGATGAAGCCCCCCTTTGCTACACTGAGTTAATAAAGATTAAAGGCCTTTAGGGTGTGGGTGCACTTCTCCTTAATATGAAAAAGTGGCTTGTGGGAGGGCTCTTCAGGCCCACCACATCTTGAGCTGCATTCCCAAAGAGGTGCAAACCTTTGGCCACTTTGGAAGCTTTCCCCACAGCCAGGTCGCTAACAGGAGCCTGTCCCCAGCTTGGCTGAGCAGGGGCTGACTTTCTCTGCTTGCTGTGGATCCAGTGTCCACTCTTTCCCAGGCCAGCAGGATGTTCCAGTGCACTTCAGCCCTGGCTCCTCCTGCCATGGACTGTATCCTAACCCTGCCTCTCTTCATTTTAACTTTTTCCCCTGCCGTGAGATGTTTTCCCCCTCTCATCTTGGGTGACTTCTCCCCCATCCAAGTTTCCTCGAGTCCTTTTGTGGCTTTGTGGTAGTGAAGGTGTTGGGCAGGCAGAATTTGGGATGAGCTCTCCATCTGGGGAGCTCCAGCAGGGCTCTGTCCCCGTGTCCGTGCCATGCTTGGACTGCTCTGTTTGAGCAGTAGCTGTGTGGTTTCCTTCTGCTGCTCCATCTGCAGCCCCCTGGAGCAGAGGGCAGGCAGGGACTGGGGATCCTCCTCTTCTCCCAAGTGAGCGTTGGCAGCCTGTTGAAGACATCCTGGGATCAGCCTTCAGATCTCCCCCCACCTCCCAGCATCTGCCCTGCCTCCAAAATCCTCACTGTGCCAGCATTCAGCGGTGCGTTGGAAAATCCCCTCTCTCTTTTAGCACATAAAAGCCCCCAAATCCCATGAATTCCCTTTTGATTTACATCCTGAGTGGCTGTGTTGGGAGAGAAAGTGCTGCAGGTTAAGGACAGTGCCACACCGGTGGCAGGGGCGGCAGAAGCTGCTTGGTTTGGGGACCTGAGGATGCTGCTGAAGCATCCATGAGTGGGTTTGAGATGGGATGATCCCGTGCAGGTCTCTGTCTTCACCATGATCACCTGCAGGGCTTGGACCCCTCCATCCATCTCCATTCCCAAGCTGCTGCACAGCCCCTAGAGGCACTGCAGGATCCCAGCCCCTGTGCAAATCCCGGATGGAAATAGCCCTGCCGGGGCTCAGGTTTCGGCTGAGTGCGTGGGCACAGCCCAGGTTGTCAGCAAGGGGAGCTGCAAGCAGCTGGCTCCTGAGGAAGGCACAGTGCTGGGCCAGCCACGCTGCTGTCCTGAACCCCAGTACCTGCAGTTTTCTGTCCAAAAAAGTGTCGCAGCTAAACAGCAGCTTAGTTTTTCCCTGGTGAGCCAAGGCTGTTAGGATGCTCTGAAGCCTCTGCTGAGCTGGTGGCTGCCAGAAGCAACCCCAGTGGAAGATGTTTTTAAGCAGAGGTTACTAGACCATTCCCAGGCTTCTGCAGATGCTGGAACAGCCAAATTTGCCATTTTTGTGGCTGCAAACTGGGGTGTTTTTCATGCTCATCTTCTGCCTCCTGCCCCATGTCCTCTCCCCACCTTCCTGTGAGTGTTTTATTCTGCAGCCAGAACCACAAGGTTTGTTCTCAACAAAACAGCAAAACCACCACCTTGAAGAGGAGAGGAAGACAGTCCATTTCCATCTGGGGCTTGTTGAGAGCACTGATTTCACAGGGGAGGTCTGAGAATTTGGGAGAAGCCCAGGGGAAGATACTGGGATGTTTGTTCTCAGAGCCCAGAGCTTTGCTGGTGCCACATGTGCCAGTGCCAGTCCTGCTGTCTCTTGGCAGTTATCTGCCTTCTTTGGGTTTCAGCTTTTGGATGAGTATCTGCCTGTTTCTTGCTCTTTGCTATGAAGCCCTGAACAGTTTCCCCCAAAAAATCCTGACAGTCCAGCTGCATGGTCTGGTGAACTCTCCGCTTGGGTTGTCAAACAGTTTCATCCTTCACCCAGCACCATCAGGGGTACTTGTAAAAATGCCTGGGGAACAGGAACATCCCATGCTGTGCCAGTCTGAAATTCCCAAATCTGTTCTCAGGCTCCACAGTCCTGCCTGCCTCATTTCCCTGTGGGGTTGGTTGCACATCCCAGCAAGATGAGCCCAAGAATTCCTGGAACACTGAGGAGAAGAAGGCCAGAAACCAGGGAGTTGTGCAGAGGGATGCAGATGTGAAATACAGGATGTTTCTTGCAGAGAAAGCTTGGGGATTTTTGCTGGTGAACCATCACTGTGACAAATGTGTGGGCTCACAGCAGTGGCTGGAGGAGGGGGTGGTGTCCCCAGAGCTGTTTCTGGGGGGGGTGGCTCCGAGCTCTTGGTCCAGGCTCCAGCTCCAGGAAGTGCAGTGTAGGAAAGTCCAGCTGTCTTCCCAAAATTTTTGTAACAATTCAGGACCAACACTGTTTTTCTGCTGAAATAAATGTGTGACGGGCTTTTTGCAGCTAACCCTCAGTAAGCTGAGTCCTGGTGGGTGCTTGCTGGGACTCTCCAGGACATCAATCCCAGGGCATTGATGAGGACCTGGAATGCCTGCAAAAACCACACTTCAATCACGTCCTCCAAACCACCGCTCTCCAGGTGTTTCCTGTGAGGAGACAAACAAGGATCCTTAATACTGCATCTTTTAACAGGCAATCAGGGCTCTCAGCAGGGAAGGTTGTTCATCAACAATTCTCATGATAGGAAAAGAGGGAATGGCTTCCCACTGCCAGAGGGCAGGGTTAGATGGGATATTGGGAAGGAGTTCTTCCCTGTGAGGGTGGGGAGGCCCTTGCATAGCTTGCCCAGAGAAGTTGGGGCTGCCCCTGGATCCCTGGAAGTGTCCAAGGACAGGCTGGATGGGGCTTGGAGCAACCTGAGATAGTGGAAGCTGTCCCTGCCCATGGCAGGGGGTGGAATTGGACAAACCTGAAGGTCCTTTCCAACCCAAACCATTCCAGGACTGTATGATTCTCCATGTCTGTGTGGTACCTAAAGACCAAGCAGGGTTTTGGAGGTACAGTATGGCTCCAGTGGGATGCTCCTGGAGGATCACTGCATTCCTGCAACTCTAAATGCCATTTTTCCTGAGGGAATGCCAGCCATGGGGACCTGTGAGAGGGGAGCTCTTTGGAGGCAGCTCAGCCCTGGTACAGTTGAGTTTTGGAGCTCAGTTATTCCGCCTTCCCAAATGCATGCTGCTGAGTACAGAGCCGTGACTGCTCTGGAGCTCAGTTATTTACAGCTCACTGCAGCTGACTTACACCATCTCCATCAGCAGGGCTGAGTGCAGAAGGAAAACCTTCTGGAATGAGAGCCAGGAGATACAAAAATCCCTCCCTGCTTCCCCCCTGCCCTGTTTTTACAAGCCCCGAGCCTGTCCCAGTCTGACATGGGGTTGGGGGAAAATCTGTGAAGCAGCAGGGATCTGTGAAGTGAGGTGGGAGCCATGTGGAAATGTGGCAGGAGCTTCTCACTTTGACCTTAAAATGTGCAATTACAGCTGAAGTCAGTTCTCCCCATCAGCTGAAAACAAAAGAGCTTTTTTCGCCTCGCTGTGCCCAGCTCCATCCTTGCAGCATTGATACATCATGCCCTGCTGGGCCTCGCTCCTCTCGGGTGTGAAACAAAGAGCCCTTCACCGTGTCCAAAATCAGATGTCCTTGGAAAAGGTCACTGGCTGATGGCTCTGGTTTCCCCAGTCCCTGGGGCAGAGGGATTCGCAGGCAGAGCCCATGTGTAGGGGTGGGAGATGCAGTGGGAGAGGCATCTTCCAGCAGCAGGTCTTGGTGGATCAGGCAGAGCTCCTGGGGAGCACTGAGGAGCTGCCAGGAGGGACAGCAAGGTGCTCACCTGCCTCTGAAGGACTTCCAGAGCTGCATCTTCTGAGCTGCTGTGATTGGCAAGTCCTTAAAGCCCCACAGGGTTTGGTTTTCACCTGGTTTCAGTTGTTTTTTTTTCTTTTAATAGTAAGACTGATTTTCATGCTGGCTACCAGCTATCCGTGGCTTCCTGCTACTTGCAGTCAGTTTGTGGTTCTCAGTTGCTTCCTCCCTGTGGTTTATTCAGTGTTTCTCCTCTTTCCACTCAAGGTTAAGGTGTTTTCCTCCAGGTTCATTCTGCATGAGCAGCTGTGTGGTTATCAGGAAGCATTTAGGCATCCCTAAGGATAGTTGTGGCACAGCTTGTCCCCGGGCTCATCCTCAGTGAGAGTGGGGGGGAGCCAAGCCCTCCAAAATGCAGCCTGGCCATGCTTGGTTAACTTCTGCTTCTCTCTCTCCTTGTGCTGCATCGCTGCTGAATTTCCTCAAGTGGCTTTGTCTTCCTTAATTTCTCTCCATGCTTTGCATGTCTCACTCTTTTCTTCCTGTCTCAGTTTCCTCCTCTGCTCCTCAATCCCCTTGGCTGCTCATCCTGCTGCTTTTTAATCCGTTCTCCTCTTCTGCTCCCCCTTGTCCTTTTGCTGTGGTCTCCTGCTCTGCACCTGACACATTCCCCAGCAGCATTTTCTCTGCAAGCTGCTTGTCCAGACAAGTGATGGCTGTGATATTTGCAGGGCACTTGTCCTTCACAGTCCAGTGCATGGATGTCACCCAGGGGTGGATGCTGGTGCTCGCTCAGCCGTGTCTCTCCTTCACTTGACTCACCCAGACTGAAGGGATGGGAGAGGGAGAAAAGCCTCCTGGCCATCAATCATCCTTGACCCTGCCTGGACTGATATTTGCAGTCCAGGCCTCATGTAAAATTATTGTATCTTTTCTTCTCCTCCTCCTCCTCCTTCTTCTTCTCTTGGTGCTTTGCTTTAGGATGTCAAGCCCTCCCATCTGGTTATCAGTTGGGGAGAGCTTGGGATTTTGATAAACTCAATTTTATTATTGCAACAATCAAGGTTTAACGCTTTTCTTGGCTCAGTGACTCCCATGGTTTTATCTCAAGTCAGGCCAAAGTGGCTGCTGCTGTTGGAGGCAGCGTGGGAGCCCTGCACCCATCCAGGAACGTCGGCCAAGGCTCTGGGGGCCCTTCCCACCCAAATTCCCAGCAGGTCCTGACTTCCCACCTGTTGCCGTAGGATGCGGGTACCTGAGTGCTCCAAGGATTTTGGAGGCTGCAGAGGGATGGTGTCCCTTGGTCACTAAATAAACAGCTCAGTTCTGTTGTGTTAAAAAAATCAGATAAAAATAAAGCATGGAGTTATTCACACGTAGCAAAAAATAGATCTGGTATGTGGTGCCTGCCTGCAATGCACTCCAGGAGCTGCAAAGGCACTAGCTGGCACTCTGGGACCAAGGGAAAGCTATTATTTATAGCCAGGCTCACTAAATTATTCCCCCAAAGGATTTTTTTCCCCTTCCCTTTGTAGCATCACTGTCCTTCCCCTTTCCCCTCACCAGCAGCATTGCAGTGATTGTGCATGAGGCTGTGAGCAGCACCTTTTTCTCGCCTGTTTTTAAAGCAGTTGAAGGGACAGGTTCCCAGGAGGGAATTCAATCAGCACTGTGCAGCTTGGGCTGGATTTGATGGATTTCCCTGTGTCTGTCCCTGTTGTCCATCAGAGGTGGGTATTTGTTCCCAAATGTCCTTGGAACAGGAGTGGCACTGTGTGGGACTGTGCAGGTCATTTTTCAGGGGTCAACAGCAGGGATCTCTCTCATTCCCCAGCTTCCCTCACACCCTTACTTGTTTTTTAAGCCCCAAACCTGGACATTTGAAGTCCAAAGGCATTTCAGGCAATCGGCAGAGAGTAAACCCTCATCCTTACTAATTTATGAGTTACCTGGCATGTCCTGAATAACTGATAGCTCAGCCCCTGGGAGGGTGCAGGGTCCCAGGTGTGTGAGGAGAAGGAGGTTTTGAAGAGCTGGGTGTCAGCTGTGCTTTGGCAGGTCTGTGAAGCTGTGTGGGGACAGGGGCTGTGGCTCTGCTGTGACCCCCCCAGCAGAGGCTGACGCTGGTGGCCCTGGCCTGTCTTGCAGCCCAGCACTTCATCGCAGCCACGGCATGCCAGGAGGCCGACTACGGCTGGATGATCCGGCACTACTGCCTCAAGCAGTTCCAGCTCAGCATGGAGGGCATCGGGCAGCGCCTCTGGTGTGACTGGGACGAGACTGTGGGGTAAGTGAGCTCCTCTGCTCCTCCCTCTCATCCTGCTCCTGGCTGTGGTTTTGGGGTGGGCGGGTGTCAGCGCTGGGGTTTGTGTCATGGGGGGAAAACACCCTGATCTCACTCTGCTTTGCTGCTCTGTCCCTGCTGGGTCCCCGAGGGGTTTCTCCAGCCTGGTCTCATACGGAGGGCTTGGAGGGGAGAGCAGTGGATGTTGTCTACCCAGACTTCAGTGAGGTTTTTAGCCCTGTCTCCTGTAAGATCCCGACAAATTTGTGCTGGATGAGGTGGGTTGGGAACTGTCGGAACAGCCAGGCCTGGGGGTGTTGATCACTGGCCAAACAGTGGTTGGAGCACCTAGGGGTGTATCCCAGGAGTCAACACTGTCCTGCTTAACCTCTTCATTAGTGGTGTGGGTGATGGGACTGAGTGTAAACCCCAGCACCTCAGATGACACCAAACTGGGAGGGTGGGTGACACACCAGAGGGTTGTGCTGCTGTGCACAGGGACCTTGACAAGCTGGGAACCTCCTCAAGTTCAGCAAGGGGAAGGGCAAAGTCCTGCACCTGAGGAGGAACAGCCCCAGGCACCAGGACATGCTGGGGCTGCCCAGAGAGAAACCACAAAAGGACCTGGGGGTTCTGGTGGGCACCAGGTTAAACATGAGCCAGGAAGGTGTCCTGGTGGGAAAGCATGGGCAGAAACAGGCATGGGAGTTCCCCTCTGGACACCAGGAAATGCATTTTCACTGTGAGAGTGGTCAAGCTCAGATCTCCCAGGGAGGATGTGGAATCTCCACCCTTGGGGATACTAAAAAATCAGCTGAACATGGTCATGAGCACCCAGCTTTAGTGAAGTGGATCTCCAGAGGTCATCTCCAGGCTCACTCATTCTGGGATTAAAGAGGTCCTCAAGGAGCCCAGCCTGAGCAGGGTTTGGAAGTCAGGGTGGTGGTCATGCCCCACCATGCAGCAGTGGAGCTCCAGTAGGAGAAGACCATGGCTCTGCTGCGTGCTGGGAATTGATGGGTTAATGAAGAGACAGATTGGGATTCCAGGGTCTGCTGGTGCCTTCCAGCTTGATGGACATACTTTCCATGAGATTTTTCATTTGTTCTCAGCACTCTGGTTCTCCAGACAGTTCAAAACAGCCCAACTCAGTGTGAAAACCCCATAACCCACCGAGATGCCCTCAAGCCCTCGCTGTGAGAAAATGCCAAGCTGTCCCACTGGAGCTGCTGGCTCAGCCCCTGCTTCCAGGAGTTGTGTGTTGATTTTTCCAAGCAACTAGAGGGAGAGGCTGGAATGGTATGGCAGTGGCAGCCGCCTGCTAAGCCTCCTGTTTGTAATCAGTGTCAGGGAGCCAGCTGTGATTTACAACTCGGGAGCAGTGGAGATGCAGCCTTGCTTCCCTGGTGGAATGCTTGGGAGCATCTCTGTGGGATGAGGAGGGTGGAGTGCAGGGAGACTGGGGGTGTCTCATACCGGGAATCTGCTGCTCCCTGGGGGTTTGTTGGATATTCTGGGGAATTTCCTTTGGGTTTGGTTTTATTTTTGTTGCAAACAGTGCTTTCTTTAGATTAGCTCTTTCCTATTTATAACCAGCAGAGCTGAATCTTCTGGTACCTCTGTGGTGTAAATCTGCTGATGGTTTTGATTGAAGTTGAAAGACTGGTCAGGGGTGGCTGTGGGTTGGCGTGAGAGCTCGAGAGAATAACCCCCCTCTCCCCCCTTCAGCTGACTTTCCATATTGTGCCTTTCCATGGCCTTTCCCTGGGAAAATGAAGCAGCGGAACAAAAATGAGCTCATGTGACACCAGTGGGGATGGGGGTCAGATAGAAACAGGGAGCAGATGGTGCTGTGTGCCATGAGTGTTTTGCACAAAAATTAAGAGGTTTTGTGAGATTTCAGTGATTTCCTGTTTCATGATCCTTTCTTCTGTGTGAAATTAAAAGCTACACACGTGTGTGTATCTACCTTTTGGTCAAAGGTTGGACTCCAAGATCTTTTCCAACCTCAATGATTCGATGATTCTATGATTCTAAACATACTGTTGGGGTTTCCTGCCCCTTGACCTGTGGCAGAATGGAGGGGAAGAACAGAGAGCTGAAAGACTGTGGGAGGTTTCTAGTTCTGAGAAGCCTCATCTGGTGCTCAGAAATGTCCAGGGCTGCTGATGTTGCTCCAGCCCTCACCATCTTATTCTTTATCTCACACATCCTGTTTGTCTCCTAAATAGCTTCAGCTAAACTCGTTACCCTTGAGGCACTTGGAGGAAATGTTGATAAGCTTGCAGGGTTTAATTTGATTGCCTGAGTCCATTTGCTCCATGCAAACACATGGCTCAGGGTTATTTGAGAGATGACATTCCTCTGATTCTCTCGTGCCCTCAGGGCACTGGAAAAATTGGGTAGAACTAGCTCAGTTACTGCAGTCAGTCAGCTGTGCAAGGATATGGGGTTTGGGTGGGCTCAACACTGTTGCTTCCTGGATGTGTGTGGGAATCACCATCCCCCTTCTCAGGGAAAGGGAAGATGTCCCAGCAGGAGTGGGCAGAGGGTGGCATAGCTGGCTGGTCACCCCTCTGGCTCTAGGGGAAGGATTTGTCTTCCACCAGGTGAGAGACAAAGAAATGGAAATAAAGGATGTGCCTAAAGCCTGTTCTCTCCAGATCTTCCCCCAAACCAAGGAATTTCGATGCTTGAAACCTGTCTGAAACAAGGAGAAATGTTGGGAGGTTTTGCCTCTGTACCACCAGCAGCATTGTTTGGAACTCTGATTTCCTGGATGCAGCATTTAGCAGGGAAATGCCCCCATGCTCCATCATTTCCTGCTCTATTGAGGATGGCACAATGGGAACATCTGGATAAATGAATTGTCTCAGCATAGTCTGTAATCGTGGGCCATTGGTCCTGTTTATAGGCAGCAGATACTGCTCCCATCTCACCCTCAGGGGCATCAGCTGAGCTCTTGCACTGCTGCCCCTGCTGTGTTCTGATGTAACCGAGGGGTTTCTCTGGAGCAGGAGCGTTTGCTCAGGTTGGTTGGGCCATGTGGACAAGCACCAGCTCTCCGGGAAGGTTTGTCCAACACCTTTGAACTCTACTGGCTTTCCTAGCATTGCTTATTTTAGGGAGAACGGGTGGATTTTGAGAGGCAAGTTTTCATCATGGCCTAGGGAACTTAGGTGAGCTGCTGCACGCTTTGGCTGCCCTGGGATTCAAAAGCCAGACTGGAGCTGCATCTTGGGCTCTTTGGTGTCCAGGGTTCCTCCACTCCCTGGTGGTGGCCGAGCTGCTTTGGCCAGGAGCTCAGCTGTGCCCGATGAATTATCCCCAAGATCAGCTTTGCTATTTTGATTCCAGCTCCAGCTTCATCAGCGTGGTGGCTGAGCCAGGGGGATTAGCTGTGGTCTCCCTCGAGGCAGCTATTTCAGGGCTGTGGAGGGGTCGGGCTGCCACTGCCCACCCCCGAATGCGTCAGCAGGAGCTGATGACTCGTGGATATTTTTCCCGCTCGGTTTTGGCTGGAGGGCCATGGCCAGGGAATGGATTTGCAGGAGGGTTTGTGCACAGGGGGATACTTACAGTGCTGAGCACTGCCCCAGCTGTGGGTGTCACTCCAGCCCAGCCAGGCATCTTCATCCCAAATATATCCACCCTGTGGCATTCCTGAAAATCCCCATGGAATGCTTTCCCCTGGCCATGGGCGTCCTGCGGGAAGGAGCTCACCAGGGGGATGGTGCTGCTCTGACAGCTGCAGCCAGGGATGGAGCTGCTCTCCCAGCTGTCAGCATGCTCACACTCTGTTTTCAGGTTATTTATCCATTATTTACAGAAAACAGATTGATCCATTCTCTTATTATCTCATTATCTACCTATTTATCTTCAGCTTGCCTGGTCCCTTCTGGATACCCCTTCAGCCTGGCTCCAGGCTCACCCTGCAGCCTTGCAGAGGAAATCAGTGTTTTCTTTTAAATTGCAAAGCAAAAGCAAAGCCTCGTGGTGTTTTCTTTTTTCCCTTCTGAAGCAATGAATTCAGGGAGGATAGAAATACTGGGATACTGGGTAGTGAAAGAGAGAGCTGTCAGTCCTGTGACCCCCAATCCTAGTGCAACATCATCCACATCCAAGTGCTGTCAAGGAATAAATGCCAGAGCCAATTGCAGTCTTGGTTGCAGTGGTAAAAAAAAACAACCCAGAGGAATTCCTTAGGATTTATAGCAGTGTAAGCATTCAGATGCCATCAAGTCCTAAATCATTCTTTGACTGCTTCCCACCAGTGGCCAAGCCCTGTCCCCATCCTGCCTGTAGCCCTTCTGTCACGAATGGATGTGGGAGGTTACAGTAACCCTTGCCGTTTGCCCAGCAAACTGGCAGTAACCTTACTGAGGCAGCCAGCACCCCAAAACCCACTCTTGTTCCTAAGTTCTTTTAATGATGACTGATTCTGTCTATTATAGCATGAATCATGTATTATTAGACAAGAAACCAAGAGATATAAGACTTAAAGTAAACCAATACTACGCAGGAATAAAACAAAAAGAAGGACTACGAGTAGATTAACATCCAGTGCATGATAAGGTACCTGTTTCAGTTATAGCTAGAGAAGAAATAGTATAACTTAACATCTTACCATCCAGTTGCTGGTGGGTCACACATGGAGATCCTTTCCCTCAATCTCCAAAGAAGTAACCATGAAACTGAGTCCAGACTTCGAGGAGAAGTTTCAAACACTTTCAGGGTGTAAGAGGCTTCTGCCCCAGTGATAGCTCGTGTATCTTTTATAGTCATAAAACTGCGTCTCTAAAGTCAGAAATACTTCCTTTATCTCTCATTAGTTCTCCAGACTAAGATGTGGATTCTTAGCTGAGGTTTGAGCCCTTTGGCACCAGAGATGGCCCTGCTGGGCTGTTCAGGCCCTTGGGTTATCTCTTTATGCACCAACTATCTGTGGTACACAGGAGAGGAAGGGGGGGTAGACATCCTGCCACATCTTCATCCCCACGTAGTCCATCCACAGCATCCTTTAAACCCAAGCCATTTCCATGGTGACAGGGAAAACAGTTCCAATTGCAGTTCACATTGGGTAGAGAAAAAATATTCCAAAGCACAGCCGAGCTTTTCGGTGCCAGGTGTCTGTCTTCTGGCAGTGGTGGGATTGTTTGGGAAAACCTGCCCTCTTCCCAGTGCTATCCTAGAGCAGCTGCTTAATACTTTTGTGGAGGAGATGATGTTTGGGAGATGGAGGCTTGCAAATGAGCTGTGGGCTTGTCTGAAAGCCAAAAGCTTGACTCCACATTTGCTACGGGTGGAATGGAAGCTTGGAATGAAGTTTATTAGGGAAGCCCTCCTGTTGAGTCAGGAGATGCAGAAGGGATCCCCTTGCTTCCTAAACTTCTTGGGGTGGGGTCTCAGTGTGGCTGGATCCAATTCTTTACTACATAGCATAGGTAGTTATATATATTGCCCTATTTGTTGAAACAATATTGAAGCAAAGCTGTTAAAATGAGCGAAATAATTACTGAGTAGAGATGGATGCTCCTCACCCACATGGGCAAATCCTAACCCCTCTTTTCCATCCATTCCTGAGAACTTTCAGAAGAAGGTTTACCCCGACTTAGGCAGAGCATCCTGCTCCAGCCTCTTCTCCAAAGAGTTTGAACTCCGTGACTGAGGATCATCCCTGCAGCCTCTGGGGCTTGGCTCAGCTTTGCCCTGCTGGGCTTGGTGGGGTGTGTGGGGAGCATTGCTTTCCTGGGCTGCGCTGTGGGGTGGCAAGGGGAGGGTTGCATGGGAAAATACCCCCGCCCTCCTTCCCTGAGGTATTTCACCACCAGCCTAGGCTGAATTCCCAGTGGGACAACAGTGGTGCTAACACACCACACTGCTCACTGCTCGTGGGGCTGTGGCTGCCCAGCTCCTCTCCTCGGGTCCATCCTCATGTTCTGAGTGCTCCAGCTGCTGCCTCCCTGCAAAGGGCAGGGACAGTTCATCCTTTCATTTGGGCTTTGGTTCCTTGCATGTCTTCCTTTACAGTGAAGGGAGCAGTGATTTATCCCCATGGAAATGCATTTGGAGCCAGGGAAGGGCCAAGCCAGCTGCTCTATGGTCCTTCAGCTTTACAAACAGCTTTTATTCGCCTGTTAACACTTTCCCTCTGGTTCCTGAAGACGCTGCAGGTCCCGAGATCTCCTAAGGATGCTGATGAATGGGAAATGGTAATTTTGCACATTGGGATGCTGAGCAGAAGCTGCTTTTAGCTGCTGCAGGCCCCGTTAATTAAATCTCTGGCTGTGTGGGCACAGCCTGCCCCAAAACTCCAAACCCCAGCTGAGGAGCAGGGGCTGTGGAGAGTGGCTGGGAAGCTGCTTCTAAAATATTTCTTCCCCCAGGCAGGTTTTTAATTGGAGAGCTGGGGTTTGCTTTGCTTTGCTTATCTAGGATTAGATGTGACTAATTGGGATGGGGGAAGAGTTGTATCTGCATATTTTTTTATGCATAGCCAGTTTTAAAGCAGGGTTACCTGTCACAGTAATGCCTGTCATTCCAGAGGATGGCTGGGTGGGCTGCCACAGGGACAGAGTGTCTGGTTCAGGGCTGTTCCTGGTTTTCCAGGTATTTTTTAAAAAATGGGAAAATGGACTTGCTGGTCATAGAGGGGTGGGATGGGTGGTGGGCCTCCTCAGCTGGTTCCTATGCAACCTCCCCAGTTTTAGGCAATTTAAAGGAGAATTTTAAGTAACTTTAAGTAATTTTAAACCCCTTTGGCTGAACTCACACAAGCTGGAGGATGGTGCTCCAAAGACCAGGTTGGGATAGGTTTCCTGGAGGTCTTTGCCTAAAATGTGGGTCCAACCTGTATTTTCTAATAGCACCAGTTCAGCCAGGAAATTCGGCAAAAATTAACATAAACCAACCCTTCTCCCCACCCCCAAACTTTGCTTCTTGTTATTTCTGTAAATATTATTTCTGTTTTCATTTCCTTCTGTAAGTGAAACTACCAGCTTCATATCATGCCCTAAATGAAAGCTGCTTTTGGCTGTGGGTGAGCACTTAAAAGGTGCCACCAAAGTGGAAAAACCCCGTGGGAATTTAAAATACCCTGCTATCTTTTTACCTCTCTAGCTATGAACTCAAAACCCCATGTATTTTTATAGGTTATGTAAATTTTCAAAACCCCACTGTATATTTTTATAGGGGCTAGGTGTATCTAGCTGTAAATTCAAAAAATAGCTGAAGTATTTTAAGAACTCCAGTAACAACTGTAGTACAATCTGAAGTACACCCCTCTGTAAAAGAAAGTATATATCATATATTGTACAGGGAGGAATATTGCATGTACATGTATATGTGTGTGTATGTATCTATAAAATTAATTATATGGTATATATTTTGTATTTTATATACACTATATATAATGTATCCAGTACTTCATATGGCATGGGGGGCAGGTGGCGTGGCCGTGTCCGGGCGCTGGTCCCGGTGCCACCGCGGTGCCACCCGGTGTCCCTGTTTGTTGCAGCACCTACGGGGAGCTGACGAACTGCACGGCGCTGATCGCAGAGAGGCTCGACTGCTACTGGCCCAACCGGCTGGTGGACGAGTTCTTCGTGGCCGTGCACAAACAGTACTTCAGGAACTGCTCCCCGTCGGGCCGGGCGCTGCACGACCCCCCGAACGGCGTCCTGTGTCCCTTCATCGTGCTGCCCGTCCTGGTCACCCTGCTGATGACAGCGCTCGTGGTGTGGAGGAGCAAACGCAGCGAGGGCATCGTGTAGGGACGGCGCTGGCGGCGCAGGGGAGGGACTGGGGGCTCTCCCCTGGATCGTGCCTGGTGTTTGGGAAGAGCCTGCCAGAGGAGCATGACGGAGAGTGCCAAGCCCCGGAGGCAGGGACAGCATCGCCCCCGCTCCTCCTCCGCGGTACCACCCGTGGTTTCCAAATAAATGTCATTTAAGCGATGGTTGTTGGGCAGAACGGGCTGCTGGGGCACCGGGGACTCCGCTGGGGTTTGGGGAGCGCCGCTCACTCCGCACCGGCACTGCCGCACTCCGCTCCGCCTCTCCAAGCCGCTTTCCCCCGGCATCGTGTGCCCAGGAGGAAAATTTTAAAGGAAGAAAACCCAAGGGGGTGTGGGGAGTTGAAATCCTGCCAGCCAGCCCCACGGTGCCAGCGCGGCATAAACACGCGTGAGACCAGCGGGTCTGGGTGCTCCAAAGCATCCTCGGCTTCCTCTTTTTGTCCTTTTTTGGGTCTCACCCCACACCTAGAAAGGCATCGTCTCCCCCAGCACAAGGACGAGAATTGCAGTGGTTGGGTTTTGCCTGGGATGTGGGAAACAACGGGGCAAACTCGGCGGTGGGAGGGAGTGGCACCGGTGGTGCCCTGGGGCTAAGAAGGAATGCGGAAAAAGGTGCTTTTCCTACCGAAATAAATAAAGACATGAATAAACCAGGTGCCTGTCTCAGTGAAGGCTGAGGTCACTGCCCTCACTCTGTGATGCCAGAGACCCCCAGTAGTTCTGACACACTCTGGGTGTGGGTGGGCAGGTCGGGGGTTCAGGA
The DNA here is from genome assembly GCA_034509425.1 of Eopsaltria australis. Lineage (NCBI taxonomy): Eukaryota > Metazoa > Chordata > Aves > Passeriformes > Petroicidae > Eopsaltria > Eopsaltria australis. Next base: position 318,827 of record JAVTVJ010010752.1, read on the forward strand.
GTGGGGTCAGCTCCAGCACAGGGGGATGGAATGGGGACCCCAACCCTACCCTGACAGCTCGGGGCCACTCCAGACCCCTTCAGTACCTTGCTGGCTCAGGAAGGGGATCCCTGGGGACACCCAGCTCTCTGCCTGGCCCACCCAGTCCAGATCCCTTCTAACCCAAACCAGTCTGTGATTCTGTCAGAAGCATAGTTTGGTTGCATCTATACAAATACACATAAAATACATATAAATAAATATACATACTTATTTCTGTAAATATATAACTCCCCCATCTCCTTGTGTTCAGGAAAAATTCTGTTTATTTTCCTGGACTGTGAGGTGATGAGATTTTCTTGGATCCACCCCTCCCCTGTGTCCTGCTGAGCGTAAACAAATGCTCAGACCTTCTTGTACAGTATTTAACAGTATCCAAACTTTATTATTCTGCTCATCTCCTCCAGGCAAGCAACAATACACGGAAGGGGTTAAACAGGATTGTTCTGGGAGACAGGGATGGCTTTGATGGCTGCAGCCCTGTGCTCAAAGGGCTGCAGGTACCCTGACACAGCTCTCCTGGCTCCCCTGAGCTGCACCCTGGCTTTGCTCTGCACTGGGCACAGCAGCAGCAGCTTCCTGGCATGAGGGGGAGCCATCCATGGTGACAGCCCAAGAAAGGGGGACTGTGACCCCTTCTCCTGAAGGATGGAACTTGGTAACAGTACCAGGGTGCCTCTACAGTAAGGAACACTTTGTTACAGCAACCTGGTTGAGTTTTCGACTCAGGAGGTAAGAGAATCCTCCTGATGCTGTAAGCAAAATCTGGATTTCCCAACCTTTCTATTTCTGTGAGTGTTTCAATCCTTACCTTTGCTGACATAACTGTTTTGGCAGCAAAGATCTCTCACTGCAGTTGCCTGCTTAAAATACTGGGCTGATCCATGTTTCCTTGTGAGTATTACCTGCAGGTGAAGCTCTCTTCCTGCATGACAATCCCTGCATTTCACCTCCCTGCTTTCCCAGGGCTCCAGCAACAGCTACAGGAGCTTGTGAGGCTGTGAAGGAAAAGGCAAAGGGAAAGCTCAACACACAAATTTCATGCTTAGTTTGCAGTCCAGCTCTGCCATGCTCAAATGGAGATCGTTTTTATTTCCTCCCGTGTCTGCAGCAGAGGAACAGCAGGAAGGAATGAAGGGGGGATAAAACCCCAACAGTCAATGCCCAAGTGCCATTCACACACTTGCCCTGCATGAAACCACACAGACATTTATTTCTCTGGTTTATAAAAGCTCAGCTGGGCTCCATCAGCTCCTCTGTGGACCCATTCCCAGAGGATGCCCAGGGAGCTCTGGCACACGGACTGAAGCCAGCAGGTATGTGCTACTCCTCTGCAGGCTCCCAGTGCCATTCAGCTCCTTACAGAAAAGGTAACTACAGCATCACATCCTTCCAAATCAAGAAAGCCAAGGGTGCACAAGGGGGGAAGATGTGTTGTGATTCCAGCAGTGCCATTCCCTTTCAGTGCAGGAATCTGGAGGTGCTCTCCCGTGCCTAAATTTACCTTCATCAGATCAAACAGCATCTGATGCTCCCTCACCACATCCAAATCAGAAAGCCAAAGGCAGGCTTATTAAAAAAAAAAAATCTCCCTTTCATTAATTTTTTCACAGAAATATATAATATATATAATATATATAATATATATATATAATTTTACTAATACTAAACATGTACTTAAGTTACATATTAGCCTATATTTCTTTTAACTACTTCACACAATGAATAGAAACAAAAAAAAATACTGTGGCCCAAACAGGGCCTGAAATTAACAATGTAAAAATTCCAAACTGTGACAAAAACATGTTAAATAGCATTGAGAATTTCAATACCAGAAGCAGAATCTTATTTTGCAATTCCACTCTGGCAAGCTCTAAGCCTCGGCTGAGTGACTCTTGGAAAAAGTCACTTGTTTCTGCTCATCAAAGGCAACAGTTTTGTGATTTGGTTCACAGGAGACCATTTATTGCCAACTCTAAGTGTTCCAAAAACACACCACCTTTTCTGTTTGGGTTGTTTGGGTTCGTGGTTTTTTTTTTTTCCTTCCCCCTCCAGATTAGGCAAGAGTTTAAAAAAAAGTGTAATTACAATTTCAATACTGATTTCTTTTAACTTCTCAAGCATATCTCATCAACAGGATATACAGTACAGTTCAGAAGAGTAAACATTTGTAAAAGGAAGCAGACAACTTTTTCAACCAACACACACAATTTCTTGCTGTATTTATGCTGAACTCTCCTTTGAACATGGACAGGTTATGAAGTTAGTTTTCTTCTTCAGTACAACATGGACACAGGACTGGTACAATCCGGGCTGGTTTGGTTGCTGTTGAAGTTAAGCACAACTCTAGAGTGGAGCCGTGGTCCTGCCATCCATCCCCCTTCATCATCTCGCGTAGCGCTTAATGTAATCTTCAACTTTATTCCGGAAGTCCTCCTAGAGGGAAGCACAGGCACGGTTACCTCAGGCATAGCAGGGATGGATGGACTCAAGGGGGAATCTGCTGCTGGATCCCCACCCTGCCAGTGGCAGGGCCAAGCTCCCAGCAAGGAGAAGGCCCACAGCCCTCCCTGAGAGCACTGAATCCTTACAAAGAGGAGTCTGTGCTCCATAGGAATCTTCACTGGGGAATGAAGTGGGGAAAGAACTGGCCATCACCAGCTACCAGCTTAGGTACACACAGACTGCCATGACCTCTGTATCCAGGGAAAAACACAGTTCTGGTAGTTTGTGCTTATCAAGATAGAGATGTTGAGCAAGAGAAATTCTGACATGGTGTGATCCCTGTGCAAGCTGGGATGCCAGGCAGGCACCACATTCCTGGCGTGTTATTCCAAGCCTGAACCTTACAGCTTGGTATTAAGTTAACCCAAACACACTGAGGAGCCTGTGCTCCAGACTGCATTCTGCTGGATTCCCAGCTCTCATTTTTGTGTGCTGCTGGAGCATAAAGCAGGAAAACTTGGGAAATTTATGTACTCACATCTGCTAAAAAATAAAACAACTAAAAATGCATGCAACAGATGAGCGGGTTTTGAACACTATCCTGGCACACTGCAGCTGCCTGAAGAGAAATCCTCTGCTAAGGCTCTGCTTTTACTAGGAAGGGCACAAAATCCCACTGCCACCACCTGTGGGATCCCAACAAGGCATGGTCCTGCTTCAAACAATGTCACTTGTCAGCTCCAGGTTTGCCAAGACATAAAATTATGCCTTTCAAACATATCCCAAGTATTTTGGTACAGACCACCCAGAACTGGACATCACATCACACCAGGAAGGAGCAATAATATGACCTTTTTGCCTCAGTCAACTTTGGAATACATCAGTATTTTCCCTGGCTCCAACACCACGCTTCAAACACTTATGATAGCTCCCCTTAAAATGGTTTGGTTCTCTACCAGTGAAAGGATAAAGGTTATCCCACAGTTAAAATCCAAAAGGATCAAAGAAAACCTATGACCTATCAGAAACACTGTGATTTCACTTTTCAGCTGATTAAGTACATCACAGATGTCCAAAACTACGTGCAAAGCACTTGGAATCTCAAGGGAAGTTTAAAATGCAGTTTAAGGCCAGAAATATCCTATTACAAATACGGCTGCAGAAATCCCACTGGTCCTCAGGAACAGGCAGCCTGCTCTTCTTGGGTGCAAGAATAGCTATTTAGGTCCCATATGGCACCTGCTGAAGGCAACATTGTGTGCAGTGACTTTCTCACTCTGCTGCAAGCACACCCATTTCCACACTCATCCGACTGTACGCTGTGTTAAAAAACTAACATTGCAAAGCTAATGCCATCCTCAGCTGAAATAAAATGGCCAAACCCAGGCAATCTCAATGCATAGATACAGGTTGTTATAGCTGTGGTGGAAACTGAATTCACTGAAGGCTTGTTGCACATTTTTTCCTACTCCTGTGTTTCTCCAAAAGATGGATCACTATAAGGAACTGAGCACAAGGCTGAGAAACACCACTGGACACACACCTGCACCTTCCCTTGTGTGTACAATATCCAAGAGCAGGGCGTGCAAGCAGCTCACAGCACCCTCTGTTTCTCCCTCTGTCCTTTCCTGAGTTATTACACAGGAGAATGGGCTCTCAGCAGTGACTGAAGAGAAGCAACACCTCAGGAAGGCTCCAGAAAGCCACGCTGTCACTCAGCAGCCTGGGCTGAAGGACCTGATGGTGTTGGCAGGGACACATTCACAGGGCACTCGCTGTGTGTGAGGCTGGCTGTCAACAGAAGGACTCATCCCAGAGCTGCAATATTCCATCCTCACCTGCCATATGGCTCAGCACTTCCTGATTAACAGGGGCCACTTCTCCCTGGGCACAGCTGCTGATGTGCAACACTGAATAATCAGAAGCAAAAAAATTCAGCAGCACAGGACGTACCCTGCATTACAAAGAGACAAAATCCTGCTAGGAATGAGAAGGGAAAGGAGGATTCATAACATCCCTTCAAGGACATAATGTATCCCACAGAAATTGTCCTTTGTATTTAAACAAAGATGTTTTGTTTATACAAAGAGGTTTAACAAATAATCTTTACACAAATAAACATACATAAAATAAACAGAACAAGGGGCAATGATTTCAAATGGATAAAGTTTAGATGAGATACCAGGAAGGAATTGTTCCCTGTGAGGGTGGGGAGGCCCTGGCACAGGGTGCCCAGAGAAGCTGTGGCTGCCCCTGGATCCCTGAAGTGCCCAAAGCCAGACTGGATGGGGCTTGGAGCAGCCTGGCATAGTGGAAGGTGTCCCTGCCCATGGAATGGGATGAGCTTTAAGGTCGCTTCCAACCCAGACCATTCTGGGATTCTGTGATTATACTGAAGAGCACTTGGGAGAGGATCTACAGAGCCCCAAACTTCGAAAGAGAATTCCATTGTACCCCTTCTAAAAGCATGTGAAAACACACACTCAAGAACTAGGCACTGTTTCAAAAACTGGCATTTGATCTGATTTGGTAGCTCTGGGAGAGGAGACTTTATTTTTTCAACTGTTTATACTCCACTAAGTCACGCTTTTTAACTGCTTGTCTTTTACTAAGCTTTTGATTTGTAACCCAAAGATCTGCTCAGTTACCCAAAGCAAACACAATATTTGGTGACAGCTACCAGAGAAGTTTGGAGAAGTTCTGATGGAAACTTTCCCTTGGGAATCTTTTTTAGTTATTTAAAACAAATTATGTACAGGGATTACCCAAAAATAAAATTAAGAAAATATGTATTAAAAAAAACCCAAAGCAGATTTAGCTCATTTATTTATCATCCTCAATATACCCACTACTGGTCCTTCACACCTGGCACTATTTTGCCAGGAAAATATGCAGTTCAACACATTTGTCCCTTCATTGTGACTACAACCACACAGATACTGTGACAAGCTTTCTGATCCACCTTCACATCCTTTAGATCCACAATCCTGTAAAATTCACATGGAGCCAGAAAATGATCGCAGATCTATTGTTCCTGCCCTTTCCTCTTTTGTGCTAATTACCATCATAATAATTTTTTTAAAGCAGCCCTATTTCAACAGAACACAATCTGAATCCAACATTTATTACCAAGGTTAAATTCCAAACAGCTTCTGCTAGGATCTGACTTGTGGTTTAAAAGTGATTAACAAAGAGGACTTCTGAGCACCAGTAAAATGGCATTCATTACTGAGCTCAGCCAAGGCTTTAGGACATAATAACCAGGTAGATTTACCCATTAGTCCTATGAATTACATTAAAAGCCACCTTTTCTTTCTTTTCCCCCTCGCAGAAAATAATAAGTGTTCACACCCATCAACCCCCACACATCCCTTCCCATTTAAAAAGGAGCTGAATGAAACCTTTAAGTAGTACAGAAATCTCAAGTATGAGGTGTTTTTTCACAATTTGTGTTCCTGCCTTGCCCTCATTTCCCTGTCATTGTTTTATTTAGCTCAGTCTCTACCTGATGTGAAGAGTTTTCCAAGCTCTGTAATTACATTTTCGTTCTCTGAAGAAAGAGAAGAGTGGGGGTTGAAAATCCTATACAAAGGTATCTCCCATGAGCTCCCACCTTAGCAGGTGCACTCAGAGCCACATCGATTTTTCATGGCCTGTGATCCCATCTTCAGATTTAAAAATTCTCCGAGACACCAAACAATTGTGATTTTGCAAAATGATGACAAAATGCTTTAGCAGATTTCTTAGTAGCTAAGTCCTAAGGGGGAGAAAAATTGCAAAATTTTTACTGCAGGGGAAAAAAACCAACAGAAGCCAAAACACACCACTGCAGCTATTTGGAAATTTGTGAGGAAGAAGAGAAACACTAAGGTTCATATGCTTTGTTTTTAATACCTGCACACAGAGGTAGGTTACAGAATCAGTGTGGGAAGCAGTGACCTGCCTGCCAGGAGAGAGAAGCTGAAGATACCTTGCAGAGACACAGCAATTCATTAACACACTGAACACATTTGCACATTTGTTTGAGATTTCACATCTTAAGCTGGAGCCATTTCCCTCATGCTTCCACAAATTTTCTGTTGTCTGCCACTAGAGAAAGACAAAGAGAAGGACTCTCTGAAGTTCCTAGAAAACAACTAGGTTGTGGATTAGAGGGCAGGGATAAATACACCTAAATCCTGTCTGTGCAAAGGCAAGAGAATTGAGGCAGATGAAGAGTGGTAAGCAGCCCTGGATCAAACGTGAGTCCAAATCCACCATGGGGCTGGAGAGAGATGGTGGAGGCCTGGAGAGTCCTCTGTTGCCAGCAGACTTGGGATTTGCCCAGACTGTCACACATCTGTTATTGCCATTTATAATTTCACCCAGGTTGCTGAAAACATACAAAACCTCCTGGGAGATAATTCAGAAGCAGAAACTGCTGGGTCCCTCAGTGCCTGAGCTCCTGGCAGAGATCACCTTGCCAGCTTTGGGAAAGGGTTACAAAAAAGCCCTTCAGGAAAATTACCTGAATTATCCCGATTACTCTGAGGCTGACCTCCTCTGAGCTGCAAACACACTTCCACCCATGAGGATGCCACTCATTCCCCAGAGAAGTTACGTCCTTGGGATCTGGGATCTTGATGGATAAATTACAAGCACACAGGAAATGGGAGCTGCCTGGGTCTGGCCAGAGGGTTTTGCAAGTCATGCTCTACTCAAGGCAAATGATGTTCAAACTAACCTGACAGGGCAGGTGAGGCACGTAGGGAATGTGGCTCCAAGAGCTCAGACTCCCTGCTGGCACTGAAAATCCTGCCCATATGTTCCCTTTCAAAAACCATGGATGTTTCTGAAGGATGCAAAGCAAAAGCTTTCCTTTTAAGCCACTTAGTTGCCTAAAGCATCTAAAACAAAAGCTTTTAAAACATCTGCATTTCTTCCACATTACCTCAGCAAATCAAACCATCTGCAAAAGCTTAATCATCTTTGCTGAACCTGAGAGAGGCTCCATCCATAATCAAAGTGTTATGGAAGATGGGTAATGGTTTCTATAAATACTTGCAGCATTAGAAAAGTAATGTTTTTCCTATTTACATCTGTTAGCACAATTAGCAGCTGTGCTGTTGCTCATTTGCACATGCCATTTAATGCACTTTGTGCTCGCTGGGAAAAGCCTTCAAAGGCTGTAACAAGGACACAGAACATGAAATGGGGAGGCAATCCAAGAAAAACCTCAGTGCAGCTCTGGAAATGCAGAAATGTTGCACAAAAATGAAGATGTATTTTACCATGGCTGCCACGGTTTCAGTGAGAACAACAAACACCAAACAGGGTGGTTGGGGGTGCAGAGGAAGTGAAGGATTTTACTGCAATAAATATGGAGATAAATAAATGCAATGACTCACAGGGAGAATTGTTATGAAAAGATGTTTATGGACTGGGATGGAACTGTTGTTCTTAATAAGCCATTAAGCTGTAATCAGAGAGTAATAAGAACTCCACAACAAAAACTAAATAGCTTCCAAAAAAACCACATCAAGCTTGAAAGCCTTTTGGGGCTACATTCTTTTCCAGTGTGGTAAAAGCTTGGAAAGCTGAGGTTAGCCAAAGGTGAAAATCTACTTCAGTTCTTCATATACACCTGGTGGCTGCATTTAATTAAAACAACTCTTCAGTGTTTCATAACCCCTCTAGAAGAAATCGGGGAAGAGATACTTGATTCAGTAGCCAGGAAAAAATGTGAGTTTCTTATTTTACCTGAAGAAGATTAAAAGCACTGTCACGGTTTTGTCACTGCAGTTTTGTACTGTTATAAATAAAAAGCAGTGTTCTCACAAATGGATGGAAACAGCTACTTTCCATCAGGAAGAGAGATTGCAGGATGTCAAGGGCTGGTGCAGGACTATCAATTTAAACAAGAGGATGGGGTTAAGTGAAAAATCTCATCCTAAACTAAGGACAGAGACAGATCCCAGCCTGGAGGAAACTCAACGAGCACAGCAAGAATGAGACCACGCTAATTTAAGCAGTGACACTGACTCAAGTATTCTACAATGCAGACACCATAAAAAATGAGGTCCTGACAAAGCCAGCTTGAGGTAAACACAGTGAGAGCCAGCTCTGGTTCAGCTCTGTTGATGTCCCTGTCTTGACCAGGACTGAACAGCCCTTCTGCTCTCTACCCTTCCCTAAGCTAAGAGCCATCAACAGAGTTTTTGAGAAAGTCCAACACCAAACAGGTTGAAAATGAAAACATATTAATTTGCATCCTATATTCTTAGAGCCAGACCAGAAATCAAATGCCTGAGAAGTTTCTGGTTTTAAAAAAGAAATTTTTTACTGTTTCTATGGGTATAGAAGTAGTTGTATTACCTCAATCTGTTTTCCAACCCAGCCCTGGATCCCACAATAAACTCGTAAGAAATTCCTTTTTTCACTGTAATTTCTCACTACATAAGACAGTGACCTACCTCACAAACTTCACATCAGAATAATTCCAAAATCACGTGGAAGAGTTGAAAATAGAGAAATCCAGTTTGCAGATGAACTGAAAACAACTAAAAATGCTAAGAAGTAATCCAAGGAGATGCTATCAAAAGCAGAGCAGAATGCACACAGCAGAGCAGCTAGTGTGACAAAGTACACAATGTTACAATGAATTTTACAATGTCACTCTTTCTGTTTGCCTTGAGAATTAATAATTCACAATGAAGAAGCAGCAGCTTCAAAGCCTTGACCTCAATTACTTCTTCAGCAATTTTGACAGCATATATCTTTCCACTGCTGGGAGTAAGAGCCAGCAGCACTGAAAATAGAAAAATCAGAGCTGCACAAAGTCCCATAAAAATTCACATATCCAGCAGTGTGCCCACTAATTACTTCAAATGTGGATAAATAGGGAAGAGGAAAAAAGACAACTGCAAGTAAAAATATGCAGATCTTGTGATCAGTAGGAAGCAATGAGACACCCTGTGGTGGTGGAGTAGCTGGTGGGGAGTTCTCTTTACCAAAATAAAGCCTCACTTAGTGTGCAAGAGCCTGGAGCCCCTACAACCAGGAAAGGGCTTTGCAAGATACACTAAGTAAGCAAAGACAGCAGAATCTGACTGCTCACAGATCTGCAGACTCTCATCACTACTCCCCACACCCACCCAGCTTCTCCTTGGCACTTTTCAGCACCTCAGCCTGACCAGGAAGTGAGGGCAGGGCAAAGCTTGATGTCTGCTCCAAGCTGAATGTGCCCATGGAACCCACCTGGAGCTTCCCTGGAGGCTCCCTCCCAGCCCAGCCTCTCTCTGCTGCTGCTGCCAGTTTTGGTGACAGCTACAGGAACTGGATGTAAAGACTCTGCTTCTCTGTCAAATCTGATGAAAATCCATGAAAATCCAGCTATAGGGATTGAGGGGGAGGCTGGGATGAGGGGACAGATGGATGGCATCACTGCATAAGTCTTATTCCTCTGCCAAAAACAAACACTAAAAAAGCAAAGCAATTGCCAAAGGTTCACTTCAGTGAAGCTCCAGGACAAACTGATTCAGGACAGAGCAGGTGAAGGGGCAGTGGAGGGGAATGAACCTGCTGAAAGGCTGGGCTCAGCAGGCCATGATCAGTGGCACAGAGCCACTACCATCCCCAGAGGTCCCTGCTAACTCAGTGATTCTGTAAAATACCTCCTGGAGATATCTCAAGGATGAAGTGCTGGAAAAGCTACAGAGCAAACACCCCCTCTAATGTGATTCAGAATCATTTCACTTGGTTACGCTGGCCACGAGCAAGAGAGAACAAAGAAATGCTTCTATCATGTCCTTTAACTTGCATTACATTAAAACACAAGATTATTTTCATGCAACCTGACAGCTGCCTTGCCAAGTTTTCCAGAAGCTCCTTACTTTCATCATTATCTGTAATTTTATATTTCTTCAAATTATTCTGCTGCTGTTACAAGACTATCAAACTGACAGACTCCAACTTTCATCAGAGAAGTGAAAGGATAGAAAACAAATGCTTTAAAAGCAACAGTGGTACTGGGTTGACACATTTCTGCACACCACAGTGACACACCAAACACAGGAACATTTTGTTAAAAGGATCATTTTTAGTTTTGGGGTATGGAGGAGGAAAATATCAGACTTGTCAACTCAGTATTTCCTTCACCCTCAGCTCCACAGAAATTCTTCTGTTCTACACCTAATTGCTATTATCTTGTGTTTCAGTATGTTCAAGACCACATTGTTTCATTTATAATATATGGAGGAATTCCCCTCCTTCCCCAACCCAATTAGATTTCTACAGTCTAAGAAACTTTAATAAAGAATTTACTTTAAGCCCTGCAGTTCTGAATCTCTCCTCACTTACAATAATTTACATTAATCACATTAAATTGATTGCTTCTAAGGATAAGGCAAAAGCTTTCTTTTCCTTTTCACCTACTTTAGCAGCTATCTGTACTAGAATGCCTTGTTCAGGATGCTACCCTCCTGATGACAGCTTTTGCTTCTATTTTTAAAAAGATGGCCATAGACTTTAATCACACATGAGAGAAAATTTCCTTTCAGTCCAGGAGTTATAGCTGGGATTGCCAGTAGAATACAGCAAATATATCATAGATGAGTGGCCACTCTTCCTAAGCTACTGCCCACCATGAAGAGCAACTCTTCCCTGAGCAGCACAGGGAGAATGGTTTCAAAAGCCCTGGTGGAGCCTCTTTGTCAGTGTCAGGCAGTGCCACAGGCTCCCCAGGAGAAGGTGGTTTATCCACCCAATTCTGACACTGTCAGCGACTCAGACCTCGGTCTTGCACTGAGCTCCTTGCCAAACATTCTTTACTCCCTTTATCACAAGCCTGGAGGGTTGAAGTTTCCAAGACATCAGAGAGAAAAGCCCTGGGATGAGAGTCTCAGCTGTGATTGCAGCCAGTGCTGATTTAAGCCACAGGCCAACCTCAGTTCTGACAACCAGAAAAAGGATTTATTTTGCAGGCAGATAACAAAAATAAAAAGTAGAATGTCAAGATTTAAAAAGCGGTTGCTTCTTCCCTTGTGCATTTTAGCTTATCTGTGGAATGGGAACCTTTGGCACCTGCAAGTACAAAGGGCAGCTCAGCAGAGAAAAGTGGTCTGTATTTACTCCTTCAAAAGTGATCCTGTCAGAGCAGAGATAAAACAGGTGAGAAAGGCTGTCTGTGCAGGAACATTACAGAAAGCCTGAGACATGCAGGGAAAGGATAAGGAACAGAATGCACTTTAAATGTCAGGCTGTTAATCCAGGACTAAGATGATCCAAATGAATGCCCAGCCTCCCACTGGCTCCATTGTCCTATCCAAGGTGAATCATTTCCCTCTCCACAGCACTCCAACTGTCATCAGTAAAGCACCAAGCACCACAACAATTCTCCATCATTAAATTTAGTTGGGTCAACCAGCACTGCAATCTGTGGACATGAGATCCCATTCTATTCACACACACATAACTGTCAAACTTACAAATTCTAGAGTAAACCAACACTAACCACTTCATGATACTGAAAATAAAAAAGCCATCTATTTTTGTTTAAACACATTTTTCAGTTTATAATAAAAGATATTAAAATGAAATCATCACTTACAGTTACTATTGAACCTATAAGGAACATAAAGAAAAGGTAAAAAGCTTGGCTTGCCTGTAGCCAATGAAGAAAAAACCCTAAATCTGCAGTGGTAAAACATCAATTTTCATTCCTGATGAAGTAAGAACCTTAAACTAAAGGATAATCTTTGCTACCACCTGTTAAATCTTTCAGTGATATCCACCTATTTAAACTTTGCTGGCAGACATCTGTGAATTTTCAGAGAATATGAAAAACAGAATATTCCACATTTTCCCAGACCTGGTTTACTCTTCCCCCTATTAAATACAATCCTAATTTCTTTTTCCAGAGGGATTTCAGCCCAGGGGTTCATACGCTCAATGCTACTAAAGAATGCAAAGCAGCTGCTGTTTTCTGCACCAGGCACTGGAAGGGCCAGGGAAATTAAAAGGGCTGATTTTGAGTTGAGGGATAAGTTAATACCCCGGCAAGGTTAGATGGTGCAGGAATGCCAGAAACCCAGCTCCCTGCAGCTCACATTTCACTGCTGGGGAGCACACACCCCAACAGGCTCTTCTGGCCAGCAGCACCATTAGAACTTATTTCTGTTGATACAGCCAAGTAAAACACAGTAAAAGCAACTGCCCAATCCTGCAGGATATATCTCTGTAATCCAAGCACAGAGTGCCTGACCACGAGCTGACACAGGAGAGCTCTACCTGATCAGAGAAGGAGTCATGTGATAACCATCATCCTTAAGATATTCCCAGATGAGGAAACCCAGGGGGATGCTTGATTAAAGGGCTCTGAATAGATAGGGATGCTAAACTGTTCTGGAAAACTTGGTAAATGTCTGATTTTTTTTTCCAGTGATAAAAAATAGTACAAAATCTGCCAAAATTAATGACGCTCCCCATCCCTGGAAGTGTCCAAGGCCAGGCTGGAGAGGGCTTGGAGCAACCTGGGATAGAGGAAGGTGTCCATGGCAGGGGTTGAGACTGGATGGTCTTGAGGGCTCCTTCAAAACCAAACCACTCTGTGATTCCATGGTATCACATGGAAAGTAATTTGGAGGTTACATGGTAAATGTTCTACTACTGAAATAAAGATCTTTCAAGACAGCAAGAAAAAACATTCTGGCTTCGAAGCTTTTGTTGCTGAATTATTCACACTCCTGACAAGGCAGGCAGGACATGATGACAAGCTGAAGTTTTCAGAGAAGCTCCTTTCAAGTCTGCCAACACAGGGCTGGAGTCCATGGAAAAGCCCCACTCCCTGACAACACCTCACTGGGCAGCTGTAACCAATCCCCTTTTCTCCAGTCACTTTGTCAAAATGAATGCAGGGCTAACCCAAGCACACTTCAGCACAGTGCTGGGAAAAATTCCAGAAAATTTTGTTTATTGCTGATTTCCCACTCCTTTATACCATGTTCAAGAGGTCAAACTTCGATACTTGGATTTTTTAACCTCTTAAAAATAATCCAGCTCAAACTGTTCATGCCTTATGAGCACCTTGCACATCCAACCCCCAGCACATTGCTTCTCCAGCAGAAGCTCAAACACAATAATAATAATAATAATAAAATACTTTAAAAGACCACATTAAGTTAAATTAAACTCAAGTAAACACTTTTGGAGTATTTTCCCTGTTCTAAAGCAAATTTTCCAGCTGCCTTGAATCATCGCTAAACTTCTGACATTTGAGCTTAAAAAAATGATAACAGTAATTATCAGAATTCTTCATATATCACTGTCACTGTCTGAATATGGAACTTTATAGGGATATGTTTGTAAAAATTTCCAGCTGGCTGTGATGAGAAACCATTTGCAAGGGTGAAAAGTCTGACACAGAACTGGGCTAAAAATAATGTGTGAATGAATTAAATGAGCATTATTTCTTAAAAATTCCTTTGGGAAGGCATTAGAGAAAGCAGCTTGCCATTAAAAACTCTTGGAGTGCATTCCCTGGATCTAATCCAATACAGAAACATTCAGATAGAAACATGATATAAACTTGGGTAATAGAGAGCTGCTATCTGACTTTTGACCCACCCATGTCTTTGGAATACTTTGCAAAAGAAAAGCGTTTCAACTGCTCCGTTTCTTCAAGGACTACTACCCGTCACAGCAACACAGACTATCCACAATTAGCTGGAAAATAAAATGCTTGTGTAGAGCTATTTCTAATGCTTTTTACCACAAATAAGATCTCCTCTGAAACGCACAGTGACAGGATGCAGCATCAAGACCATGAAATTTTATTTATTATACTTTGCATACTTTAAGTGTTTTATAGCAAAATGTCTCTTAGAGAATCTTAAGACAATTTTGGTGACTGCTATCCAAACTAGTTGTTTTGCACCCAAACTGGCCAACAATCACTCCAGATCAGTGGATAATATTTCTAATTCCCAGACAGATTTAAGCCTCAAGGAATTAAGCCAAAAATAAACAGAAGAAAAAGCAGACTCTAGGCAGTTTGGAGGTAAGGAAGTGGCCAGGGAAAGATCTAATGTCTTCTGAACAGGAAGAATTCCTGTAGGAGCTAAAGACTCAATTATGCCTTTGATATAAAAATGATAACAAAGTATAGTGGCTTCAGTTCGCCTATTCGAGTTTCTGGCCAAATGCCAGTACATTTACCAAAATTTACCTGATGTTTGCTGTGAGATGAGGATTAGGAGTAGGCAAAGCAGGGTCAAACTTTATAGAGTATAAAGAAAGTTTATTAATACACCTAAGACAAAGAAAAAAAAAAACAAGAAAAGACCAGGGCAAACTCCTCAGACCATCCTTCCTTCCCCCACCTCTCCATTTCTTTCTCCTTGACAACACACAAAAGACAACACTTGGACCTCCAGTCAGTTTACCACCTCTGAAATAGCTCTCATTTCAGTTCATTTAGGGAGAGAAGTCTCTTTTGTTTATACCATGGATTTTCTGTAAGAAAAATACAGTTTTTTATGGGCCTTCTGCCTCACCACCAGACACCACCCTGAAGAAAGACCAGCTTGTGGTGGATCCCTCCCACACCAGCAGCCTTCCCACAGCCACTATGGTGGGTCATGGACAGCCCATGGGGTACCTTTTTAGGCATGCACAGTTCAATTGCAACAACAAAGAAAATCCCTTCTGTGCTGAGCAACACAGGCTCTCCTGACAACTCAGGTTCTCTGGCATTCCCCTGGGACCAGGGCTCTGGGTCACAGCCTCTCCTCTCTCTTGGTTCAAGCTTCTCATCAGGCTAATTTATTTCAACACCTACTTGTCTTTACCCAGGTATTGCAGTTCACTGGCTGCAATTAGAACCTCACATCCCCCCCTTTGGACTATTCCTTCATACATTACAGAGAATTTATTAGCTCAGTCCCCATCCATGGTTCTCCAAAAGAATTTTCAGCTTCACTCTTGAAGCACATCTCATGCTCCTCCCTGTAGGTATCAGTTCTGCTTTCCTCACTGACTGTAAAGTCTCTATGCTGCATTTATGTAGATGTCCTCACTCATTCCTCTCTCTGCAAGGAAGGATGGGTGTCTGTGAGTTTAGTCCAGGCATGGATAGAGTTAATCTCTCTCTCTCTCTCTGGCAGTGTGAGGATCACGTGCTCCCTGCCGGGCTGTTTGAACAGGTCCGAGCTGGATGGCAGAAGCTCTCAGAGTCTCTGTGCCTGGCTCAGAAAGGCCCGAGCTGGATGGCAGAAGCTCTCAGAGTCTCTGTGCCTGGCTCTGCAGAGCTGGCTCGGCCTGCTGGGGCCATCTGGGCCCGGGGTGACAGCACAGGGCCTGGCCCAAGCTGGATGGAGCCGGCCCGGTCCTTGCCTGGCCCGGAGCAGGGGCCTGGCCCTGTCTGGTGTAGCTGACACACCGGCTGAGCTGGATCTGCTGAGAGCCCAGGCCGGTTCCTCCCCCATGCCCACCTGCAGCTGCACCTCCGCTCTAAACCTCCCTTCCCACCCCCAAACCCTCTGGGGGGTGGGGAAAGAAGGCCCAGAAGGTCTCGCCTTACTGGGGAGAGAAGCAGAGGAGCTCCTTCACTTTGAGCAACAGCAGGCAAAAGAGGCCGAGGCTCAGAGGTTCTCTGCTTATATATGATTTTTTCCTCGAAGGCAGATCAACTTTTTAATTGGTTTACCTACATATCAATCCTTAAAACTACCTGGTTATTGGCTCTCTCTCTCAGGAAGGAAGTTGTATCACTTCCTGCAGCATAGGACCCCTCCTAGATTTTGGCCCCTCCTGACTAACCCAGGACACAAAGATAGAGAAGACACAACAGTGAAACAAAGAAGCTGCTGTAAAATCACTTAAATGCATTACTTTAAACCAGAAGATCTGAAGAAGAAATACAGATAATGAATATTTTCCCCCTAAACTTCCAAGTTTAATTTTATCTTGTGTTAGTTTGCCTGCTTAGAGGATCCAACCTGTGGGCACACTGGCATTTATAGCATGCTTTTCATTCAGGTGTATCAAAGAGCATTTCAAATAGACTGATCTCCTGAGATAGGAAATTACATTAACAGAAGAAAACTAACTTCAACGTGATCAATGACAGGATAAAGCAGAATCCAAATCTGAAGGCATTATTTCGTTTCAAATGCTTTTCTTCAGCTACACAGAAAAATGGATTTTCAAGGAAGGCTTCAATCTCAATGTAATTATGCCCTTATGATGTATAAGCACAGAAATAAAAAGCCAGGAGGATGAACGTACAGCTGGCCATGATATTATTTTGGAAGAGTCTTTAGAAGAATCAGACATAAAATGACACAGAGGCAGCGAGCTCTGGGACTTTTCAGCTATCTACAGGCACGAGCAGTCCACAGACAGAATTACTCCAAACTTCAGCAGAGACAGAAGATCCCAAATCTGCTCCTGCATTTAACACCCTGGGGAATAACTCAGAAAATAAAATACCAGATCAGTGTTTGATAAAACCTGAGGTGAGACATGAGGACAGGAATCCCTTTCCACTTTGAGATGTGCTTCCCGGGCCAGACCTAAGTGTCTGATAAAATAAAACCACCAAACCAGCAAGGAGGAAATCACTCTTGGTGAAGTAAGTTTTACAATCCCAACCTGCTGCTGGTTTCTGGTGGTTCCAGAACTGAGGGGGTTGTGCTGAGCAATGACAGTTTTTGGTGCAAAGGGACAATCTGAGGGGGAATTAAACTCAGCATGTTTCCAAAGGGATGCCTATAGATCCCCTACAGAAAATCTGTATTTGTTTCTTACTCTCATTACTTATTTGCTGACAAGCTTCTCTTTCCATGGCTCACCTGTTCTCGAGAGGTATGCTGGTTCTTGCCCAGGGGCTTGACAGAATTCCACACTGGTTTGGGTTGGGAGCTCATCCCATTCCACCCCCTGCCATGGGCAGGGACACCTACTTGCACTGCCTACAGTTATAAAAGGTTATAAAAACTCTTCAGTGAAATACATACTCAGCAACTGTTCCTAATTATCAATGGAATTTCTAGTGGAATTAGATTAGTGCTCTCACTAGTGAAGACAACACGACAGTCCTCAAGCACCGCTAGGAAAACATTCATCCCACAAGACTCATTAGAACAAGCTCCAAAGACCACAAGCAACTGAGAGGAGGGACTGGGTTTTTTAAGCCAAGTTTCCTAAAGAACTGAGGCTGTGCAGGGCAATTACAATCCTAAGAAGAAACCTTAAGAGGCAGCTTTGGATTCCATAACACCATGAACTTCATAAATCCATCTCCACAGAAGAAATCCTGAAATAAAGACTTTAGTTTCTTCATCACCCAGAGAAACCATTAATTAAAAAATTTAAAAAATTTTTGGAAGAATTGCAGAAGTCAATCCAGAGCCAAACTCCTTCACACAAACCTATGCAAAATAATTTGAGCTTAAACGCTCAAATTATAATAATAAACACTGCTTTCCAATGAGAAAGCAAATAAAATCAGGGCTCAGTGAATTAAGTTTAAAAAGCTTGTGGTTGAAGTGGATCCTTGGCAAACACACACTTTACCTATTACACATTAGTCAGCTCTGGCACTTCAGAGCTGGTAAATATGATAAGCTGGATTTTCACAAGGAGGAAGAAAAATTCCCTGCCAAGTGCAATTCACCTTAGTCTCTCACAAGGGTACAGCACAAAGCACCAAATGCTGGCAGGTGGGTTTCATGAAGATGGAAAGATTGTGCAGGAAAGCAACACAGGGAGATGTTACTCTGTTTCTCCTACTACTGAAACAACTCCAGATCACATGGATGAAAAGGTAAATGAGTGTTTGCTTGAATTGCACCAAATACAGGGTAAATATAATTAAAACAGGACACAGCATTAGGGTTCTTGACAGAGCAGGCCTAGGGGAGGAAGAAATCTAAGGAGAACTTGTAAAACCATTTCTACTTTAAGCCATAAGAAGTGTGCAATGAATCTTCAGCTGTGTTTTGTACATATGGCTTTAAAATGTTCTCTGGCAGAAGTAAACACCACTAGGAAATGTAAGGGCTTTTAAGGATCCTGGCAAATTGCAACGTCCTAAGGCAGTTCCCAAACCATCATGAGAGATGGACCTATGGAAAGTATTTCCTCAATTTCAGCTAACAAATCACAGACTCAGCACCCACAGCACCTTGCGATGAGGAATACACAAGTTCCGAAGTACTCAGCTCACTTGGTTTTCCACTGCCAAGCTCTACCCCTGTTGTTTCTGAGCAAATCAGTAAAGCTCTATGTGTTTGCTGTATAAAAACCAGCAAATCCTACAATTTTTAACATGTAACTTTCAAGTGAGTAGTCATTAAAACTTAAACACTTGTTCATCCCTTTAGCATCCATGGAATTTGCTTGATTGACAATTAATGGCTCTGGCCATCCATAATTACTGACAGACTGACCTCTGTGCTAAATGCAGAGTGGTCCAAGCTCATTAGTTAGTAAGAGCTTCTTTAAATTCAGCAAGAAAACGCACAGCACCAAACTGCTGAGATGGTATCAGTGTGAGAAGGCTGAATGTTGTGAAACACCTTGCTTAGTTTACATAGAGACATCAATAATCTTTTTATTCTGATTTATTGAGCTCTACACCAAGAGAGGATGGTTGCTTATTTTCCAGTGACTGTGACCCAACTGCAGAGCAATGTGGGCACCATGGATGTCCTGCATTTGGGAAAACAGATGTTGATGACTCTGCCTGAATTTGTTGTACAGCCTTCCAAAAAATTACTGGCACCTGGCCAGGTGTGTGTGGGAGAACTGTAGAATGACTAAAGATGCATAAAGAAACACTTATTTTTTAAAATAATTTGTAAAAGTGACTTGATGCTCACTGGCTGAAGGAAGCTGCAAAGGAACAAGTTCAGTAACTGACAGCTCCTTCCTGGAGCTAAAGGAGGTCCTGAAGGGCTGGAAGCTGAAGCTGCACTAATACACAGGTAAGAAGGTTAATAAAGCAATCAATTATAAAACTCAAGCCCTGAATTTTTTATCATTTTACATCTTAGAACAAGGCTGCTTTTCCAAAAACTACAACTACGTGCTCAGTTATACACAACAGATTTAACGCAAAAATGGAGAGGTGCCTTACACAGGAAGGGATCACAACTGTCCCTTCCAGCCTCATCTAACAGAAACATTCCCAGCACAGCTGCTTCCCAAGAATCAGCAATAAGGATTTGCTCTCTCTAATGTCACTTTTCCTAGCATCTGCAAGGCAGGAGTCATTTGTGATGACCTGGAGCTGACCGAACCCCAGCCCAGCTCTCAATAACCACAGGCAAGGCCTGGATTATCTGCCACCCTCTCGGGCAGCCAGGCTCAGCCTGGAATGTCAGCAAAGGAATGAATGCCAGGATTGCAAAACTGAAGGGATATCAGTGAAATCCTGAGTCATCTCCCCTGGGAGATGCACAGGAGACAGTGCCGTGGTTTGGCTGCTACACACCACACACTCCCAGAATTTCCCTGCAGGACCTGCAGCACAGATGTTTGTGTGCAGAACCACTTCTGTACAGTTGGATTTGTACATCTGTTCATACAGATACTGTACATGCAAGTATATATTACATATACACTATTTGTATAATTGTATTACACATGCAAACAAATCTCACAGGAAAGAAAATTAATTAGCATTCCTGTATTGATCCTATTGGGAATTGCAAGTATTTCTTAGGAGCCAGGATGGGACCACAGCAGGCTGACTCCACAACAAAATGTTTATGTAAAATATGGCATCTCTGCCAGGGGGAAGCAAAAAAACAGCTCAGGCTGCAACTGCAGCTTTTTCTGTCCCTTGCATTATTTATTCTCTCCACAAAGGCATCACTGGGTTTTTTGGTGTCACCACAAGACACACTACGGAAAATCCAGCCCTACCTGGTGCTGTCACTATCAATGAAACATCTACACTAAATTCAGGTAAGCTCAAAAAATTTAAAATGACATAATATGAATTTTACAGATGCTTATGAGACTGCTAGGAGCTTAATAAATAAAATGTTTATTCCGTCCAAAAAAACTTGTAATTTAGAAGATTGTCAAAAAAACCACTCAATTTCATTTTCATTTCTTCAAACAACTTCCATGTAATTATTGTAGTACCTATTTTTGAGTGCTCACCTCTGGTTTTGAGGGAGGGGTCTTTTTTGAATCAGGTAACATTTTCCTTTCTATGAATTCCCAAGAGTTCCAATCTCTCAATGAGGCTGAGAGGTGCAGGATAGCAATTTTAGTCACTCAGGGCCAGGGGTTGGAATGGGATGGGCTTTAAGGTTCCTTCCAACCCAGACCACTCTGTGATTCCACGATAAAACAAAAATCACAAAATCCCCTCTCTTCCAGAGGAGGTTTCTAGACAATTTTTTCCAGCTTAGCCTTATGTTCTCATCTCAGCCCTGCAAACACTGATGAATACCAGAATAGCTACAAGATCTCGTTAATCAAAAAATAGCTGGAAATATGAACTTGCAATCCTGATACTTCCTCTTGAAAAAAATGAGATAAATTAGGTGCACTGCCTGACTGTATTTCCAATGAACTCTTCAAATCAACACACACTTACCTGGAAGCTTTCTTCAATCTTAAAGGTTAACTTCAACAAAAGTGTCGGAAGAAGTTTCATTAGACAAGAGATCTTGAACATACTAAGTGTGAGTTCCATGTGCTTGAGGAATCCATCTATGCAGAGTAACATGATGGAATTTTGGAGATGGATGCAAAGAAGAAATTGGCACTTTTGTTAACAGGTGAGCAGTACATCTCCTTTATGTTCACCAGGCCATGTTCTGCTTTGCCCAGTTCATAATACACACATGAAAATGAGGATCAGTAAAAAGAAAACAGAAGTTTCCACTCCTGTTCTTAAAAGTTGCACAGATTTCTTGTGGCTTTATAAATACATGTAACATGTAAGAGCTCTGAATAAAAGCATTGTCTTTGGACAGAGAAAGAGGAGATCTTTGCACAGGTTTTCTAAGATGAAGGTCACTCATGTCGCCATGCCAAACCACCAAACTCACCATCAGCTTGCTGCACAGAACATGCACAACTTCAGGGGAAATCTCAAACACCAGAAGGAAAAAGATCACCTATTTTGGGGCTGTGACCACATCACGGCCCGCAACCCCAGCATATGGTGACTAACACTGCTGTGTGGAGTTTGCTTTCCCAGAGAAAGCGCTTTTTGTTTGAATAACTGGTTGCTGATACAATGAGTCACTCAACTGCCTCAAGCAGCAGCTCCACCACTCTGAAAGGACTGGCTGGGAACTGCTGAGTACAGGATGTGTGTTTGTTTAGAACAAGCTGCCTTAAATAAACCACTGACTCACCTTGTCACGCAAATGATGCTCTGCAGCCTCAATATTCAATGGATCGTCAAAATTCAAAAGATCCTGGAAAAGAAACACAGAGAACATTGCAGAGCTCCCACTCACTGCATCACCAGGAGCCCAAAGCCCTCATGAGCAAGATAATGAACAAAGCAAACAGGGCACAAGGGCAGTGCCATTTAATCACTGCCTTGGTGGTGTCCCTGCCAAAGGTAAATGCAAATGAGTTTGATAATTGGAAACCAAACCACAGGACAATTAAATGGCAATAACACTGAGGCATTTAAGCCCTTCTGGTGTGAGACACACAGGGCCCCCATGACATTTCTCCCTAGAATTGAATGCATTTCTACTGGAAAACTGTTTTAAGCTGAATTTTGGAGGAATATTCCAACTTTCAGGAAGCACAATTCCTGTTGATTTTTGTTTGAAGGCAAAGTAAACCTTTAAAAAAAATTTCTGCAAACATTGTGCTGATAAGGGAGGGGTATCCTTAATGCCATCTCCACAGAAAAGCAATTTGTTTCTCTCTGTGAAGAAGTTATGTAACCTGGAGTCTGACAGGGAAGTTTCAGTGCTCTGGGAAAAACAGGGCCTAGAGGAAAAGGAGTGGAAAGACCCCAAGAGCTAAGGACATGTGGGATCAGGGAGCAGGAACAGTCACAACAAACCTCAGATCTCTCAGTTTAATCTCAAACATTAACTTTGGAAGGAGAAAATGTTTAGGGTTAAAAACAATGAAGAGGAATCATCATTAAAAATAACACTGACTCACAAGGCCCCTGTTCTGCCTGCAGCCCAGACCTTTCCCCAGGCTAAGGTCAGCCTGTGTTGGAGTGAAATAGCACTGTCCCACAATATGAAAGGCTCCTGGCAGACCCTGACTCATCTTCAAGCAGCAACCCCTCCCACCCGTTTCAGACAAAGCAGGACACCAACCCACCTCATTTTTACTCACTTTTCTCAATAAACCCCCCCACCATGAATCTGCCAGACCAGTGTGATCTCAGTGCCAGCTTTTCAAAGCCTAATTATTTACACAAAGCCAGGTATGAGGGAAATCCAGGAGGGAAACATAACTCTTACGAGACCTGACAAATCCCTGTGGTCTCCTATGCATGACCACCCCTCTCTGCAGCTCTTTGCCCAATATTTTTATGTGCAGCTCTGCCCATGAGGATTTTGCTTCCTTCCACTTACTTGGCATGCACAGGGAGACTGACAGTGAAATGCAATTCACTTTTGCTGGAAAGGCAAATTCTTTCCAAACTTTTACATCAATTTACCAAAGAAGTTGTTGAAAAAACCAACCAAGCCTTTGGATGCAGGGAAATCCAAGCCTCCTTCTAGACCCTGGAGTGGCTGTCTCCAGAGGGGAGGACAAATGTGGCCAGCAAGTCAGTGATGCTCTTTGCTTTCTCCTGACCTTCCTCCCCAGCAGCAATGGCTGTGGAAAGGAATCCCTAAAAAACGTAACTTTTGTAAAGACTTAGCCTCACTCCCCTTCTAGGGCAAAAGCAGCTGTTGCATCCTGCCTGCCTCTTGCAGCTTCCTGCCCTCTTCTCCATTTTCAAGGTGCTCCTGCAGTTACAGGTTCCTTGTTCCCACCAATCTTAAAGAAAAGGGAGGAAATGGGATCCCTGAATAAGATCACATAAATTCTGTAACAAGCCAGGTTTCATCCAAACTATGTGCGTGGATCCCAAAGCCACTGAACAGGAATGTAAGTGTTCAAAACAGGAATGAGACTGCAGGGCAGTCATTAATTCCTGAACTGCATTTTTTTTTACAGACTAACACCAACACAATTCCTTCTCAGAGCAGTATGAATTTCTATTTCTGCAAATTGGCAGGAATTTCATACCAAATAATTTGTTATCAAAATATCCCCTAATATTTCTAACCAAAGTAAATTCCATGTACAAAAAGCTGGCATTTCAGACAGTCTGGATGAGTTACACGAACTGATTTCATACTTGTCTGACACCCACTGAAGCCAAAGGAAAAACAGACCTAAACTTTTAGAGGCAACACACAGGGCTGGCATTAGGTGATGCTGAAACTAAACTAGGCAGGAAAAATAAAAGTGGCTATGTAAAATATCCCATTACTTACAGTAAATAAAGAGTTTAACCCCCAGACAATATCCTGCAAAAGAAAAACACAGTTAGTTAGATATTGCATTTCAGCGGTTTTGAATGTCTTTTGTTTTATTTTTCTATTAATATTATAACAGATTTTATTTTTCTATTAATCCATTCAATAACTGGGAAAAAGATCTAGATTAATATGAGTGATGCTTTACTAATTTAAATCAAAATGTTGAAAAAGCTTTCCCATTTCATGGCCACTTGATATTTAGAAGTCAGCAAAAACCAAATACTGCATATTCAAACAGAAGGTCAGAGCTTTTTGTGTGTACAGGAGCCTTACTCCTGTTGTTCCTCCATGCAAGGAGAGAAATGATACCTCAGGATATGCCACCAACCACAAAGTGCACTGCTTAGTGTAAAGGCTGGGTATAAAACTTAATTCAGCAATCTATTCTTAAAATTAAAAAGGGGCCAAGCAAATACTTTAAACTGTCAAAATATCACAGAGAAGAGAGTGAGATGTGGTAGGAGTACAGAGAAATGTTAATCTTATATAAGCATAGGTCTTCAAGTCATTCCACAGCTAAAACACACCTTTCCCAATACAGTCTCAAAGTAAAAAACTTCCTATGCACAGCAAAGAACTTCAATAAATGAGTGCATTTGAGCTTGTTTCCTGTTCTGGGCCCTGTGCTGAGAGCATGGACCACAGAAATCCATACCCCTTAAGGACACTGTCCAATTATGCCCTAATGAACAAGACACGATGTCAGCATTACGCAGCCAACAGCCTCTCACGATCCAATTTCCCTTTGATCCTGCACAAACAACCCACTCAGTTTATCTGCTTTTAAAACATGAATCTGCCCAGCAGGGCTGGCACTGTCAGCAGTTCCAGCCTCAGCACCTTCTCAAGTGTGGCAGAGACAGCAACTTTCAAACGCGCTCATCACCTTCAGTGGCAGCACAGACACATAAACTGCACAGAAGGGGTGACCCAGACATTTAATTACAGTTATCTGTAAATTTTAAGACTCTAGTGCTGAGAAGTCGTCCTCACTCCCAAACAAACACACTGCCAGTCCCCTGGCAAGCAGGAGAAAATGAACTGTTTCAAGTAACGGATGGAAATAATTGTTTTGTACTTTATTTAAGCTCTGTGCTTGTTCAACTGCTGGCACGGAAACCAGACATTGCAGAGGTTAGCAGAGCATGGTATTAAGGAAGCCTGTATTAGTCCTAGGGATAAATTATCAGTACAATGCAGTGATGTGCCAAAGTCACAGATTAAAGGAAGATTTATTGGCATGGAGAGCCTGGAGAGCAGCAAAAGGCAGGAACGTCTCAATTTCTACTCGAGTCTCCCACATCTGGGCATCAGAGGGTGCTCAGCAGCTCTGGGCAACCCCTCCTGCCCCAAAGGTCAGGAGCCCCTCCCACTGCTGCCCTCCAAGGCTGTATTGTCCTTCAGGGAGACAGAGTTGCAGGAAAAAATGACATTTTTACAAGTTGCCTTCTACCCACACCATGAGACATCAGGCTGCAGCTGGAGAATGTGATGCAGAATCCCAATACTGAGCATTAAAACCATCCTGAAAAGGTACAAGGCCACATGAGTACTCTGGGATCTGGCCATTTCTAAATCCTGAATGCCAAACCTGCATTTCTGGGGTTACAAACTGTCCACAGCTGTTCAAGCACCAGCATGGCTAAAAAGGAACAAACCAGGAGCCTGTCAGTCACTGAATGCTTCTGAAATCCCCAAGAGCTCAGCTTCTCCTTACACTGAGCATTGCTGAAGCCCCTGCTCTGCCAGAACCTCCCTACAGACACCTGCAGAGTTCTCTCCAGACAAAACTCCTTCTGCTCCCATACAAGCTCCAATGCATCACACAAGTAAATGTTGCAGCTCAGAGAAGAGATGTGATATCGTATTTTCCCATTATATAATAAATTGCTCCCAAATTCTGATTTGCTGAACCCTGGTTTTAAGGCTTTGGGGTGCTTGATTTATTTGGGTGGGTTTTACAGAGTTATATTCAAAAAACCAGAAAAAAAAAAGGTATCAAACAAAAAAGCCAACAAAAACCTATGTACAGGCACAGGTTGCCAGAATGCTGTACATCTCCACTGCCATTCTAGACACCAAAATGCGTAACAGGATTATTATTATTATTATTATTATTACTGAGTAATTTACCTGGGAAAATTTTAATACCATTTTTGATGTTTTCATCTATTCAAGTTTTATGATTTGCTGGATTCATTTTATACCCTCACATGGCTCCATAAAAAATAATGCTAAATTACTGCCAGAGGGCAATTACTTTTTGTAATGCGCTTGAGGCTAGCCTGGATTTAAATCCAGAATATTGAGAAAGGGAAGTGGGATGGAACAGATGAGCAGAAGTGAAGCAAGAACTTGGTATTTGAAAAACTTGACAGTATTGAATTGCAGAAATAATCACTCTGCATTACTGATGCTGGCACAGCTGTTGGCTGCATGCAGATAAGCACTGCCCTGGATGTTTGCTTTGGGTTTTCCTGAGGAACTGAAAGGATGTGCAAGCCACTGAAGATCTTGTCAGATTTATCAGCTCAAAAACTTCTGTTCTCTTTCAGTGTAATAAAGCATCAGTCTTGGCTTCAAATATTTCCTGAACTTGTGGCTTAAAGAGTCTGGAAACAAAGTTAAGCCGGTATACAAGAATTTTTAAAGGTTATCTTCACAGGTAGGAGCAGGGCAGGTGGCAACTGAAAATGTTAATAGAGCACACCTTGATGGTGCTGCACTTCAGTGAGAACCTACTTGTGCAAGATCAGACACCTACACCTGACAGGGGAACACCTGACAAAGCTGTGTCCTTTACAAAGCTGCTTTTCATCCCATTTCTTCTCTGTGTTTAACATCAAAGTTCCAGAGGACAAGGGCACCACTGCTGAGGGGCAACCATAAAGCAAAGCTGAGAGCCTCTGCTCTTACACCAAACCTGCTTTTTGTACCTGCCCAGGCTGGACTTGCAGCCAGGGCTGCCAAATTCCTTGAGCTGCTTTATGTGACTCCTGCTCCAGCCGTGCCCCGGCTGTTCCCTGTGTGGTGTCCCAGAGGTTTCCCATCAGCTGAGATGGCACCCATGGGTCAGATGCCTTTGGGAGTGCAAGGCAAGTGGATATGCAAGTGGGTTTAATTCACATCTACTCTGTTAGTTCAGAGGAGGCAATGGTGGTATTTGAAATCAAGAGCTGGGGTTTCCAAGCACAGCAGTACCTGGCTAAATCCACAGTGGGTAAGGGGAACGGAATAATGAGGGAAGCACACTCTGCTCCATGGCACGGTCACCGTTCTGGGCTGGAGCACGGGGAAGTCAACACAGGCAAGTCAGAAGATCAACACACTGTTGTAAACACCCGTTTAGAATTGTCCCTTTTCATTCTGGACTATTTTTGTGCTGCATCTGAGTGAAAAGTTGCAGTACACCCCAGCCCACAGATTTATTTATGGCATGCCAAACGAGGAGAAAAAACCTACTGCTGCAGCAGTGTCTGGAGTTCAAGAGCAGTGACTCAAAATCCTCAATGAAGGTTTTGAAACAGCCTCTCCTGAGGCCAGGGAGTCTCAGAGCTTTGCATCTGTAGGTGGTCCTAACAGCCACTGATCTTGCCAAGTGACAGTTCTCAGAACCACTTCACAAAAGCAATGCCACTGAAATCCTGTCACAGACAAGGGTTTCAGAAAGACAACCACAAGCACTTCTGAAGAGAGAGCAAACATGGAAATTGCAAATTAAGATTTTCCCCAGCAGGCAAAGTATATTTACTACATTAAAGAAGACAGCAAATCAGACAAAAGCACCTAACAAACTTCCAAGCAAAGAAATTCCTTGAAGAGATCCAAGGAGCATTTCTGATCTAACGGACTGACCAAATCAAAGCTTGTTGCTAAGCCCTTTTTAATAAACAAACAATTTAACCCAGTCAGATGAACAAAAGGAGCAGCAGCCATTTATACAAGCACATGTCTAAAGCAAATTTTTTCGGTTTATTTGAAAAAGGGCTTGAAATGTCACTCCAAAGCTCAGCTTGCTCTAGGTCAGGCCATGCAAGGCCGTGTGCTGGGGCAGCTCTCTGCTGTCCTGCCTGCCTGTGTGCCACCTCAAGTTGTTTTTCCTCTTCCATTCCCCTTCTTCCACCATCTCTTAAAAACAAGCCCAGCTTCTTCCTCTCCTCACTGCAGCCTTCACCAAGCACACTTCATCCCACCCCACCACATTTATCACTAGTCCTGGGGAACAAAAAGAAGTTTTCCTTCCAGAGATGTAGGCATTTTTTAGCTTATGAAAAAACTTCTTCCCTCCTGTCTTCTCCAAAATAAAATCTCCTTTTATATTTCCTCTCCAATCTAGCAAAATTGAAAACCACTGTTTCCACCTAGAATACGGTGATGAAGTGAATGCCACCTTTCTTTGGTCACCCACAAAAGCCACCTCAGTTGCCATGTGCCTGCCATCCCTGCCTGTGCTTCCCACCCAAACACAACAGCAGCTCCCTACAGGGCTTTGGGCAACTCAAAAGGCATAAACTGCTCCAGTTAGCAAACACAAAACAAGGAGGAAGGCTGGAAAACCATTTCTTTTGTACTTAAATTTAGGAGGGGGAAGAAAACAGGAACAATTCCAGCCTGTTCCTCTCCCAGACCAAGCCAGCTGTGAACTGCCAAGTATGCAGGAGCACTCTCTCACTTTTGTCACTGACTCCTTGACATTTATCCCCGTGGTTACTGCAGGGCAAGTGAATAATCCTGTATAAACTGTTCCCTGGGGAATCCTCTGATAGCTTCTTAATGAAGTACACCACACTGATTAGAACATTAAAGCCATCCCCCTCTGGAGACCAGTGGATTAAAGTTGAGACAAATTGAATATTCAGAAATCAACAACTTGGGGAGAACAAGCATGGTTTATAATTAGACTTACTGAGGTATCTCAGCTCTCCTGACTCACGTGCTCATAAGAACAGCTACTGTACCTAAACCAAAGATTTGGCTTTGCCAGGGGACATCAAAGAGAGAAAATGAAAATTTTGCAAATCTTTTCTGAAGCAAAAGCCATTAGAAGACACTGAGTTGTATATTTTCACCGGTTGGGGCACGTATGGAGGGGAAAGAAATAAATCTTCTTACAAAACTGATAAAGCAAATTTATAAAGTCAAAATACTACACAATATATGCCTAGAGAAAAATTTCCTGAAGCTTATTTTAAGAAAAAAGTGAATGTCAGATCTACACAGAAGATTGTATTCAGTAGTTTATAGCTTCTATTTCCAAACACTGGCTCTGAAGGTTTTTTTGTCTGGAGCTTATTCGATTTTTAGAGGTGAGGAAGACAGATAAAAAGACACTCCAAAACAGGATTTGAATAAATCAATAGCTACACAATGTTACCATAATGCTGAGAAAAACAGCCTGAGCAACAAGAATTAATGTAACATAAAGCACACAGGTTTCTTTTCCCCCTTCATCCTCAAGACAGTGACAGTTATTCTACTGTCTGTTTAAAATACTCCTCTACATTAATGACAGATGATTTGACAGCAGACCATCTACTTTCCTTAGGATGATGGATTGAAGTTTTTTACTTTCAAAACTCCTCAGGTTGATGCTTAAACATTGAGGTAAACTGGAAGAATTAAGTCACCACCCTCTGATTTATTTCTCCAGGAGATTAGTTTGGTGTTTGGATGATTCCAAATGAAGTCATTCCACTGCCTGAAGAGAACAGCAGGAGCAGTGAACCGAACAGGACAAAATGTTGCCATTTAGTATTAAAACGCTAATTACATAAGCAAGGCTCTTAAGGATCAATTCCAAATAGCAATAGTTTACTGGAAATGAGGCTTAATTCCTTTTAGATCAGGTAATGTAATAGCACAGACAGATACTTATTAACCTAGGATATGGAGTTATGGGAGAGAAATTCCAGAAAAAACAGTGGTTTCCTACAGCTGGGCATGAAAAGCTGTCTGCAGATCTGTAGTTTAACACTATCTGGATGTTTCCCATTCCTGCTCCTGTCTCTCCTGACAGCATCAACACCAAAATGACAAAACCCAGCACTTCAAACTATCTCAGTGAAAAACTGAAATGCACATACATCTAACAAACATGGAAATCCTCCAGAAAATAGCCCAGCTACCTGAGACCAGCTGGATCTCTACCAGAACACAGCTACAAAAAGCACAAATATTCCCTGTGAACTTTCATCATATATTTTTAAACACTGGTTTTAATGTTCATATGCTCAGCCCTCCACAGAGTTGCCCAAGTGTGCTTTGATTATTTTTAAGGTCCATCAATCAGCCACTGATTTATGAACCAGTTTCCAGCTGTAGTTGGTCAGAGGTAACTGCAGAAGGAGCCTGACTTTTAGAACCAATCAGGCAATCAAAATACTGAACCAATTGTTCAGTTTTTAAAATCAATCACCTGAGATGTTTCTATAGGAAAATGAATACAATCATTTAGGATAGAGCTGAGGAACATTAAGGAGGCCTAACTCAGCTAGGAAGATGATCATCCTGGCAGATAAGGTACATGTTGAGGACTACCAGGAGCTACTAAAGCACCTTTAAGTTTGGAATTGAAATTACAATTAAGAGTGGCAGAGCAACAGCAACAGTGTTAAGTCATGTGAGGTATTTAAAAGCTGGGATTGCCAGTGATATAAAATCTGAGAACAGAATGGAATTAAAGCCATCCATTTGCTTTCTGCCAGGAAAACTTTCATTTTGACCATCACACCTGAAAAACAGGAGAAAAGCAAGTTCAGACACTCTGAGCAGGGTCGAAAATAACTGCAGCAGAGAGTTTTTAGAGAGGAAAGTATGCAATAAAATGATGCAGAACACGACAGAATGGAGACTGAAAGGTAAATAAGCTCCTGTTGCTAACTCATGTTTAGCTACAAAGCAATAAAAGATGACACAAAGATCAGCTTGAAAGCACTGCAGCAGTGTTCACACAATCCACAGCCTGGGGACCAACCACAACCTGAAATTATCCAAGGGTTTGGGATTCTGGAGTGTTTCCATGGCTAAAAAAAAATGTGTTTTAAAAAGTGTACATACAGACAGGCTGGCAGGTTAATGTTTTAAACCTGTTTCAGGGTAGGAGCCCAACTCTCCTCAGAATCTCATTTTAAAAAGCATCCAATGCAGGAATTCAGAAATAGCACATTCTTTAGTGCCTTCACTCACACACAGGCTGCTCTTCACACTGGTCCATGGAAACGTGTTCCCAAGCACAAAGAAGGGAAAAAAAGATAAAGCTCAACACTTGGTAACCCGAGGGAATTCAATCAGGGATGAGATGACACCAAGTGTAAAAAAATGCTGGAAAACAAAACTGAGTTAGGTCTTCTCCCCTAAAGAATCCTCCACACTGTTAAAAATACATTTTATCAGCTAAGTTTTACAGACAATTTATTGGATTTTCACTTTTATTTCAGGAAGTTTCTTCATGTTTCTCCCCATTTGGTACTAAAAAAAAAAAAAAATTAAAAAGGTTACACCAGTTTATTTTAAAGGATTTTTCATGTAAGAGCTCTGCTGCCACCACAAGGATTCAAAAATGAGACACAATCAAAAACTTGAGCCTTCTAAAGGGTTAAGCACACAAAGCTCCATGCATGCAGCTGCATTCAGCATGGTTTGTGCATGGGGCTTCTCATGTATATTCTCTAACTTAACTGCTTTTCTAAAGCCCTTGGAACATTTTTTGTTGCAGAAGGACATGCTCACTCTAAATTTAATACTTTTGGAGTATTCAGAGTCCTTTATTGGGCAGATCTGGGTGCTATTCCTCCAGAAAACCAGGCTGACTTCCTATTATTGATGAATGAAATACTGAATTTCAAGTCTGTAACAGGCCAAGACTGGATTACTGTCCATAGTGCTCCTGTGCCAGTTGTCACAGTTCCCCTTGGGGAGATGAAAAGCTGTAAAAAGTGAGCTCACAACTGTGGTGCTTCAATGTTAAAAAACAAACAAATTTTTTAAAAAACCCAAGGAGGACATCAGACTTTATTTTTTTCTTTTTAAAGTTAAGCTACTACTTTCTTTTCTCTTGCCGAATCTTTCATTTCAACAATCACAGGAAAAGTTCCTGTCTTTTGGATTTCTTGTCCACTTGTACTAATGTTCTAATGGCTGAAGCTTAAAATTTGTAGCCTAAAAACTTTCTCTGAATGAAAACACAGGGACAAGAACAGAACTAGTTAATTTAAATTACTCAGTGCCTTGATTTAGCTGGAGGTGAAAACAGAAACACAAAGGGCAAAACAAAAACACACCAACTGATGAAAAAACAATAGGGAAAGGTTGTTTAAGAAAATCCACAAAACAACACACTCATTCTACTTCCAGAGAGTCACATGCTCACCTCAGAAGAGATTTTACAGATGAAGCAAGTCAGAGATCTCATTCATTGTGCCAAAAAGCAAACCTACTTATCAGATAAAAGTCACTTTCAATTTGGTTTTTGAAAGAGACAAACACCTGATGTGTACTCTTTATCCACCTAATGTTGTTAAAGCTCTGGAAGAAACAATCCTGGCAGCATTCCTGGGAACAAGCACCAGGAAGATGAATTCCTGCTCAGTGATTCTGCACTCATTTGTCAGGAATATCAATCCCAGGGTATTACCAGGGTTATGGATTACAGCTCACAGGATGCTCTGGTGTTTGCTGCCTGGGTGAAAGCCAGCACACCTGACTGAGTGTGGGTTCAGAGTCACCTGCAGTCACACCAAGTTACAGAACCTTTTATCAGAGCAAGATTTGAACAGCCACACTAAAACTACCAATTTCTATAATCAGCACTGCACTTGTTCCACTGCTGCCACTAACATTTGCTGAAAGACAAAAACCTCAGCTGTTCCCAGAGCAAACCACATGAGCTGTTTCTTTCCAAGGCCATGGAAAGATTTTTAAAGATGCATTTAGTTTGATGGACACATCCAAAAGGAAACAGTACCTTTAATGTTCTAGTTGGGGCCCAGCCAGTGCCATCAATAGAGTGTTCCCTCAATAAACTGGAAAAAAAAAAGACACACGTATTATACAGAGGAACATCTGGTTAAACTGCCTTTGTCAGAAACCCTCTCAGAAAACATTAGGAAGTAATTGCAAGATAAGATCTAATTCTTGCACTATTTCTATCCAGGTAATGGAATTTTAAACCCCAGGAGTTGGGATGTCTGCCTAAAATTACCTTCTACAAAGTGTCATTACAGAACTCCCCATCTGAGCTCAAGCTCTGTCAAAACACCTGAATTATTTTCCTCCAACAGAGCAAGTGTGACAGAAACCCTTGTGACAGTTTCAACACTGAACCCTTTTTTTATCACCTGGTGCATTTTGAACATGTTCATTTCTGGTGAAGAGACAGCCTTGCAGGATGACCCATCTCTCACCAAAACTGGCACAAACCAATCCAAAAAAGGGTATTTTGGGGAGGGATATCCAATTAGCAAGAGAGGATCATCACCCTCTATTCTGTGAAAGGATTTCAGCTTCCTACAGGCAGAGATAAGAAGTGAAACAGTTTTAGGTTGTCTGCTCCAGAGGAAAAACTTCCTTATTAACCGTAACTTGAATTTTAATATAATCACGTGAATATTAATATAGAAAATACAGAATTTCTTATATGTACAAATTTTGTATTTATACTGTTACATATTAAGCCCAGTGAAGCTGCTGACCTATTTGCAAGTAGAAACCATTGAGCTGTTCAAGCATTTCTGGAGCTTTCAGATCTAAACCTCAGTAGTTATAAGAAGGAGATACACTGGGGATCAGAGCATAATTATTGAGAAATAAGTAGAAGTCTTGCTCAGAAAAGTAATAATCTGAATGAAAAAGTCTAAAAAAACTCCTTGAAGCATCATCTCACAATCACATCTTCCTCTGTAAAGGGTAATCTAAAATGGACAACTCACACAGCAAAGCACAAAAATTCACCACCAGCAGCTGCTTCTGCTACTGAAATGACAGGGTTAAAGTGAAATAGTCTTAAACTATCAGGTTTTAGCAATTTCCAGGGTGACATGTAGTAAGTAATTTTCAAATTACAGTAGATGATTGGACCATACAGGTTATGTAGTTATTTAATGAACATGCCAAGTTTTTATCCAAGGAAATTCAATCCTTGTTCAGTGCCAGAGATCCTACAACAGGATGATCAACCTGGACAAGCCCGTTCCACCTTAACTGTCCTGCTCATCTCATTTCTGTGCCTTTAAAAAGATAAAATATGCCATCACCACTTGTGCAATGTTAAAAGTAACATCTTGTTGGCTGCAGTTTGTGTCCATATGACAAAAGCAAAAGCAAAAAAAGCTTGATTTTTGTCTGTTCCTTATTAAACTTTGTGGCAGTACTCCATACACCTCACTGTGAAATTCCAAGTGAGGAGGAAGTTAACACACAAAATAAAACCATAGAAATATTCAGTGACAGAGCACTTGAGCATGAGCTAAGCCTCACGTACAGCCCTGAAGCTTCCCAAGGCCTCAGAGCTCTCCTGCCACATCTCCAGCTGGGGACAGCCAGGATTGAGGAGACACTTGAACCTCTCCCAGCAGTCTGGCAGGAAAGCAGTGAAGACACAGAAGTGTCCCTTGGCTCAATATTCCTCATTTGCTGATAGAATTTGTTTTTAAAGCAGCCCCCTCTTTCTCCTACAGATTGGGAATGATCATTAACCTTTCCCCAGATCTAAGGAAACTATTATTTCAAATCCTTGTATCTGGGTTCCTACGAGCAGACTAGAAAATCACTGGTTTTGAACTCTTAGTAACCAAAACAGCCCCTGATATGACCAGTCAGCTGCTCAGCTTTCATTTCAACAAATATCTCTTCTCATTCTGTGAGTAATTCCTGCATGGAAGAAAGCTTTGAGGATTTTTTTTTTTTATTTTTTAAACACACACATCCTAAAGAGACCTTTCAAAAACATCTACTGAAGTGGGAAATACATGATGCCAGTAAGTGTAAAACCTTCTGAAACTCAGCTGACCCAGTCTGCAGCTTAAGTGACTAATACTTACTGTAAGGGGAAGATCAGTCCTGGAGAAACCTCCATTTTTTCCATCCACATGTGCAGTGAAGGAAATATTCAGTATGGGCCAGAACTGATTATATTAGTCATTAATAACATGGTCTAGGGTAACTGCAGTCCATAAAGCACAGAGAAACACCACTTTTCCTGCCCACAACTGTTACATTTGACCACGAGTTTAACCATTTAGAATGTTTTAATCCAGGGATGATTATCAAACCAACACATACCACAGCATGAGGTACGTGGGGGAAAAGTACTGATGAAGATGTTTTTTTCTGCTTTTAAAAATAACTGAAGCTATTTTAACACAAAGCCTCTTGTGTGAGTTGATTGCAGGTGCTATAGACAGAAAGCATTTTCTAACAGGAATAAAGCAATTAAGTTATTTTAGTTTTCCCATCTAATGCCAGACATTTCACAGGTTTGGTATTTTAAGGCATCTGACAATCCAAGTTGTTTCAGTGCGGACACTGAAAAAATGCCTTCACTTCATTAAAATTATGATGTTCCAAACACCATATCTATCTTTTATAATTAAAACCATTTAAACAGATGAAAAGACTGTGGCTCCCCCATCCTTGGAAGTGTCCAAAGCCAGGCTGGATGGGACTTGGAGCAACCTGGGAAGGTGTCCCTGCCCATGGCAGGGGTGGAATGGGATGAGCCTTAAGGTCTCTTCCAAGCCCAGCTGCTCTGGGATTTTATGAATGTGAGGTTTTATTGAAGCTCAGAAGATGCTGAGCTTTGGTTTGTGGCTGGTACTTTTTGCTCCCTGGTTCAAACAGCTCACTTGTTCATTCCTTTGCTTGCACTCAGAACATCTAAGTTTTTTTAAGGCTGATGAGCCTGACCAGCCTATGAAGGGCAGTAAAAAACTTCATTTTCACCAGCACCTTTAACACAGCACTAAAATGATTTTTCCATCTAGAGGAAAAATTCAGCTTCTCTTTAAAGAACTGATTTGCTACACCTGCTGACAACCACGCTGGATTTTCAGAACAGCTTTCAATCTCACTTATGGGCTTTGCTTCTGCTTCATCTGCTTTTTCTTCTGTGTGCCATTAACTTGAAAAATGACAGGCAGGCTTCTCACTTCTGTTTCTGTTTGGTTTCTGGCCAATTTCACCATCAGGTACCCGGGATGAAATTGCAAAGTTTCACAAATTTGTTTTGAAGAGGAAACATTTACTATCAGGGAAAACCACCCAGGAAAGAAGCCTCTCACTCTGGCAAAGAAAAACTTTCAGGTTTCAGATCTTATCTCATCCCCAACCCTGCTTTGTCATAATTGGCGCATGTGTCTTTAATATCAGTGGATATTAAATATTATAATAAACAAATGGGAAACAAAGAATAGTTACTGTCAAAGTTTAAGGAACACTTTTTTCCTTCCTTTTTGAAATATAAAGGATTTTCAAGCACTTAACAAACTTGGATATTAAATGGTAAATCCTCAAAGCCTCCCTCAGGGCCTGAGGATGATTCAGTTATGAGGGAGGAAGAAAAAACCCAACATTTTGTTTAGGTCGGAGTTTAAATTTTTACCCCAAGTAGAACCAAATGCTAAGTCTGAACCTGAAAAGCCAGGCTCTGCATGGTCCCTCCAGCACAGCAAGAATGAGATTTTCAGCAGATTTTCATGCTCCTGAAAGTTACATGCAGAATCAGCAGGAAAAAATACTGTCATGACAGTTACATCCAATATTTTATCAAACAGAGAAATCTCCAAGGCTCAAAAACCCCAACAGAATGTTGTTCCTACCTTAGGCAGATTTCTCCTGTCTCTGTAATGTTCGGGTGCCAGATTCTTGTCAAACATTTTACCTTTGGAGGCTGCCAGGAGAGAGAACAAATTACTGTGTTATCCTTTAAGATAAAACCCTGTTATAACTGATAAAACAGAAAAAGGCAAATACATTTGATATTCACAGCCTACGTTTGTATGTTTAGGTCAATGATACATAATCTACAGGAGCCAAACCAGGTTTCTCTGCCCTTTTAGCTTTTCTCAACTCTTTATAAAAATTGGGCTGGTATTAGGCTTTTCCTTAGAAAAACGTAACTTTTAAGAAAGCCAACAAAATTTAATCCTTTAGGGAAAAGAAAACACTTTAAGTCATTCAGTTTCTTCATACATAACTATTAAGACAGTAATTTAAACCAAAAAACTTCACCAAGGCTTGTCCAAATCAGGGATTTGTTAAAAAACAGCAGAGGATGCAAAGAAAACAGCTACACCAAATAAATAACTTCTTTTAAATACAGACCCTCCTGTTCACAACTGAACAGGAATGTGTCAGAGCTGAATTTGAGACACTAAAATGAAAAGCCACAGGAAAGATCACTAAGCTTCTGAATTTCATAGTGGGGTTCTGAAACACAGATTTTTAAAGTACAGTCTCCTTTGCTCTAGTTCTGTGAAGTAAATAAAGAGTGGGACATAAAAATTTCAGTAGCTAAGCAACAGCACGTCGTTCCATCCCCGCTCTCCCCATTAGGATTTGCAGCTTTCAATCAGGCAGATTATTCCTGATAGAAGTGTCCTGGAATCCATCAGCACACACCAGCACCTTGCAGAACTTCAATTAAATCACAAATTATAGATGTGGAGCCATCTCCCTCCACTTTTTCCAATGAAGTCTACAGTCAAGAGACAGAACAGCTGAAAGAGCTGTATTTGCATGGCAGCATTGTGTGTTTTGTCTCATTTTGTTCCCAACTTCCCAATTATATTTTTATGAAAAATTTTTTAATTAAGACTCCTTGGAAGAGGTAAGAAAATATGCATGGCAAAAACCTACCTAAAAGAGGTGTTTAGAAGAAAAACATGGATCACCACAACAAATCTGGGATTGATAATGCAGATTTAGCCTTTCCTCCACTTCATGCCTGTGCAGTAACTCAGGGGCATCACTCATGGCATTATTGAAATTAAGCAGCTCACAGAAAACAGTCTCAAACTTTTTAACCTTCAAGACATTTTAGAAGTTTTCTAGCAGCACAGCTTTTCATTAGCTACACTTTCACACTGTTTTGAAAGATGTCTAGTTCTCAAGCAAGGGAAAGCAGCAGAATTTATTCCATGCCATTAGATCTAGATGAAAGAGTAAATTTCTACCACATGCATCTTTAAACAGGGAATGTACTGATGAGTCAAAAAAGGCTTTATACAAAGTCTTTAAAAAAATCCCCAAATCCTCACAGTGTTTTGTACTGTGGAAACAAAAGAATTCCTTTATCCTCTCAAAGTGATTTTTATTGCTAAAAGTTAGAAAAACCCACTCCTGACAGTAAGACAAAGGTTTGTTCTCTCTTTTCTTCTCCCTTGCTAGACAGACACGACAACTATTATAAAATTTACCACTACCATCAAATTTATCTTCAGATAAAATTTCTGTGAACTTGTTCCAAGTCATCTTTGAACCCTTCCCAGACCAGCAAAGCCACATGGGATTTCCTCAGGATGATGTTTCACTTGAACACCTGTGACATTCTGCACAGCAGAGCTCCCAAAACCCATTTATTTCCTTGCTCAAACTCTTCCTTCCCCTCAGACACCAGCAGCTGCACAGGTAGATCCAACCTCAGCTGCGGGGCACAGCAATGACTGCATTCACTTCCTTCTCCATTTCCAAGCAGCCACTTCTCGTCTGGGATCCCTCATTTAAAATTACAGTTTCAGTTCTTGATAAACTGGCACTCTAAAAGGACAGGTGTACTGACAGAGCTTGTATTTTTTTTTTCTTTTAGTTATGTATTATCTCTATATTTAATTTGATCCTGTAGCTGTAGCTCTTCACTAGTTAAGAACTTTACCTGGAGAAGGGATGTGGCTTCTAAGAGAAATCTGGAATCAGTGTTATTTGAAATGTTTTCACTAGGCACCAGCTTTGTCCAAAGCATTCTGCTAAACCACCTTGCAACTGCAGCTCCAGCTCTGCTCTTTACAGTTTGTACAAAACATAACTTCCCCCCAGGAGGCCCTAATGGGAATACAAGTTCCTGGGAATTAACTACAGTCCAGCCCTGAGAGATTTCTTGCCACTTTCCACCTCCACTTTCTGAAGAACTTCTTGAGACTGGCTGAAACGAAACCCTAAACAAGAGTTTAGCACGGATTGGTTTGGTTGCAGGCCACGACACAAAATCTTCCAAATTTTTCCTCTTTATTTATGTCTTTTATGGTCCTCCATTGTGTCACAATTCCACATATCCACTCCTTTTGCCAGTGCAAAGGTGTGATATCCCATCCTTGACTGTGTGCTCTCCTGAAAACAGGCATCACTCATTTCAGTCTCATTCTGCCAGGCAGGAGACAAACCACAGCCTCGGCATAATTCTCTCGATATTGGAGAGCACACACTGGCACTAATAACCTGACCACAATCCAGCATCCAACCTCCTGCATTCTTCCCTAAATTGCACAAATAAAAGATTTTCACTTTTGTATTGGATGAAAGGTGCTCAAATTCAAAAATATTTAATTAATGCTTGCTGTAGATTTTTCTGCCAGTGCTGAGAAGGGAACCATAACTAACCAGAGACTTTTTAATTATGGGAATCGAGAATCAAAAAGCTCAGATCAAAACTAAACTTCAGCTCTCCTGTTAACACACAGCACACACTTTCCCACAGCAGTTTCGTTTAGGTGAACAACTGGAATACAAAAATTGAAGAAAATAAAATGAGTACACAAAAGTTAGTAAAGGTGAGCTTTGTTATAGTGTGAAATTCTTTGGCAAAGTTAAGGGGAACTTCAAACATCCCATAAGCAAACCCACACAACTGCAAACACTACCTAGTTGTGACTGCAACTACTACACATAGATAATGCTAAATTTAGGCTCAGTGCAGCTGAACAGGAGCCAAAGCTCTCCCCTGAAACTCTTCTCCAGGATCCTCCCCTATGCATTCTTCACCCTCTCTGAAAGAATCCTGAACCGCCAACACCAAAAGTAAGACAACAAAGCAGAAGGATTGGTGGAAAATTACAAAACCTTTTCCATTTGGTTCATTCATTTCCATCTTAGATACATAACTTTTTAATGAGAATAATCATTAAATGCAGGTCTCATGAATAATTAGCAGGAGAGAGCGGAACCTCAGCCAGAAGGGACGACACAGATCTGACTCATCTGCACTTTCAGGAGTTTCTGCCAGACATTTGCAGAGACTTATTTTA
Source organism: Eopsaltria australis (assembly GCA_034509425.1). NCBI lineage: Eukaryota > Metazoa > Chordata > Aves > Passeriformes > Petroicidae > Eopsaltria > Eopsaltria australis. The sequence continues at coordinate 359,064 of JAVTVJ010010752.1, forward strand.
TTAAGAGACAGAAGATCCTTTCTCGGTCTCAAGGCCAAGCTCCCCCTGAAGTCCTGTTATCTGCAAAGAAAATCTAAAATGACAACTCTTAGACTAATGACAAATACTCACCACCATATTGTAGGCATCAGGAACTTCAGTTTCAAACTGAAACTTCCCCCCTTGGTAGTAGCCCTCATCTAGAAAAGGGAAAAACAAGGAAAATAGTTAACTAAGAGAAAAAAACCAAGATTAAAACAACAGTACAGGGTTATCATCAAACACTCAAGCTGGTTGCACCACCAGCTGCCACCTAATCCAAGGAGTGTGTGAGCATTGTGTCTTCCTGCACACCCAACATCTTTACAGCAGAAATTTGAAGTCAGGAAGAGCCGGCAGTCCCAGAAAAATCCACCACCCTGATCTCAGGAACAGGGATACCCAGGTGGAGGAACATTGGACTGAACTTCTCGCGTCTACAGGAAGAAAATCCTGGCATGTGGCAGGCAGTGCCACATCAGTGACCCTTGGAATGAGCCTGAGAAATACCGCACTTGCTAATGCAAGGCTAAATGCTGCTCCAGGACTGAGCACATCTTCCCAAACTTGTGCTGGCAATCATGGTGAGCAGTATGAATGATGTGTGCAAGAGCATGTTTCAGAGTGTACTTCACTAAGAGCAAGCAGGCTCTTTTATTGTAATTATCTTACAATGATGTATCAGCTAGGAAAACATGTCTGCCTCTGCCAACTCAGACTTAATACTGAATTATTAAAATGGCTGAATTTTCAAATATGTCATATTAAAATATCTACTTACATTTAACCAGGGCTAATAGAATGGGATGACAGCCTGCCTGCAACTCTTGAAATAGTTGTGTTTGGAAGCTGAAATGCTTCCAAGTGATCTGAAATGTGTTTGGCATTGCCATTACAGAGGTTTTTAATTTAAAAAAGGGAACAGGTACTCAGTCCACACTGGGGGCTTGAGACACCTGAGGAATGCTCTGGCTCAAACCACCTTGAGCACTTCACCATTTTATGATGCAGGTTTTTTAAATCAACATTGCAAAGAAATGTTCTGTGAAACAATCCATAGTTTACAGAAAGATGACGAAGAATTTATTATTTGGTTTGTTCCAAACCACAAAAAACCTGGCTTGTCTACTGTAGGTCAAAATCCTCCTTCAGGTTGCTGTCTCTTGATCTGCTTTTCAAATCCATTCTCACTCCAATTCAATTCTGAAGTGTGCTAGATTTATTAAGCAATCTCAGGCATGCTACATTTTACCAGAGAGTAAAGGAACACGCACTGATTTTTATACGAAAAAAGCAAGATAAAAGCATTTCTCTCTTGCTTTTAAACATACAGAGATAAAAATCAGTAAAGCACGCCATTACTGAAGAACAAGAAGTAAAAGGTGAGTTACACTGATATCCTTTGGCAAAACTGTTCCCTGTCAAATGTGCAAAACACTCAGGCCAAGTCACTGCTCCACAAAGGAATCATTGGGAAAAATGGTCCAGTATCCCTCAGGAGCTCTAACACCACATTTATCCAAGAGAACACAGCTGACTGCACTTTATCCACCATCCAGCACTATAATACACTTTAACCAAGTGTCAGGAATTATCACATTTCCAAGTACAAAAGTTATTTTCCTTGGCTTAATTTCACAAGTTTCTTGATCTGCTGGACTTGGAGCAAAGCATGGAGCAGCTCTTCACATTCCCCCCCTGCTAAAATGAAATAAAATGCCTGCTGGTGGATGTATCCACATGTGTCCTATGTCAAAGAAAATCCTCAGGTTTAATGAACACTCACTGCAATAGTTGTCCAAAAGAAACACTCAAGAACTTACAGATCAAGTCCCCCTCCAAGACAATTCAATATTCATCACTGCCTCACATTACAACTCATTTGATGTTTTGGTTTTACCATGACATCAATCCACTAGCGCTAATCAAAAACCACCCTGGGTAAGCTACTAGCTCTGCTATCAAATAAGCAAGGACATATTTACACAATTAGGAGAGCAAGACATCTCTACTCCCCTCTTTTACACAATTCTCCCTCTGTGTTTGTAAAGCAACAATAAAGCTGCATTATCAACCATTCAAATGTGTATTAAAAATTCTGGAGAGCCTCAGCACCCAGCCAGAAATCTTGCACTGCATTAACAAGATAACTCTTCACAATGAAGTCATCTTTCAGCATCTCAAGTAAGTTCTCAGACTGGGAGAGAAACCCTCAATTTTTTAGGCATGGAAAAGTAGTGGGAAAAATGTTCTGGCAGAGTTAACAGTGAGGAAAGAGCTATAAATAACCCATCAAATGAAACAGCTTTAACACATAACTTAGGAAGTTAGCCACAGAGACTTTTGCTAAAAAAGGGAGAATGTTTGAGCCACAGTTTTCCTCCTACTGCTTAAATTTATGTCTTCAAGCTGTATTAGCAGAGCAAGCATCCCTCCCACTTCAGTCTCAAGTTTCATTACCAACAACCTGACTAATCTTAGCTTGCATTTGTAGGGTGTTTTAATGCCTGAAAGTGCTCTGGAAAGCACTTAACCAAATTATTTCCTCACTTTAGAAGAAAATGCAAGGTAATTAGGGCAGGCCACAAAGGATGCACTTTGGATAGCAGCTCCCTGAATCAGCCATGCTCACCAATATTTGTGAGCATTTTGCCAGAAAACAGGGTCTTTATTAAAACCCCTGGAGTGGCACTCAAATAGCCACACCAACCCCAGACTAGTCCAGCTGCCTGGGAACTGCAGGGAAATTGCATTTACTGCACTTACTCTTCCGTGTTTTTTTCATGTATAAGCTACCTAAACTCACCTCCTTTATTTTTTCCAGGTCATTACCATGTTTTAGTCCTCAGCTTCCAATTTTGTGCTCCAAATACCAGTGCAGCAGGCAGGACTCTGCCTGTATTATAAGCATCTATCTCCTTATTTTCCCTCGATTTTAATCCAATATGATACTGGTGTGAAAATAAGAACAGAGGCAAGTGGCGGTACAAGGGCATTTTTCAAAGGCAGTACAACTGTTTCAGATGACAAAAGGGAAAAGAAGCTTCAGACAGCAGAGAAACCAGCACTGTCTGCCTTGGGAACGTAGAGTTTTGTCCCCTGCAGCAGAAAAATCCAAATCTTAGCCATTTCTAGCATGTGCTGCTAAATATTCACTGATGGTGCACTGCAGAAAGCTGGAACATACACAGGGATTGGAATTTCTCTGATTATGTGGAAAAAAGCAGCCACGCTTATCAAGATTTTCTACAAAATCCATTTTAATTTAAAACTTCCCGTCACCAGGATAATTTTGCGACATTAAATGCTGGCTGAGAAAGGTTTTCACAAGAGGTGCTGAGTGAGGGACCTGAAAGGATTTCTGCTTGGTGGTCAAGTTTATTTTCTTATTCAAATCAGTCTTTTTGTGAGAGCCTAAGGAAGCTTCTTTTGCTGTCCTTTCAAGACCAGCCACATTCAAAACAACTGCACAGAACAAAGTCAAGATTCATACAATACTGTTCAGACAACACAAAAAGAGTTGGCTCAAGCTCACTTGAGCCATAAAACTTCAGTGACAACCACTCTGTTGCCTCAAGGAAACTAAGATTTAGCACGCACTAGAGAGAACTTCAAATATTGAACAGAGGCAGAAAACTACAAAGATTTTCTCGGTCTGTGTTGTGTTCTGCCTTTAGAGTGCTAAGCTATGGCTGATCACAAGATTCTACACCTGAATTATGCACAGCTGAAAATAGATGTTTACTCGGGTCAGGCTGAAACTGCAGAGACTTCAGCTGTGCAGCTCTATTTAGAGCAACAAAATGTTAATTAAGATCATCTCATTGGCAAGATCATTTCAGCAATGAAGCTGGCACAAACCCCATGCTCTGCATTCAACAGCTGGTTTCTGCCTGCAGCATCTTGCTGCACAGCAGTGAACAAAGGAAACAGTTCCTGGGATTTAAACATCTTGGAGTTAGGACAGCTTTTTCATACATCCCTAATTTGCACTGCGATGCTCTTGGAAAGACAACTCCTTTCTGAATTTTAATAAAGCGGCATCATGTAAACTGAAGGGCATTTGGTGCAAGCAGAATTAACACCCACCAAGTAAACGCAAGCACAACTCCTACACAGCAAGACAGGGCCAAAGTTCTACATTAGCTCTTGCATTTATTTTTAATTACACTGACAAGGGCGGCCCCACTCATTTTTTCATCACAAAAAGGAATCACATGAATGGATGTGTTAACAGAGACCACCCAAAATTTCTGCTGGAGGAAGGGCCACTTAGTCTGGGCTAATGAACAGCAACAGTGACACCTAGTGCTGCACTGGCTTCAAAGTACTGGATCAGTAGAAACATTCTCAGCAATCCACTAAGTGCACACCACTATTTCTCCAGGAATTATTTCAGGATGACTGACACACCTCACCCAAATTCTGTTGTCAAAAAGCACCTACAGAAAATGGGTGTCTACAAGAATGAGTTGGAAGGGGTACACCGATGCCAGCACATCTAACTCAAACCATTCAGTGCAATGTTCTCATTTAAGCAGCTGCACAGTCTCAAACAAAAACAAGAAGTGCACGTGAAGTTTAAATAAATTTCCATGCAAATTCATGCATAAAACACAACTTTCTATTGTAAAATGCACAGCAAACTAATTTCAGGTGGCTATTATGAAATTTCCATGAAAATGGTAATTTATGAAAATGTTTTTACTGACCAGCCTAACAGCAAGAGCTTCACAGTACACTTAATTTGTGATAATAATAAAAGATCTGATTTCCACATATTTGACAACATTCAGAGACTCAGAGCTTCCTCCTTGTTAAGCATATTCTGACATTCCTAGGTTTGAAGTTTTCCAGCAGTGTTACAGTGGTAACCTCTCTCTCTCCACCTCTGCAGAACCAAGCAATCAGAACAAGGAAATACACAACCTAACAGGGTTGTAATGCAGTAATGCTCAGCCCAAGATTCCTCTCAGCAAATAAAGGTGGTCTGAAACTGGAGGAGAGGAAAACTAGTTCTCGATCAAAATAAGCAAACAAGATCTGAATATTTCCCAACCCTACTCATTTTTAAGGCCTTTTCACTGGAACCTGGTTGTCAAAACTCATCCCAGTTTCCCCACCCTACAAACAAAACAATCACTATTACAGCCAGACTTTGACTCGAGGTTTTATTGGAATTCCTCTTGGAATTACATTTCCTAAACACCAACACACACAGAAACAAAAGTAACGTTGAAAAGAATTACCTGGGGTTACAGTTAGCTGAAAGTAATGGAGCTTGTTTGGGTCAGGAAAATTCACTTTACATGTACCTGTGAAGCAAAAGAGTAATTTACATCAGACAGTTGAGCTCTCCACTGTTAGAAAAGTAAATATATAATCTTCCACACTCTTCAAGCTGACTCCCTGATTAACCCCTGCTTTCAGTCAAGTGATTTCCCACAGTTCTGGAGCATCACAAACCAAGCTTGATGTTTTCACTCTCAGACAAGGAGAATTTAATGAGAATAGTTACAATGAAGAACAAATGTGAGGAGAAAGGCGACAATCTGCTGGAAGTGCCAGTGGTTTAAGTTCAACAGCTGCAAGCTCCCAGCATAACAGCCCTTTGTCTACATTTGATGACACAACCCAAGTTGACTCCCCATGCACAGAAATGGCCTTTCTTGGCTGTGGCAGAGACAAGCTGGCATGAGGAGGTGAGCCTATCATGGGTATTTTATCACCCATATTACACATCTTTAGCTTCTTAACCCATCAAGCTGGGTGTTCCTTTTCTGTAGCCAAGCAGCTAAATAGTATCATAGCTATAAATCCTATTTGCCTGAAAAAACCTACCTAGAACTGTACACAAACCCCAGTAATGCACTCACATTACTTAAACCAGACATATTTCAGGTATTTGTTACCATATAACAGAGCCTACACCGAAAAAAGTTTACCTGAAACTACTGTGCTACTCTGTGTAAATTCTCTGTAATTGCTTATATGGAAGGCTTAGATTCCAAGGCTATCTTTGCCTTTTTTTTCTTTTTTCTTTTTTAGGGAATACGGATCACTCCTAGGAAAGTAATTTTCATGAGTATTTTCACTGTTAACAAAGACATCAGGTTACACCTTGAACATGAAGTGAAAGAACTGCAGGTTGACTTTACACTCCCTGAGAGCTGAGCTATTTGCTCTGCCCCTATATCAGAATCTCCTGTTTTGAAAATGAGAGAATGTAGAAAAAAACAGGAGTGAGGCACTAACTGCACCCTTGAGTCCCAGGAACCTTTTGGGTGTTTTATGAAAGTTTTGCTGTCACTCCCCAGCAATCAAATTCTGGAGGCAAATTATCAATACTCCTTCCCAAGGACACTAATGAGGGTCTACCTGTCCACAGCCCCTTAAGAGGAAACAATAGAGAAAATCTGTTCAAGCCATAGTGGTAGAGTTTTGCACAGCTTTGCCTAGAGTTATCAAGTATCAGTAGCATTCATACTTCAATCTAAATGTTCATTTCAATGGTCCTTTCCCCTTAAAATGTGTACTATTAAACGTTATACTCACAAGGTAAATTAGCTTCAAGGTCTGCAACCTCTGTTGAAAGAAAAAAAACAAAACAAAACCATTATTTATGCAAGCATAAAGCCCTTCTTCAAGTCCAAATTGGCAGATCTAATTTAAACCACGCCGTAAATCCAATTTTACTTAAAAATATAATTAAGCTGCAGTGGAAGTTTACCTTGAAATTTCTCTTTAAGCCAATCAATTCATTACAAAAAATGCTCATCTGACCTACAGACATGGCAAATGTATCCTGTTTTGATGGGGAGTTCAGCTCTGCCAAGACTGAAGTGCCAGGGCTGCTACCACACAAAGCACTGGCATCTCCAAAACACAGGTTTTGTTACTGATACGCACTCATATTCAATTAAAATTTCCTGTTATTTATTTACTTCCTCAGCTTAAAAGTAACTCATAGAAGACTGGAAGCATCCTGATTCTGTTCCACAGCCCCTAGAACATGAAATGTATTCCTAAGCCTGTCAAGTCACTTTCCCTGGAAAAAGCCCTGCTTTTGTTTATTTTATTGAAGTCTTATTTTCAGCTGCCTGTGTTTCACATAATGAATGAGATGCATCAAGACACATCTAAAGATACATCTTCACTTCTAAAGCTCTAGAGAATCTAATTGAGTGTATTTTTGGCATTTCCTGTAGTCTTATTTTCCACTTCTAACTTTGCTTTCAGGCCTCCACAGACACAGCCCATTTATTTGGGCTGATAACATGCAAGAGATTTCAAGACCGAATCTCAAAAACACACACCTGAAGAAAACTGTCATTCAGCATTCTTGGCCTTGAATCCAAACTCATCCCATCACAACTCTCACAAACTCTCTAGAACTTCTCCTGCATCCATGCTTACCAAGCCTGGCTGTTCTCTGCAGGGAATGATGCCTACATCACTCCCACCTCCCCTGTGCTTGGCAAAAGGATCTGTAGCCTACTACACCAAGAGAAAAAAATCACCAAAACAGAAGCACTGCTTCACATTTACCTAAAAAATTCACAACCTCACTCTTTTAAAATCCTACACTTGCAGCCAAAGCTGATTTAACCAAAGCCATGCACTGAAAGACAACACTGGGGCCATATTTTTGCTAAAGTACTGTCTTTGTAACACACACACACAAATGTCATTTCAGCTGTAATCAAGGACTTTATTTCAATTTTCCCTTCCTGGCTGATAAAAAAGACATGACAACCAACCCACGAAGGCTGCAGCTATAAAAATTTTTCGTAAGATTATTCCCTCACTCCTTTCTTTAAATTCATCAGCCTTTCATAGTGGGATGCACATCAATCTTCACTACAGGGCAAAGTTTAGGACCTGATTCAATTATTTTAAGGTATTGACTGCTTGCCTTTATTGCTTTTTGTGCTTGTGTGATGTTCAGCTCAATGAATCCTGCCTGACCCCAAAAAAAGGAGACACTCAAGGGCAGAGCATGCTCAGCCACAGCAATGGCTGAGCTGAGCAGCTCTGCTGAGCCAGGGCCTCACTTCTGCCTCCTGCAAGGTTCAGTACAGAGTTTACAATCACCAGAGTTCTTCTGAAGTGTGAAAATTCCCTATAATGTGCTCACACTTCTGTGTTTCTCTCTGTCCTAGCACAAGAACGAGTGGGTTTTCTTGTGAGAGCACGAAAACAAAATGCTCACACCCAGCAGGGAACACCATGCTCCTTCTCTGAAGGTGTGCAAACAGCTGGGAATGCTGTGCTAATAAATCCACACAGAAGTTCTGGAAACAAAGGCAAGTGGCCCAAAATTGAGGTTTCTAATGAACTCTGCAACAAACCACATGAACTAAGAATGAAACAACTTCATGAAGACAAAGCAAGTAAGTATGTGCTCCAATAATCTAATAGTTTAAAGCAGCATTGAGTAAGGTAACAGATGTTACTATTAATTGTGCCATGAACCAACACTGGTGATTCACCAATTAAACACATTTAACAGGCCAAAGCTCAGTATTTGACAATTTTCCAACTTCTCTATTTGGTAGTGACAACGTTGGCATTGGAACCATTTTTGTGTGTTGCTGCTCAGAAAGCAAACATTTTAACCAGAGCATTCAAGCTCCATTAAGAGTCTGATGTTGTAACTTACATATTTTCTACACAGAGCAATACCTCTGGCACGAGCATTCTCTGTAAGAAAATGCCCCTTGTGCAGGCTGCCAACTTATTTAACAGATTTGTAAACAAGCAAAGCATGGAAGTGACAATCAGAGCTCCAACGCACTGACCTTCCAAGAGCACGAAAAGCTTCACTAAACTTAAAAACAAACTAAGTTTTCCTGAGCTCCTCTTTCAAAAAATGACTGTCACTACAGCTAATCAGTGAAGAAAAATCAGTTTGACTGTTTTTCATGGTCATTTTGTGCAGAATCAGCATCTGTGTCTCAATTCACACCATTAAGATGTTGCGACAACCAGAAAACCCAAGTCTCAGGAAACTCCAAATTGTCCATCTGGGGTTCCCAAAATCTTGTGTGACCTGGTACAGGAACAGCCCAAGTGGAGGTGTATTTGCAGAGCCCTGCTCTTGACCCAGCATGCACTTGTTTGAACAGTTCCAAATGCTACTTTAAACCATAAAAATGGCGAGGCTTAAACTTAAACCCAACACAAACACTGGAACAGTTAAATGCAAACTGATTATGTCTCAGAAGCAGCTCAGGAACCATACAGAAGAAGAAAAGCTAAGCCTAACACAAGCAAGCAGAGCTATTTAAAAATGATTTCACAAACAGTAACTCTCCCTACCCATGACAGCTCTTGAGACAGAAATAGGAGTACTCCCGCTGTGTGTAAAAGGTTTATGGATGTTCAGTGCACACACTACAAACCCCACTGCTCTGCTCCCTCACCTCCCCAAATCAGAATTTAGCAGTGCTTTGTTTACAGTCTTCCACAAAAATCAGGCTCTATGCCTCCTGCTGGAGTTTGGTTTTAAGTACACCAAATAAAAGCATTACTTCCTCAAGTGAACATTCTTATCCACAGCAGTATTACTTTTCTCTTTTGTTCTCAAAGATGCCTCTCGTGTTTAAGTCCCTCTTTAATTTACTTTTCTAAGACTTCTGGAGCTGAAGATTAAACCTTGACACTGACAAAAATTCAATTTTCTATGTACTAATTCTAATATTCTATTAATTCTAGGAATGCTGTTTGCCTCCTAATTCTTACCCATCCATCTTTACTTAGCTCCTCTGAATTGTACAGATCAATATTAGAAAAAAAGTATTTTCTCCCCTCTCAACTTTCCTCACCTGTTATTGTGAGGAGGGATATTACTATTTTTGAAGGCTTGAAGAAAGCAAATAAATGGATTCCCTAATTTTTAGTTACAAGGGACATTCACCTCACTTTAATCATCAGCTTCCCACTTCCATCCTCTCAGGCATATACAGAGGTATACATAAAGAGGTATACATAAAATATTTTCTGGTTACATAAATATGGTTGTAAAAGCTACAGATATTGAAGACAACCAAGGAACAGAAGTTATTAACTCATTTTCATATATATTAAGTTATTTCAAGCTGCCACAATCAAACCAAGCAGTAGTGGTAATTTAAAACTGAACGATGAAGTTTTGGTGCATTACCAAAAATGCAGTGTAAGGTTTTTCTACAAAAAATGTAAAACCCTTGTGATCCATGAGCTGCTACTGTCATCTTGGCATGCTCTCTATCTTGAATACAATTTAGCAGTCACCTTCATTATACAATATTAATTTTAAACACCACTTGGCTTGTCCTCAGCCCTTTTTAAAGTTCAGCAAGGATCTGCTTTTCGAGCTCAGCACTGCGTGCTTGCCATCCTGGAGGAGCAGTCATGCGGCCCCTGCTCCCAGCTTAATGAAGTTCCCCTTGGAGATGAACAGAACATTAAAAATTGCCTCTGCAGCACAGAACAAAATGAAAGCTGCTGAAGCAATCGTGCTGCTTGCTCTAGTTTAATTTGGGTACTAGGCCTACAGAATTAGGGCCTCACTGTCCAACTCAGCTTAGGTGGAAATGCAGTGAAAACAGATGTACAGGTAAGTCACACACAATTTTTAACAAAGCTGTGCTTTACTAGACCCTCTCTACAGCTGGAAGAGAGTATCTAAACTACTCAGAATTACCTCCCTATATATAAAATTTTAGTGATAAGAAAGATTTCCATTCATAATATGTCCATAAAATAACCCAAGTGTTCTGACACGACTGATACCTGAATCTGTAACTATGCTGGATATAAGCAACCAAAGGAACAACTTAAGGAAAAACTAACAAAGGGCATCAGTATTTCAAGAGCTGCTTTTCCCCAAAAGTGGAACAAAGCCTGTTTAACATGCACCCATCAATAAAGTCAAGGTCAGTGCCTCGCACCACTATTTCAAACACCAACTGAGATGTTTCTTCACACCCATAGTGCAAATAGCTGTCATAGCTAAATTAGCACTTATTTTTCCTACTTTCAGGCAGCATGCAGTTGGTCTGTGCCAAGTCTTTAAAAGTTTGTAAGCGTCACGTACACTTGTCAGTGGCTGGGGTCGTGGTCATCACCTCCATCAAAACAGCACTGATGTACTAACCAGGCAGAGGAAACACCGCAACTGAGGATTGCACGGGTATCAGTGTGACAACACATCCTTCAGTGATCCTGGACTGCCTTCCTGGACTGCACTTTCTACCAACACAAACACGGCTGTCTGCAATTTACCTCCAGAGAAAAACCAGACACTGTGTCTGCACAATACCCTGAGCAAAGCTGGCAGACATCCGTCTGCAGGATTTGTTAGACTATCCCCAATTTACTGTGGAGCAGGAATGGGATAGTGGTGCTTCACCACTGACAGAACACTCTGGGCCTTTTCTTATCTCCTCCTCCTCCTTCTTCCTTGCTGATGGCCAGGATTTCCCTTCTTTTATATAGGGAGAGATTATTTTCTGATTTGTTACCAGGAGAGTGACCTGTGGAGCCTTTCCCCCGTTCTGCCATTGTCATCTGTTTGTAACTCCATCCTGAGCACACACCAGCAACAACTTCAACTTACAACTATTCCAGGCTCCTGCTGACTTTGGGATCCAGTACCACAGCCCAAGTTCAGCCACTGGAGTTGAATACAAACAAGCAATAAAAGCACTGGAGCTGGTCCAGCTGCAGCAGCATCGCTGCTGTGTGCACACCTTTAGCAGGCAGCTCTGCACTCCCGTTCAAACTCATTCCTGCAATGTTTACCTAACCTAGGAACACTGTCACGTCAGAAGTTCAGCTCCACTCAGTCTCACAACATCGTAGGTGCTGCTGCAGCTGATCTATCTTTAAAGTGTTGGAGCAAATTCTAAAAACTTTTGTAATCAAATGGTCTACGTTTAGCTCGAGCAGCTTAAAATAGAACATCCCCACCAAGTCTTTCCCGTTAGACTTCCCTCTCACTTTCAGCAGGTACACTGGAATGATCTGCCTTTACTGTCAGTGCCCATTTTACCCAGGAACCTTCCTAAGTAGACTGACTGCTGCTCCTACAGTTCTTTTGGGAGAGCATCATGATTCTGGTGGTGCATCCTTTCCTCTCTCAATCTCTGGTCTGCTCTGCAATTTCAGTAATTCCTACCAGGCCCTGGCCTTTGCACAAGAGCTCGGTGGTGCAGCATTCCTGCGCTGTACCAGGAACTCTTGCAATGCTAAGGTGGGAATCAGCACTGACTGTACCCGGAACTCCTGCTGCCATGACAAGGTGGGAGATGGGAGTAGGAACAATCACTCATTCCCTGACAGCTCTGGAACATTCCTTACCTGAATTACAGCCTGAGTGAAATGGTACCATCCTCACACGAATTTCAGAAAATTCCAGTTATCCCCAACCAGGGATTAACAGGAATATTTCATTGATTCTGGGGTGGAATTTTTTAATATGTATTCCCATGTATACATACATATCCATACACACGTGTGTTACCTTTGTACATTTGTGTGTATATATATATATCTATAGATATCTTTGTGTATGTGTATTGACTTGAACACCCTATAAAACAGGATACATCTTATTGTCTTGAATCTATATTATTTTTACAGCTGATTAATGATTAATTTAACCTTTAAGTGCTTTTATGATTAAGTTCTGCTAAATCTTTTAGGCATAACTACTGAGTCCAAGCCTGAGACTAGGTCCAGCTGCACTGAGACCCCTCCCTGAGGAGTTTAGAAATGGAGGGGGTTCACTCTGAACTCCCTGACTCAACCAAGAGTCTCCTTTACCTTTGTCCCCCCTTAATCTCTTCTCATTCCAGCTTCTGCATGCATCACTCTAAATTGATTCTAATTTGATCTTCTATTATATGTATTATCCATGCAGTAAGCAGTAGCATAAACCTTGCCAACAACCTTTGTTGTGCTTTTGCAAATTTATATTAAAGCACATTTTCACCAATACCCTTGATGGTGACTCTTGAAGTGACCTGAACTACTCATTTCACAGCAGGGATACAACTTCCATGCACAATCACATCAGGATCCTGCACTCAGTGCTTGTCAGAGTCATGTGAGCACTGACCTGCTTTTAACATTTGCCAGTCTGGGACTTGTTCAACACTTAAGTCTGTGCTATCACAGCCACAGCAATTACAATTACAGTGTCAATATTAATTTTCTACAGTTTACATTCTCTTCCTCCCCTGTAGACCTGAGTATGGTTTTGAAAAACTTGATTGCTCTAAGGGTAGAGTAAAATATCTTTGGCACTTCACATGAAGGGTCTTTATTTCACACTGCTATCTTCCACTGAAGTCTATACCTGTAGGTTAGGGAAAATCTCAGATTATATATATTTAGTAATTTGGCTTTGTAGCTTAGCCTGGTTAAAGAGCTTATTTCTCCTGCATGGAACTGGAGTTAAATGGATTTCCAAACTGGAAGTGTAAGAGTGATCACAGCCATGATTTAAAGCATGTAAAAATTCCCAATCCTTAAAACAATAGAGAAAATTGTGGATATAACATCCCTACAGTCCAGCTGAGGCACTTCCCAGGGCACTGAGGCAGCAGCATTTGCAGTGACACCTTGCTCCAGATACCTGACAGAATTTACCCTAATTTGGAAAAAACCCACCTGCAATGCTAGTTAGGTAATATCAGTCAGGCAACTACACCCGTGTCGGTCTCAAATCATTCTGAAACAAGACTAGGAAATGTGGATTTCCTCTGACTGGCATGAATCCCAACAGTGGCAGCTCACACACCAACAGCTGTGTATTTGTTACTGATCATTTCCAGCAGAAACATCAACCTAAACAACACATTCCTTGCCCCTAACACTCACCTAGTATCAGAGGGAGTGAACCTGAGTTTAAATCCATAGTAACTGCAAGCTGTCAGCACTGAAGTGCAGGAAAGAGCTGTCCCTGACTTAACTACAGAATAGTCTAATTATTGTCTCATAAACTGCCCCATTTACCCACAACTGCCACAAAGCAGGTTTGGAGGTTTTTTGTCACCAGCTGATAAAAACCTATAGCAGCCTTCCTAAAACACACCACACTGCAATATAATCACTGGTTTATTATTCACAGCTTCATACTCAACTTAGAGTGACTCCAAGCCTACAAAAATCTCTCTCTGCATTGCTTTTTTAAGTGCGCTGCCTCTGACCTGTGCCATTAAAACTGCCAAAACACTGTGGTTACTTTCAGGATGTTTTTCCCTGTGACAGGTAGTTATGATTTTGCTCAAAAAGCACTTTCCTACCAAGGCAAATATACCTCTGTTAATATTTTCCTCCTATACGTTCAGTGACACTTATGTAGCGATTTTTTATCATGTTTTAATTGATCCTGGACTAATTTTCAGCAGAGCAAGGAGAACTCATATTTTGATTTTCATTATTCAACCAAAATTAAGTGTCCTATGGGCAACAAGCTGCAAGAGATGAGATGCATGCCAATCCATACACTACAGCAGGAGTTACAACTCATCTGAAAAACACCTGTGGGAATTTTTATGCAGTTGAGGATTGTTTAGTGGCAACACACCCGGAAACGATACATCCCGAAATATTTCGATCTATTCTTTCACCTTTAACGAGCAATTTGTCCCGGACAGACACCCTGCGAGTGGAGTCAGACGCTGGGTTGGATGCACGGGGGCCTCTGACGCCATCATCCCGCTTCAGCTTGCTTGCCAGAGTTAGCATCACTGCTGCTTCCCACCTGCAACACAACGGCACAGTCACCAAAAACGAGGGCGACGGGGAAAACAAGTCAGGGCTGTTGAATAAGGAGTGCAACGACCACCATCAGCACAGAACTGCGCGGTGATTAAAGGCGGGGATGGCCCACAGCACCCGAGTATGAGCTGGTTCGGGCTGTGAACGCTCAGGGAGGCGCATCAGGCCCAGAGGAAATTCATTTTTCCGGAGAGAGGTCAGGCTCACACCAATGTTTGCAACCCAATTTCACCGCCTGACGCTGCTTCTTTGAAAAGCCTGCTGTGAAAATCCCCGTGCTCTCCTCCACACCTCACAGGACAACATTCACAGCCGCCTTTTGGCTGGCCAAAAGACAAAAAAAAAAACAAAAAGGAGAAAGGGAAGGAATTCCTGGAACAACTCCCCAACACTAGGAAGTGAGCTTTGAGACAGCTCCCAGGGCACAGGAAAGGGACTGGGGCTGCAAACAGTGCAATTATCTACAGAGCTGCACGACAGGAACTCCTCACAGGGCAAAGACCTGACACACAGCGACCCAATAACTGAAATGAAGAGATGCTTTTGCCATGCCAGCCATCCACTCTAGAAAATGACTGCACTGATAAATTAATTACAGTAAAAGGTGGTCAGAATGCCAAAGGGATGAAGCCAGAACATCCAGTCGGTCATGGCTTGATGTGTCTGGAAACTGCTCCCAGTTGAAGGCAACTCCTCCTTCTTTAACATTTTGGCTAAAACCAGCAAAATGCTGACAAAAATCCAAACTCTTCGGGCCCCCCAAACGCTAAAATGGTAGCAGAACTGCTTATTCCTTAAGTCATACTAATTAATTCAACCAAAGAAAGGGGAGAAAAAAAGCAAAAAGCCAGGGTATAATCTTTACCTGGAGGTTGAGAAGAACTTAACAGAAAAGTGAACAATAAAGCTTAAAAAAAAGAAATAAGATCTTTCACAACAGTCCCTAACAGTAGGAAACTCTGGTGAGATCTACACGAAGGTCAAGGTCCCCGAAGTTGACAAGTAATGTGTGTGTCAGCTTGAAGATACACGTTTGAAAACAAAAGTAAAGTTCGGGGTAAATGTAAAGTCCAGGTTTCTCAACTGAAACAAACCGCAGGTTTTATCCCGGAGAAAGAAAGAGTAAGTGCAACAAAACAGTGCGTTTTTTCCCCGAGAAGGAAAAAAACAACAGCTGCTTAAAAAAAGTAAAATAAAATTTAAAAAAGAGGGGAGTAGGGGGTCTGCAAGGCAATGAACACGACCATAAATTAAAACAAAAGAGAAAAAAATACCTGCAAACTGCAGACCAGCTCTCTCCTCAAATTTAACACCTTTTATAAAGGTGCTGATTCCAAATAAAGTCAACTTCGATAGACATTAAATGCCTAAGTACCTTTACAGCTTGTCCTAGACAACCAGGAAACCCAAGAAAAGCGTGACCAGTCTGGAGAAGATATTATTCGCTACGGCTGTAGCCCAAATTCTACTGAAACACAGCAAGAAAGCACTCACAAATCGCAGGTAAAGCTTTAGCGGGGAGACAGAGGAGGAAGGGAGAGGTGCTGTGCTTATTTCTAAAGAAGGGAGGAAGAGCCCAGGGAATTCTGCAGTTCCGCCGGGAGGGGACATAGCGGGGGCCAGGGACGCTGAAGGGGCACGGGGATCGCGGGGCCGGGGACCCCAGCGGGAGCCAAGGCCTGGCGGGCCGGCAGATGCGGGGACAGCGGGAGCGGCCAGGCCCGAGCCGGGAAGGGGCACAGCCCGCACGTACCTGAGCGCGGCGTCAGGCTCCGGCTGCCGCGGCCAACACCATCCCCGGCGCCGGCCCGGGCGGGGGGAGCGGCGGTGGCGGCTCCTCCTTGCTCCTCCTTGCTCCTCCTTCCTTCTCCTTCCTCCTCTTCCTCCTCCTCTCCCCTCAGCGGAGATCTCGCGAGAGCCAAGCCGGGGCAGGGGCGCGCCCCCGCCGGGATCTCGCGAGAGTTCGGCGGGGCCGGCGGGGAGGCCGCTTGCCGCCAGGAGGGCGGCGCCATGTTGGGGCTGCCCCTAAGGCGGCCCCTCAGGCAACGCCGCCATGTTGGGGCGCTCCCTCAGCGCCGGCGGGCTGCCTGAGCGGCTTCGGTGTTGTGAGTTACCTGTCCCCAGGCCGAATTTTCTCGAATCATTAAGACTCTGAGATTACCGAGTCCAGCCTTTGACAGATCTCCACCATGTCAACCAGACCGCATCAAGTCACTCCTTAAACACCTCCCGGGATGGTGAGCCCGCCACCTTCCTGGCCAGGCATTTCCAATAAATTCAATTATTTTACTGTCCCCTCACATTCTTGTGGGAATGGGGGTGATGCAGCTGCAATACAAATTATGCTGAGTCGATGGCAAACGCCCAAAGGGAGAAAAAACAATTGTCAGGGTGATTTCAGGAGCAGAGCTTAACCAGGCTGCAGCGTTTGCCTCGGTGCCTGCTTAAATTAATCAACTATTTGTACATCTCAGCAGCAGATGAGTGGGAGACTAGTGAATCAGATGGAATAGTCAATATTAATCAATATGTCAATAATATCAATACGCAATAGTCAGATGAAATAAAGTCAAACATATGGAAGCACAAGTCCATCAGATGGAATCTATGTAAAAACTGATCTTAAGAGTGCATTTACTAATGGAGAGTGAATAATTGGATATCGTAACTAGACTGCTCAAAAACTTCAGAAATTTTCCCAGTTCTGTTATATCTGCCCTCCCATCTGTAAAATAGGTGCATAAACTTAAACTCTTCCATTTGGTAGCTTCCACTTGGTAAGGGAACCAAAACTTAGCCATTAAAGCAGCATGCAGGGTAGGAGGTGCGGTAAGGCAGAGCTGACACAAGGGAATTTCGGCAGGCAGCTCCTGAGACACTCACAGCATCCTCAGGATTCACTGCCGGGATACCACTACCCCCTTCCCAAAAACAAACTGGAACTGAGCTTACTGAAATCTAGTTAAACCAGCACAGAACTGCTGCTTAGAGCCCTTTCTTCCCTCCTTAGGCTTTTCCCTCCACATCCACGTGTTGTTTGGATGACACAGCACAGCAGCTTCGGACAGAAATGTCCTACAAGCATCCTGCTCCCACAGATGTTGGCCGCAGGTCGGTGCCACAGGGGGATTTCTTGCAAGCCTTCAAAAGCGAGAGGTGAAATCGGCAGCAGGGCCGGGAGATGGGGTCCCGAAGGAGGTTCTGATGGCATCTGCCTGCTCCTGGGAGCCCAAAGCCACAGAAGCAAATCGCTCCTGCAGCCTGGCTTTTTGGGATGATGAGCTGTGCCCCGTTGTAGCCAAACCCCGGATTCCATCGGGAATTCCAGACGCCTTCGGGGCTTTCCCCGCCCTTGGGGCGAGGGCGTTTCCCTCTGGGTTTTCATTGCCTCGGGTGCTGCTCCTGACATTAGATGGCAGCACTCGGGGCATGGCCAAGAATCTATTAAAACTCTCCCAAAACCCCAATATCCAGGCTTTTTTCCCCTCTCTCCGTCCCCAGATTAAACGCAATGAGGTTCCTTTCGGGCTATGTCCTCGCAAGCATATGCAGGCGATACCCGTGCTGTGGTATTGCAGAAAAGCGTAGTAAAAACACGCGATGGCAGCTTATCTGCTTACGGTAGTTTATTTAACTACTTTAATTTTCATATCAAATAGCACGTAAGAAAATAATTTATACAGGCAAGTATGCAGAATATACTCTTTAATAAATAGCAGGTAAAAAAATAGATTTCCGTAAAAACACATTGAGAACCAGAAAAATAAAGGCATCCTGTAAATACGCGTATTCACTTTTTTCCAAGGAAGGGCTTATCTCGAGCCAATAATTTAAAGGCTGTGGGGAAAAAAAAAAATTGTTCCCTGAGCTCGCATAAGTGAGAAAAAGGGTTAGATAGGAAGTAACAGCGCAGCGCAGTCGCTTTGCCCGGGGCTCGGGGCGTCCCTCGGGGGCGGTGCCGTGGGCTGGGGCTTGGGGACACTTCAGCACTTGTCGTGCAGGGCAGCGCAGCGCAGGTTGTCCAGCACCTGCAGGGCGTGGAGGATGGTGGTGGCTCTCAGGCACGCCGTGCTCTCGGGGCTCTCCTGCGATAAGGGGATAAGGGGAGGCTCAGCTCTGAGGTGGGGGCGCAGACACGCCAAACCCCGTCACCCCGCTGGCCTGACTTACCGCTCGCATGGCCGCCTGCAGCTTGTGCAGCCAGTGCCTCAGCCTGCCCGAGGGCTGGTGAGAAGGATCCACCTGCAAGGAGAGCGGCTGGGTGAGGAGCAGCCCCGCAGCGCGGCCGCTGAGCTGCCGTGGGGCAGGGCTCTGGGGGAGGGACTCACACAGCCCCGCACGTCCTCCCGGGCCTGCGTGAAGAAGTCCAGAGGTCGCCGGCGCACCTCGGCAAAACTGGGGGCAGCGGGGAGCTCCAGCATGGCCGTGGTGAGGTTCAGCTCGGCCGCCACCAGCACCACTCGGTCGGACATCTGTGGGGGGAGTGTCCAGGTTAGAGACCCGAAGCACCTGGGCTGGAGGATTGGGGTCTCGAAGACCTGCCCGGGGGTGCGGGTGGAGATGGGGCTGGCTGGCAGGAGAGGTGTGCCCCCTTTTTACAGCATCACCTCACTCTTACCGGCAGGTCTACTGCGTTCCATTTTCGGTGGAAGAGCCTGGTGTTGCATTTGAGGTTGTTCGCCTGCAGGCATAAACCAAGAGAGAGATTGAAAAACTCTCATCATGACTTCTGGCGATGCTGTACAACCCCAGCCAGCCTTGAGGGGTCTGAAACCAGGATGAAATTTGGCCCAACATCCTTCATGTCCCCAAACACCTTTGGAAAAACATCTTCGTCATCCCCAAACTGCTGCAGAAAACATGTTACCTTGTTACTCGGGTCCTGAATTCAGCATCCCCTCTGCCTTGCCCCCTACCAGCCCACAGTCCCCCGTTGCCAGCAGTACTCACAAACTCTTTTCTCATGTTGTCCACAGCCTTCTGCTCCTCAGGTGCAATCTTCTGGTACTTGGGCAGCCTGCAAGCCTTCCTCAGGGTGTCATGGGGAAAGGCAGCCCCCAGGCTGACCCCCAGCACCAGCACGAGCAGTGGGGTGAGGCTGAGGTGCAACATTTTGGCAACGAGAGCTCGACAGTCAGCGATGGATTACGATGGGGTGAGGAGACTGCGGTGCAAGATGCCAGAGAGGATGAAGTGGAGAACTCCGGGCAGGATTTGCTAAATTTCAGATGCAGAGATGCCTGACAGGTCCTATGGGTGGCTTGTTCAGACGTGGAGCTGCTGGGCTGGTGGCTGTCACAGGGAGTTGCTTTGCCTCGCTTGCTGTGGCTGCCTTGCTGCTCCATCTCCAGCTTTATATTCCTTCTTGGTGCTTTCATGTTCATAGGAAAACCCAGGGCTGGCAGAGCTGGAAACACGAAAATGAAAGTGGTGGAGGGAATCTCCCTTCTGTTACCTGCCTTGCTGCCTCCAGCCCCGCTGCCTGCTCCGCCTCAGCCCAGGATGCCGGGCGATGCTGGGGCTGGGGGGGCACGCTGCTGCCAGGCTGTGGCTGGCAACTGGGGGGGATGTCACCATGACCCACCCCATGCTGAAAACTGCAGGTGACACCTGGGGATAGCAGGTTCAGGGAGGCAGTAGGGTTTTGGTGCCTCCTGAGCAGCAGAAGGAGTTCAGGCCTCAGTTTCCCTGTGGGAAAGGCCATGGTGGGGAGGGGGCATCAGCAGCAGCCAGGAATGGACACTGCACTGTCCAGGCTGCAGGCATGAGCTTTATGTCTCTGTTGTCCTGAGGGACCAGGCTCGCCACCAAAGCAGGGAAAAAGGTGGAAGCACTTCCACCTGAAGTTTGCCAGATGGGACACAGAGTTGTGGAGGGAGATGTAGACGAGCAAGACTGGCACCCTACAAGCCACTGGAGCTGGCTGGGGTTTCCTCCCTGTTTAGCCTGGAGATACAAATAGGGTGTACTGATATCCCTCTGCTGACAGCTGGAACAGTACCCTCAGGGGAACCTCCTGTGGTCGCTGCTGTGCTTTTAGTCTCATGCATCCATCAAGCATTAAATATAAAAAATTAGAGCAATACCTGGATCTAAGAAGCAAGGACAGTAAGAAAGTAAAAGGCAGAAATGCACTTTGCAGGCCCTGCGCAGTGGCCACAGAACACTCCAGGAGGACCCAATTTTTAATGTTCATATTTGGAACTCAGGGGCTGATTTCAGAGTCTAAGAAAAGGAAAAAAGTTCTTGAGGAAGCATGTGTGAAGGTATACCTGTGGGTGAGCAGAGTGGTACTAGTGTGGTCATGGAGGTGGGCTGGAACCTCTCAACATCATCCAGCCCAACCCTTGCTCTGGCAGGATCAGCTGGCACAAGCTCCTCAGGACAGTGACCAGTTTTGAGTATTTCCAAGGATGGAGTGGACACTTCACAGCCTCTCTGTTTTTCTTGTGTTCAGATGGACGTTCCCTGGTTCAGCTTATGCTGTGCTATCAGTAGGCACCACCCAGAGCCCCTGAGCCTCCTCTCTCAGCCTTTCCTCATAGGAGAGATGTTCCTGTCCATCATCTTCATGACCTCAGTTGGACTCCCTCCAGTCCCTGCCACGTCTCTCTCCCACTGAGGAGCCCAAAACTGGACCCAGCCCTTCAGGGGTGGCCTCACCAGCACTGAGGAGAGGGGAGGAATCACCTTTCTTGGCCTTCTGGAAACGCTCCTGCCAGTGCAGCCCTGGATACCATTCACATTCTTTCGCACCAGAACACTTCCCTGGCTTGTGTTCAACCTGGTGCCCACCAGAACCCCAGGTCTTTTTCTGCCGTGCTTGTTTCTCTCTGGGCAGCCCCAGCATGTCCTGGTGTGTGGGGCTGTTCCTCCTCAGGTGCAGGGCTTTTCCCTTCCAGCCCACCAGCCCATTTCTCCAGCTTGCTGAGGTCCCTGTGGACAGCAGCGTGATGGGTCATCCTGCTGGGTCATCCACTTCTCCCAGTTTGGTGTCACCACCAAACTTGGTACAGCGAGGGTCCCCTGGGCCTCATCATCCAGCTCATTAATGAAGAGGTCGAGCAGGACCAGCTGTTGACTCACAGGATCCATCCAGCCCTTCTAGAACCCTTCCCCTGCTCCAGCAGCATCCCAGAGGGCTCAGGTCTTTCCTGGAAAACCACGGTGGAGATGAAGAATAGGAGGGGGCAGCATGGATTGGACAGTGACTCGTTCCACTTTGTCCAAAAGCAGCAGCCGGTTGGGTGAGGTTGGTAATTAAAAGCCTGAGCCCTGCTGTGGGCTGGGGTCCCTCATCTGTGCTCTTGGTGTATAGGACAATGGCTCTGTCTTTCCTTTCTCTCTCATTAAAGAAATCCACTGAAGATTAACTTTTATTCAAGATAACAAAGTTCATGATCAATACAGCTGTGAAATACAAGTCCAAACTAGCATAAATAACTCCACTTCTATCATCCAAACAGGCAAAGCTCAGCTGGAATAGAGGGCACCTTGGCAGAAAATCCCAACAGATGTAAAATAAATGTGGCCCCCAGTGAGAGAGGGATGATCCACCACCAACCACGGTCCCACGCCACCAACCCTGCCGAGACACTTTCGGGTCACCCGTCGGGTCACAGAGCAGCATCACATCCTCGTGGGACAGCATTGGCTCCTGTTTCCCATCGCTGTGGCTTTTCTCTCCCAGGTGCCATTTCTGTTTGGAGAAGTAAAGTGAAACCTCATCTCTTCACACATGCAAAAGGAAATTCAGAGGCATCAAAGAAAAGCGAAAGCTGAGGGGCGAAGCCGGGCCATGAGCACAGCCCCCGGCACTTGTGGTGGCTGGGATGGAGGGATGAGGATCTCTCCTGGGGTCCTTGCTGAGATATTTGTGCCACCCCCAGCCACTACCGAGCCCCCAGGGGCCTGACTGAGCAGCAGTGAAGGCTTTTTCCGAATGGGATGGGGGGTTGTCATCCTGGGTTTGATGCGTGTCTTGTACAGCGATGTCACACTCCACCATAGCCCAGCCAGCAAGGCATGGCTACATTCGCCACAGCTCCTCCAAACCATGCCAGTGCCAGCTCCTGCCCTGGCAGTGGAGAGCTCCCCAGAGCCAGCACGGGCTGGGGACATCACATTGTCCCCAGCAGAGTCCACAGGGCATGGGGGACCCGCCACAATCATCGTTCCAGTCCCAGCTGCCAGTGGTGCTGTGCCAGGAGAGCAGCACAGATGGTGGTGATGGAGCCCCTTCCTTGGGTTCACCCAGCCTGGAGGCCGGAGCCACTCGACCTTGCATGGAGCGAGAAATTCCAGGTGTGTGGGATTTCCAGGTGCAAGAACAAAAGTGAAACCTGACCGTGGACAGGGCTGGCGTCAGCAGCAGGTGAGGCAATCGCTCTGTGGTGACTCACGGGTTCTTGCACGGCATAGGCGTGGGAAAGCCGTTTGCTACGACCCGTAGCACTGCAGTGGGCAAGGATAAGCCCAGATGGTCCTGACCCCTGTGGGCTGGTCTGGGAGGAAGTGACTCCTGCTAAATCAACTAGTCTGGGTAGAGAAGATAGAAAGAACAGAAAGTGTGCCCCTAAAAGTCAGCTTTAAAAATAAACCCCCAGGTGATGTGTGGGAGCCCTGCCCACGGCCCGATGGTGCCAGGACAGGGGACAGCAGGGGGGCTCTGCTCATCAGCCATCACCAGACCTGTCCCTGCCAGCCCAGGGTATCAGTGCCACCAAAGTGCCCCCAGCCCCACGCCATCCCTCAGAACTCTTCAGCACCTCCCAGCACATGAGAGCTGCAGCAGCCACCCTGATGGCCGGTGCTGCTCTGCTGGCGGTGATGCAATCCCTGGTGTTTCATCACCACCGGGCACCTGCTGCATGATGCCGGTGCAGGGAGGGAGGGGCTTTGAAATTAAATTACAGGTGTAATTAGTGACCAGATTTAAGCTTGTTTTAAAGCGAGGAAAAAACCCAAGCACTTTTTCCCCAGAGCCTTTTTGGCAGCACTGTAGGGACACAGGATGTCGGGACCCCTCCCTGCCCAGGAATGTCTGCGGGGATGCACCTCACAGGGATGAGCCCTGCCGGCAGAGCTGGGGCTTCCCCAGCCCAGGCAGCCAGACAGGCCCTGGCATCACACTCAGTGCCATCTCAGGCAGGAGAGACCCCTCATGCTCACCCAGCAAGGAAGGCTGGAGAGCTGCTGGCCCAAACCCAAGCTGCACCTGGAGCAGCCCCTCAGCCAGTGACAGCAGGGCCTGATGCAGCACTGCTGCTCCAGCACATGGCCATGGACACAGAGACCAGCCTCCCATCCATGATGGGCTTCCCATGCTATAGCTGTCCTCCTGAGACCCCAAGTAGGGGCAAAGCCTTTGCTCCCCACCCTGGGCAAGCTGAGGGGAGCTCAGGCAGGACCCCAAGAGTCCATGGTCTCAACAGAAGTACCTCCAGCCCCACTCAGCCCCCTCCAGATGCACTCTCTGGGGCAGAGAGCAGAGGTGGCACTATTCTTAATAATGCACGGACAGAGAATAGAGTGAGGGCCCTTCCCATGGTGTCAGGGAAGCTTTCTTGCCAAGGGCAGGAATTACAGGAAAGATCCCTGCAGAGGCTGGGTCTGGACTTGAAATTTCCAGAAAGCAAACACAGGAGGTGACCCGTGCCAGGGTGTGCCCAGCTTTGAGCCCTCTTTTCTCTCCTTGCCGCTCCCCAAAATGCAGCCTCTAATCTTCCCTTTGCAGCGTGGGTGGGTGACAGGGGCACAGACCTGCCCTCCAGCAGTGCCCCCATAAAGGCTCCTGAGCTGTGCTGAGGGGCCTCATGAGGGCCAAGGCCCCCCTGGGGCAGGTGAAGTGCTGATATACCTGCAGCAGCCAGCAAGGCACCAGGGATGGGGGCACACTGGGTGAGAGCAGCCCCTTCCTTTCCAGGGCAGCCTGCAAAGACACTGCACAGCTTGCTTAGCCAGGGCAGGGAAAGGAGTCAATGGCCATTCCTAACCCAAAACCCACCTTCCCCACAGAGCAGAAGGCACTGAGGGTATCAGGACATTCAATGTCAATGTAGCACACTTACTCCCACCCCACTGGGTGCTCCACATCCCCTTTGTGAAACAAGAACCACAGGCAACATTTTCTCAGCTTGATTTTTAATTATTATTAATTGTGTAAGAAATGCAGTGACTTTCTCAGCTGTTCCTGTGATCTTCTTCCCCACCTTATCAAACCAGCAGTCTGGAGTGGGGCCCTTCCAGTGCTGAGGGAGCAGCACTGGGCAGACTGCAGGACCAAGGTGGACAGGAACCTGAGGGGCATAAAACCCCATCTGATTTCCACAGGAGACCAAAACTTCAATCAGCAAAATCAGCACCACTCTTCCCAAGGAGTACGAGCAGTTACAAGCAGGGTTTTAGGAGCCAATCCACCTTCTCCTTTCATTGTAGCACCAGATCAGGAGAAGGGTTTGGTCTCTCAGCATCCCTTGCACCCCAGCACACAGACATGTCTCACCCAGAACTCCACCGGGGTCTCACGAGAGGAAACTCCCATTGTCTCCAGCATCCTGAAAGGAGAAGCAGAGGAAGGGTCTCATCCTGCCCAGACAGCTCCCACCTGGTGTGGGCCAACACCCACAACCAGAGACAGGTCTCTTCCACCCACAGCATCCCACAGAGCTGGGATGGCAAATGCCTCCAGCTGCTGCACAAGGATTATTCTGCTCAGGGAATAAATGAGCAGGCACATCAATGCCTCCTCATCCCAGCAGGCCCTTATTAGGGCTGAAACAGATGGGTGAAGATGCATCCACCAGTATTTTTCATGCCCTTTGCTCGTTAAAATCAAGGTAAAGAAACTCAGGATAGTCTCATGTCAGAGGTTTCATGGACTTATCAGTGCAAGCACATCCCACGGCTACAGAGACTTAAAATTTAAGGATCTGCTGTTTAACCCCTGACAAGTGTCCACTCCTGGGGGAAGGAAGGAGCACATCCCCTCACTGGCAGCTTTGAAGGGTCTGCACAACCTCCCTCTGCATGCACTCTATAGGACAGGCCCTCCACATCCTGCTTGTTTTCCCACCTCTTTTCAGTCTCTTGAAGGAGGGATGTTGCAGCTTTAGGGTCATTCTTCTTAAAGGTTTGATATGAAGAGGCAGACTCCATGTAACCAACCACACCCTCAACAGTCATGGGAATTTGGTCATAGATATCAGTGATCCTACAAGAGATGTGGGCAAGAAAGGAGCACTGGGGGGTTAAATCTCAAAGGCAGGGGAACACAGACAACAGGTTGATATGGTGGTGAATAAATATCTGACACCATCCAAGGTGGTTTGCTCACCTCTTCTTGTCTGGGAATGGCAAGGCCTCAAAGATCTCTTGGTAGTTTTCCAAGACGTATTTCAGTCTACTATGTGAGTATTCTAAAATCTTGTCCCAGCACTGTAAAGACAGTGTATTAAAAACAAACACAAAACCTCTTGAAGTTCTCAGTTGCCACTTAACTCACATTTGGGCCTGCATCTGATACTTTCATATGTGTCCTTTTTTTTTTTTTAAAGACTTTTTGCATTGTAATACACCAAAATCTTGCTTAGTGTCAAGAATTCAAGGATCCTATTTTATTATAGAAATAAGGGTCCTGTCCTCCCTACACAGCTCTTACTCATAGTGAAAAGTCTCCTTTAATCCAATTGTTAAAACACCCTTTTGTCCAGAAAGATTACCAAAAAAAGGACTTTTTCCTAACAGTTTCTATTCCCCATTCTTTTCACTGTGAGCAGGGCAACAGGAAAAGTTTCCTGGACAATACCAGCTCCCAGATCTGCCCTGGCATCCTTCTCACCCCCACTAGAGTCTGCTCTGTCAGTCCTCATGTCCCTCTCCTCAAGATCCAGCCAGCCCAGGGTGAGAGCTTCTAAATCCTGCCTCTGGCCTGCATTTACCCATCCCTCTGCCCCATCCTGCATTAGGATTCCTCTCGCCACACCCCCTCAATCCCATTCCTTCCTCTCTACCACAAGTGCTACACATTCCTCCCAGCCCTGAGGCTTCAGCAGCGCACCTCCCTGAAGACTTTGGTGAGCTTTTCAGAGCAGTCTCTGTAACGCAGGCTCATGTCCACGGTGTAGGTGCTGATGGCCACGCAGCCGCCCGGCCTCAGCACGCGCTCGGCCTCCCGCATGAACTTCCCGATGTCAAACCAGTGCACGGCTGTGAACGACGTCAGCACATCCACGGAGGCATCCTGGAACGGCAGCTCCTCCGCAGGGCACACCCTGCAAGGGAAAATCCCACGTGTGATGTGGGAATTACAGAGTAGGATGAAATCAGCGGGTACGTTTTGATGGTTTGGGATGCCAAACCACAGTTCCTGGAAGTCTAGGATGATGCCTGTTCACACCAGGAATTCCATCAATGGTGCCAGCTGGCCCTTACAGCAATCACACTGACAAATCACGTCAATGTGAGGACCCCAGTTCTGCCTTTGGCTGAGGGTGCTCTTCTGCACTCACAGGTAGGAGATGTTGGGCAGGCAGGGGGTCTCCTTGGCCTCCTGGATCTGCGCTTCGCTGATGTCCGTCCCCACCACCTTCTTGAAGTGCTCCCCAAGGAAGTGGGTGCCTTGTCCAGACCCACAGCCAACGTCCACAGCCAGCTCTGCAGGGATTGCCTTCTGCAGGGAGGAGTGGATGTGTCTCAGTGGGCAGCCAGCCAATTCCTGTGCTTTTACCACATTCCTGCCCCCAACACCCACTGAGGAACAGCCTTGGCATGTAGAACCTGTAGAAAGCCTCCTCTGTGCCCCCATCTGGCCTTGGGCCCTGCTAATTTATCTCTCCCTGAGGCACCAACCAAGGTGACGCTCCCAGCAAGGTAAACACTGCCACCCACAATTAAACACTCCTTGGATTTTTCCTCCAGCCTGGCCATACCCCACTCACCTTTTCCTGCAGGTAGGAGAGGATGGTCTGCTGCAGCTCCTTGCCCGGTGCAAACCTGTATTTCTGGTAGACAGCCGCATGTCCTCTGCCCTCGAACAGCTGCGTGGCCATGCTTGGCAGACCTGGCACCTGGGAGAGGCAGCAAGCCGCGGATGCCACACGGGACCAAACTCCTGCCGCCTCCTCAGCCCGGGACCGCGGGCACAGGAGCCTTCAGTTCCCGGCGGGGCCACGCGGAGGACTTTGCCCGTGAGGTTCCAGCGAGGGAGCGTGAACCTGCTCTCCAGGAATCCCTCCCACAGCCCTAAGCTAATCACACCAGCAAACCAGCGGCGTCCGACGGGAAAAGCTTTCCAGGTTTTTACACACTACACAAGGAGTGTTCACGTCCTTTGCCTCCCCCACACACCCGGGTGTTTTCTCAAATAAATCACCATTGCTGGAGTTATCTCTGAATTGAGCAGCGAAGCTGAAAAACTACCAGTAGAACAAGTTTGTTGTTGTTGTTGTTGTTGTTGTTTTAAGGGAACCCGTGTTTTAGTATTAACAACACAATCATAACCCCACCTTGCGCTTTCTGATCCACCTATTTTTTGCCCCTTCCCGTCCAGGAGCCGCTCGAAGTCTCTTCTCTCACTGAACCCATCACCAACGCGTGGAGGCGAGCGGGGCCCCTCGGTCAGCGCAGCTCAGCCCCGGGAGCCAGGCAAAGCTCCCCGGGCACGGCGCTCTCCGCTCCGCCACCGCGGCAGCCCCGCTCCCGCACCCCCGGGGCTCCCGGCACCCCGGGGCTCCCGGCGCTCCGCCAAGCCCCATCGCGCCGCCCCGGAAGGCTCCCGGCCGTATCCTGTTTGTGTCAGTGCCCGAGCAGGCGCTGTCCAAGGCAGCGGCAGCTCCCGGGGCTCGGCACCGACCCGTAGGAGGGCCCCGTGCCCCCTTTCCCGGGGAAAGACACCCTATCGTGTGCCCGCAGCGAGCTTATCGAGCGACACGGAAATACATCGGGAGATCAAGGGTTATTCTGCCTTCGTGCCGGAAGAGATGCTCAACCAGCTCAGGGCTGGAGCTCCCAGCAGGGAACAGCAGCGCTGCCATAGCGCTCTCTGGAGGGACCCTCCCGGTGCTTTCCATGTGCTCAGAGGAGCCTTCTCCCCGCAGCCACGCCCGCCACTTACCGCCGGCACCCCCGCACCAGCAGCTCCCAGCGCCTCCCAGTCCGGAGCTGCGGGGCCGGGACGAAGGGGAAGGCGGGGGAAGGCGAGGGATGGCCGGCGCCGCCCCCGGTACCGCCCGCCTGCTCCCCCTGCCCAGCCGGGGCGGTATCGGGGGATAAAATCCAGGAGGCAGCTTCTAGAGGCTCAATCCCACCGACATCCTGGAGCCCCAGAGCCGAGCCTTGGCCTTTACACAGCTCTGTGGTTACTAGTTACGGAGTCACAGTTACAGCTTTCAAGATGCCCACGGATTCTGGGAATGCTCAGCAGCCTCCACATCTCAGGAAGCAGATGCAGAGCCCAGAAGATGCTGCAAGGTAGCAGAACAAGATTTAAATGCTGCAGGCAGCCAAAGCCATGCCTACAGAGCTCTGTCTGTGCTGTAGTCCCCTCCTGGTATCGGTATCCAGCAGAAAGAAAATGCAAGAGCCCCCAAAACCAGAACTTTAAAGGGCTTAGAACATTGGTATTTCTGGTCTAGGCAGTTTGCCCTGATTTAGGGCAGGATTTTACCCCTTCCTCAGGAGAGTAATGTTAAATCCGTGCAGCTGAGGTCAATAGAGCCATAGTTTGCTGAAAGCACAGTCCCTTCAGTTTGTACTTTGCACAGCAGTCACGGGTCCATGCTAATTAGCACAGCTTTTAAGCCACTCCTAATTTTAAGAGAAAGCAGTGAACTTACTCAAGGACTGAAGACAGAGGCCAGCTTGAAGCAGTTTGCTAAATCAAAGCGTGGGTTGCAGTTACTGGGCTTGTGTCCTGAGTGTTTTATTTGGGCCACCTGCTGCTTAATTGTGCAGGGGTGGTACCTGCACCAAGAGAAAACACCACACAATCACCAAAGGCCCCTGTGCTTTCATAACGTGGCTCTTTGGGGTTTGGACATCCCCATTTTGCCTGTATTTTGCTGAGAGCAGGACTGCAGAGAAGCAGGGATGATGTCCCAGGCCTCAGTCACCCGCCCTGTTCCGAGCTCCGTGGTCCCTGGGCTGCTCTCATGGGCAATGCACAGGTGAGGTTTAACTGGGGATCTTCTGGCCACAGCTGGCACCAAACACCTGCAGGAGAACAAAACAGCCAGGCACAGGCTGCAAATGGCACCAGGCCTTTCCTAAGCTCTCCCAACCTTTGGCACACCAAATTCTGCCTTTGACTCCCTCCTCCCCCTCTATTGTGTTCCCCAAGGGACAGCTGCTCTCTGATGGCCCTGCACTGTGCAGCAATAAATTGGTCTGCTCGACCTTTGGGTTGCTGAGCCTTAGGCCAAATGTGAGTTTAAACACCAGGCACAGAGAATCAGACACTGTCCATCATCCTTGCCTGCCCACTTACTAAATCCAAAGGCTTTAAGGAATGCCAGAGTGCCCTGGGGTCTTCCCAACCTGTTCCCCAAACCTTCAGACCCTGTGGATTTAAATTATATGGCAGGGTCCTGGATTAATAGACCTTCATTGGGAATGCATCTCACTCTGGAATTTATTAAACCTGGAAAAATGAATCAATCTATTCTAGGGGAAAAAAGGCCAAAGGAGACTCCTGTCAGTCGTCCTCTGTCCGTTGGTATATTTTGCCAACAGATTTCCCTGTGGATGGATTGCCTGGAATTAAAGGAAGAGGAAGTAAATGGCACCATTACCCTGGCACATTTAATTTACTAATTTAATTATTTTAAGTTTCATTCCTGCTTTGATAGACTCAGCTTTTTGCTGGACCACATGGGAGGGAGGATACCCACAGGGCTGGGTGGGCTGGGGTCCACCTCCCCATCCCCAGGATCCCCTGAAGAAGCTGGTGATATTTCTCTTACCTTGTGTAAAACTTGATTTGATTTTAAGATCCCAGTAAGGCTTCAGCTCTCAGGAGACTTTCCCCTGTTTATTTCTTCTCTGATAGAAAAGGAACAAGATTTATTATCACAATGAGGAATAAAGGAATTGGAAAATAGTTGGTATTTCTTCAAGGATCTTTTTAAACCTAGAGGGCTCAGATTTTAATTTAATGAAAAACATAATTCTCTTGGCTTAAAAACAGTGGGGAATGGATAAAGCTCCTTGTAGGGGAGGGAATTATCCACAGATGAAGGATGTCGCAGTTGATGTATTAGAGCCTCAAGATCTCTGCTGGGATCAGGGCTATCCCTGCCTGCTCCCTGGCATTTGCAACCCAGGAAGGAAATCACTGTTTGTGTCAAAAGAAGGCCCAGATGAACAGGAGACCGAGATGATCAGCCGGAGAGGGGAGGGAGAAGGGAATTCCTGCAGCAGTGGCTGTTTTGGGAAAGTGCAATTCCCGGATCCTTGCAATCGCAGCGGCAGGGGCTGGTGATTGTCGTGCTCCAGCACACAAAAGGCTGGAGGGGAAACAAAGGCAGGCTGGGACACGCTCAAGGGCAGAGGAGGAAGCTGCAGAGGAGAGCCCTTGGCTTTGCAATCCTGCCTCGCCCCTCGGCCCATCCGCCCATAAATCGTTCCTGGCGGAATGACTGATGAGCAGCATGGGCTGAGAGCAAAGCCCAGCACCGGGGACTCCCAGAAACAATAACAGCAAGTTCTCCCACCATTTCACCTCTTAATTAAAGAAGATGGGAAATCTGACTGTGGGGCCAGCGAATTAAATGAAATTTAGAAGTCACCTGAGAATCTGTGGCAGAGCAAACTGAGATCTCCCATTCCCCATGCAGGGATCCACTGCTGATGAATTAACAGTTCTGGAGTAAAAAGAGGGAGAGAAATGCGTGCTCAAAATGATCTTATTTTACATTTCCTTGCAGGCACACACTGGGCACAAGGATGTAGTGGCTAATATTATTACATCTGCTGGCATAAGCAAGAAGTCCAGTGGCGTCAGGAAGCTGCTTTAAATTAAATAACTCTTGAGGATGTGCGTGGCCAAACCAGACTCAGACCAATTGCTCTGGGTCTGGCTGATGCCTGATGGGCTGTTCTGAAATGCAAACAAATCTGTGGCAATTAAACAAGATCCAGGACCATCTTAATTCAGAGTTTAAACTTTTCCTTCTTGGGGTCCTAGCCAGGCATGTGATAGGAATGTAAGACAAGGAAAAAAAAAGGAGAAAGGAGCAATGTTTTAGGCTCTTCTCCCTCAAAAGCCCCTGCACCAGGAGGCAGCCGAGTCCATCACCCCCTGCCCGTTTCCCATTGCAGCTTCCAGGATCACAGCCCTGTGTCCCAAAAGCCAAGTGGGAACAGGCCTGGAAGTGTAGTGGTGCAGAGGGTTGGAAAAGGGGGATTTTTTGGTTCTGGCCATGCTGTGATGGCCAGTTCCAGTGGGGGCATGAGGGCTGGAGGCTGCAAATGCAATGTGGCATTGAGGAGGGTGCAGGAAGGCACAGAAGGGTGCAAGAGGGTGCAATAGGGCATGTGAGGATGCAGGATGTGCAGGAGGATGCAGTGGGATGGAGGAGGGTACATGAGGATGCAAAAGGGCAGGGAAAGACGCTGCAGAGGACAAGAGGGTGCAGGAGGGTTTGAACGGATGTGGAAGGACGCTTCAGGATGCGGGAGAGTGCAGGGAAGTGCAGGGGGTTGCAGGAGGATGATGCAGGACGGTGCAGGAGGAAGGTGCAGGAGGGCGTTCAAGGAGGATGCAGAAGGAAGCAGCAGCCCCGTTCTTGAGCTGCTGCAGCGGCCGCCGCTCCGGCGGGGCTATGCCGTGCCGTGCCGGGCAGGGCAGGGCAGGGCAGGGCCGGGCGGGGCAGCGGGGGCGGTGCCGAGTCCGGCCCGGCCCCGCTGGGGCGGGAGCAGGGGATGGCCGTGGGTCCGGCCCCGCCCGCCCAGCCCGGCCCGGCTCTCCGGCGGCGCTGATGGGGCTGCGGGCCTGGCTGCGAGCGCTCGGCTGCTGCGGCTGCTGTGCCGGGGAGGCGGCGGCGCCCGAGAAGGAGCCCCTGCTCAGGTGAGACGCGGCCCGGCCCCCGCGGCGGGGGATGCGCCCGCCCGGCCACGCGTGAACCCCTCCTCGCCCCGCTGTAGCCAGCCCCGCTCCCCGCGCTGTCACCGCCGCTGGAGCTGGACATCCCCTGCAGAGCGCTCGAGGCTCCGGAGGGATCTTCTCCCGGAGGGATCGAGCCGCTTCCCGTTCTCTTTCCGCCCGGGTCGGCTGCCACAGGGGCAGCGCTCCTTCTGACAGCAGGCGCGATGCCCGCCGGAGCCCTCCCCTCGCCATCCCCTCCGTGTTCCCCGGCCATAGGGACGGTCCAGCGCTTGTCTTTCCACTGTGGGATTTCAAGAGAGGAGCTGAGGCACTGAACAGAACGGGGGCCCTGCATTCCTACCCAGAGGGTCAGGTCCCACTGCCGGGCAGCTTTGGGTTATGCAGAGCTCTGTTCGCAGGCTGGGGTTACAGAATCCCAGAATGGACTGGGATGGAAGGGGCATTAAAGACTATCCAGCTTCAATTCTCTGCCATGGGCAGGGACACCTTCCACAATCCCAGGTTGCTCCAAGCCCCGTCCAATCTGGCCTGGAAAAATTCCAGGGATCCAGGGGCAGCCACAGCTTCTCTGGGCACCCTGTGCCAGGGCCTCCCCACCTTCACAGGGAAGAATTTCTTCCTGACATCTAATCTAAATCTCCCCTCGTTTAGTTTAAGACCGTTCCCCCTTGTGCTGTTATTACTGTCTGCCCCTGTAGGAAGTCACTGTCCCCTTTAGGCACTGGAAGGGACTCTAAGGTCTCCCCGGAGCTTTCCCTTTTCCAAGTGAACACCTCTAGCTCTCCAGCCTGGCTCCATTCAGGGATGCCGAGGAGGAGATGACGATGAAGAGCCGGAGCCCTGTGCTGGTCTCGGGAGAGCAGATCCTCCTCTCCTGCTGTCGGTCGCATCTGCTTTGTGCGCAGAGCCTGAGGCTGGGGTCTCATATGAACAGATTCTCCCTGACTCGAGCAGAAGAGCTGTGCGAGCACGTAAAGAAGGTTTGCATGGGGCAAAACGTCCGTATTTTGCGGCGCCTCTCCCTCCTTCTCCGGTGCCAGCCGCCGTCCTGGCACCGCAGAGGGTGTCCCAGCCCCGGGATGGAGCAGGGACCGTGCCCTCCCTGCGCCATCCGTGAGACACGGGCGTTTCGGGGAGGAGGGTGGGATGCTCGCGGCGCGTCCCGCATCGCTGACAGGTAACAGCAGAGCTGGTAACACACGGCTCGAAACGTTCTGATTTCGTGCTGCTAAAGCAGTTACCTAAATAATAACCGGCTAATCACAAGCATGGGGCCTCCAGCCCGGGCAATTGGCATTAACCTGCCGGGAGCCGAGCACACGTGCGGAGAGGCTCCTTTCTGCTGCGCCGCGGCCACGGTGCTGACCCTCACCTGGCACCTCGCTTTAGCAACACGCCAGCGATCCAATTAATGCTGGCCCTAAGACGGAAAGCCTCTGTAAATTCTGTGAATTCGAAAGGCACCTGCTCTTGTACAAGTGTGCCAGCATAATTAATCTAACAGCCTAATTGCTGTCCCTAACAGTGTAATGCTTGCCCCTCCTCGGGGGGCTGTGGGGTCTTATTTCACAGCAGGGATCTCGTAATAGCTTGCTGGCTGTATTTTATTTTTACTGCAGCACTGTTTAAAGTGAGTGAATTGCTTGAGATTCCAGATATTTTAGCTGAGTTTTAGTTTTGGGAGCTGGTGTTGCAAAACATCCAGGCTGCTTGGTTGTCTCTTGATGCATGAAGGTGGGGTCTGCCTCAGATGGTGTACTCAGGATGAAAATAAACGAAATATTTGGGCTCCAAATTCCAACATTTAATGTGAGCTGAAAGCCCCCTGGAGCAGAAATCCGTTGATGAAGCATTGGTGCTCACCATTTTCTGGATAAAATCCGGAGTGTAAAATGCTCTGAGTCCCTTCTGGTCCCACGGAGATTCCTTAACCTGCAAAGCCACTGCTGTCCACGTGCTCCTGTTTTCCCTCACATTTCTTCCTTTGCAATGTTGCTTGGAAGAGCCTTTGGCAGAGCTCTCCTTGCTGGTATGGATTTGCTGACTCCTGGGCACTGCCACATGCCTTACAGGATGCTCCACGCTGTGATTTGGAAATGGGAATGTGCTGGGAAGTGCCCTGCGAGCTGTCAGGGAGGGAGTGGCTCAGAAAAGCGCAGGTGTGGCAGTGTTATTGCTAAATACTGGCGCTTTAAGTAATTCGAATGTAAAGCATACTGGTAAATGCCTGAGTGGGAAGAAGCTGTGGCAGGCAGGGTGGGAGTGAGCTCCTGCTGGCGGCACAGCTGGCTCCTGAGTGCTCCCTCCCTGTCTGCTCCAGGATTGAAAAACGGTTGTGCCCTCCACACCCTCCAAGTTACCTTCGTTTGCTTGTCTTTAATGAGAGATTATGAGAGATTATCTTTCCCCTTATTACCTGTTGCTCAGGTTTTCGGTTTGTTGAAAGTCTAATTAACCTTTCTGCTGGAATGCTGATGGGAATTAGGTTGTTTTCTATTTCATCTATGGTGCTGGAGCTCCTCTTAGCATCTTCTTATGGCTTGGTGCCATGGCACCCACAGCTTTACCTGAAGTTTCTCTGGATGGATTCCCTGGGAAAGAAATGGGGTTTGTGTAGCAAACAAAATAAATAGTAGGTTGTTCTGACAAGAAGTGAGCTGGGATTGCCACAGGGTGATAAGGCCAAAAATAGTTCCCCATTTGTATTGTTATGCTCAATTGCCTGGACATCTTGATTGGACACTTTATGGAAATCCCCTGCTCAAAGTTCTCCTGGTAGAAGTGTCCCTGTTAAAAAAATTGCACATCCCAATAGCAACATAAAGCCATAAAACACAGAACTGCCCCAGTGCAGAGAAAAACTCCCCACCTCTGTGGAGACAGCCTTCCCAGAAGATGTTCAGCTTTGCTAAGCAAATAAAGTCTGGAGTTCATTAGAAGGCTGAGGACATTTCCATTGCCAGAATAAGATGGGGCTGAATGTCCTTTCCATGCCTTGTCTGTTGTTGCACAGCTCAGCACATCACTGCAGCTCTGAGGCAGGACTTGCTGGGTGGGGGCATTGCATGATTTGGTTTGAGCTGTGGCTTGCCTGGTCAGGATGTTTGCTAAGGTAAAATCCTGTCTCCTCATTTGCCCCTGCTCCTCTCCCTCCCCTCTGGCAGCAGCACTGGGCTGGGAGAGATGAAGGTGCAGCAGTGGGCACTGGGAAGGCAGCAGGGGCCAGCGCGGTGCTGACGCTGCCTGCCCCTCCTGTCTCTGCAGTAACAACAACCCCTACACATCCTTCGGAGCCACCCTGGCCCGGGATGAGGAGCAGAACCTGTGGAGCACCCCCCACGACGTGACCCACACGGAGGCTGACGACGACCGCGTGCTCTACAACATGATCGTGGTCAGGAACCAGCTGGATAAGGACTCGGAGGTGAGGCAGCAGCCCCGCCACAGGCTGGGGCTCGGGGCTTTCCTCACCCCACAGGCTTTGGCAGTGCCTGGTTAATCACGGCATCACAGAACGGTTTGGGATGGAAAGGACCTTAAAGCTCATCCAGTTCCACTCCCTGTCATTAGCAGAGACACCCTCCACTATCCCAGGTTGCTCCAAGCCCTGTCCAGCCTGGCCTTGGACACTTCCAGGGATGGGGCAGTCACAGCTTCTCTGGGCAGCCTGTGCCAGGGCCTCACTCCCTCTCACAGGGAAGACTTTTTTCCTAATATCCAATCTAAACCTGCTCTCTGTCAGTTTGAAGCCAATCTCCCTTGGCCTGTCACGCCAGGCTTTTGTAAATAGTTTTGCCCCATCTTTCCTATAGGTTCCCTTCAGCCACTGGAAGGCTGCAATTAGGTCACCCTGGAGCTTTCTCTTCTCCAGGCTGCACAATCCCAATTCTCTCAGCCTTTCCCCATAGCAGAGCTGCTCCAGCCCTCTGACCACCTTGGTGTGCTCCTCTGGACTGGCATCAGCAGGTCAATGCCCTTCCTTTGAGCTGCTGTGAAGACCCCAAAGTCCCTCAGTGTGACTCATGTAGGCACCAGGTCCACCTGTTCCATCCCCCTCTAGATTTTATATCCTACACCTGGTGTGGATGCCTCTGTGGCCATCTCATCCCTGGGAGGCTCGGGGGTATCTCCAGCACCTGATCCAGGAAGAGCTGCCCTGAGGTGTGATGTGTTTCTCATCTCCATGGTACCTTTGGATTCATCTCTCTCTATTGTGTTCTCCTTGGCTTGGGTACTTTCAGTGCCCTCCTAGGGCATTATCCCACTGAGCATAAATTGCCTCCAGAATCTTTCCCCCTCTCACTCCTCATCCCCTTCAGAAATCTCTATTTCTGTACATCTCTGGTCAGCCCAAACCAAGGGTTATGTGCCTTCCATGGAGGAGTGGGGGAACACAGCAGCTGGCACTTAAAAACCAAGGAAGTCAGGAGGTCAGTAATGGGCTGCCTAATCCAGGGATAGATGACACAAGGTAGGCTTGAGATGGAGACCGGGGACAAATGGACTTCTCAGGGAAGGAAACTGAGAGGAGGAATAGAAGAGACAGAAAGGAAAAGAAAGTGACAGGGAATGGGAAGAATGTGAGGAAGATGCTTTACCGTGGATAGGAATCACTTGTTTCTCACATATCAGGAAGCAGGGAGATTCCAGGTAGGTTTCCAAGGCATTCATGGCAGCTGGAACATGCTTGGGAATCATGCCCTGCAACCACCACAACCCACAAATGTGTGCTGGGAGCACTAGGGGGTCCCAGCCCCAATTCTTGCCTTCCCAGGCTGCTGTTTTGGTTCAATATCCCCCTGTTTGTCCTTTCCATGTCCAGGCCGATGTTTGCCTGGCCCTGGCAGCTCCGCTGTCACTCCGGGGATGTGTCAAGTTAAATCCTTCTTCAGTGGGATGCACGGCAATTATCGGGAAGCGGGGAACTGGCACGGCTCTTAGTGGGAAGGAAAAAATCACGGCTGTTACATAAAGGCTGTTTTGCAGCCCAGATTTCCTTTGCTAAGGCACTTCAGCGCAAAGGAGATTGCTGTGGCCTGATTAGGAGCAGGCTGTAGCAAACAGTGACACATTTTCCCCCTCTCTGATTGCTATCATGACTCCAGAATGTTTGCAGGAAAGCCTGGAGGCTTAGTGTTTAACTCTGACATGATCCTACCTCATCCAAGAGTCTGCAGGAGTGTAACTGTTTCTCCTGTGATAGTCTCTGTAAACCAAAACCGAGCTCAGCTTTACAAGGAGACTTAAACTCCAGAGATATCAAAATTACCATTTGTAACAAGCTAAATGAGGTTATGGAACTCTTGTATACAGTTGGCCAGAATCCCCATTTAATGGGGTTTTTTTTGGTGAGTTTGATTTAATCATGGTGTTTACAATGGATGGTTTTGTAACAACATTTTCGTGGTGGCATGTGACCTTTACAGCCCTAACTGAAGATCTCCTCTTCCCTCCCCACTGCTGCTCTCTCTGCCTTCCAATTGCTTGTCTGAGAGAAGCCAGGGAGCTTCATCCATACCAAAGTGGCTGAAGGGAGCAAGGACAGCTCCATTAAGGAGGCTGCACTGGTGCACAGGAGCGTTGTGTGTCAGCCTTGTTCAGGGAGTAGAGAGCATCAGTTATGGCTGAGCAGGAGAGTGCTCCTGCCCCTGCCTGTTATAAATCCTGTCTTTTCTCCTGCCTTCAGTCTATCTGTAGGGTTTTTAGTGGGTCTGAGCAGTCCCTGTGGAAAAGGAAAACCCAAAACTCTGCTTTTTCATGCGGCGCAATTATTAAAAAGCCTGAGGCGCACAAGATCAGATGAACATTGGGGGAAGTTTTGAGGAAAATCAATGCACTTTACCCTTGCTTTGACTGTGGCCCCGTGCCCTCTGCAGCTCAGGATTGGCAGCTGCTCTGCTGTCCCCTCTTACAGCTGGGAAACTGTGGTACCACAGGGAAGCCCAGTCGGCTGCTGCAGTTTCCAGCTGCAGCTGTGGCTGGGTGGCAGGACAGGGAGGGGATTGGACAGCAATGCCAACATTCCTGCGCTTGGCCTCCAGTGCGAAAATCTCTCCTGACGCCAGCAAGCACTTTAAAACTAGGCCAGATTGCAATGCCCTCCCCTCCTAATGAGACTTCAGCTCGGAAAGAGAGAGAAAAAGTCTAATTTCAGAACAACGCTGGGCTGCAAAAGCCATAATCTGCTTTGGGGGCTGCTCTGCTCCCGAAATCCCCAGGGCAAGCCTGTGGATACTGCAGGACAGGGGATGGAGGAACAGTTGCATTGTGTGGTGCACAAGTGTTACAAAACCGTAGGTCCTCTTCTTCCTGTGGTTAAAACTGACTGAAGGAGAACTTGCTGCATTTCTGCTCCTTCATTTAACAAAGAATTTCTGGTGTGCAGTGCACTCACTGTGTGCTTTGCCATCTCCCACCTGTGTCTCAGGGGTTTCCCAGCGCAGGCCTTTGGAAGGATCCTGAGAGCAGGTCGCTCTCCATCGTGTGTTCTCTATCTGTATGGCACCATCATGGCAGTGTCCGTGCCCTCTCTTGGGGTCAGTTCCTTGCCTCCACTATGGGGCAGGACCCACACCTGATCCATGTGGAGCTGTGCCTTCCTCCAGTCCCTGCTGGCAGCCCTGCTCTGGGAAATTTGGCAGCTCCAGCCCAAACTTGGTGTGTCCTCAGCTTACACAGAGAAAACCAGGAAAGCCATTGCTGCAGGGCTGGCTCAAGGGGCTGGTCAAGCAGATGCAGCCTTTGAAGATCAGAGCTGTCATCCCAGATTTTGAAGGCTGGGGCCATGTTTCAAATATGGGGAAAATGGGAGGTTTTTTCCCTACTCCTGCTCTGCAGCATCATTGAGCCTGTTGTGGGGTAAAATAAATCTCAGGTCTGGTGGTGCAATGAGCAGCAGGGGCTGCACTGCGGTCGTTGCTGGGCTAATGAGTGTGAGGTGCACAGAGTCCCCTCCATGAGGTCCAGTCTGGGCTGGCCCTGGTTTCTCCAGGCCTCTGGTGGGGTGTGTGGAGTTTCCCAGCCGTGGGCAGGGAGCTGTGCACCAATCCTGGCTTCAGAGAAGAAGCTTCAGAGGGGGAGCCAGGGCTAGGGTAGCTTTGCCACAGCTCTGGGAACAGAAACTAAAGGTGGCATTTTGCAAGATGACTGAGGAAAACCCCCTGTTCTCATTGCTTGCTGTCAATGCAGTGTTTCTCTCTTCTCTTGGCTTATTCCCTAGGAAAAGGTGGGATCATAAACTCCAGTAGCAAAGGCAATCCCTGCATCCCTGCTAAGGGCCTGGCTAGCAGAGAGACACTGGCATGATCCCTCTGAAAAGCCCATTAATGAGCTGGCAAGGCCTATTTTTCATCCTCCTCCTTCTCTCCTACAGGATTATTCTTTTTTAAACAGGTTACAGAGAAGGTCAGTATCATGACCAGCTGTTGCTGGGGCATAGAGAGGTGATGGGATTTATCCAGGGCCAGGGATGCCAGCTGGGGAGCCCAGACCCACCCTCTTAATGTCTGCATGCCTCTCTTAAAATTAAATTTATTCTAAGATGAGATGTTGGTCTGTAGTTTATATTTGGTCAACTACTTCCAGCAGAGCCAGAGCAGGAGCATCCCTGGTACCTGCCTGGGCTGGTATTTTGCAGTCTTTCCCTGATAACTGTTTCGACCTCATTTCTAAAATAACTCTTGAACAGAATGGTGACCTCAATTGCTTTTAAGAGAATAAAGGCACTGGATTTGGGAGAGGATTGTTCTGGCAACATGAAGGAAGCTCCCTAGTAATTAGGAGACTTTCATATGATCAGGGATGAGAAGCTGGACAGTGTTGCCTGTTCTTTTGGCACATTTTTTCCCAGAGCTCTTGAGTTATGTACCAGCCTGGCTTATTCCATGTCATTTGGCATTTGCAGATTTAGTGTTTCACACTAGAGAGCTCGGGGAAGTTTTCCAGGTAAATATTTGAAGGGCTGAGCACTTAGAGAAGGGAGGCAGCAGGGTTTCCCTGCTGCTCCTGGGATATTGACTCACACACTCAGGGTTTTCCCAAGCCCCCACTGGTGTATGTTGTGCCCTGCTCTGTACATTTAAAGAGCAAAACTGACTACAAAAAATGGGGCTGAGAACTGCAACCTGCCTTGGTTTCCTGTGGTTAACTCAGGTTTTGGCAAAAGTGTCTATTTCTGAAAGGATTGCTTTTGAGTGCGTGGCTGGGATGTCCCAGAAACACCACAGGTTTGGTGTTTCAGCCTCCCACTGTGCTTTCCCAGTCCCGTGTGTGAGAAGCCTCCTCCCTGCCCCGGGAGCTCCATCTGACTTCCCGAGAAGGCCGAGGGAGAGGGGTTTGGTGTGGAGCCGCCTGCCCGGCAGGGCTGAGCAGCCTCGTGATGCCGCCTGGCCCCTCCAAACGCTCCCTGGTGACTCACGGGATGTGACGGGAACTCCCTCCCCAAAGCCTCTGGTGCTGCCCTGGCCTGGGCACGGGCAGGGCAGGCTTTGCCCTTCCTCTGCTGCAGAGCTCAAGGGAGATGCTTTTTAGAATAATTTTGGGTGTGGAGAGATGCTATTGAGTTTATTCCCTCATTAAAGGCACACACAGGACAGCCCATGGCAGTTCAGATTGCTGCAAGGAATTGCCCGGGAAAACCCAGTGGTTTCTGAGACTGATGGAGAGCAGGGCACGAGTCCCTTTGAGAGCTCATCCTGGTAATCTCTGCTTCCTTAGCTCCTTTTCCATGGCTGGGAGCATCCTCCTCCCAGCTTTCTACAGAAATGTAAGCACATTCAGCTCCATGCTCAGGCAAAAGAAATCCCACCAGAACAAGAGGTCCCACCCAGGCACCACAGTTAAGCAGCATTTTGTGCACCAAAATCATTCCTTTGCACACTCCCCAAATTCTCCATCGACCGGACACTGTCAGAGCTCCCCTGGGACTGAATATTTGCCATATTCACTTCCATAACACAGCTCAGACACTATGATATACACGAAAGCCATAACCTAGATTCCCTTAAAACAAAAATAGACAAGGGAAAACACAGTGCTGTTAATCCAGAGACAATCAGGAGCAGCTTCCCTGCATGCTAAGCACTGCTCGCTGTGCTTAGCGAGGAGTCTGGCTCATACCATGGGGTAGATCCCCACAGCCCTGAGAGCTGTTGCTGGGTGCCAGGAGGCCACATTTTGTGGAGAGGAGCATACTTTCCAGTGCCCCAGCTCCCTAATTCCACAGCGTGAAGCAGGCCTGGGATCACAGTGGATGTCTGCACTGAAGGCCTTGTTTAGCTCCGTGGGAGGGCAGAGACACACAGCTATTCCCCTGCCACATGCCCAGACTGGCTCCCTCTCCTTTCTGCCCGTGCCAGGGGGTCACGAGAGGGCCGAGGCGTTTCCAAGGAGCCCCTGTCAGCAGGGGCCAAGGCATCATGCAGTTTTTCAGCCTCTTTCTAAAAACTCTCAAGTTTTCAATAAACTTCCCACAAAGCTTTAACACAATAACTCCCCTCTTTTCTTTTCCATCCAGAGGAGCTCAGTTCCCAGCTCCGAGCATGGGAGAGGAGAGTCTTGCTCCTGCCTCATTTCTCTGGTGAAGGGCTGTCCTGGTGCCTCCTGTGCAAACAGCAAAGCTGTTCTCAAGTGCCACTTCAGGAGAGAGGGAAATGTGCCTTTGGAAGGGGATTTTGTTTTCTGGAAGCAAGCAGCTGTGGCAGGGCCAGTTCCCCTGCTCTCCTGACCTGAAGTCACCACTGTCTTAACCCTGCCAGCTGCTTTTTCCAAAGTGTAATCTCCCAGGGCTTCCTGCAGCTAGTGCTGATCAGCAGGAAAACAGGCTTGGCTTTAAATCTCTGCACTCGTGGCATGTCAGCCACATTCAGGAAAAAAACACTAATGAATTTTCAAATCTTTGTGGAATCAAGTCAGCTCTTTGAGCAAGTACCAGAAAACAGTGGGATTTCTAACACACAGCTGACCTCTGTGGGTGTTGTTTATCTGCTCTGAACCCAGCGTGGCCTGTAGGAAAATCTCAGGGCCACAGCACAGGTTAACACCTGTTTATTCTTCAGGAGCCCATCTAGGTAATCTCTCGCTGAGAAATGAGATTAATTAAGGTTGTTACTGGAAGGAAGTTATCAGGTGATATCAGTTGTGACCCTGCTGTTGGGCTGCTTCTAAAAATGTACCCTTTGCAGTGTGCGCATTGATTAAACTCAGCTAGGAGGAGCTGGCAAAAGTGCTTCTGGTTTTCTTGCAGAACACATGCATTTCCACAGGAATGCATCCTTATGGAGTCATGGAATCATTTAGGCTGGAAAAGTCATCTAAGATCATTGAGTCCAGCCATTAACCCAGCACTGCCAAGCCCACCAGGAAACTTGTGCTTAAATGTGTGTGACTTTAATAAATAACCCCAAACCCTTCCCTCTTGCTCCAGTGGAGCTGGAGCTCCAGTGCATGGATTTCAGCTGTGCAGTGAAATGAGGCATTAACTGCAGCAACTGGCAGCCACTAAGGATTGCTGCAGATGATTCCAGTTCAGCCCTCATCCATCCATGTGCACCTCTGTCCTTTTAAAAAACAGTACCCTGGACTTTTAAAAAGTATATCTTTCTTGTTTTCTAGTACTTTTGAACGCCTGCCTGCTCCAGTTCAGTGCCAAACAGGGCTCCATGTCTGAGTGAGGAGCAGTTGTCAGCAACACCTAAGTTAAATTCTGTAGTTTCAGGGAAACAGGAAGCTGTTTTGAAGAGAGAAGACACAGAGATGCTGAACCAAGAGTCGGGCTAAATATCCTGTGTTGGTCAGTTAATTTCTTCCAGGGGCAACAGCAGCCTGGTCATTGACCTTTCTACCCACCACCTCACGGCTTAGTGCCTACACCAACTCTGCACCTCTGGCTCCCTTCCTCAAAGCTGAAATTCCTGGAAAAGCAGCAGATTGAGTGTCTCTCATCCCTTTGCTTTGCAGGAGTGGCAGAAGCTCAACTATGACATTTACACCTTACGACAGACCCGGAAAGAAGTGAGGAGCAGGTGGAAACACATTTTGGAGGATTTAGGTAAGCTGGGGGCCAAAAGGATGTAATTCCAGTGGTACTGAATGCGAGATCCCACCGTGGCTGAGGATGGGAACAGCTCCACAAAATCAAGCTGGAGAGGAGGGAAGTAAAAGGAGGTTGCTGAGATGCTGAGAGATGCCCTCAGGTGTCCCACATGGCATCTGAGGCTCCCCAGGGCTCAGGCATGGGGAGGGGACAGGGACACCGTGTCTGCAGGCACGTCAAAAGCCCATGAGCCACGATCATCTTCCAAACCCATAATAACATGCACAGTCATCCATGTCCAGCTTCCTTGTGGAAACCTCACAGGGAGTTCACCCTGGGTTTCTCCTAAACAAGATAAGCAGGAAGGAATGAATATTCCTTTCAGATGGGAACCCAGATACATCTATTTCACTTCCTCAACCCATGGCAGCTGATCAGAGCTAAGCCACTCACCTTGTTTGCTCCCAAGTGGATTTGAAATATTCTTTCACCAAGTGGAATTGCTCCACAGAAACCCTCCTACTGCTGTTTCCAAGTGATGGTGGTGGGTGTGACAGGGTTTTCCCAACTGCCTGGCACCTAGCATGTGACACTGGGGATGTGCCAGCACGTCAGCTGGGTGACTTCCATCATGCTCCGGAGGTGGTTGGTGGCTGATGAGAGGAGGATGAGTGAGTCTATTTCAGGATACCCTCACTGGAAGCCAGAGATTGGTATCTCAGCCACTCC
Source organism: Eopsaltria australis (assembly GCA_034509425.1). Lineage (NCBI taxonomy): Eukaryota > Metazoa > Chordata > Aves > Passeriformes > Petroicidae > Eopsaltria > Eopsaltria australis. Next base: position 403,718 of record JAVTVJ010010752.1, read on the forward strand.
TGCCCTACCTGCTATTCTGGCATCTGGGTGGGAGGAACATCATAAATCATAGTGAGGTGTCAGCCCTCATCTCCACCCAGGTGCAGGCCAAGCTTGGGAGGGATCACTTGGCATCCTTCCATCCCTTACTTCAGGCTCTCCCACATCCCTCTCACATCCACAATGGCATACACAGATGTTCTGCAAAGGCTGGCAAAGCTCAAGGCAGGGATCATTTGGCCTTAGTAAAGCCAAATGAGCAACCAGATGTGAAACCTGCCATCTTTTGTTATCTAGGCCTCTGTGTTAATCATAAACCCACCACTCTTACTGCATAACTGTTTTCAGCCCTCTGGAGCTGAACAAAGAGTTAATGGTAGCTGTTGCATTTAAAGACCCCTGCATTTGTTCTCCTCCATCTTTCCTTCCCTGGATATCCTTCCGATAATCAATGCTGACTGCTACAGGAATGATTAGCCTGGCATTCATTACTAACATGTTTTATTCCTGTTACCTCCCAACAACACGTAGGGGTAGTCACTGGGGTGCTTAGGAAGCCCCACCTGCCCTGAAAGCTCTGTCAGCATCAGGAACATGGAAGAGCTGAATCAACACCCTGGGTTGTGCATGTTCACACACCTTTTCTCAGGAAAACCAGCAAGAAACTAGCTGAGACTACTTGTGGGATTTATTTTCTCCACCAGCAAGTTTATACCTGTCCCATAGCCTGCCTGAGGGAGTGCTGGTTTGTTTTAGGAGGTAGGGATGCAGCTGCCCAGGGTGGAGGGGGACTAAGGAACCTTGCAAGAGCCTGAAGGGCTCAGGGATGACCCTGCTCTCATGTTTGACTTGTTTCTGTAACATCTCTTTCCCAGGTTTCCAGAAGGAAGCAGATTCCCTGTTGTCAGTGACCAAACTCAGCATCATCAGTGACTCTCAGAACATGAGCAAAGCCCGGGACATCTTGTTAAAGCTGTCAGAAGAGACCAACATCTTCCCGACCAGCTGGGAGCTTTCCGAGCGTTACCTCTTCGTGGTGGTGAGTACTGCGACCACACCTTCCCCCCACCATCCCAGCTCTGCAAGGAGCTCAGCTCAGGGGGAGAGAGCAGGTGAGCCAGAGGATGCTCAGATACATGGTGGCGTCTGGGGTGATCCTGTCAGATGTTGCATGTGGAGCTTGGCTGTTCAGTTTCCTTGGAAATGCCAGTGTCACAGCACCGTGAATTCCACGCTCCTCCGTGAGTAGTGTGCAACTGGATGCTCTCGCATCCTGTTCAGGCGGTGGGAAAAGATGGGAAAAGATGACAGCTAATGACTGTGAGTGGCTGTGGAGGGAGGGCCTGGGGCAGGGATGTGCCTGGAGCATCCCACAGTGACCATGACCCCCGTTGTTTGGCAGGACCGGCTCATTGCCCTGGACGCTGCGGACGAGTTCTTCAAGATGGCCAGCGCGGTGTATCCGAAGCGGCCCGGCAGGGACAGGGGGGATGAGGGCCCGAGGGCCCTGCAGAGCATCCCAGCCGTGGTGTCCTGAGGAATGTGCCTTGCTGGTGTGACAGGACAGCGCCAGGACAGGCTCCTCTGCCCAGGCCAGCACAGAGAGTGCCCTCCTTGTTTCCCTGTGGAGAAGCGAGCGGGCAGCCGGAGCAGGGCAGGGAGGCCAGCGAGCTGTGCCCAGCAGGAGCACACAGAGAGGCGGGTGCTGGCCCCAAGGTGCTCCCAGGCACGAGGAAGCGAGAGCTGCCCTAGGGTGGCCCTGGTGGGACACCACTGGCCAATAGTGCGTGCAATAGGCACGGTGGGGTCTGCCACACGAGGCATTGCTGCCAGGAACTGCAAAGGTTCAGGTGCCTCTAGTTCCAAGGGCTGCGAGGAAATCCACCTTTCCACCTTCTGCCACTGTCCCCTCCCTCGAGCCTGCCAGCCAGGAGGAGCAGCGAGAGAGGAAAAACATCTCCGTTGTCTACAGCTCCGTGACTCTGTGCACACTGCTCCTCTTCCTCACCCCAGCCCTCCAAGCAGGTCCCAGGGGATTGAGGAAAGAGGCAGAAGTCATGCCAGGACAGGATTTAATTCCGGGCAGCAATGCCTTGGAGCAGTGTCACAGCTGGGTGCTCCATCCCCAGCCATTAGTGGTTGAGGGACGTTTTTGTCAAGGGTGCTCAGCTTGACATCTTAAAAGAAGGTAGAGTTTAGGAAGGTGCCAAGGTCAGAGCTGCTGAGAATCTGGGTCCTGGAACATCCTCAGATTGGTTGCCCAGCATCTCAATCTGTTTTGAAAATTTTTGGTCTTAATTGCCTAAAAAAACGCCCATGACAAAGCTGCATGTACTGGCAATATAAAAATCCTCATTACCAGCAAGAATGGTATAATGAACATCCTTTTTATCTTGGGGTTTTGTCTGATAATGAGCAATAATTTTTAAAACACTGGATTTAATAATTTAAAAACAAGTGGAAGTTCTTCACTGATTAACACACATGCTGCTAATTGGCCAGTTGAAAATGCTGGTTACACAGGGCTTCCCAAAGTAGCAAACCAGAGCTTTTATTTGTTTATACCTACAGTGTTTGAAAAAAAAAAAAAGTATATTTATGAACTATTTTTGTTTGTCAGTCTTCCTGGGCAACATTTTTGTCAACTCAGAACAGCAGTGAAAGCTGAATTTAATAAAGAAAACGCTACAAAACCAGCCTTTCTTATTCTCTCTGTGAACCTATTCTGGTAACAACGTTTTTGTTGACTGCTGATAGCAAAAGGGTTGGGATGTTTGTAGAGCCTCTGGAGCTTGGTCTCCACACACTTTAAATTGCCTGTTGACTTACAAGAGTTGGGTCATTTGCCAGCCTATGACCAAAGTCTTTGTAGGAGATGATGGGGATCAAATTTAATTTCACTGGGATTTGGCATTAGGTGCCCATTTCCTACTGATTTTTTGTTTTTTCTAGCAGAAGTTCAGCTGCCCTTTGGAAAACTTCCCATGTTTTTATAGAAAATAAACTTTGGTGCACAACAAATCCAGGCTTTGATTTGAACAAATTGTTGCGGAACAGGGGGATCCGTGCTCTGAGCAGCACCGTGCCAAGGTGCGTGACGCCACCCAAAAGCCAGTCCTTGGCACATTGTCACTTACAGTGCCTCATGTTATTTAAAACCACCTGATGAGTTTGGGAACCTCAGGGGCAAGAAGAGACGTCCTTTGAGCTGTGCTGCTTGTTTTGACCACGGAGGTCAGTGTTCAGCAGTGCCTTTGCAGAGCCACCCCTTGCTGTCACCGCTGCGAACCGGTTCTGATGTCACCAAAATGCATTTTGTTGTAACTTCATAGGGCAGACTGCCCAAAAGGGACAATAATCAGTATCCCTGAGGGAGTTTAGCTGCTGAAATAAAGGCCCTGTGCAGGGAAAGGGCTGAGTTTTTGATGCAGCCACGAGGAGGAGCAGGAATTTGCAGGAGCATCGGATCAGAGCAGAGCCGCTCCTTTTCACACTTAGGGAGGAGTAACAGGGCTCGGAACTTGTGTTTATGGATCAATCAATAGGAACAGAAAAAAGCCTGTCAATCCTAGCTCTCAGATAAAACTGGTCATAGGGTATCCTGAAAAATTTGCAGAACAGCCTTTGGTGAAGTAAAAGCATGCAGAGCTTTGGAAAATCTGCAACTTGAAAAACGATAGAAACCAGCAGAAATTGTTTCCATGTAGATCCAAGCTCAAGTTGTCATTCTGTAGGAAATGTCCTTTCATGCACTCAGGATAAGAGACCAATAAACCATATTTCAATTAGCAAAATGCAGAGAGTAAATTCCATTGAAAATAGCAGGGAGATGCACAACAGCCCTGGGTCCTGGAATTCCTGCCCCTACAGAGCGATTCCCTTCTTCACTAGAAGCAATTTGGGATTTGATGCAGCACCCAGGCCTCCAGCTGCCATTCAGATGGGCTTGAGCCCCCCTGCCCCCATCTCTGGGGAGATGTCTTGGGCATTCTGCATGTCCCAGGTGCCACTGGGGTGCCAAACTCTGCCCCTGACCAGGGAATGTTCCAGGAACAGCCTGGGAAGCGGTGGCTGTAGGAGAGCCTGGTGAACAGCAGATGCCGCTGTTCCCTCAGCATGGGAGAAATCCTGTTTACAATGCAGCAGAAATATTCCCAACCTTTTCTTGCATGCATGGAGTCTCTGGAGCCTGCAAGAACCGGCTTTCTGTTAAAGGTCGGGATTTAGTCATTTAATAATGACTCTGGCGCTTTCCAGGAGACGGTGCCGAGCCCGTCTGTCTTCCAGGGCTGGGGCCAGAGCCTCTGCTCCTGCTTTGGAAGTGCCACTTGGCCTGAGGCTAGCTGCTGCAGGGATTAGCATGGTCACTAAGAACTCTTGTTTTTCTAAGTAGAGGGTGGTTTTGGTATCTTTTCCTTCAATCAGGAAAGGAAAAATACTCAGAATTATTTAAAATGAGCGATGTGAGAGGGTTCAAAGTACATCTGGGTTTACTTGGCTTTCAGGTACTTCTTTCCCCTCAACTTGACATTGCATTTAGCTAATATTTCATCAGAAAAGATAGAAAGAAAAAAGAGACTTCTTTTTTTTTCATTTATAAGCCATGGTTATGTTTCACTTGGATATTTTTTCCTAGAACCACAGGATGGTTTGGTTTAGAAGACACCTTAAAGGCAAAGATGTTTCACCTCCTGCCATGGGCAGGGACACCTTCCACTATCCCAGGTTGCTCCAAGCCCCATCCAAACTGCCCTGGAACACTTCCAGGGATCCAGGGGCAGCCACAGCTTCTCTGGGCAAAATATTTTAATTTTTTGCGGTAATGGGGAGCAGTTCCCTTCCTCCAAATCAAAGTTAGGAATTAAGCATAGTGCAGTTAATAGAGATCAATTAATCAATTTACAGACAGTGTTGATTGTGCATATGCACATGTGTTGTCTTCTTTGTATTCCAAGTTTTCCCAGGACATACATCCTGAATTTGGCAGGATGAGCAAAAGAAAAGAATCATGGTGGAAACTCAGCTGTGAGATATAAGACAGGCAGAAGGTGGCAGTGCAGGTGTTTGGTAAAGGCTGGAGAAGCAGCAGGCAAAGGAGATGGGATGCAGTGGCCTGGAAGGAGTCTGGCTTGTCCTTTTTACTTGTTAGGGATGTAAATCACAGCCTAAGTTCTGATAAATAATGAGAATGGACACAGGAAAGAAAACTGTCATCTTTTAAATTTCAGCTGTAGGAAAAATTACCATTTCAAACTGTTCAGTTTCAATCATTTCTAACGTTAGAAATTCCAACACTTACACACTCTTCCTGGAGGGAAAGCATGTACTTTTCTGGTCTAATGAGGATCAGTAACATTGAGTGACTGGCCACAAAATAGCTCTCCTGAAGCATTCCTTTGAAGACAAGCAACCATTTTTGTGGGGGGAGTCCTTGTTAAGCAAGTTGTAGATTACCAATACCATTTCTTTGCCTTACAAATCACAGCCCTTGCAGACACATCCATAGGGAAGCTGTCCTTGGACAGGGGAGACCATGGAGAAATCTCTTAATAAAGGCCCTAAGGAAAGGCTGGCAAAGCAAAAGCTTGGCTATTTTGCCTGTCTTGTTTGGTCTGATGAAATGTGCCACCCTCTCCTAAGCCTTGTCCTTACTTGTGGGGAGAAGAGTGGTTTTTCAGAGTGATAATAAATTTAAGTGAATGTTTTGTTGGACTTGCATTAGGAAAGGGAGACACCATGGAGGCCATGGGTGCCCTTCATAGGATCTCTGCAGCATTAGAACAAACATTTAGGCAGCCAAAGATATCGATAGAGATAGAGATAGAGCCACGTGGCTGGATGGGGCTCAGAGCAACCTGGGCTAGTGGGGAGTGTCCCTGCCCATGGAATGAGATGGGCTTGGAGGCCCCTTCCAACCCAAACCATTCTGTGATCCCAAAGCAGATGGAGGCACAGAGGCCTAGGCACTGCCCAAGGGGAGGGCAGAGCATTTATTTGGTGTGTGCAGAGGGTGCAGCACTGGTGCCAGGATCTGTTGCAATGGTGCAGCATTATCTGGTAGCAGCAGCAAGATGAAATGTGTTTGTGCATGCCCCAATAACCACCCGCAAAACCCCTGCCTGAGGAGAGTCACCAGCACATCAGAAAGGAGAGATTTATGAAAGGATGTGTTACCAAGAGTTTATCCTTCCCAGAGTGGCAGCTTTATATCTGCAAAGCTGCTGAGATTCTTTCCACTGGCTTGAATTGGGTTTGAGTCAGAGTTTGGAGACACAAACACCAGAGCAAGTCCAGACACCACTGGAGTCATAAACAAACCTCCTGCCAGCTGCCCATCTACTCTTCTTGTGCACCAAAGTCACAAAAATAACTAATATGGTTCCTGAGAAGCATTTTTACAAGTGATGAGAGAATCTACCTGTACTTCCCTAAAGAATGAAAATAAAGCCCAAACCATTTCCCACGGCCAAGGGATCACAAGGAAAACTCAGATTGCAGAGGACCTCAGGAGGTTCTCTCAGCCTCCTTCTTTCTTGATTGAAATCATCTTCTCTCCCCTTCTGAAAATGGCATGAGCAACTTGTATGGAAAACATTGTCAGCACATAGTGTTTCATCTCTCCAAAGTAGTGCTGGTTGGAACAAAGAGAATAAATTTCCTTTTTTTTTTTATTAAGAGGAATAGAAAATCTGTGAAACCCATCTGGAGGGCAGGCTTGGAATGGATAAATCCCTCCACGAAACACTGCTTTGATACCTGTTACTCAAGTGACTATGGTTAGCTTTAAACGTGCGTTTTCCCACTCCTCCTTAGGTGAAGGAGCTGGAGGGAGGAGTGATGGAGCCTGGAGCCACCCAGGATGATTCAGGCAGCCTGGGACATGGCCCGAGGGGTGATCTGGTCAGCGGGAGCCAGCAGCACCCACAGGGTCAGCAGCTGCCGTGAGCCTTTTGGGGTGAAGGGGGAGGAAGGGAAGGGATGGGTGGATCTCAGTGATTGGGAGTTGGCCGAGGATTTGGAAACTCAGCTGCCATTCCCATACATGACCCATCTGCCTCTGCCCCTCAGGTCACCGAAAAGCAGAATGGGGAGGTTGTGCCTCCTAGAACTGGTGGAAAAATGCTTTTCCTGTGCTGGAGGTATTGTCAAGGTCTTGGTATTTCTGCACCTATCTTCAAGCAAAGCTTTCTATCTCTAAAATGTTCACAATGCTATTATCCAAAAGACTCTGCTATAATACTTTCAAGATGTTTTGCTTCAATTTTTTTTTTTTTTTAATAATGCTCTCCAGCTTTTTAATATAAGCCAAATAAAGCATTGTTTCTGTCCAGAAAATAAAGTTTCAAATTTATATCACAGCAGTGCTGAACCAGTTGGGTTCTTTCTAAATTCAGGGGAATACCTATTCCCCCAAATAGTTTCAATTCTGATAAATCAGAATTTCCAGACAGAATACCAGTTAGTTTAATTTTAAGTCCTAACCCTGCCCAATACGCAATTCTTTTTGTGAACTGCTTGGGGATGCACTAGCACAGTGTGCTGCACAGCTGTCAGGAACATCCCCACTATTTTTTGAGGGAAAATTACATTTCAAAACAAAAGGGAAGGGTGTCTTTTAATCATTTTGACTATGTTTAAATGAGATCACCAAGAGAGACTATAGCTCTGCATAGACATGTGCAGACATGCCTAGGAATTTGGCTTGCCTGCAGTTTATCTGTCCCAATTAAAGGCAGATGCAGCCTCTTGCTTCCATGGACATTTATGAACTGGCAGATGTGCTAACAGGGAGAGAGCTCACACACAGCAACTGCTCCTGATCTAATCACACACATTCTTGCAGGGCTGTTTAGCTCCAACTTGCCCCACTGCACAAATATTTTCAGTTTTACTTTCTACCTCCTTGGACAAGATGCAGCACAGGAATCACCCAGGTTTGGGTAATCACACAGTTTGCAGTTTATGTCACTTGTCCCCAGTCTGTGGAAAAAGAAGGGAATTACAGGATGGACTAAGTGGCTTAGGCTCCAATTCTGCTTAGCAGATGAGAAAGAACTTCCCTGGAGTACCTCCAAACATACTGGGAATGCTGGTGAGCAGCTCAGAAAGGTGCTGAAATCTGCCTCTTGCTCAAATATCCAAGGAGTTCACTGGAGCTGGACACCACCGTTCCTAGGCTGAAGTGCAGGGGACACCCAATGATGAGCATTTCAGGGGCCTGGCAAAACTGGCTGCAGCTTTGATGGAGAGGGGACAGCAGGAGACCTGACCAATGCCCCTGCAGCCCTGGAGTCACTCATAAGCCAAATTTGACCCAGACACTCATCAGAGGTTGAACACTGTCACAAATGCAGCTCCTCTCAGCAGTACTTGCTCCTTGCACAGCAGCAGCGCACAGAAAGCTCCATTTCCAGAGGCAAACACCTGGCCCATGGATGCAGCCCCCCTGGATGGGGGCCAACACAAACCCCTCCAGGCAGACCTGGCAGACAAGCAGGATGTCTCAAGGTAAGCTCAGTGCAGTTTTTACTCCTATGCTCATAAATACCCCTTGCTAATGGTAAGTTCTCCGTGAGTTACGTGTTATCAAGAGTTTCAGGAAGTCTCACAGCAACACCCATGCTTCACACCAGTGCAGAGCATCTCCAGGACCAGAGGGCTCTTTTCCATCCTCTCCAGCCCTTATTTTTCTTAACAATGACAATTTACATCACTACCCACCACCATTTTTCAGATTCTTTCCTTACCTTTATTATTGTTATTTCATGTTAGGTTTATCTTTAGGTGCTTTTTTACCTTTGAGCTTTCCCTTCCTCACCTCCCTATTTCCTAGTTTACAGTTTTAGTAGATCTGCACAGTTTAGAAGCTGATGAGGTGGTGGGGGCTGACTGGGAACAGGATCTCCTGATGTCAGCGGTTACCAGGCTTCTCCTATATTTAGGAAAAGATGTAACCATGGAACTATGTGAGGTGACAGTCAGCAAACCTACAGCTCTGCTGTAAAATATGTGGCACAGACATAAGCAGCAGCCTGTGACTGAGCCTCCCACCCATCGTCCTGCACAGGAGAACTCCTTGGAGACAGCAAAACTCTTCCCTTTTTTAATGATTCATGCAAATACATTCACTGACTTCAGGGGAGAAAGCTCGAGGCTTGAATCTGGGGAGGGGGTGGTAGTCACTGTGCAGTTTCTAGATCAAAATAAACACATTTCCCAACACTGAAGAAGGATCTTCCAGAAAAGGTGAGTGGCTGACTGCACCCAGCTTTTCATTCCCGTGTTTGCAGCTTCTCTTGGAGACGCTGTTCTCCATTTTTTCAATTTCTGTTAGATTAGAGACCAGTTGCACTTGGTGAACTAGCATTGGATAAAAAGGTAAGGGGAAAATGAAGATGAACAAGGAGAGAGATGGCCGTGATCCTGAAGTCCCCAGTATTTGGACATTGGGTTTTCCCTTGCTAAGCTAAAACTGGGAGAACCAGCACTGCAGGGTAATCCCTCCAAACACACAAAAGGCCATCATGCACTCATTCAATCTTACAGCCTTGCATGAAAGGGGTTTTACGTGCAGGGAGGATAATTGTGGGTAAGGAAGAGGTCAGCATTGATAATGTGACTAAGTTGTAAACACACCTGACTGAGACAGTTCATCTTCTTGCTTTAAGTGCACCAAACACTCTTTTTCACTTGGATTCCTTTGTCCAACACCTCCCTGGTTCAGCAGGATGTGAGCCCACATCCCCCAAGACAACAGAGCACTATCACTCATGGCAGGTGCACCCTGGAGATGTTTCTGCAGCTTCAAAGCTGGGTGAGCAGCAGCAAGTGTAAGGATGCCGAAACCTCCACGTGCCAGGGCTCCCAGGGTGCCATCCCATCCAGCTCCTTCCTGTCCTGCAGTGAAGATGGACATTGCTCAGGGCACAGCCCTCTGTGGCTTGGGGAAGCTCTCCTGGTGACATCAACTCTCCAGCTTATGCACGAGCAGAGGGTCCCTGCACTGGGGCTCCTCACATAAATCACCACAGCTCTGCCCGGTCCAGGTGTTCTGGGGCCTGGCCCCAAACACTGGGCTCATACAATTTCTTCTGGCTGTCTTGGAATGATCTGTGCCTTTTGAAGATGCAGAAGTGACTCCATCCCGAGCCAGGACCAGTGCCCGGTTGCCGAGGTTGGTAAGTGATAAATGACAGCGAGGAGCGAAGGGCGCCTGCTCTGACTCTCAGATATGCCTTCAGTAAACAAGGGGTGGAGGCAAACACATACTTTCCTTGCTATTAACTTTTCAGTTTGAATTTCCAGCACTTGTTACAGCCTTTTTCTGGAAAGATTTCCCACCCCAGAAACAGGCAGACATGGTGTTTTCACAGGCTGCTCATGCTTTGTGCTTTCTTTGCCCTGCACAGGTCGGCATCTTGCTCAGCTGGAGACCATCAGTGGGTACAACCAGAACAAACATTCCAGCTGAGGATTTTATTTAGTTTTAGTCTTCTTTAGGACCACAGGCCTGCACTGAGAGGAATGAAGGATGCCTTGCCAGGCAGAGGTGGGCATTTAGGCAACACAGTTTGATGGAAGAGCTGAAAAAAAAGAGTGACCCTGCATTTGCCTACTGTGGAGAACAGAAACCTCCCCATAAAGAGCTTTGGGAAGAGGAGGGGGTAGCAGGCAGCTGTCTCCTTCTACACTTACAGGCACTAACCCCTTCTGAGCTGATATTTTTCTCTATGAAATAGCCTATAAAAGATTAAATTCAAGCTATCTGTTTCTATTTGTATTCCTCCTGTGTAGTCCTTTGAAGTATATTTTAATTCTCCCTGTTTCCCAGCCTCATTTCAGCTGGTGGTGCTGGAAGGTATTTAAAGTTACAGCCATAATCCCATGGGCCACCATGAAAGAAATGAGGAAAAAAAAAAAAAAGAAGGAAGAAACCCAGAAAGAAACCCCAGGTCTGTCTGATGCACAGCAATGCTTATATTTCAATTACAGAGAGCGAGGGGCCAGACTCAACAGAGTCTGAGACAGGGAAAGGAAGAATTATGTCGGAAAACCAGACACTGAATCCATAAAAGAGCGACTGACTGTAAATGGCTAATCCAGGTAACGCAGTGGGCAGGTGGTGACCATGCTTTTCACCAGAACTGAGCATCCACCACCCGGTTTCCACGGCCTGAGGGTCTGAGCCGCAGCTGTGCTGCTCCTGCAGGGCAGCAGCGACCCCCGGCTCCCTGGGTGATGGCATTCAAGAAGCACCGCACTGAAATTCAGCTGTCCAGCTTGCTCAGAGCTGATGCAGGGCAGGCAGCTTCCCAACACCATTTCCTTGCTCCTTCGTTCCTCGAGAGGTGGGAAGTGGGGGATTTCTCTGCTTCCCGCTGGTGTTTGCCTCCTGCACACAGCGTTCATGGCAGGTCCGCTCCTGCTGCCAAACCTCGCACACACGGAGGGGCGGGGAGGCAGAGGCTCCTCAGCTGAGCGGCCCCAATTCCGGCAGGGAGGGATGAAGGAGCTCTCTGTGCTTGCACCCTGGCACAGCCTCTCCCTCTCCGATAAGCGAACCCGCCTGCGCCGAGTCCCAGCCTGACCCGGGCAGGGCTTCCCGCACAAATACGGGGTTCTTGTGGGATTTCGTGAGCGAGGCTGGGCAGGGATTTGTGCGTCGGAGGTGACATGGTACAGCTGCCTTCCCCGGGGAGATAAACAGCCCGACTGGCTCCTCGAGGCCGCTTCTCCGATTACCCAATATTTTCCTCCGGGCTCTGTTTTCCACGTCTCATAAATCCCCTCGCTGCTTGGCCCCTGGGCAGCCATGGGGGCTGTGAACACCCCATCCAAGCGGTGCATCCTGTTCCCGGGCTAACAAGGGAGTGTTTCAAAGGAAACACTCTGAGCAGGGTGATGCCAAGCCAGAAACCTTGCGGAGGATGTTGCAAGTCGGGCTTTGAAGGCAGGGTTTGTTTAGGGATGTCAGGTTACAGCTGGATCCACTGATACCGGACATGCCAACGAGAAATCCCAAGGACCAGGCAAAATTGAGCAAGGTTTTCAGGATTTGGGTACCTTTGGCTGAGAAGCACATAAACATCCTGCCCTTTCCTCAGCAGGGAGGGGAGGAGAAACCACTGTGCCTTGGGAGCTCTGTCTGGGTTAGAACAGAGCTCCGGACTCCCCCAACAAGCACAACCATCAGCACCTCTCCCTTCCCCGTCACCCAGCAATCACAAAACAGGAGTGCCAGCAGGGGCTCAGGACAGATTGTGCATGTTTGAAGAGTGCAGACCTGAGACTAGAGCTGAGCTATGTCAGGTTCCGCTGTGTTCCTACAGAGATGTCAGTGAGGCTTATTGAAGTCACCAGGAGAGCTGTAAACACACAGTGCTGCTTCATCTTTATAAAGGAATTAAATAGTAAGAAATCCTGCTTGACAACAAGAACAACCAGAGGATGGGATATAGCCTCCTGAATTTCCAAACTGTGGCTCGGATCTGATCCTATTAAGAAGAGGGTTTCAAAAGCAGTTTAATTCTCTCTGTCCCTGCCTGCCTCTGGCCACGCTTTTCCAACAGGAGATGGGACCAGTCTTTGTCCAGAAGCCACTCCAAGTGGGGGATGCTTTGTTTCTGGTTTGCTGCTCTCAGTCAGGTCACATCTCAAGTCCTGGAAGCTGCATTGAACAGCTTGGTGCTTTTAGGAGATGCAGCCAGGCTTTTATCTTCCAGAGCCTCCAAATGGCTGGATCTGTATTTTATTTCAATGATCTCTCAATTGCTGGTGATTACAGAGAGCAGGAGAACAGACCCATTTGGATAACTCCTGCTTGCTCAAAGCCTGTACTTAACCCCAATTCCTGTCTCCCTTTCCAACAGTCCATTATAAGGCTTATTTTCCAGCCGCCACCTGAACACCCAAAAGTCCTCAAGAAATCAACATTAGAGCTGGAAATGATCCAAGCCACTGTGCCTGCCAGGAGCTGAGACCAGCACTTTTAATTGCTGTGAGCTCCCTTTACCCACCAGTGAATCAGCAGCTCTAGGAATGGAAGCAGAGCTCCTGCACCAGCTCTGCCTGTGGATGGTGTCAGCTGCTGGTGCTCTGTCCAAACGGTTCCATTTCATCCCATCACTGTCCATCTGCAGCTGTATTCCCCAAGTCACGTTTTGGGAGCTTGATGACCTTCTGAAGCATGACTGGGTTTTGTTTAAAGAGACAAAACCAGCTGCCTGCAGGTTACTTTGATCCTGAACATGGTTTTTAAGTACTGGGGCTGAGTGAAGCTATGAAATAATCTGCTGGTGGGTCAAAGCTCTTTTTGCAGAGATCCCCTCTGTCAAACTGCACACCTGATTTTCTTGCTCAGTGTCAAATATTTGCTGTCTGTCTGAGTAGAAAGGATATTTCCCAGCAAGCCCAAAACCCTCTGTCTTTGCAGAGGTGCATCCTTTCACTGCTGCCTCTTCTCCCTCACACGTGTTTACACATTCAGTCGTGCTGAGGAGCCAGACACAAAGCCAAGGGAAAAAGCAGTAATCAAAGTTGCACACAAAGCAAGAAATGCCCCCAAATGCCATCAACTTCCAGGAAACAGCAAACCCTGAGAGTCCAAATCACCCTCGGTGAGTGCAAGCCCAGCTCCATTAAGTTCAACACACTCTGTTACATTTCACTGAAGCAGGTCTTTTGGGGGTTGAGGTTAACTGCTCAAATCCCTGCCTTGCAGAGCTCTTTATGTCCAAGATAACAAATGCAAAGGCAAATAGGAGCTAAGAAAGAAGCTGTGCCAGTGCCTGGTTCCCTGCTCTGGCTGCCTGTGTTTGCTGACAGCACAACTATGCAAAGTATTTGGCTCCACACACAGCGTGGCTGTCCTGCCTTTATTCCAGCAGTCCCAAAAATGGCCCATTTCTCTTCTGTTTGCTCTTGGGGGGCTTTGCATAGCAGCCAGGTAGGGATACCCACAGAGAGCAAACAAGTCTTATCAGCACTTTTCCTTGATTATTGACAAGGAGAGTGAATTATAAACAGGGCCTGGCCACCCCGGGCACAAAATCTGGGCTTTGTCTGCACCTGGAGGATGCTGTAGTGGGCACTGGTGGAACTGGGATAAAACCTTGTGCTGCAAGAGCTGTTGGTGCCATAGAACTGCCCAGCAGGATGGATGCTCCCAGAGCAAGGACGGTGGGACAACTGGCCATGTCACTGCTGCACTGTGACAGAGTTTTCCACCATTGCCCAGCTCCTGGCACAGTAAATCCAGATGAAGACCAGCATCAGGCAAATGTCTCAGTGCCTGGCACCCCACAGCACTTCTGCATCCTGCTGCTTTCTCATGCACAAGCAGGTCTGGTCTCTATTTGCAAGTGCAGCAATTAAGCTCACCAAGTGTCTGTGTGATCCAGAACTTAGAACCATGAACCCCACAGTGAAACACAAACCAGTCTCTCCTTAACGCATACTTATAGATAAAAATGGACAGATGAGGTGGGGGGAGGAAGAAGGAGCTTGCCTTAAGGACGAGGAGCTGGGGAAAATGGATTTTATTAGTTGTGCCCCCAGGGTTCAGCAATTAAGCTGCTCTGATCTCAAAAGAATTCACATGTTGGATGTTATCTGTTGGGAAGCAGAAACGGGGTGTGAGTCGGATAGGAATGTGGGATCTGATCAGTTTGTGTTGCTGTGGGACAGCTTCTCCTGGGAACTCTGCTCTCCATATCAGCCACCAGCATCCCCAGACCCAGCACAGGAGTAACGTGAGCAACTGCTTACACATCCTGTTGGATACTTTCATTTTCCAACAGGCAAATTTCCATCCCACCATCCCCATGCCTGCCCCGGGTAACCCCAGCCCTTCACTTTCACCCAGCAGTTCCACACCACAGGCTGTGATTTCACATCAAAGAGGAAGCTGGGAACGTGGTGACTGCTCCCAGGGACCAGGATGGGAATTAACTGGAGAGAGTCCAACAGGGAGCAGCGAGAAGAGAGTGGAGACACGATTTATGTGGAAAGAGTGAAAGAATGAGGATTGTTTAGTCTAGAAGATGGATTAGTATGACCTTCAGATTCACTCAGGACAGAAGAATGGATGCATCCTTTCCCAGAGGTTGTGGTGGATAGCAGAAGTAGTAAGAGGCTTGAGCTGCATTAACAATGGCTTTGGTTATATATTAAGCAACACTTTCATGGTCTCCTGTGCTTGCTCTCCAGGCTTACCTGTGGAATCTTCCTCCCTGGATTTTTGAGAATGAGATTCATTAATTGGTTGATTTCTACCTAGTAGGGCCCAAGTCTCCCCCCCTCTTTTTTTTTTTAAATTAATAGCACCAGTGGAACCCTCACTTACCAACCTGGTTTTTATTACGGAGAGTCCCCATGTGGGAAGGGGTTTGGGGATCAGAGCCCATTATTATCTTGCGGCAAAACAGGGTCCTTTATGAGAAGAAAATGCTCCCAATTCCCAGGTGTCTCAGGGGAGATGCTGTGGTGCCTCTCCCAAAGAGAGAGCACAAAGTCACAGTTGGATAAGGGCTCAAGCACTGTTCTTAAACTACAGGAACAGCAACATCTCCCTGGGCTCCTGCAGAGCTCCAAGGAGGATCTGAGCAGTGGTGCTTGTACCTGACATTCCCAGCATTTTTCACCTTTCTCTCTCTTGTGGGATCACCTGCCTTCATTGCCCTTGAAGCCTCTTACAGCTATTTACACTTCCAAGAGAAGCCAAACTACCAACAGTTGCTGGCAGCAGCTCAGTCAGGATGAGGCAGGGAGCACCATCCCATTTACTCACTCCAAATAAATGCTCCTTCCCCATAATTCCCAGAACCATGCAGGGATGCAGAGTCACACTTGGTGATCTTGCAGTCCCAAAATTGTCTGAATCATTACAATTAGCCAAGGGCCTTGCTGGATTTTTTTTTTTGGTCTGGTGAAAAGCCATCACCATATTATATATCAATTTATGATCACATCTGCCTGTATGCCATACTAGCATTTTCTGGGACTGTGAGGACCCTGCCACCTCTTCTTCGTCTCTTAGTAGGCAAGGTCCAGTGGTTTGGGATGGCTTTTTCTTTTGGCAAAAATATTTTCCACCCTCTGCCACACCAGACACCCTCATTTCCTGCTCCTCCCATTTTAACCACAGGTCAAAACAGATGGTGAACACAAATCCTGTCCAAGTCCCTGAGGCCTGGGAAGAGATCTGTTATAGCAAGGGCTATATAAAACTAGCTCCTGATGGGAAACCTTGAAAAGATAAATAATTTGCAGGGTAAGCTCATGGGATCCTATTTAAATGTAAAACAGAGGAGTTCATCATCCATTATTCCCCAGTGGCACCCAGATCTAACCCAGGCTGCAGCCCACCTCAGGCCATGGCACTGGTTACTCGTGGACTGCAGAGGCCCTGAAGGCCACAAACCAACATTTTCCTGATGTGGGGCCGGTTTCTGGAGCCCTGGACACAGAGGGAAGGACATAACGAGTGCTGCCCTTGTGTCTCAGCAGGAGATGTGCTGTCTGAGGACTGCACAGGGACAGAGGAGTCTCTGTCCTCATGTGGGACAGAGGAGTTCCCAAGAGATGCTGTCATGGAGGGAAGGCAGCTGGGGAGATGGTGGGAAGGGAAGGAGGCAGGGGGGACAGCACAACAATAGTTATTTATCTTGATTTGAAAACCCAAAATTTCTAGTTTGTTTATCCTGCGCTCTGGGGAGGGAGCACAGATTCCCAGAAGAAGTGTCTGGGAAAAAGAGGCTCCCATGTCCTTCAGCTGTTCAAAGAATGGGACTACAATGTTTATTTGAATTAAAAATAAAGCAAAGCCAAGCTGCAGCCCCTGTCCTCATCCACACACGGATACTGGCACTGCTTGTCTGGATCACAGAATCACAGATGGGTTTGGGTTGGAAGGACCTTAAAGAGCATCTCATCCCACCCCCTGCCATGTGCAGGGACACGTTCCACTGTCCCAGGTTGCTCCAAGCCCTGTCCAACCTGGCCTGGAACACTGCCAGGGGTGGGGCAGCCACAGCTGCTCTGGGCACCCCGGGCCTCACCCCCCTCACAATAAGCTCTTCTCCAATTCTCCCCTGGTCCCAGAACAAGTCTGGGTCCCTCCATCTTTTTTTCATCACCATAAGATTTTGGAGGGAGGATGGAAACAAATGAACCTTAGAAGTACCTTAAGTGACGATCTCAGTGGTCCAATTCACATAAATCCACAATTTCAGTGTTAGAGAGGGAATGTCTCCTCAGCCACTCAATCCCTTCCATGAATCCTTTCCCTTTGTCAGAGCCACTCACCCTGGTCCCAGGCTGACAGCCTGTCTCAGGAGCTGACCACACTCTGAAGGTGTGAGACACACCAGGTGGTGAAAGCAAGATGAAGGTGGTGAAAGGGGGAAGTCTATTAATAAAAATCACACAAATGTTAGAATAATTTGTATGAAAAGGCACTGCACATATTTGTACTGACTACCAATAATTCAGAATGTAGAGCAGCTACCAGTCTGGATGAACAGCCCAACACCTCCTGCTATTAGACCCATCACAGAGTCGAGAGACAGCACAATTAAATTTATTGCATTTTTCCTGGATAGGTTTTAGCCAAAGCAATAGCTTAACTCTTTGGTGTCCTGCAGCCAGGCACCGTGGAATATTATACATCATTCTGATGTATGAGTGAAAAGACAAAGAGCCTTTTTTTGGCTTAGACCTCAGACTGGAGAGGTTTGATCTGGCAGTGCTTTTCAGAAGGAGAGAGCTCACATTTGGCAGGAAAACACCTTTGAAATCAGACTTATTGCAAGTGGAGAAGGAACCTTGCCTGCCATTCTTCATGAGCAGCTGTCTGGTGTGTCAAACTCTCCTGGGGACAGCGGTATTTGGTCAAATTTTGGTTCTCAGCAGGGGCTAAAGGGAGGCAGGGAAATCACACACCGAGAGATACCAAAGGCTATTTTTACCACGTCTGGGTTTACACCCACAACTGTGGGTTTGTTGGTTTGGTGCATGAGCCAATTCTCAGCTGGTTTGCTGACAAAAGCAAGGAACAACTCATCATTCTGAATGGAAACACCCTGATTTAAGGCCATGAGTGATCTGGTCTCTGAGATCTATTGCAATAATAAAAGTGGGCATTTCTTGCTTTGTGGAGAAAATACATTGACAATGAACTTACTTCAGTGACATTAATGTCTTAATATATTCAGCCGCATAAAAGGAAGCTATTGAAAGAATTTCTGGAATGCAAAATGCTGTCAAGTAGAAAAGGAACACACTAAAATTTATCTGGTAGCCATCTCAGAAGAGACTAAACTGGACCAAAGATGCAGACACAGCCTTTGGGCTTTGGAAGTTCCCAGACTGGGCTGGGGAATGTTGGTGGGTCAGGCATTGGGTGCTTCCCCTCTGCCCCCAACACTGGTCACTGGAAGATGAAGGATGCTAGGCAAAATGAACCTTTGCTCTGGATCACTTAGAGATGTCCCTACATTTGGTAAACAATGATGATTAGGCTGAGCTTTTATTTCAATCCTCTAAACTTTCCTGTTTCCCTTCTAATAAAGTAACCATTACAGAAATAGCCTTGGGAAATAAACTGTAAGGAGCAGCTTCATCTTGTTTTCCAGCAGCAAAATATGGAACAAAGCACAAGAAAATCCTCTTCCTTTGCAGTTCTGTGCATCTTTCAAATTATTTCTCTTACTGCAAGCAGTCCTTAGGATTGACCACCAGTGCTTCCCAGCCTGTGGAAGTGCTGCAGCAAGCAGGATTTACACCCCATGACCTTCCCTTTCTTCCCACCTCTTCTCCCCAGCAGACCTACCACTCATTATCTGCCTCCAGAACTTCTCTGAGGAAGTGGAAGCTTAAAGCTTCTCCTTTGGGGAATTTTGGGGTTGTTGGCCTTTTTCAACGCAGAATTTCTTGCCCTTCTCTATCAGAGGCAGTTCACATCCTGCTGACTCAACCCTTCACACACCAGTTCAAGCCAAAGAGACAGCCCTGACCACATCTAACAATGACAGCCCAAATTCAAGATTGTGTACATACCCCCCCAAGTTTCCATCCAGTGTGATTGATCAAATATTTGCTTTTCTCAAAGCAGATAACGTTTGTGAACTTACAATCTTCAGCCACAAAGCCTTATCCCCCTGTGCTATTTATCTCCAGAGTACAAAGGCCAATTGATTTCTTCCATGACAGCCAGACCCAGGCTCTCAGCTTTCACCCCTGCTGCAGTTCCTAGTTTGAGTCTTTGTTTTGGACTCATTTGGAGAACAAGGGAGAATAAGGGGGAGAAGAGGGTCAGTAAAGAATAGAAATGTTTAGAGTTAACCAGTGATCTGAGTACAAAGAAATCATTCAGCCCCTCTCTGCAGTGAGGGACTAATTTAGCCCATGGCTCTTTAAGGCTGTCACACCAATTTCTGGTGCTCTGAGTGGAGCTTGGCACTTGCAAAGGGCAGCTCCAGCCTCTTAAATGAGTTAGAGAAACTACCCAGTGGCTAAAATTACCCAACCAAGGAGTGAATGCCATCCTGCCAGGTGCTCCACAGACCCTGAGACAGCAAATACAGTCATGGTATCTCAGGATTAACTTTTGCACCTTGAACCACGAGGTCAAATTTCCATTTTCAGTTGAGAATCAGAAGTGACGTGCTGGTCTGCGAGCCCCAGAGCACAGGAGAGGATAGCTGCAGATACTGGCAATAATAAGAAAAGCACAGCTTGGCACAGGGACAAGATAGCACTGCTCCTGATCTTCCCTCCCAAATTTCAGATGCAGGCCCACTGGGCCAGGGAGGCTGCTGGAAGAGCGATACCACAAGGATCCGCAGCCTCAGGATGACCCTGAGAAATGGAATCACTTCAGGAAACGGAGCTATGAGAAAGAGATCCATTAAAAAAATACAGTGGAAAAAATGCATCACTTGGCTTAGTTTTAGTTTTGACAGTAGGGAAAAAGCCTTAAGTTTGAAAAGCCTTAAGTTTCTGATTCTTGCATTTGGTTTTTCTTAAGCCTTTGCTACAGAGGAAAGATCTCTTCTGCCCGTGAACTTGTGGCTGGTGCCTGAACACATTGAAAGCTGATCCACTGCTGGTGGAGGCCTTCTTTATACCTCCAAAGAGCTTGAGAGCCAGACCTTTCACTCTGTTATGTCTGTCTTTAAAGTGCCAGGGAGCTACTCCACAGGTTTCCTTGCTGCCCTAGTAACCCATTTCACTCTTCAGCTGAACTGCCTAGAAGGGCACTCAGACACCTGAATTGTGATAAGCTCTTCTCCCTTTTAGCCTTTTTGAAATTGCCCTTTTTTGGGCACCACTACTGTGAGCAGAAGGGAGACAATAAGGATTAATCCTTCCCAGGAGTGCCACAAGCAGGGGAGTTGTCAGAGGCAGGGCTGCACATGCAGAGGGCTGATTATTAAATCAGGTGGGTTGGAGAAGTTGGTAGAAGAAGCTAGAAGGCAGAGAAGCAGCCTCCAGATTCACTGACAGCTGGGGAAACTCCTCTGGGAAAAACAGGCTTTTGTGACATTAAATTGGGCACCCTGAAGCTTTGGGTTCCACCTTCAGGTTCAGCATACCCAGAACCTTCCTTTCCTCCCCCACTTACCCCTCTGCCTTTCCACCAAGCCTTGGAAAAGACTCCTTTAAATCAGAGATCTAATCCAGTTTTCTCTTGCTTCAGAGAAAGTTGACAGGGGAGAGAATACAAAACTGGAGAGATATTTTTTTGTGTTTGGGATACGCTGTGAGTCCTGTACCCAGAATGTGAACACACGAGATGTTCCTGAGCAGATTTTCAACCAATTTTCCCCACTTCATCCTTCCTGAGAATTACTCTTCAATGGAATAACAGCAAGAGTGGGTATTGGTGGAAGCTTCAGCCTTGGAGGACCATGGAATAACTCAGCTCAAAAGCTCACTAAGACCTGCCTGGCACTGAGGGGCAGACACACAATTTCCTACTCAGCCGACTCAGTTTTTCCTTGAATTTTCTCATTTAATCACAATAACGTCATCTGCATAGCACAGATACAGGAGAAAAAACACCAAGCAAGAGCTACATGCTGGAAGGAGAATCAGCCAAGAACAATAGTTTATGATAAAGCTCTTCACTTTTCAGACATCTTACTCAATTGTTTGAAAAGCATGGTGGAAAAGGAGACCTTGCATTGTTTCCCTCCCACAGAATCCCTTGGTTTTGCAAAGGGCACTGAAAATTCTGACTGTAGATGCTTGGTTAAATCAACACATAGCCAGAGTCAGGAAAAATCCTATTAATTTCAGTTTGCATCAGTTCAGAATGTAGCCCTCAAAGTTTTAGGGTCACTTAACCCTGCTTTAAGGAGCTCTGTACTTTGGGATCCCATTCACGTTATCACCATGAAATAACATATCTGGAGTCTGGGTTGTTTGCACATGAGCTCAATAGCAAAGATAAATGAAGTGGGAACTGCCCACATCTCTTGCATATGGAAATCTGTGTTTAAAAACAAGAACACCCACACAGCTCATCAACAGGAGATGAGTTTCTTGCTGTTTTGTGGTTGCACTCACAATAGAAACACTGTTCAGTGATGGAGAACTTTCAGCCTCAGGTCTTGTGGTTCCCAGGGAACTTTTATTTGCATGTCCAATCCCATTGAAGCCCAACAAGTCATGATCAAATGGATATTGTTCGATTTACATCAGAGTTCTTGGTGATTCTCTTATCAGAGCTATGCATCAAAGGTGGGGAATAGGAAGCACCTTTAGAGGATGTAAGAACCACCCTGTGTCAGATCCACATTGAACCAGTGACAGAAATAAGTGATGGTTTTCAATCTAACCTCCCTCATCCAGTTTTTCCATTTCAGCTCCTCATTTGAGGAGCTTTGCAGGAGCTGTGAAGGCCCGTCCCTGTGTGAATTCTGGCAGATACACCTCGCACCAAGTCCAGAGGCCCCACACGTGTGGCAGGCAGTCATGTCCTGCTTCTCAGGTCAGTGTCATTTCTGGTTCCACTTGGCCCAGAGTGGGACAAGCTGCTCTGATTAGGGACCTGTCAGCACACAGAGCTGATTGTCACAGCCTCCCACTGCCAGTAGCATCTGCTGGTGTGGGCCCTTACAGTCGCTATAGGAATAGAAAGCATTTATCCTTCCTCATACTGTATAGGGGAAGCAAAATTGAGCAGGTTTACTCAGGAAATCTGTGATAAAGAAGAAAAGTTCAATACAATCTCCCAGTTTCTGCTATTCCTAAACCGAAGCTAAAGCCTGCAGGTACCACATGAGGCCAGGTTCACATTAAAACAAGATTTTAAGAAGGATTTCATAGGTTATTTTCTCCATTTGTGCTTGGAGTAGCACATGAGGAAACACAAGGTCCAAGGGTCTCTTGAAAGGGGGCTCTCTAAGACAACATTATTAGAGCAGATGCATCCTCGGCCCAGCAGATGCTGATGTGCTTTCAGCTGTGCTCAGGCCAAGGTGCACCGTGGAGCCCCGTGGGAAAGATGCATTTCTCTGGGAGCTGGCCTGAGGTAATAATGTTTAACCACTGGGCTGGATAAAGGGAGAGCAGCCACGTCTCCTCCCCAGCCACTCAGTGGGCTGGTTCAGAGCACACGAGGAGAAGGCCCATCCTCATTCCTTGTGTCCAGACTCAGCCCTGCCCACAGCCACGTCCCCCCACAGCAGGAGGAAGGCAGTAACATCACCGCTCGCACCTGCCAACAGCCCTTCACGCTCAGCTTTCCCCAGAGAGCAGCAAAGTGCTGCTTTCACGAAGCAAAGCACATATTTTCCACTGTGATAAACAGGAGAGATTCTTCCCAGGCAGAGGTTGGAACAGTCCCTCAGCACTTGCACACCCCACACGCAGCCGAGGGGGTCAGGGCTGGCTGGGTCAGTGCTGCCCACCAGGGACAGCAGAACTGGGGCAGTGGCAGGCACTGACCATCACCTGGCATTCCCCATAAAACTCCTCACATCCCACACAAGCTACTGGGAAGCTTTCATTAGACACAAGGGGATGGGTTGGGTGTGATTTTCACACCCTCTTGGTTGGGAAAGAAGTATCTGCTCTCACCAGACAAGCAGCAGGCACAGCAGTGAGCAATGTTTCCCCTGATCCAAGGCACTGCAGGGACCAAAGGACTGTCACCAGGGCCTGGGGCACAGCAGGAGCACACAGCGTGCTGCTGGGCTGGTGTTGTTAATATTCACTGCTGGTTCATGGTCTCAGGCAATTTCTCCTGAGCAAAGAGGGTGTGAGGGAGAGGAGGAAGAGGCTGCAGCTGAGAACGGGTATTGGTATCTGACATGTTGCTCCCAGGACTCGTGTGTTCAAGGCTCACAGTCAGAGGTCAAGTCCACATTGACTCGTGGCAGCACAGACACCTCTGAGAGAGGACAGAGAGGTCACAACCTCTGCTTGAGTGGCTCAGTACATCTTTCAAGAGACCAGTGAGACAGCAGCAGAAAAACCAGCCCAAACAGACAGCTCTTCAATTGCCTTAAAAGCTCTTCCATCCCACACACAGAGGTGAGTCAGTGGCCTTTGGACCTCTGGGGTGGTGGAAGCTCTCCAGAATGCTTTCAATTGCCTTGACCCTTCTGGCTTTCAAGATCCCACACTCAGGCAGCAAAGCCAGCATTAGCATTTCACAGGGTGGGTTTAAAGCCAGGGTGAAGACAAAGAGATGCTGATAGGGCTTGAGCTCCAAGTCAAACAAGCTGGAAGGAACTAAACAGAGCAGAGGAGTCTTTTTGTTTTGAAAATCATGACAGTTGCCAGCTCTCCCTTTACCTGCTAAACACATCTCAAGCTTGTGGAAAAGTATTTGGGAATGAGCTCATGACACCAGCTGATGCTGGAGTAATCTCCTGGCTTCAAGGGCCAAGCTGCAATCAGCTCTCTGGGGAGCAGAGCAGTGCTTGGGGCCAGGAGCAGCAAGGAGGACGCACTCCTGCAGGAAACTGAGCCGTGCAGGATGGGCTGACAGCCACCTATCAGCAAGATTTCCATTGCTGGGAGCCATCAGAGTCTCAAATCTGCTTGGATTGCTGCTCCGCTGCCTCCTCACTATCTCAGACTTCCTCTGGAGCAACCTCTCAGTGCTCCTTGGCACAGCTGTGCCAGGCTCTATCCCAGGGCAGCCCCCTCCTCAACCCCACGGCACTCTCCCAGGGGCAGCCCCCTCCCCAGTCCCACTCAAAGCCCTCCAGAGGGCTGCACACCCTGGAACAAGGGCTGGATGTGGCACTGGGAGGGAGGACCTCGCTCCTTGAGCTCCCTGCAGTCCCACCAAGGCCCACACAAATCACACACGGTGACAGCCAGCCACGTTTCACTTCTTCCAGCCTGACAATTCTTAGAGTGTATATGAAAAAAACTACTCCAAAAAAGAAAAAAACAAAAAAAACCTTCAGTAAAAAAGGCCCAGTGGACATCTGTGCAAGCTCTGTCCAGATGTTTGTCTCAGCTGGCTGCTGGGGTGGGGTGTATTTGACATTTACATTTAACAAAACGTCCAAAGATCTGTGATTACAAAAGGCCAGGGGAAACACGCTAGAAATGGGAAGGAAGGAGTTCTTCCTGTTTGCAGTGGCTGGATTTGCCTGACACTTGGGCATAACAAATCCTTCAGAGACTGGCAGCAAGGCAGAGAGGAGCTCTGGTTTAGCCCATCACTCACAGCATTACAATCAGATCACACTTGGTCACAGAGAAAGGAAAAAACCTAAAATAAAACACACCTCTCAAACATATATCATAAAACGAAGCATTTTGTAATTTTCTAGAAAGAGACTAAGGCCAGGATAGAACTCCAGATAGTTCCACTTCAGAAACAGCAGGAGAAAGAAAGAGGAAAGGTTAATCTGGAGAATGGAAACACAAATTTTAATATATACTTTTCAGCCTGGACTGAAGGTAAATAGCTGTCCTTCTGTTATATGAACAAGTTGACAAAGGCTGAAACAAACAAAACCACCAACAAACCCCAAGACATCACCCTTGAACACCAGAAATCCTTTTGCTGCAGAACATGACCTGCAGTCAGGCACTCCTGAGATCCCAGCTACACACGGGCTCACGCAGAGGGGACAAGGACATGGTGAAAGACCTGCTGAAAATCTGGTAAAGTCACATCTTTTAAAATAAATGTCTGAACTTCCCTACGCTGCCCAGCTACCTGGTCAGGCTGCACACAGGACAAGTGCCCAAAAATGGCCCACACCAGCCAAGGATCAGTCCCTAAAATACCCAGAGCGATCTGGAATCACCACAGCCATTTTAACACCTCAGTCAGGGAAACCAACAGATTAATTTTCCCATTTGGATTTGTCAGGTTTCTATTCAGTTTGGGTGAAGGGAAGCATTTTTAAAGTGCTGTGATAAAGGAATAATGATGAGGTACTAAGAGATGCTGTGACACATGGAATAGGTTTTTATATTCACTCAGCACCGGTCTTCTCTATCCCAGATTTGGAGAAGGGATGTGGCAGAGGGATGTATTCCTGCAGTGCAGCACGTCTCACTCACTGCCACTCCCAGGTAACAGAAACTTAATTCCCA
Source organism: Eopsaltria australis (assembly GCA_034509425.1). Lineage (NCBI taxonomy): Eukaryota > Metazoa > Chordata > Aves > Passeriformes > Petroicidae > Eopsaltria > Eopsaltria australis. The sequence goes on from JAVTVJ010010752.1 coordinate 429,272, forward strand.
GGACAAACCACGGCACCTGACTGGGGCCATGTGTAGAGAGGACAGAGGCCACTGAGGGAAGAGGCAAGAGCCAAGCACAAGGATCCCAAGCTAAGCATTGAATTGTCTTCCCAGAAGGAGGACAGGCATTCCCAGGCAGGCTTGGCTTTTGTTTCTTCCCTGCTTGTCTGCCAGGAGAATCTCCATCAAAGAATAAGTTCTTTTTTATCTGAGGACATCTGAAGTGTCCTCTTTTAGCAGTTTGAAATATGCACATAAACTTTTCACCACGAACCTGTGCACGGCCCCATCAGCAAGATCCCAGTAATTAATGAGACAAACTGTTTGTTTAGCCACCAGATCTGACCAAGCAGTTGTCAAACGTTTCAGGCCATGAACTCAGCACTGCAATTCCCAGCCCAGGATAACGGCGTGGCTCCTGGTGAGCAAGGCAGGCAGGGATCCAGCCTTCCAGAGAAACAAGGCATCCTTTTGTGAACGCAGCCCTCAGGGCTTCTCTTTGTCATCCAAGAGTAATTATTTTGCATATCTCATCCTGGGTGAGCTTGAGGGTTGCATTTCATTACATCCCAGGCACAGGTGTTATACCAGACTTTAAGGAGAATTTTTGATCCTGAGGGGGACAAGGAAAACTGGATATTGAGAGACTGTTAATAAAAATGCACCACTAGAAAGAACATAGTAGATAAAACAAATATGGCCCCTTTAATTATGCATAGGCAGTAATTAATTCATGTTATTAACTAATTAATGACTCACTTCAAGGGCAAGGGAAAATGGTCTGTTTATAGCTTAAAATGATGTTATTGCTGCTTAGAAAACAAAAACAAAACATCAGTTGAAGATCAAACAGCTCTGTCAAGTCCTGAATTTGGTTCTAGGAAATCCTGTGTTCTTCTCCCCAAGGAGCAGTGATTCACAGTTGTGTCTTGCTAAAGAGACTGAAGCTGGGTGCTCTCATTTGCTCCACTTTGACAAGTTTTTACATTTTTTTGGTCCAAATTTGCAGATTCCCAGAGCCAAAATAAGCTGTGGAGTGTGAGACAATAATAAAAATTTGAGATTTATTACAAAGTTAGTAATATTTTAGCACTTTGGAGACCTGGTAAAGAGCCAAGACAGCCTTCTCTTTGCTCCTTGCCAAGTATTGTACAAAACAGAGCAAAACAATATGGTGCCTGCCCTGGAACACTCACAGCCCAGCAAGCAGAGAGATGAAAAGTGCTCCAGGTCATGGAAAATTAGTGACTTTCCCAGGAGGCTGCGATGGCATCACACAGTCCCACACATGAGCTTGGTGCACCCAAGTTTTGGAGAAATGGAGGGAGATCTTGCAGATTTGTTGCTCTTCTGTCTCCAGTAAAGACCTAAAAAGGTTTAGGAGTGTTTCAATTGTTCTCTCAGTGTCCCATGAATCACCTTCCCTTGAAATGGTTGCAAGAAGCCACGTGCTTGGAGCAGAGGGAGCCCAAGCTCCCGGCTGCTCCTTGGCTGGAGAAGAAGCAATGCCTCGAACTAGATGAGTGTGGCATTTCCCAGGCAAGGTAATGCTGAAGGGGGCTGCTTGTTGCTGCTCCAGAAGGGAGGCTTGGGGCCAGAATTCCCAGCTATCCAAACCTCTATGAGCTGGAAAATCTCTGCTGATTAGTTTATGGGTGCTCAGGTTGTAAACTGCAGTTCTGGCCCACTTTGTTTTTCTTCCTAATTTCTCACAAGAAACCTTTCTGAGACAAGGCAGGAGATGAAGCTTGAGCCAATCTTGTTGTCAATGCTCCTCCTTTCTGTCAGATGTGAATTTTGTCACCAAGCTGAGCACAACCAGCTGGTGACAACAGCCAAATAGGTCTACATAACATCACAAAACTCAACCACCACAGAAAAGAAAAAAAAAACACAAAAAACTCCTGACAAGCCTTCCTCAAACCCCTCTAAACTCACCCCACCCTCATTGCTTCAGTTGCATTAAGAGACAAATTGGTCTATACTGAGCATCCTACAAGAAATACAACCCCTTCCTTGATATTCTGTGATTTCCAGGTCCTAATCAAGGGACAATTCCAGGAAATGAAATTACAGTCCCAAAGAGTACATGTGAACACTTGCAACAGGGGTGTCAGTAGATAAGCCAGCACTTGACTCCCCAAAATGCTGTGGCAAGCATCACTTTCCTCCTCCCAGATGAATTCATGGACTCATCACAATTCTAAGAGAATAAACCCACAATAGTCAAGCAAGCAACAGAATTAACAGTCTCCAGCCATTATTAGAAGAAAATACATGAGGGATTTTTATTGGCAACACCACTCTTTAAAGACACTGATCATTCAGCTTTATCTCAAAACTGAGTATGACTAATTTGCATTTGTATTTTTCATTACTTTCTCTGCATGACTGAGGACAGAGCTTTCCTGTTAAAAGAAGAGAAAAGCCCCTCAGCATCTCAAGTCATTCCATGACTCTGAGCTAGCAAAGGGAAGAGGAAACTTAAAAGTGTAGTCAGGTACACAACAGATGCAGGGAAACCTTAGTAACAGCAGGAGAGAGGCCAACACTGATTCACATTTCACCTGATACTCCAAGGAAAAACATAGGATTATGTCCTCATCCTCCTCCCTCCAGTTCTCAAGGTGATGGGTTAGGAAAATCTCCAACAAGGGAAAGTGGTCACATGGAGTCACAGAATGGTTTGAGTTGAAAGAGACCTTAAAGATCATCCCACCCTCTGTCATGGGTAAAGACACCTTCCACTATCCCAGGGTGCTCCAAGCCCCATCCAGCCTGGCCTTGGACACTTCCAGGGATCCAGGGGCAGCCACAGCTTCTCTGGGCACCCTGTGCCAGGGCCTCCCCACCCTCACAGGGAGCAATTCCTTCCCAATACCCCATCTAACCCTGCCCTCTGGCAGTGGGAAGCCATTCCCTGCGTCCTGTCACTCTGGGCCCTTGTTCTCCAGTTCTCCTGGAGCCCCTTTAGGAACTGGAAGGGGCTCTAAGGTGTCCCCAGAGCCTTCTCTTTTCCAGGTGAACACTCTCAGCTCTCCCAGTCTGGCTCCAGAGCAGAGGGGCTCCAGCCCCTTTGTGGCCTCCTCTGAACTCTCTCCAGCAGCTCTAAATTCTTCTGATGTTGGACTCCAGGGCTGGAGGCCACCCTGCAGGTGGGGTCTCACCTGAGCAGGGAAGAAGGGCAGAATCCCCTCCCTCATCCTGCTGTCCACACTTCTTAAAACGGTAATTTAAGTACTATTGGTTTTTTTCTCATGTTTTTTAGATGTTAAAAAAAACCCAAAAAACAAACCTCTAACATTATTAAAGTTTGGGGGGATTAAGAGTCCTCTGTCCCCTCCCACCACTTAGCCACCCTGCTTCTTCCCAGCAGAGATGCCTGAGGCCACCAAGTCAGACCAGAATTCCTGAGCACAGAGGGGATTGTTTTGGAAACAGCAGTCAATGACTAGAACAGACATGGAAGACCAGGCTGAAAAGAGATGATGGATGTGAGGACACTGGAAACACAACTTGGTTCTGAAAGCCTTTTCTCCTCTGAGCAAACCACGTTTCAAAGATGCTCAGAGCACTTTCCACATTAGCTCTCACTGAGAACACAGAAAAATGGGGAAAAAGAATCTTCCAAAGGGAAAAAATATCAGAGGCCTTGATGTAGCAACTCTTAGAACAGATTAGCCTTCATCTTGCAAACAAGTCCCAAGTAAAAACATCAGTTCAACAGGGAAAAAAAAAAAATCACTTCAAAATAGTATTGTTTAGGAAAAACAGCAATTGAATGTTTTAAGATGCATTGTTTTCCAGAAAGCTTTGAAATAGAAGCAGCTTTGAACGGTTCACAATTCTCACCCGAACTCTTTGCAAGTCCCTTTACAAGAGTAATTAGGGAAAATAACATCCAGGTCTGCCTTGCACATGGTTAGACGTGTGTGCAATGCAAGAGAACATGGGCAGCTAGAGATATTGGAGGTATTTTCCAGGCTCGATTTTCTGTAGTCTTCCATCTGTTCCCAATAGGATTAGAGGAGACAAAACACTGCTTTCAAAAAACTATACTCTTTTGGATGTAGTTTGATTTAAAAAAAAAAAAAACAACTTGGGAAATGGCTGTCAAGGGAAATAATGCCAGGGGTGGAGGGTGAAGAAGAGGGGGATTGCCAAGAGGCCTGCAGTTTCCAGAGAGCAAAGCATGAGTCAGCAGAGTAATTTTTTTTTAATATATATATTGCAGAGTACAGTGATGCCCTGAAGACCACAACAGATTAAACCTCTTTACTGTGTGTGTTTTATCAATCAGGCAGCAAGATCTCATTACTTCCTGACAGAGGAACTCCCTGCAAAAACAGCTGGGATGCTTTAAAAAAAAATCCACAAAAAAACCCCACAACTTATTTATTTTTTAAGGAGAGCTTGGGCAATCTTTGCCCTTGAAGGGCTTGCCAGTGTGAGCAACTTCTTCCACCTCTTTGTATCTGATCTGTCACCCCAATATACAAGAACTTGCTTTTCTCCCTCCTTGACCTTGCAGCTCTGTAGGATTTGCAAGTCCTCAAGGGCTCCTTTTATTTGCTCTTAAATCCTGCTGAAAACTTTCCCTTTTGGAAAACATTCCCGTCTCCTGGTGGCTGGCTATCGCTCCCATCTCCCACAGCAGCCAGCCCCTTCTACTGGTGTTTACTCCACTTCCTTGGCACTCCCACACCACTCCATGCCTGTGGAGGAGCCGGGAAAGCTGCACCATATCCTCAGCCACACAGCAGCTCTGCCTCCCTGGGAGGCTGAAAGGGGCACACACAGAGCCCCAGAAGTGGTGGGCACACCTCATTCTCACCACTCAAATCCTCTGGGGGGTCAGGTCCGGGTGCTTCAAGACCCCTTAGTCCAGCAAACACCTCTGAGATCTCACACAACCTACCAAGATGGCTTTTATTTTCTTCTCACAGTAAAATTAAAATTTCCAGTCCTTTATCCTGAGCAGCCTCATGTACCACCCAGATGTCCAAGAATGACATTGGACACTTGGTTACCAACAATTCAGTGTCAGATTAAAGACTGGCAGATCCCTGCAAGAAGGGTGGCAGGAAAGGCACAACACCTGCTTATCAACAGAAGGAAAACCAACACTGTAAAATGATGAATACCTGCTACAAGTTGCAGCTCCTAAATCATCTCAGTAATGTCCATGCTGTTGCTCATGGCTGTGCCACTGGGGACAGCTATTTCCTCCCTCTGCTCCTGGGAACAGGCAGGATCCAAGGATTAGTGTGGCTCTTACCCTCTCAGAAGAGCTGCCTAAGTGTGTGGTGCAGCAGAGGTGTCGGGGAATTCTGGTCCTAACACAGCTGAATCAACTCCCCAGTCAGCAGCCAGGGCAGGTGTCCTCAACCACATTCCTGCTCCTCCAGACCACCTCAGAAAGCACCTCAGGTGGGTTGTGTTTGCTCATTTCTCTCCCCAGGACTGTCTCCTTGCCTTCAGGGCTGGGCCAGGGCAATCACAGACATGTTGTCCATGGAGATGGACACTTTTTGGGCAGTCAGGGCTGGGGTCAGGGTGCCCTGAACTGTCTGTGTGCTGCAGACAGTCTGCTGCTCCTTCAGTCACAGGGATAATTAGAGCTCTTCAGATGCAACCAGGCTTTCATCAAAATGACCCCCAACTGTGACACTCTAAAAAGTACAAAGGTGGTCCATAATTTCCCTGGAGCACCAAGAGAAGCTGCCACTCTACCCCTGCCAGGAGCCTTCGACCTACTTTGTCCCAGGTGTCACTCCTCTGTGTTGCTAAGAATAGTGTTATTGTTGGAAACTATAGAACTTTTAAACAATTTTAGTTAATGGCTTTAATGAACTTCTAAATTAATTGTTTTAATTAATCATAACCAGTCTATATTGATTAAAAATAGTGTGTTATTCTTCAATTACTCTTAGCCAGCATTTAGCAAAGTTGTCATAAGCTACTCTTGGAGCTTGGGGAAAACTACTGAAACTTTAAGTTTTCATAAACTAACTCTGATATGCTGCAATGAACAAAGGCTGTGAGAAGAGAGGTGCATTGTTTAAATTGGATACAAAGAGTCCAGAACTATGGACCACAAGGCCATTTTGCAGAAACCAGAAGAGAAAGAAAAGACTAATGAAGACTCACTATATGTGTGCTCGAAAGTCCCTGCTGGAGGAAAAACGTACTAAAAATATGGACAATTTAGCATGAACAGTGAAAAATCAATAACCAATAGAGGACAGAATGCTAATTAATGAATGATGTAACTTTGAACCAATGAACATTAATTTCTTTGTTTGCCAAAAATGTATAAATAAGTAGAAAAGTTTTGTATCAGTGCTTGTGTGTAGGCCAGAATTTTGTTGGCCGCAGACACAAACCTTGGCCAAGAATAAAGTAATGCCTGGCTCACTAACACCAAAAGGCAGTGTTAGGAGCTTTTATTTATTCTGATTTCAGAGGATTTGGTGACATTATCATGAGTGATAGGCTTTAGGATAAAGGGCTGGTTTTCTTGTCCCTTCTGCAGGAACATATGGATTTCTCAGGCAAGCTTTTATTCTGAAGCAGGAGCTGGAGCAGCTCACCCAGCCTGGGCTGGGCCTTGCATCTCTCAGAGGATTCCTCCCCATGTCTGTGAAACATCAGAGCTTTCTGTTCAAGCACATGTGGGCTCCTGCCCAGCTCATCCTCTCCTCTGCCTCATCTCTGAGTAAGGCCAAAGAATTTTCTGCTCTATTTCTCCTGACTGAAATGGGTTTCAACCCCAGTGCTGTCAGACCTGGGGGGCCTGAACATGTGACTTCAGCACCCATTTGTATGAAAGGTCGTGGTATCACAGAGGAGTGAGTAGTGCCTTGACCTAAAACCTATAGGGGTCAGTGGGGAGGCACTTTGGGGATGCTATTGGGCTGTGGGTGCCCAGTTCAGGGGTGAAAGCACTGGGCTCAAAAGAAAGCAGTGGAGGGGCTCTGCTCTTGCCACTTGGCTGCTGGGTCCCTCTGTGTTTCACCATTCTGCTTCCTTAAAACATCTCCATCATGGTACAGGACCCCTTGAAACCTCTGGGTGGAGGCAGTTCAGAGTCATTAAAAAACCAGCTGAGAAACAGAGCCTTCTCAAACGAGCTGTGCCACCAAAAACAGCCACCAAGTAGTTGTGAGTTATGAAAGTATTGGGGAAAGTCAGGGTCAATTTGCAAACAGGGCGAACGGGAGGAAATCCGATGCATAAATAATCTGTCATGAACTCTTCACCCACTGCTCTCCCTGCTAAACCCTCCATGAGCTAATCAGCAGCTCTGTTCCTCAGTGAAGGCTGACAGTGTGTGTGCCTTCTGTGGTGTGATGTGATCGCCCCTAATTGATTTTGGCCGCAGCCTCGCCGTGCGTGCTGGATATCTGGGAAGAGCAATAACTTCAACATGCAATCATCCTGGGCAGTGACCAAGACAAGTTGTTCTCCAACAATCACTGGATGCCTTCCTCTGTGCAGCTTCAGTGCTCCAGCTTAGCTCATCATTTGGGAGCCTTTCCTCTGCAGCCTTGAAGAACCTGCTTGCTGGAAACGAGGCCTCGTGGCCATTTAACCTTGGGTTTCAGGGCTTTGGGTATTTGTGGCGAAATTTTGTATGAATCTTTCTTTGGAAAAGGTAAACTGCTCTTTCAAAAGGACTTAGAAGAATCTCTGTAAAACAGGGTCTATGTGGCAGATTTTGGAGGCATGTAAGGACACAGCTGAACTGCTGTGAACACTGAGGTGGGTGACACACTACAAAAAAACCTGGAATCCTTGCAGAAAGACAGCTCTCTCCTCTGGTACTGGTTTTCATTACTATTCCCAGCCCATTACAGCCCCAAACCCCTCCCTCATCATCAAATATTCTTCTATGTGGCCAGATCTCCTTTCAAGACCTACAGCTTTTCTTGTTGGACTTTCACAGTGAGATTAGTCACAAAAGACATTTCACTCACTGCTCTACAAACAGCCATCCTCAGCTCACAGCATTTGTTCAACCATCACCAGATTTTAGGATTTCTCAGGAAGAGTTCCCCACTAGGATCTCTGATGGGAGTTTGAACTGTTGGCCTGAGAACAAGGGTAGATAATCTTACCTGGCTTTGTTTTGTAAATCAAAAGTACTGACTGGAGCCAGATTTAAATGAACCCAAAACTCATTTACCAGAGAAGGTGATTCCAACCAAGATGTGGATTGATTTATATACCAGTCCAGGTTCAATACCTGCTCCTGGGGAGTCTCTTCCATCCTGTAGCTGTGCACAAAAAGGCAGCAGTGCCCTTATCTTCTCATCACCTGCCTTTTAGCACAGGTTGCTTGCTGATTCCCAAAGGCATTTCCATGCAAAATGTCTCTTTGATTTAAAGTGACTTGGCCAACACACAAATGGCTTTGACTAAGAAGGACCAGGGGCAATTTGTGCTGGAAAAAGGGAGGGCCATCTTCAGGAGGTGCTGCGGTAGTAGGCCAGAGCAGTCAGACTACAAAAGAGATTTGAATGAACCCCAAAGATATGGCAGAGGGTAGGAGGTGTCATAGGAACAGGTCCTTTGGAGGTCAAATTGAAAGTCCACCAAAGCCAGTACACTGACCATAGGTAGGAATAGAGGAACCTGCAGGGATTCCTCCCTCCCTGCCCTGCTCCTTGCAGCCACCAGCAGGTCAGGGACTGCCAGCAGCATGGAAAAATGACTCTTCCCAAACCTGAATCCTCTCCCATTTTCAGTCTCTGACAAGGAGTTTTGGTGTTATATTCTCTGTGTTGTGTGTGACTGAAAGTCCTCTCTATATCCCTTCAGGGCAGTTATTCCTTTACTTGTTTTCCTCCTCCATAGCTTTCTATATCCTTCTTGAGGAAGATGAATAGGGCTGCACACAGAATCCCAACCCCAGGGATTTATATCATCACAAAGAGTGTTTTCTGTGCTGTTCACTATTTGTCTGTGGTAAGTCCTGCCTTTTGGTCTCTGGTGAGCACTAAGCTGATGTTTGTACAGGCTGATCCTCAGCAAACTCTCTGGAGCAGTGATAACTGGATGTGCTCGTGGCTCTGCTCCCTTTCTCCTGTGTGCTTTACCTTGCATTTGACAAAATCCAGTCTCATCTGCCATTTTCCCAAATACCCCTTCAGTACCAGGACATCCTTCTACACCTCTTTGCAGTCAGCTTTAGCTCTAAATAATCCTCCCGAGTGTTTGGGAAACACTTCTCTATAAAATCTCAGTGTTTCCTCCTGTCCTTTGTTTGCTCATTATTCTAAGTTTGTAATTCATGAAAAGTCTTTCCCTTCTGGGGAGGGGGCTTATTAAAAGCCTACTGATTCTCTCAGCCTTAACTAATGGTTGTTTGACACTTCAAATAGTTGTTATAGATTTGTGAAGTGTGATTTCTCCCTACAAATGCCAGACTAGCTCCTCCCTAGTCTATCAGTTTCAACCAAATGCCTACTAATTCTAACATTTCTGCCAGCCTGTCTGACAGACAAATCAAGATTCCTGCTCTGTGGGTCCCGGGAGGTGGTTTAGGTGTTTAGGTGACATATTTATCACACTCCAAACTTCCAGCACAGAGACAGATTTAAGCAAGAGGCTTCACATCACAGCAAGCAGGAGCAGTAGTTTCCTATCTAAGCAACAGCAGAGCTTCTGGGGGAACAGCAACTCATTCTAGCAAGTTATTGCTGTTCATTCTCACAGCTTGGTCTGATCAAAGTTTCATGGGTTAATGAGCCATCACCCATCAGGCAAGGTGGCTGCAGTCACCTCCCGAAGATGGGGGGTTAAGCTCTTGCATTTTACTTCACAACAGAATTGGATGAAGAAGACACATTTATTCCAGCTTCCTGACAGGCAATAAACAATGTGGTAGGACAATTCTGCTGCTTCAGTTGTACATCACTGCCCTTGGCTCATATGGTGTTCACATTCAAAGTAACTGGAAACTGCCCCAAAATATCATAAAATCACAGAATGGTTTGGTTTGGAAGGGACCTTAAAGCCCATCCAGTTCCACATCCTGCCATGGGCAGGGACACCTTCCACTATCCCAGGGTGCTCCAAGCCCTGTCCAGCCTGGCCTTGGACACTTCCAGGGGTCCAGGGGCAGCCACAGCTTCTCTGTGCCAGGGCCTCCCCACCCTCACAGGGAGCAATTCCTTCCCAATATCCCATCTAACCCTGCCCTCTGGCAGTGGGAAGCCTATTACCCCTGCATCCTGTCACTCCATTTCTTGTCCCAAGCCCCTCTCCAGCTCTCCTGGAGCTCCTTTAATCACTGGAAGGGGATCTAAGGTGTCCCCAGAGCCTTCTCTTCTCCAGGCTGGACACCCCCAGCTCTCCCAGCCACCAAAGAACTTTCAGCCCAAGGGCAGGACAGGATAGATAGAGGGTATCAGGTGTTTTCCAGGGATGGATCTGTGCACAAACCCTCATCTTTGCTGTAGGGCCTGGATTTCAGTCTTAAAACCTCAGCCACTCCAAGAAAATTGTGCTGTGATAGGAGAAGCTGAGATGGAGACTGCAGGGGTGAGAGGTTAAACAACTCTTAACTATGCACAAGTTGAAAGAACTGCTGCCAGGTTAACTCCTAGAAAAATCTGAGCATAAATTGGTCTATAAGCTAAACCAAGTGCTGGAGTAGCACTGCCAGCCCTGCTGTACCACGGGGCCAGGCTGACATTCCACCATGACTGACACTGCCATCACATCATTTGTTACTGACCCCATTTGTCCCCCGTTCCTCTGCTTGTCACTTCAAGGGACAGGACCAGCAGCAGCACAGCCTGCAGAGCCCTGCTTCGATCTGTCTCCCATTTGAGCATCCTCCTCTGAGGGCTGGCTCCTGCTCCTCGACAGAAAGCCCCTCCTCTTTGGGCTCTTGCAAGCATGAGAGACTGATCTAGTTCAGACTTTTTGGCAGGCGTTCTATACTCTGCATTATAGTATCTATTTCTAGACAATGTCTTTGCCCTTTTGTGGTCATTTCAGAACAAACTGAGCTGCCTCCTTAAACATTTTGGTACCTCTGCAAACTTGCCTTAGACCAAACAGAGGTTTGCAGTGAATCAAACTTCAGTGGGATTATTTTAACATATGAGCAATAAACGCTCCCCTTCTCTTTCTGCTTTGCTACCAACTCACATCACAGTTACTCCAGGATTTTGCTACAGGAAAATACATTTCAGCATCAGACACAACAAATGGGATGCACAGCTACAGTCATGGCTGTTGCCTGCATTTATGAGAGCTCTGCATCTGTCCCATGCTTGGGTCTTTAAAACTTGAGCTGTACAAAAATGTCTGTAATGAAACGTGAAACCGAATGAGACTGACCCAGACTGGGATTTGGTTTTACATGGGAAAGCCAGGCGAAGTTCACCTAGAGAGTTGTGAAGGTTCATGAACCTTGTGAGTGAGCAAAGGTCCAGTTCTGAACAAGCCTAGACAAACCTCTTCCGGAAATTTTAAACAACTGTGCATTTGGGAACAGAGATCCTTTAAAATAAACACTTTTGATAGGAAATCCATTGGAGTGAAACCTGGTGGCTTCAACAATGCTTAGCATTAATATGTTGAATGAACTGCAAGTTCAAGCTCACACAGAGCCTGAGAAGTGTTAAATGAGTGGGAATGAACCACAGATGCCTTGTTCTTGGGGCTCCAATTAAAAATGTGTCACTTGCAGCTCTAGAGTTAAGGAGAGGTATATTTTGCTTTATTGGATACCTGCGCTATGTCTGAAATACGGATGTCTCTAGATGGGACATTCATATATTCAAAGCATCTTCTCATTTTCTCCTGAAAAGCCTCTCAGGAATAATTTTTTACTGTAAAATACCAGTCTGCCCTTTCTGCCCCTTCTTTTGGCCATGCTCAGCAAAATACTTCACAAACACAAATGCAATGTAAGCAAGGGTTCCCTAAGCCCTACTGTTAACAGCTGAAAATCACAAATATTTCTGGGGAACACATCCCCAGAGGCAGGTTCTCTGACTATCAGTATTATGATGCCATGAAATAAAACCTGGGAACTCACCAACATAACAGAGTTTCCCTGAGGTAAAGAAATATTCCAGCAACTTGACAGCAGTTGGGGATTTTTCTTTGGGTCATGACTCCAGCTTTTTTTTTCCAAATTTGGCGAGGGGAAATGGAAAAAGATTTACAGTACAGTCAAAGGCCAGACACCAAATCTCTTGACTTATCGTCTGGTATCTAATCTTTAAATTAGAAAGGAACTGAAGACATGGCCTCGGACGTTACCACTACAGCTGGGGAGAAAAAATACAATAATGTAGTTTTTAAAAGCCAGATTGGTAATCCATAGTGTTATTAACTATGGATTAACTAACTAATGTGGAGCACAAGCTGGTCTGCAAGGGGCTCTGCTGTCCCTTTCTCTGGGGTCTCTGCACACATCTGAGCTCCGAATGGGATGCACCGTGGTGGTTCTGGCCTCATGGCTGGCAGCAGCAGGGGGAAGTGGGTGGTGGGGGCTGCAGCTCTTTTGGTGATGAACCTTCTCTTGATACCCCTGGCTCCTGGCCCTCCTGCCATGCTCGCTGCAGAGATGAATGGAGATGGGCAGGCAGAGCAGGGAGCTTGTCTGGCAGCTTAAAAACAGAAAGGAGGAAAACTTCACAGCCAGCTTTTTTCTTGTTCAGTAAGATATGACCCTCATTCGCCCTAATAAAACACCCCAGCCATCCTACAATGGGCAGAGGAATAAGAATTAAGAGACAGAATGGTGGTGCTCGTGCCATAAACATCACTTCCGTGTGCATTGCTGCCAGAGCATACAGAATAAAGCTTCATTTCCTGGTGCTGTGCCCTGGCTGAAGTACAGTGCCCAGATCTTCCTCTCGCTCTCAGCTGAGAGCCAAGTCATTCTATAGGATTATTTTGTTAAGAGCAAAGCTATTTGATCTGAAGAGCTTTAGCACCACATTATGGCCACAGCTTTTTCTGGATCAGTGGCAGCAGAGGAAGAGGACAGGAGTTGTCTGGTGATTTGAGTTGGGCCCTGGAGCTTGGGAGACCCAGGTTCAGCCCTTTCAGCAAGCTCCCCACACATCTGGAGATAAGATACCTTCTCCTTCTGGCTGCACACTGAACCTCACACCTCTCCTCTGCCATAGGGGAAAGCAGGTTTTGATAGAGCTGCTGACCTGGGGAGAATTCCTGGTTTTCAATCCTCATAGAGTCACAGAATGGTCTGTGTAGGAAAGGACCTTAAAGCTCATCTCATTCCAAGCCCTGCCATGGACAAGGATACCTTCCACTAGGGCAGGTTGCTCCAAGCTCTGTCCAAATTAGCCTTGAACACTTCCAGGGATGGGGCAAATTGCTGTCCTTCATTTCATAAATTGTTTAATGACAATGATTCCCCCTGGACTCCTTAAATTACATCTCTTTTTTTTGCACCTAAATATTCCTTTTATATACAGACAGCTCTAACTTGCATAGGGAATGGGAATAGTCTTACAGATTTCATAGTGCCAGCTTCCCAAACCAGCCAGTTCCTGCCAGGAAGGTTTATTACAATGTCCTTGGCACTCTCACACTGTTGCAAAGCGTTACCTGAGTATTTCTAGTGAAACACATGAATGGACACGTGTCTAAAAGGTGTACAAAAGAGATTTGTACAGATGGGTGCACACATAGACAGGTCTGCTCCTGAAAGCACTCTGTGACAACTCCTTTCTCATAAGAATTGAGTGTTGTTGCTACAGAACTGCTCTTCTGCCACACTTGCAGCACTGCAGGGAAGAATGTTCATCCCAGGGCTTTCTATTGGGTTGGCACCTACAAAACCAGCACTGGTCCCACCATAAAGCCTTTCTGTAGAAAGTATAAGTAATTTTAGAGAGAAAGATCTTTTCAGAATATTAGATTAGCTCCACAGTGAGGGAAATGAGAGGTATGACACACCCTTTCCACCCCACGGACTGGAATTGCAGCTGGAGTCGCCATGCCATGCCATCCATGCCATGCCATGCCATGCCATGCCATGCCATGCCATCCCATCCCATCCCATCCCATCCCATCCCATCCCATCCCATCCCATCCCATCCCATCCCATCCCTCTCCATTTCCCCACTCTGTCTCTATTTCACACAGCAAAGCCACAACATTTTGAATGTTATGCACCTGGAACAAGCTGCAACTCCAAAAATAGCAAGAGAAACCATAATCATAAGTCCCATAACCCAAAGCAGCCATCACAGGATGCTCTGAGTCTCTTCCAACTTCATAAAATGATGGCCAAACCTCCTTTGATTGCTATGGGAGCAGGTTTTAGCTCTTTCTGAAATAATGAAATACTTCTTTCTCCAGGGCCATGCCTTAGGGTTAATTCTTTGCAAAACACTGACAAAGCCGTATCCATTTGAGGACAAGAATGCACTGGGTAAGCTGTTGCCAAATCTGTATCAAGCAACAATAGAGCCTGTCACATGCTGGGGTACACATCTGACGTGTCAAGCCCTGTGGTAGAGGGACAGAAAACATATCAGCTCTTGGGGGCTCTTTGAATCTGCAGCCTGGTGCAACCCAAGGACCAGCTCTGGGTCAGTCACCCTGCAGGGTTTTGTGGGCCTCAGTTTAGAAGGCACAGGACTACATCAGAAAAGTAACATAGTAATGTTACTTAGGCTGGAAAAGAAAAAGGGTTAATTTAAATAAAACATCATGGAATATAAATATAATTATGATTTTTCCAACTGTGGCTCCTCTTCCACAGCCCTAGCAGTTAGTGGAAATACTGATTAACTTGAAAATACAAAACAACTGCTCTTACAATTGGATATAGTAGTGAATCTTCCTTCCCAGCTCCATGACTAATTCTTGGATGGCTTAATAAGAAATCAGTCTTGGGCACTGTACACATTACTAATGGGCAGAAACAAAGTGATGGTAACATGGAGTTGATTGTAAGCCTTGATTAATTCCATGGATTTGCTAATAGCTTGGGCCAAACGATTAAATTGGTACTGCTATTTATGGATCAGATGTTTACATTTCACTTACAGGTCAACTTCACCGATGTAACGATGACCCCCGGCCTCTGTAAGAGCAAAGCTCAAGGGCTGGCCAGGGAGACACTCACAGGCTTTGACAGCTCCAAAAACTTGGCACAAACAAACGTGGGCTCCTGAGACATATGAGGAGGCAGAGGCTGGTGGTCCTGAGCCCCCTCTGGCCCTTGGGAGAAGGTGGAGCTGAAAAGGGGGGTGCAGAGACCACCACAGCAGCTCTCCCTGTCCCCTCCGCTGCACAGGTCATGACCTCTCTAGACTACAAGCAACACTGTGGGGACTGTGGGTATTGTGTTGCTTAAAACTGGATGCTGAAGCCTCTAGCTGAGGCAATTTATTGCTTTTCACAGAGGAAATGAGTACAAATTTGGCTGGGGACATAAATAAATATGAGATCATTTACTTGGTGCTGACTTACGTGATGAATGGTTTGCATTTAACTGTTTCCATCGCACGTTGTCCAAATCCTGGAAGCAGCATCCTTCTTCTGGGATCAACAGGAGCTGTAGGTGCTCTGCTCCTCAAAACACCCACGTTTCTCAGAGCCAAGATAAGCACCACACACTTCTCAACTCTCTCTTTCAGGATTTTGTGTTTGCAGCATTTGTTAGTAAAAAATCAAACTAATCCTTGTTAAAGCCATGAGACATCAGGACTTTTCCTTTCCAAATTTCCATCTTGGCCACTTTTCACACTTGTACTGAAATGCTCACCAAGTCTAAGTGCTCCGCACCAGATCTTTCTTTGTGCATATATGTACTGAAAGAAACCTTTAAAAGTAACAGTTGGCAGAACAAATGGCAGTGTGATTTCCAGTGTTTGAGATTCTGATTATTCAAAATTACATTACAATGCCCAGATCCCAATATCCAGCGTTATGTATGGAGTTCTGACTGAAAGAAGCTGACTTTGGAGGCATGACAATAAAATATAGAATACAGCTATAAATTAGCGTTTGCAAAGTACCCAATTAGCACTGCAAGCACAAAGTTTGCTATCTACCATCAAAGCACTCTGAGAACAATAGAAGTCTGCACTGAAGTAGTTTGTGCTGTCAGATGGAGGGAAGATGTGGATGGTCTAGGGGGAGGTGGAAGGAGGGAAGCTTGGAGCTGCCACAGATTTGCTTTAACATAAATCTATGCAGCATCCTTCATGCCACTGAAGACACAGCCAAAAACCTTTTGAGCAAGAGACAACGTCACAGGCCATGAAGGGAGAATTTCCAGGCCAAAGGACTGTGACTGCTGCAGGAACAGCTGCAGTAATGATGTAAACTGGAGGAAACATGGTAGTTTAAAAGCTGTGGGCTTCTATGTTTTCAAGATGAGATGTATCATGGAATCAACCCCTGCAAGAGCATCTTGGGCTTGCGAGCGTTTCACTTGAAGCTTCAGTTAATCAAGTCATGTATCAAAGACCTGTGGAAGGCAGACTGGGGCTCAGTGGAGTGTTTTAAAGCTCCTTTGTAAAATCAGAGAATGGTTTGGTTTGGAGGAGGCCTTAACAGTCATCTAGGTCCAATCCCCCGCTCCAGACAGTTCCTGTGGCCCAGGCCAGGGATACTTTCATGGGAATGCCACCTGCCTCAGGTCCTGTGCACCAGGAACTTGAAACAGAACAGCTTTCACTCTTGATCCAGGTCTTGGTGAACCTGCTTCCCATCGCAGCCTGAATTTCTAAGAATAATTTACACATATTCTGACAGCAGCCAAGGGAATCACAGACTATTCTTGCATTCCTCTGCAGGGTTTGTTACACCAGACTTCGAGAACTGGTGTCCCCGGAGAAAACTCAGGTAAACCAGGCCAAGCAGAACATCATAACCTTGTTATCCCCTGGGGCTCTCCTGAGATCATCCTGTTCTGCATTGTGTTTCTTTAGCCCTGACTGCAGCCCACTGGATTAACCCACCAAGGGCTATGATGTGTCTCCCCTGGTGTTGTAGGGCCATTGGGCTCTGAAGCATGATGTGTTCCTTGCAAGTGGATCTCCATGCAGACAGGTTTGGGAAGAAAAACAGACCAAGCTAGGGTTAACTCCATCCTCCTAATGCCTGTCCACGCTCAGGTCTTTAAAAAAAATAAATGTTGTTGTTACAAGCATCTTGCTGACAACAAATCCTTTCCCATACATCCTTTTAGTGCTGTGCCCTCCCTCCAGCAATGCCGAATGGAAAGAGTAAGGTTTCAGGCTCTGTACCAAGAAATTCCTGTTTTCAAAAGGCCAGACACAACAGCTGGGAAATTTTTGGTTGTAGCTGCCTTGTGTCAGCTCTTGCCCATTCCTGGAGTGGGGTGTAATTTCTGAAGCCTAGCAGCATTTGAAGCAGGCTGAGCAATCTTTGAATAATATCTTGGCTGACATTTCCCAGAGGCAGGAGTGTGTACTAACACAGAGCTATATGTGTGTTTTATAGCTGTCTATATACACACAGGCCTGGGGGGAGGAAAGGGGGGTAACTCAGCATGTCTGGCTTTCAAAATGCTGATTCAGGAGACTGAACAGCTGTCCCCAAGTTGCTATTCTAGCAGACCATGCCCAGTTTTCATCCAAGATGAGTCTGGGGGAGCTGAGATGTCTGTTTACAGTGAGGGTCCAGCCCCAAAAGCAGTGACTGCCAGCAGCACTGCCGGGCTGTAATTATGAACAGATTTGTTTTTGTGATATTCACATTCCCAATGCTCCCCCTGCCTTTCCCCCTCTCAGGGAGCTGTCTCCTCCTCCTCCTCACATACACGCCGAGCCCCTGTGGGGACACACATTTCCATGGGCAGCAGCAGTGGAAACCAGTGTCAGCCCAGTCATCTCCTGGAAGCAGCCTCCCACTCTCTCCAGCACCACTTTTCCATTACAGCATCAAGGGTTTTTGGCCTCTCATGGGTATCTTCACCCCTGGATCCTGCCAGGAGTGACAAAAAGGTGTCCTTTTTGCTGGTTTCTCCAGTGTGGCTGCCCACACACATTCCCACAATCTCTTCTTCCCCCAGACTCTTTGGAGACACACATGCACAGAGGAGGAGGGAATCCCCTCATTTCCAGGAAAGGCAAGGGAAGCTATCTGAGCGTTTTGCCCCAGAAACTTCTGCACAGGAGGTGTGATCTGAGCTGAGGACTTGAGACTAACCAGACCAGAGTGTTTGATCAATCCTTCTCTGCCCTCCTGTTTAGGTGAGCTCTTAGGGGGCTTTGTCCTGGGGTTTCCATCCCAAGAATACTCTGCCCAGGCAGGGATTATCCAGCACAAGGAGTGTCAAGATGTGGAGTAGGAGAACACTTCAGAATCACCTCGTGATAAAATATCTGAGGCATTTTGAATCCACATCCATCTTTCCTGGCAAAGTCCATGTATCTCAGATATTTTGCTTTCAGAAGTTCTTTGGGCCCATTCCCAAGAAGGAACATCTCCTCTTCCTCCCACCCTCCTGGGCCAACAGATGCAGCTGGTGGGGGCATTCCTTGCCCGTGGAATCTGGAAGGAGTTCTGCAAGTCACCAGTGCTGGATCTGCCTCTCTCCTGTGGGGATCAGGACTCTGCTGAGGAAAAGCAGATAGGGTTTCACACAATCCAAAGCACATGTACGGTAACTAAAGCTGCGTAAGCACTTTTCATTCCTAGGGAAATTTTCCAAACGTATGTTTCAAAGGAATGTGAAAAATATCCCCCCTCCTTTCTTGCTTGCTTCCTATAAATCCAGCCCGATGTGGACAATCCCCTCGGACTCTGCTCCAAGAGGGATTTAAGGGTTGGGAAGGGGTAGGGATGACAACACTGGGAATTCACGCCCTGAGCAGCCAGTGCAGAGCAGGCCCCTAGGAAAGGACTTATCAGTCATGGAAACCACTTAAGGTTAATCATACAGGGCTGCCGTGAGAAAACACACTCAGGCACTCAAATCCAGTGAAAATGGATGTGTTAGGGGTCATTTCCCTCCATTTAAGCACCATCAGATGTTTGTATCCCCCCCAGACAACTCAGCTTTTTGGGCATCCCCTCCTCCTCCAGGAATGTCCATGCAAAAGGAAATTTCTCCATGGGAAGCAGTTTGTTTAAAAGCCAGTTTTCATGGGGGAGGAGAAAAGCAAAGCCTTGACCAAATATTTCTTGTGCTTTGTGCACATATTGGCTGCAGTGACTGGGTGCTGCACAGGGCTGCTAAAAACAGAGCTCAAGGGGGATGAGGCAAAGATCTGGGGTCCCCAGCACAGGAAGGACCTGGATGTGTTGGACTGAGTCCAGAGGAGACCCATGGAGATGATCAGAGGGATGGAGCAGCTCTGCTCTGAGGAAAGGCTGAGAGAATTGGGATTGTTCAGCGTGGACAAGAGAAGGATTTGGGGTGACCTAATTGTGGCCTTCCAGTGCCTGAAGGAGCTGAAAAGGAAGATGGAGAGAGAGAACTTACAAGGGCCTGGAGTGACAGGACAAGGAGTGATGGCTTCCCACTGCCAGAGGGCAGGGTTGGATGGGATATTGGGAAGGAATTCTTCCCTGTCAGGGCAGTGAGGTTCTGGCACAGGTTGTCCAGAGAAGCTGTGGCTGCCCATCCCTGGAAGTGTTCCAGGCCAGGTTGGACAGGGCTTGGTGCACTCTGGGATAGTGGAAAGTGTCCCTGCCCGTGGCAGAGATGAATTTTAATATCCCTTCCAACCCAGACCACTCTGGAATTCTATGAGAATGTATGATGAGCAATGTCCAACCCTTCTGCACGAGCTGAGCACGGGAACCAGCTCTCAGGATGGTGCCCATACCATGGAGCCAACGTGCCCTGCTGATCCCAGGACGGCTGATCCCACACCCTTCCCTTGCTCTGTGAGAAACTGTGCTGGAGTGGGGATGTTCATGTGCACTGACGCGTAAGTGTGTGCATGGATCAACAGACTCCAGTGTCTCCCACCCATCCCCAGGGGCTAAGCATGGCCCTTCTCCAGGGTGGAGGGATGCCAGCTGTGAGCAAGGACCCCCAGGGTCATGTGGGAAGCAGTCATCCCTTGGGAAATGGCTGAAAACTTCATCTATATCCATGGCTTTGTACTACATATTCCCAACACTGAGCTGAGTCATTCCAGACAGGCTTATCAGAGACGATTTCCCCTTTAACTCCAAAAGCATTTGCTGGTTATAATTATTCTTTAAAAAAAAAAAACCAAAACCAAAACCAAACAAAAACCCCAGGAAAAACCCCAACCCACTGAGAAAAAGCCTCCTCCTCCTCCAAGCACTATATACATAAATTCATGGAGAAGGAATGACAAACTCCCAGTGTTTCTGGTGGGACATCACATTAATTTCTGGAGTTTTGTATTCTTGCAAATTGTCATGTAAAATGACATCGAAGGCCTGCATGAAGTTCCCATTATGGCCATTTTATTTCATATCTAGATTTAACCAATAAATCTACAGATCAATTTCTGCAGTAGAAGAAAAACTATAGGGTTTTGCAGGAGGTTAAGTTCCAAAATCCTTCCAATGTCCCAGCCTGTACACGTGTGCATGTGTGCTTGTATGTGAGTGTGTGCTCGAAACAAGCACCAGAGGTGAAGAGAAGGAATTAAATGTTTGGGCCTTATTCCCAGGGAATGTCACTCAGCAGAGCTGCTTTGTGTATTTGTGTCTATTTACACCCACTGAGGATCTAAAATTACAGTTTAAGCAGGAAACTAAACCTGGAGTTTTTAACAAGTCTAAGCAGTTGAATTTAATGCTCAGGAGCAGGGGGGACTGTTCTGGCGCTAACTGGGAGGACAGCTAAACTTGATAAATGATAATAAGAGACAATTTTCACCTTATTATCCACCTTAGAAAAACCAAGCCTTTTAAAGACGCCTCAGGATAGAAGCCACAAAATATTATTTAACGGTAGAAAAGCCTTTCTGGGACTTACAGCAGCTTTCAGTCATGGAAAGGCAAAAATACATCCAGATCCTCCTTTTTTTTTGCAGACAACTCCAGATTAGAAACTCCTGACACCAAACCTACCAAAATTGTCCAAATTCCCCAAAATCATGAACAGAAACGAATGGCAGCCCCAGAAATGGAAAAGGTCAGAAGCCACTAACCACAGGAGTCTAATTTTGTGACCAGGACCTTTCTTTGATCTCTTTTACAGGTAATGGACAGACCTCAGGCTCAGCATCTCTTTGGGAGGGGTGAGAGATAGGCACGAGCTGAGTGATCCTGCAGAATTCCCTGCATGGGGGAACTGGGGTGGGCAGCTGTGGAATGACTTAGTGACGTGCTGAGGGCCAGGAGAGGTCTGCAAAGGAAATCTGCCTCTCCCAAGGGCACACAAATGCAGGAGCTGAGGTTCCACATGGCCTGCAGGAAGGAAGTCGAGCAGGAGCCAGGTGAAAGGCCTGACTTGCCATCGGCTCCCCCTCCCACGGCCCAGGGCAGAGCGGCACAAAGGAGAAGACAGGAGAGCTTCCCAGCCCTGCCCATCCCTGCTGGCTGTGCCTGGAGCTGTGTCCCCTCTCAGCTCTGGAACCCTTGGCCCAGCTGTGCTGGCCACTGCTCCAAAGCTCAGGGGGAGCAGGTGAACACAGGATTCCTGCAGCTCTGAGCAAGGGAGCAGCTTTACTTTAACTGGAAAACATCACAGAGGGAGCTGCATGGTCCCATTCCCAGCAACAGAGCTGCTTCCCACTGTAGCATTGCATTTATAATCAAGTTTTTAGCTGGAAACAGCTTTCCCTCTGCTACAGCTCTGCCCCTCCAAGCTCCTTCCGGAGGGATCTGGTAAGGATTTGTCTGTATCTGAACTCGACACACAACCCTCTGGCACAGAGGGAAGAAGAAGCTTCCTTCAGTAGCTTGCAACCGGATTTCAGTGTCAGCTCAGTTATTATTCACAGCAGCTCTGCCTGGAAATTTCTACAAACACAGGCAAAAACTAGCAGACTGTGGGGATGACCATGCAACCAAACTTCCAGGATGAAATTTCTGTCTGTCCCACCCTTTCTGGGAGAGGCTGAAACACTCTAGGACACCTTTTCTCACTATGGTCCAACACAGTGGTACAATTCCCAAGCATGAGATTTCCTTTAACTCATGGGCTCTTGTCTTTGCCCTCTTGGCAGTGTCTGCAGCAGTCAAGTGTACTTCAGAGCACAGCCCAATTCCTGAGTGATGCACAGAGTTCATAAATGCTCAATAGAGCTCCTTGAGCACGTTACAGACAGGAAAATTATACACTACCAAGAGCAAGCTGCTGGGTGCTACACATTGATTACTCATTTATTAAAACAACCCCCCCCCCCTTTCCAACCACTTGTAAATAGAAGACTTGCTATTAAAATTCAACTCTCTTGAAAGCACAGAAGTGAATGGAGATGAAATTCCTTCCCAGACATGGAGGTGACATCTATTTACTATAAACATTATCCCACATTTAAATTTGGAAATGAAACAAGGGTGAGGCAAGGAGTCTGGATTCTGGTCAGAGCTTCCCTGCAGTCAGGGTTGAATTCTGGTGCCAAGGCTTGCTTGAGCCCTCCTGCCTGCCTGCTTTCACAGCATCTCTGGATCACTTTGTACGTGTTTCAGACTGGGTGGGGAAAAGGTTTCTTTGCACAGACATCTGATGAGGCTTACTCACAAGTGTTACTCACCAGCCACTTGCTTGTGGGCAAGGCGAAGTTCAAGCCCCATTCTTTGCTCAGACCCAAGAAACAGCCACAAATCACCTTAAAGTGAAAGGGCTGGGTTCGACTCAAGATCATGTACCCTGTGGTTTGTATGAAAAAGCAACATCAGTTGGAAGGAATTTCTCTCAGCTGAAAGTCAGGAAAAAAACATTTATGCCACACAACCTCTCTGCAGCAGCACAAGGCTAAGCCAGACCTCAGGGAACTCAGATCCTACATCCCATTCCCTGTACGTGTGTGCTTGCAATTCCCAGTCAGGCTGTTACATCCCACACTCACAAAAGTGAACAAAAGCTGATGCTGCCAATTTGAAGTCTGAAGCTTCAAACACCCCCTTTCCACGGGGCAGTCAAGAGGAAACTCAGCTTGCTGCAGCCTGAAGGTTAGCAGGTCCTGCTGGCTTTGGAAAACAGCTGGATCTAGACTCAGCTCAAAGCCCTGTCTATAAACAATCCCTGCAAACCCAAAGCTGAAGCCTGATGGCACTGGTGTGACAGCCTGTTCTGAGCTGAGAAAACTGGAGTGAGGATCCAGTTACCCTGGAGTACAGGCTGTCCTTGTGACTGCCACACCTCACCTTGCACAGCTTTTTCTTGAATCCAGCAGTATCAAGGGCTCAATAAATCAAAAAATAGCTAAAATCACTGGTAATTAAAAAGAAAACTTAAAAGAAAGAGGAATATTATTTTACATCTTCCTCCACCACTGCATAGACTCTGTTTCCTATTAAAGGCGACTGTGTATAGTGATTCCATTATGATTCTGCTTCCTGTGTAATATGGAATGTTAAAAATCTCAATATCGCTTCAGAAGTTACTACAAACTCCAGAGAGTTTTCTATTCCCAAGAAATCTCTCCCAGTGGGAAGCTGGAATACTTCCTGCAGAATTTACAGCAAATGCCTCAGACCCTATGTAATATTTATGGTGTCCCTCTCATCTTATCCAGGCTGGTTTGCTGCTCTGCTGCTGTGAAAGAAAAGCCTGTTTCAATGGTTAAGGGCTGTGGCATTCACTTTGAAGGATATTGAAGTGGATACGACAGCCACAGGAAATGTTCCAGTCTCGCTGAGGTACCTTGGAGAGGTATTCAGTCAAATGAGAATTCACTAATCTAATTCCTAGGAAAAAAAAAATCACTGTAACTTAATGAAGAAAGAGAAAGAAACGTGACAGATCTGCATTCATGGCTTGCCAGATCAGGATTCCATGAAAGCCAGAAGAAAAATTCCCATTCACTTTCATGGGAATAGGATTTTGACCCTGAAGAACTTCCATTCAAACAGAATTATGATGCATTTTGAGACTTTGAGAGAATTAGGGGATATCCATTTGCATTGAAAAGAAATCACTGTATGATAGGATATATTTGCATGGCCACAGCCCACAGATACCACAGCCCTTCTTAGAGAAACATGAATTGGGGCAACAAAACAGCCCAGGTGGTGTCATCACTGCTTCAGTTAATGAGTCAAGGGCAGAGGTGCCAGCTCCAAACTGCTGCTCCAATATTGCTCCACATATCAAAGTGCCTGGGCTCTATCAACTCCAGAATAAATGTCTGCTCCAAAGTTGTTCCCACTTTGCTGCCTGTGGGAGAAATGGATGTACAGTGGCAATAGCTGTGTGTTCCAACCTGCCAGAGGAAGTAGAGATAAAGCAAGATGCTCCTTTGGATTGAGCTTGGTACAATGTATAAATGACAAACAAATGATTGAATACACAGAGAGGAGGTTTAGATGGGAGATAAGCAAGAAATTGTTCCCTGTGAGGGTGGGGAGGCCCTGGCACAGAGCAGCTGTGGCTGCCTCACCTCTGGAAGTGTTCCAGGCCAGGTTGGATGGGGCTTGGAGCAACCTGGGATAGTAGAAGGTGTCCCTGCTCATGGCAGGAGATGTGGTAAACTTTCAGATCCTTTCCAACCCAAACCATTCTGGGATTCTCTGATTCTTTGTATGCCATACTGACAACTCCTTCAGGGAATCCTTTTGCAGTCCTACATCCCAGGCTAAACTTTCAGAACTAGAAGTCAGGGCTCAAAGTCCATGTTTAAGTCCCTAGACTGTGATTCCCATGTGCCTGGCACTCAGCAGCTTTCCTTCATCCAGAGGGAAGATGATGGGTACATAGTACTTTTTAAATACAGGTATTTTCTGAGGAGTTGTGAAGCCTGTAACTGCAGACAGCTCGTCCCAGAGGTGCTGGAGGCATCAGTCAAATTGAAAGTTAGTGAAATGGGATATGGCACCTGGATGAAAGGGATGAAATGAACAAAGAAGGAGCCAGGGGCCAGAAATGAATCCTGGCTGTGCAATCTGCTCGATGGGACATCAGCTCTCCGAGGGAACAGCTGGAGCCTGAGTCATTGCAAGGTGGTCAGAGCAAAGCCCAGGAAAACATTGCCAAGATCAACCTGCCCTGTTCTCTGCGGACGAGCGACACAACCCAACAGGGCAGCCCATGTCTCCTGCTGTCTCCATAAACTGAGAGGAGATTATGTGGGAAGGAGGAACCTGCATTAGCTGTATCCTTGAGGGCAGATTATAGTTCAGGAGACAAACAGTCCTAGGAGCAGGAAACAGCAGGAGTGCTACGCCTGCATGGTCATTTTTAGCCTCCTTTGCATATTTACATGTACAGAGGAAAAGAATTCATCACACCAAATAAACCACAGCCCTGGCTTGGACATGGACAAATAGCTCTGGACAACTGGAGGGTGATGGCACAGTGAAAGGAACCAAACTTTCAGCACGATGTCTCAAGAGATACTTAGAACAGGGAAGATGGGAAACCCTTCATCCAGAGAGCACACTGATGGAAGATCCATGGGACAAGAAGAAATAGTAGCTGCTCCATACTGAAAAGCAGAGGTACTGAGGGGAGCAGTAAAAAGATTAAAGTCGGTGTCTGGTTTTATTTAACAACATCATTAATTCCTTGAGAATCAAAAGGAGTGAGTACATTCACATCTGAAATGACTTTGAGACACACAGCCAACATCTGTGTTGCACTGAGCACTCAGAAATATGAGGAGGAAACAGTGAAACAAGATTCAGTTAAGGATAGGGAATGCCAGGGAGGGAGAGTGATCCAAACTGCAGATATTCAGTGGAAGATATACAATTTGAGAGCAGGGATTGGGGTGAAGGTTATCCTCTGAGACATGGATTTATAAAACAGTAAGGCAAGACAGCTATAATAAATTGGAGGCAGTTGCTGTGTGCATCAGAGAAGGAGTGTCTCTGGAAAAGGGATCACTAGTGACATTACAGTGATGTTACTGATGAACCCAAACTTAAATGGAAAAGAAGAAAAGTCAGGCAAAAAATAATAGGAATGATGAAGGGATGTGTGCATATAACTTTAAGGCTCACTGAAATAAATTTAGAAAACTCTTAAGAGAAGAAATGTATCTTTTACTTTAAAAACATTGACGAGTTCTCACTAGGAACTAGGTATTTGTTCAGAAAAATATTATAAAAAAATATGTTCAAAAGCTCAGAATTTCATGAATCTAGTACAAGATCCAGACATGAGAGGAGTCAACTAATCTTTCTGTGCAATGGCAACAACCACAGTGCTGAGACACACTCACCAAGGTACTGAAGACATGTATCAAAAACTGGCATCCAAAACAAGTCTCTAGCCAGGATAAATGCCTGCTTACCTATCCCTTGGGTTTGAAGAGGGCATATGTGAACTTACTACTTGGAAGATATGGGGAAAAGCTGAATTTAAGGAGAAATTGCCTCTCTCTGCATACTCCTGGCTTGTTTATATTTTCCTTTCCTGGGATGATTTCAAATGCCTTTGCTGCTCACGGCTATCGGCTGCAGTCACAGCGTGCAGTGAGAAGGAATTGATAAAAATGCCACCTGGGATTTCCATGCTAAATATCAGAGCACTCCTCTCGAGTCGAGCAGCCTGATTAGACCAGACAAAGCACTTGAAGAACAGAAGTCTAATGCAGAAAGCAAGTCTGCATGGAAGGAGGCAAAGTCAGGTCTGGTTCACATCACCAGCAAATCCTGCAACCCCAGGAATCCTGGATTTCTCCACGGAAGTGCTGGGTCTGGGCTCTCTGCAGGCAGCGTGTGGTTGAGGCTGCTTGGACAACATGGTGAATCCCATCTTTCCTGCACGATGTTTGGGAATTTCTTGTGGGACTAATGGCTTGATCATCAGCCAGAGAGGGGCTGAGTTCAGCACACATTCCTCTCACACCTCATTACCACCCCTGGCTGCCTCTGTTTGTTTAAATGGAGCTCCTCAAGTCGGAGGATGCTCGTTAGGAGCCGGGTATGATAAACACGGCACTTGTGCACTTGCCTAATTTGGTACCTCTGATGAGCCAGAACTTAATAAATGCAAACTGCTACTCAAATTACTTAGATTTGTTCAGTCATTTTCTGTCTTCCTCAGCATATTCTATGGGCTGATCTCATGACATTCTCCTTCATGCCAGGTTTTTTTTTGGTCTATCTGAACTTTCTTTTTCCACTAGAAGCCTCCAAGCTGGGCTTCTCTCAGGCACTTTGCATATATTATTTCACTGCTCCAGTGGAATGGTTCAAATTATAATTTTCCAGCTGAGATACAAAGACTAATTCATTCAAGACCACCTTTTGTGTGTGTGTGTGTGTGTGTGTGTGTGTGCTTGTGTGTGTGACAGTGTGGATTTCTCTGTGGTCCTTGAGGAGATAACATGCACCCAAAGTGCTCTGGGAAAACTGGGAGGAAGCACTTGGACAAAGAAAGCAATTTGTGGAGCAAAGTCATGTGCTATCAAGTGTACCCCATGTACTCTTTGGGGATGAGCTGAATTCTGTCTTGGGATGGTGGGAGAGAAGACAAGAAACCAGACACAGAGTGGGAATACTGATTGACAGATACAAATCTGGGCTGAAATCCTCTGCTGATACTGATCAAATCAAACCCACAGCAGGAGTCAATGCCAAGAAACTGGCTGCTAATTTTTGTGGCTAACCATCCAGCAGTGAGGGCCAGTGTTATACGGGGAAGCCCTGGAAGGGATGTGCATCCTTGTCCTTGCTCCTGGTCTGAGTAAGGCAGGAGATCCACCAGGAGGACTGCATTCACTTCTGGGGTCCCCAGCAGAGTCCAGAGGAGGTCACAGAAATTATCAGAGGGATGAAGCACCTCTGCTATGGGGAAAGGCTGAGACAATTGGGAATATTCAGCCTGGAAAAGAAAAAGGAGATCTCCTTGCAGCCTTTCAGCTCTTAAAGGGGGCCTGTAAGAGAAATGGAGATGGATTTTTTAGCAGGGCCCCTTGCTCTAGAACAAAAGGGGATGGTTCTAAACTACAGGAGGATTAGATTAAATACAGGGAAGAAGTTTTTAACAATGAGGGTGGTGAGGCCCTGGCACAGGTTGCCCAGAGAAGCTGTGGCTGCCCCATCCCTGGGAGTGTTCAAGGTCAGGCTGGACAGAGCTCTGAGCAACCGAATCTAGTGTAAAATGTCCCTGCTCATTGCAGAGAGAGGGACTGAATGACCTTTAAACGTCCCTTCCCAAACTGTTCTCTGATTGTGTGATCTCTGCTCTGGTGTTTGTGCCAGGGGCAATCTCACCTCTAGCTCTTGGGAAACCAGGCTTAGGTGCCTCTGATCTTTCCTGGGATGGACACACTGGACAGGGAGGGCTGGTGACATGCCTTGAGGCCTCTGGATGCAGCAGAATGTGTCACCATGAGTGTCAGCATGCAGGGTTTACAGCTCCAGGGACTGCTCCATGGCTGTAATCCCAGAGAAGTCATTCAGGGCAACTCAGAAATGTGCCAGGTAGATGCCTGAAATTAAGATGGAAGTGCCTTTCATTGCCTTGGCCCCACATTCCTGCCTGGCCTGGGAGCACACCAGGAAGATCATCCATGAGAGTACGATTGACAAATAGCAAATCAGTGAGGGCAGTGGGATGTCACAGGACAAGGGGAGACACATAGGAAAGGCTGAATCCAGATTTATTTCTACCATTCCATGGCCAAAATCCTCATATTTGACAAGCAGCTCAAATTCACTTAGAGTAATCTTATAAAGTAAATAGCTTTGATCCGATGTGTTTAATTTAAGGCACTTATATTTTATTTGTTCTTTTGCTGTGAGGAACAGGCTGCACTTTCTTTAATAATGTCTAAGAAATAAGGGTTTCCAATCCCCACACAGAGCAAAATTCATCCCAGCAATACAACTGTGAAAGGTGATTTCCTGGAGCCTGTTTTCATGCAGAAAAAACAATTCCTGTGCCTCAGGAACCAGTGTGGCCATATATTGAATTGTAGTGCATCAAATAACTGGATGAATATTTGGAAAATTAACTAACAGATGATTTGTGAAGTTGAGAAATTGGTGAGTGCTCAGCAACAGCAAAGAATTGATATGATGATAAAAACCATGAAGAATGTATTAAGGGCATCACAGAAAAAAAAAAAAGGAAAAAGGAGAAAAAGAAGGAATTAGTTTGCAAAATATGATTGTTTTTGAAATGCTTGCTTAGCAACAGCCCAACAAATGCTCCAAGTATGGTTGTATTTCATATTCTCCCAGCAATACCACATTGTGTTTCAACACGAGCCAGCCCTGAAATCCACCCTGGTGACCTCAGCTGCCCTGCTCTGCTGCTCGGGCATCTCCCAGCTCCCACCCTTGCCAAGCCATGGCCGATTGCAGCCCTGGCTGGCCATGGCTGGGCACGGGGAGCATCTGTTTCCGCTTCCCTACGTTGCAACAACCTATTCCCCTCTTTCTGTCGCCTGGCACCACGGAAGCAAACAACTCGATGTGCCAATTTCCCTGTCTGTGCCCCGGTGGCAGTGGGTGGTGCCCATCTCTGCCCACTCAGCTCTGCCTGACCTCACTTTCCCCACATGCCATCTGAGCTGGCCCACTGAGAAGTCAAAGTCGGGTCAAGTTCTTATGTTCAAAGCCCAGGTAAAATCTCTTCCCCACAGAGTTCTGTTTACTTTTCCCATCGTCTCACTCATGGCTTCAGGATCGTGGCTTTGCTTTTCAGAGCAGACTTGAAAATTTGAGTCTAACAGCAGAAACAAATCAGGGGATTCAAACAAAGTCCAGTGAACTGCTAGGAAAGGAAAGGTGCCAGTCTGTCAGAAATTTAGCCTGAAATAAAGTTCAGATCCATTTGTGTCCCTGCTATCCCATGGAGCTTGGATATAAGTGGGAACAGAGTTGACAGCACAAATAGTGGCCATGCTGTGAGAAGAAGAGAGTTGTGGCCATGGAGGGAAGGCTTGGGATGGCAACACGGCTTCCCTGAGTTCTGAGCCTGCTGTTGCCAGAGTTATATCACTATTTTCAAAAAGGGGGTGGATTTAGGTGCTCCTGGCTCTCAGCAATGGTATTTATCTGGAGATGAGCTCAGGCTCCTGGACTGTGGAGGAATTATCTCGGGAGAACGGTGGAGGAATCATCTGGAAGAATTATCTCAGGAGAACAGCTGGCTCTCAGAGCTCCTGCTGGACTCTGGATTCTGAGGAAGCTGTGATGCAGAAGCCTTCATCCAAAAACACCTCTCCTGTCTATTGTCTTGTCTCCTTTGCCAGCAGAGCAGCAGGTCTCATGGTAGGCAGCAGGAACAGCACAGCCTTACCATCCCAGAAATGGACACAAGCACATTCTGTCTTCTGCCAACGTGGCTCTGGAGAGGTGACCTCTGCCAGAGGGATGAGGCAAACAGCCAGGCAGGTACAGCTTTAATCAGGTCCCCTTTTGAGGCAAAAGGCCTTCATTTCATCACCTGTGTCACTTTGCAATATGGGTAGGCTTTGAGCACAGGGGTGGGCAGCAAACACAGGGCAGCTCCACATACCTGCTAAGCCTGGCAGCTCTGCTGTACTCAGTAGTGCACCTGAGTGTGTATTCCAGCTGGAAATCCTTTGCCAGGATAAATTTTGACCCCAGCAGGAGGGCCAGGCAGTGCAATTAGATCAGCTAACCCTTAAAACACAGACAAAGCTGAGCCCAAGGCCACCCAGGAGCAATTTCGAAGCGAGAGCAGTTCAGCAGCTGTCCTTGGGTGGTTGCAAACTACTTTTATGAGCCCAGTTGCAGGAAGCAGGGATTGCATATCATCACCTCTGTTCTCCAGGTCCAGGTCCTGCAGGCCTCAGTTTCATGGTAACTGGAACCAGATCTTTGTTGTTGTATTTGTGTTGATTTAACACAATCACTTTTCTGTTAAGATTACCTCGAGTATACAAGGCAGAATTCAGCCTGACTTCCTGCTTTTATGTATGTCAGAACCCAGACAATTCCTATCACAACATAACATTTGCCAATATGGAGTTCACCCAGCTGCATTTTTAGAACATTTTTGAGATAGAAAAATGACTTTACATTGGATCATCTTGTTTTGCATCACACTGCCATCGCATTTTATCTAGTGCTGGGAACTTAAGAGCTGGATTTACCACATCACAGTTTTCACATCCCTATCACAAATCAGAGGCAGAGGGATCAATGGATCAATGGCCCATCAGCTGCTGCCTCAAAGCACTCAGGGGCCCACAGAGGAAAGCATGGCAGTGACAAGTGTTATTTATTAATCTTTGAGTTAATAACCCTTTATTTTGCAGCGTATCTCTGACTGTGGTTATCACACCCTTCTCACCTCCCCACTCCAAACCACAGAGGGTTGTGATTCAGAATCCATCTGTTTCCTGTTTCAGAAATTGCAATTACACATTTACAACCAGCATCCTCATCTGAGATCCAGAGGTGAACAGTTGTGTTTACAAGTAATATGTGCTCCTGAACCTATCAGGCTCCTTTGCATTGTACTGCCTGCTGAAAATGCAGAATAGACCAACAGAGGAGAAACAACATTCCTGTTATTTGGAGAGCTTTGCACCAACCTCTTTTTCTCTTACTGTTATTAAAAGTAAATAGGTATCTAGGATAATCTGATATATATAACAGAAATAAATAATTGTAATGATACACAGAGAGAAAAGACAGGCAGCAATTATTTAAACTACTCATAAATGTTCCTTACTAAGATATATTACTATTATTATTATTATTATTATTATTAGTCATGAGAACCTTCAGGCCAAGTAATGGTATGTGCTGGCTTCACTACTTCACTGAAGCAAGGCCAGTGGATAAAACCCTGGCCAAAAGAAATCAATGACCCCAATGATTCTAAGAAATCAGAAGGCCCCAGTGCCTTGGCTACAGGTTCCATCACATACTTGTGCAGAAATCCCTCATGGGCATCATCTTTCACCTGCCTAGAAGTGAAAGAAAGCCTAAAAACCATCACCCTTTCTGTATGCCATTGTGCACTGGGAAGACTTGAGGACTTTGGGATGAGATTTGGGGTCATACACACTGGTGTAACACATCACGAGTGTTGTCTGCCGAGCCACAGCAATTTACTGTCTGCTGGGGAAGCAGCACTGTCCCACTCCTGGAGATCAGGGCCCAGCTCCTCACCCTTCCAGGTGGGAAGGCTGTGAGCACACCCTGCCAATGTCTGCACCTTGGCTGAGGAGTGGTAACTTATAAAGCTGCTGCAAATCAGTTCTGTATCCCTCTAGTGAGCTGCCATACCCCTGAGAAGTTCCCTTCCTGGGAACAGTGGGATCCAGGCAACACCTCCAGGAAAGGGCACACTTTGGGACACACTGCACACAGCTTTAGACACAGAAAGGTTCTGTGCAATGAAGCCCCTCAGGCCCCTCAGATGCTCGGGGACAAAGCCACAATTTAGGCTTTCCATTACCTGCTGACATGTTGGATGCACACTGGAAGCTCGGCCTCTTGCCATCCTGGTAGGCAGTGAGGCTGAGGGAAATGCATCCCTCTGACCACTCCTCTCCCTCTCCCTCTGCCTCCTCAAGTTAAGCAGCTTGAGACTGATGGTTCCAGCCCTGTGCTCAGGGATCAACATTGGTGAAAGTATTTGCAGACATAGGACCATAATCTAGAGACCAGCGTTGATCCCATATATAATTTTGTTTACGAGTGTATTACTGAATACTGGGGAATTACTGAAATCCCAAGGGAAAAGCCTGCATTTCAGGATGCTTGCAACATCTTATTCCACAGCCTGACTCAAGTGAGCAGCTTGACTTGCCAGAGCACAACAAAAATTGCAGGCTGGTGTAGAATGGATAGGTTTTGCAAACAGAGTTGGGAGCTGAAAACACGCAGACCTGCAAAAATGCTGGCACTTTGCAGGATGAGAATTTGCAAATGCATTGGCCAGCTCTAGGTACATCCATGGTGAAAGCTTATGTGGAAAGCTGGCTGTATAAGGAAAGAGAAAACAGAAGGACTCCTGCACAGGCCTGCTGCTGCTTGAGCAACTGAATTACCTGTGTCCTTGGCTCGGTACTTGGCATATTCCCTTCTCCTTGCTGGTGCACCAAATGCAAATATCTTGATTGCTCATGAGCTCTATGGTGTGTCAATCTGCAGGGAATCAGCTCTCTGCTGCCAGATCTTCCCTCTCCAGTTATTTCTTTGAGCTCCTGAGCACAACAAGGTCTTCCAAAAGAGTTGCTGCTGCCAAATGTGGAATAGGAACCAAACCTCTGAACCTTAGGTGCACACTGTACATAAACCCAGCTTTACCCCCTCCAGGAGAACACGCAGCAGTACTATTTATAAATAATATAAGTGATGACACCTTAGCTTTTAGCTTGGAAAACAGCAACCTGGACTTCCAAGCTGGCTTGAACCTCAGCACACACATCAACACAATGGCCAGCACACACAGCCTCCTGCCAGAGTCTAATCTCTTTAGATTAGAGGGAATTTTAGCAAGCACTTCCCAGCCTCAGAGTCACGGTGCTGCAATACTGACAAACCCATCAAGAGAACAGGCAACTAGAGGAATTCCTGAATTGCAAGAGGTTGCCTGTTTTTCCTGGGTCAGCAACCAGAATTTGGGAGCTACAAAGCTGGCTTGGTTTGTTTATAGGGAGATCTGCTGCTCACACAATTTGCTGATGTTTCCCAGGCAGCTTTGCAGACGGGGGATAAGGAGAGGCCCCTGGAGACCCAACTCACTTATAAACAACGGTCATATTTGCAGTGGCTCTTTCCCCCTGGGAAAGCTCATGGCTGGGGTGCGTGCACTGTTCTCTGAGTAAAAAACTGGCTGGATGACCGAGCCCAGAGAGTTACACCCACTTGGTGACCGCTCAGCAGGACTCACTATTGGGGCAGCTCTGTTTCATATCTTTATAGACAACCCAGACAAAGGGATCGAGGGCACCTTTGATAAGTCTGGACCACACCAAGCTGGGCAGGAGTGTTGATCTGCTGGACTACTCTGATTTTAAGCTTTATTTTAAGGGGCAGATTAGGGGGAAGAAAAGAGAAAGCATTGTGTCAGATCAGCATTAATTCCAAGAGAAGGAAGGGGGGAATCCTGATGTGCGTTTTGTCTGTCACAATCGGGAAGTGCTGCAGACATCTCCTCAGCATCATCTGCTGTCCTTATTTCTTCTCTGGGGTTGAGGCACACTGGAGACAAAAGATTTTGCAGCCCCAGCAGAAATGTTTGTGGAATGTTTATCTGATCAGCTAAAGCCTTTGAAGGCTTGCTTTGGGAAAGAGTTGTAACACTTCATCATTCAGATGCAACTGAAACACTCGATGTCTCCTTTTTGCAAGAGAGGCCTTTTTTTAGGGCAGCAAATTGGTGTTTTGTACCAACAGCAAGAGCTGGGATGAAGTCAGGGTACCATAGTTCACTGAATTATTTATTTTTCTGGACAAAGCTAGAGATGGGGTTACATGCTGTTCCATGTTTATCAGACACACTGTACTGTCCACCAAACAAGCATTCCCTGAAAGGGGAAAAAGTCCCCAAAGCCCAGTTTTGCAGCTAACTGTGCAGTGAGGTGTAAGCTCCCTCCCACTGCTCTGCATGGAAAGAAAACCTGATGAAAAACCTTGTTACTCCTTTCTGTGTCGAGAAGGAGACTGCACAACAGGGAAAAAGCATCTCTGCTAAAAGTAAGAGTGCTAGCTTTTCAGCCTGGAAAAAGTGATGTCAGAGACACAGATGCAGCTTGGGAAGAGCCAGATTATTGGCCTGCTCCACACCTTGGGAGTAACCCCTGGGCAGTAACTCCTGGGCAGCCAGGCTCTGCTTCCTGCTCTATTGCACGTGGTGGGGTGAAATTAAAAGCAAGCCCCATTGTCATCTTTTAACACCACTTAGCACATCCTAATTTCGAGGTCAGGCTACCAGAGAGATATGGAAAGGTTTTGGTGTGACCAGTCTCCAAGCTCACATAGAACAGAGCTGCGTGGGTCTACACAGTCACATTCTGTGGTCGGGGTCACATTTGCAACTGTGTTTCCTGGTGCTTTCTCTGCCTGGTTTCAGGTGTTTCTAAAAGCTTGGCTGCTTGATGCATCGCAAGGGACAAACACTTCTGATTCGCCATATGATGCCCAGTAGGGACACTCGAGGCATCCTAAATGGCAGCTGCACTGAGCTCACCTTTCTGACCACTGTTCCAGCTGCTTTCAACTTTCTCCCCAAGCTAAATAATTGATCACAACACTTCTCTGTGCCTGCAGGTGCTACATATTCATTCATGTAATCTCAAAGACCACAAGTCAGACGCATGTCAGGCTGAATTTCCAGCTTCAAGGGGAAAAACAAACCTCAGAGAGACTATAATGTGCCTGCTCCTACTTCTAACCACTTGGAAAATACCATTTTGTCACAGGACATCAGCTCACCATTCTGAACTCCAGCAGATTTGCTTTTAAAGCCCATCTGCCCTCAAGTCCATTTTTGTCCAGGACATGAGCCCTGTTCTGAGCTCAGCCTGGCAGTGGTGAGGCCATATCAATACTTCAGCTTGAAGCCAGCCCCTTTTAAAACTTGATTCTGCAGCAGAGGCTTAATCTAGGCTGGGTCCAGCCTAGTAACTCCTGAATTGTGGGCAAAGAAATGCACACCAAGCATATGCAAGACTGATGGTGGGAAAGTCTCCCAAAAGCGACTGATGATCCCTGTAAGTTCCATCAGCAATAATTGCTTCAGTGCAATTAATTCCTGTAAATCTCCTGATGATACCAGCTATCTCCTACAGACACTGCTGTAGTCTCCTCTAATCTTCAACTGCAGAAAGAATTTTCTTTATAACCTTCTTGTCTCTGTGGGGAACATTATAATTTCTGCTTTCTGACTTTCAGTGTCACAGAGTTGCTCCGAACCCTCTCCCAAGACTCTTTCCTCTCACTTTGCCTTTTTTTAAATTTTTTTTTTATTTTAAAAATGTTTTTAGGCTTTTAGTTGCATTGTTCCTGGCGTTGCTTCATCTTCAGCAACTTTCATTGCTGAAGCAAACGGGGCTGGAGCTTGAGCAATGCACGTTCAGAGCAAGAAATGAGATAACTGAGGCAGGAATTAGACAAGGCAATGTCTTGCTCTTGCGAAAGAGAAATATAAAATATAAATTGCTGAGGTTGCAAAAATCTTTCTGCTGGATCAAACCACAGCATTACAGGCTGCAGCAAGTGATGGTTTCAACATTTTCAGGGCTGTGGTGTTTAGGATTAATTTAGGATATTTTGCTTTTGCCGTGATTTTAATGCTTTCATACCACCAAAGGCAAAGAGCAACAACTGTGTATCTTAATGTTTGCAGTTCCTCAAAGATATTGAAATGTTTGAAACTCGCTGCACTCCATGGGATGCTTGAAAATATTCCTTCAAAAGGAAATTATGGTTGAGATATCAATGTCAATACAGTGATAGCTCAGCTAAAGTTCCACTAGCTACAAAGAAAATGTTTATTTTTATGTCTCCTTCCATGATTCCTTGAATGTACTGAGCATTATAAAGGTTTCCAGGAAAATTAGTGTTTATTTGTTTATTTATAGGTTTTATTAGCACAGTACCACATGATCTGATGTTAATGGGCTGGGGGAACTATAAAGAGGCAAAACCATCTTGCTTTGAGAAGAATAAAATATAAAGGGGCAAAATATAATTTAGATGATGAGCTGAAGCACAGAGAAATGGATGAATCTGCCCAAAGTCACACAGACCCAGATGGTCTCATATTTATACATTCTTACTCTGACTTATGTCCAGGGTGAGCTCCATGGATATTTCCTAGGGAGAACTTTGGCCCCTATTAGCTTAGATTTTAGAAATTCTCAGGCTACGCTCATTAATTCATTAATTGCCCCTGTGCTATATGCAGGATGAGAAGCCATTAAAATAAGCACAGCCTACAGTTCTGCTCTAAGGTTATGTGTCTGCAGGGCCCATCAGAAGCACTACATTGTTTTTCCTTGCAGCCATGATGCAGGAATTAGTTTGGGACAATGAATTTTCCAAATTCACTTGCAATCTGATCTCTGCTCAGCAGATCCCCACAGATAACTCTTCCTTCTTAAAAACCATGTTCCAAAAATGCATCACAGTAAACCGCAACCAAAACCATAATTTTTTTGTAACTTC
Source organism: Eopsaltria australis (assembly GCA_034509425.1). NCBI lineage: Eukaryota > Metazoa > Chordata > Aves > Passeriformes > Petroicidae > Eopsaltria > Eopsaltria australis. The sequence continues at coordinate 466,460 of JAVTVJ010010752.1, forward strand.
TAGCCAGTTTTATTTTGAATTTCTATCTTGAGTTTTAGACATCAGTTATGATGTCATGAGTATGATGGCATCCATCAGTATGATTTGCCATTTGACTTGAACTTTGAGTAAAACGTCTTTGACCCACACCCCATATCCTTGTGTTTTCATTATCTACAGCACAGAGGAAAATAAAAATAAAATAAATATTTCTACCCCTTTTGCACTGGTGTATAGGTGAATACCCTGACGTGACCATCTCCAATTATGGATAACCATGTGTGGAAAGGAAGCGGAGAACAAGCAGTACTTGTGAGTGGGTGATTTGAATTCAAGTGAAACATCCTTTTCTTATCTATACCCCCTGCTGAATTCACTTTGGCTCAAACCACCCCCACGAGGCTTTGCTGTGTGGGGAGGCTGAAGTCAGGGTTCAAACTCAGGCTAAAAGTGCAGTGGAAACTCACCCTGTGTTAAGGAACAGTTCAGAAAACTCACATTTTTAAGATGTCATGAGCTATCCCAGTTATGCTGGGGGGAAAAAAAAGAAAGAAAAAAGAAGAAAAGAAAAAGTGTCTGATATTGCCAGTTCTGGAGACCAAACAGAAATTTATTTTTTTTTCTGATGGTAGAAAAACACTTGGCTGCATTTTTTTCAGAGAAAATGCTGTTCTCTGTTATTGGGAGGAGCAGAGACAGTATTTTTTTCCACCATAGCACTACCCTGCTTTCCACAAAGCATCCTGATACAGCTACAGGTAGGATGAACCTCATCTTCCTATGCAGGCATCTCTGCACTGGGAACATCCCCCACAGGATTAGTGAACTGCTCCCAGCTTCCCTCAAGCACAAAAGATACTCATTTCCAGCAGTTAATCCCCATTTCTGTGGGGAAACTGCCCATTTTTCCCTGCAGGGCACAGCCAGTCCCTGCCACAGGAGCATGAGCCTGACAGCTTAGCAGGGACATAAGGAAATTATGGATGACAACGATATCCAGAGTTATCTAAATCAAGCACAGGCACTTGGAAAAGTTATCATGCATAATTCAGGTTGAAGCTGACCTTTAACTACTGCAGGCTGAAATATTTTTCTGAAGCAGAATATCTTGAGAACTGGTTCATAAAAGGGCTTTCTACACATTTCTCTGATGCCCTGAGCAACAACACACTCTGGTAAACAAGAAACCAGCTCCGGGAACTGTTGGACTAATCTGGACTTGCAGCCTCTGATTATTAAAAGTTTCAGGTGCATATATGTATGTAGTTTAGGAGAGAAAATGAAAGACAGATGCTGCTAAAGACTTACAGGCAATCAGGATATCATTACCAGAGTTGTAGTCGAGTTAAGCTGTTACTATTCTCAGTTTTATTTGGATTTTACTTTAATCCCACAAAATCCAATAAAATATACCTTCTTGGAAAATATAATATGAAAGGCTCCTATTGAAGCACCTGCTGTCCTTGCCAATAGGCTGTAAAAGAGGGAAAGGCATTTGGAAACTAGTGTTCAGAGGCTGGGCAGGAGGACTGGAAACTTTGCAGAGATGCTGTTGTGTTGTCCTGTTTATCTTCTTTCCCTCTTCTTGCTCAGCTGTCCAGCAGTTAAGGAGAAGTATTTTGCCTCTTGTGAGTCAGACTTACCAGAAACATTTTGCTTTGGGCATCTCCTTGTTGCCACAGTCCTGGTCCCCCTTTTTCTGTATTTCCCATTTAAATGGAAAGACACCAACTACTATTTGGAAATATTACATGCTCTTGTATGAAGAGCACTGCATTGGTCATGTCCAAATCTTTCCATTACAGCAATCCAGAAACAACTGCAAATAACATTTGTAATCAGAGCAGGACCCGTAAGATGAGTCACTTATGTCTGAGAGGTTCCTGACTATGGCAATTCATGGGGAGGGGGTGGTTAAAGAGCAGGAGAAAAGGAAGTTTGGCTCTGATCCAGACTCATATCTATCCTGGAAGATTGGGAGAAATAATAAATTTTTTTCTAAAAACATCCTATGGGAAAAACACCCATTGTTTCCCCCAATCTTTACTATCCTATGGGGTAGAGCAGCAGACTCAGGAGAGGAACTCTCACCACGTACAATCAGCTGCTCAAGAGGTTTCTAAGAAGGTCAGAGATTATGCTGCCAATGGAATGTGGTGGAGAAGGAAGCGAGTGGCCACATTGCCCTGTCTGCGCCCTGTCTCTGCCCTGCAGGACCTCCTTGAGCAGGGTGTGCCCTGCCTCCTGCTTTGGGTGCTGCAATCAGTGGAAAGTCCCTCAGGACTTCAAGCTACAGTGAACCACATTCCCTTTTCAATTTTGAACCAGTACGAAGGGGTTATGCCCAGGCCCAGACTGCACAGGAGGCTGTGAGAGCCCCAGTCCTACGTGATGGAAGCCACGGGCCTGCACCAACCACTAGAGAAGAGGAACCAGCTTAGAGCTGGTGACAGCCACTGCCAAAATAGTCTTGGAAACTTCCATGCCAACCTCTGCCCTCTCCTGGATGTAGGATGGACTGTGACATCCCTCCAGACTGGCAAGCCTTTCAGTTCCAGGTTCTGGTTCTAAATAAGCAAGGTTCTCCCATTTTTGGTATTTAATTTCAAAAAATTGCATTACAGTCCATGAGAATCCACCAAATACGGTGAGAATGGCTCCAAGTTACTTCTGATGCACCAGTACTGATAAGTTGTGAGGTATCCTGACTCTCTGAGGAGCTCTGAAATTCAGAGTGATTACCTAGCTCAGGCATGGGTGAACCCTCAGCAGACACCCCCTAAGTTTCTACAATGTTCCTCACCATCCTTCCCAGTACTGCATCCTTAACCGAGGGCAAGCACATCCTCCTTGGTGGCTGCTCTTTGCCAGAGTGGATCCCAAAATTTCCTGAGGAAGGAGCCCTTCCCTGTACTCAGCATGGCTCATTTTTTAACATGTGCAAGTGAAGGATGATGTCTTGAATGTCACCCACTCTACACAGCCTAGCAGAGAGCCAGCAATCTTCAAAATCTGGAACCACTGTGCATGAGGAAAGTATTCATAAGGGTGTCACAAATCCACATGACTCCACCCAAAAACTCAGTGGGGTTATCATTCCTTTGTCCAACAGCCATCTCTGAGCTATGGTAACTGTTGGAAAGAGCTGGAGGTTTGGGTCATAGTCACTGCTTTTTGCAGGGCACATTAGAAGTTTTACAACAACATGGTGCAAACCCAACCCTTCCATGGCTTCTGATTCTAGTAATAACTTGTCTCTCACCCTGACGTGGGTCCTGTTGTTGTGCTGCCAATGCTCCCACTGCTCAGATTGCTCAGCTGCCCCAGCCAGTTCATTGAGCTTTCTGTCCCTCAGAGGCTTATCGTGGTCCAGAATCCAGCAGAGGATTCCTGCACCAGAAGTTCTCCTTTTTTCTCCTCATCTCATGCTGAATATCCATCCTCTACCTTCTGAAACTACTAAAGAAGGCATTCCTGTGTTATTCCTTTCCTTTCAGTGATCAATCAAAGTCACGAAGATCTGTTCTCATCCTCATTTTAATTTGTCTGGGCCAGGACCTGAAGTTCAGACCTCTATTTAGACCTGACTCTGCTATGTTTAACTTCACATTGTATTTAACCCTCAGAGTTTCCTGAAGGAGCACAGATGAGAATTTTCAGTTATCCACCCTTCCGAGCCAAGGTCAGGGGACCAATTCCCTCCCCTTTAAACACTGAGATAACCTTTCCAAGACAAACTCAGCACCCTGTACTTTGACACCCAGCTGAGGCCAGGCTTGGTTTGAGGGACAATAATTCTCACCCAGGCGGGATGGACACGTTTCTTTGTTAGAATAGGAAAAGTTTCTGTAACACTTGTGGCCTCACACCTGGTTTAAGTGTAGGAGTCTGGTTTAGCTCCTGGAGTCAGGCCCTGGCCATCCTTGGTACAAATTTAAACCAAGCCCCAGGCTGCTGTAATTTATGTTAAGAGTCAGGATGAATGCCAAGCCAACTCACGATGCAGGGATTCAAAAAGTGACTGAGAGTCACATTCTCTCCATTATTCTTCTAATGATGAGCCCATTGCTGCAGATCTGATCCAGGGAATGAATACCACAGGAAGGCAGCAGAAAGTGAAATCATCTTGTAACGTGCCTCATTGCTTACCTGTGGTTTCAGCAACAGGCCCAGTGAGCATTCAAACCTTGGGGCAGAAATCTGTAAACCTGGCTACTTCAGCTAGAACTGAAATCACTGCACTCAGGGAAATGTCTGCATCCTACCCAAAGAAATGACATGATGGAAAGGCATCAAGGGAATGTGCTTGGTGCTAGAAGGCAAGTGTGTTGGAGTTCCCATGAATTAGCACAGCATTGTTTCCAGATAAAAGAACCAAAGTGGTTTGGGTTGCAAACCAGAAGCACTTCTAGATTTCTTCAGTGCTCATCTTAAAGGTAAAAGTTTTCCATGGGTATTTTTCCATAGTTCGCAATCTCTTTTGGTTTAACAAGCAACATTTAATTTTTTAAAAGTCTGATTCTTTGGTCAAAGAACTGGTAGGCCAGAGCACTTCTGATCAGCTACACATGGCACAAAGTTATCTGAGTTACCATTGAAGGATCCTTAGCAGGGGATGACAACCAATATTCCACCTTAGCTAATCAGATGATGGTATGGGGAGGTGCAAGGAATATTGTAAGGCAAAAGGGAAATGCAGGGAATGAATTGGTCTGTGGGCTGTTTATCAGCTCTTGTCTCACTTTTCTCATGCAGCTCTGTGGGAGGCATTTCTGTGGGACATGATAATAAAAGCTGGGATGTTTTTCCACCCAAATTTTTTCATGCTTTCTTTGATTTTGCTGTAGATCTGAGAGACCAGATGTCTCGTGTTAAAGGAAGAGTCACTCAGCGTCTCTTTGGGGACATATTTGGGGAAGGAATGGAGGAAGAGTTTGTTCTTTTTGAAACAAGAGTTAAACTGACACACAGTGGGTAAATGGCAGGCAGAGGCCAGGCATGCTGCTGATAGAAAAGAAGATAACCCTGAAAAATGAGGCCGATCACCACAGGACCTGAAGATAATTAAAAAAAAAAAAAAAATATATATATATATAAATAACTTCCAGAAGTTTTTTTGGCCATCCTATAACTGAGTGACCTGAGCACTTGGACGTTGTGAGGAGCTCTGTCTCCCAGGGGATCTTTTCCATCTCCCCAGTGGGATAAGGATGTGAGGGATGACATAACTCCCTCCTCCGTGCAGCTGCCTCAGCTCTGACAGGGATAAACGATGGCAGCCTGCAGATGGCAGACACGTTAGTCATGCTCCCACTCTTAATTGTGCTTCTGCGTCTGGCTGGCTTCATCTGCTACCCCTTGTAACACACTGACAGCATAAGCCATCTCCTTGCATAAAGAATTCCTACGCTCCACAAACTGGGACCCCAGCCTCCCATTTGAGCTTCTCGCTGATACTTTGCGTAAATGTCATCATTCATGAAAGAAGATGCACTCAATAAATCTCTCCCTTGACAGTGCTTTGAGAATGGGATGCAGATGTCATTTATCTCCCCTGGACTGGAGAGCAGCTGGGGCACTGAGATCACTCCCCACAAATCCCGGAGAAGCCCAGCAGAGGTGTTCAGCCCAGTTAAAATCTGCAGCACATCCTTTCCATGCTCACCACAACCTTTAGGCAGACCTAACAAAACAAGGCGGTGAGCAGGAGACACCGAAACCCTCACAAAAGAAAACGTGTTACTGGAAGGGGGTGAGAGACTGCAGGCATTTTGGTGTCCTGTGGTGGCAGAGCATTCAGAGAAAGAGTCTCCAGCTCGTTCCTGCCAACACAAACTCAAGGGCACTTTGGTGACGGGTGGCACCGGCACGGGGACAGCGAGCAGAGAGCGCTGCAGTGCCTCCAGCTGCAGATGTACCCAACAGCTGGAGGACCAGCAGCGTCCCTCAACTCTGCCCAGCTTCCTGCAGCCTTGTGACTTGTGTGTCCTCCCTGCACCAGGAGTCCCAAGGCAGCTCATTTCCTCCATCTTCCCCAGAGCCATCGAGCGGCAGCTCCTCCGCTAGGATTTATGGAGCTCCCGCTGGGAGACAGGAACATGGATTCACATGAGTCATTAAGTTTAAGTCCTGCCGGCAGGATGACCATGAAAATGCATATTTTTAGAAGGGTTTTTGTTGGCGCTGCTTACCCAGTTAAATGCTTATAACATAATTACTAAGGGGGAAAAAAAGGATGTTTTCAGGAAAAAAAAGTACAACCCAAACACAAAAATACTTCACAGAACCCAAACAAACTACACACATTTCTGCAAATTATTTATGGTGGAATTGGCCGTTCTGCTCAAGCAAGTTAAAGGGATCAGGCTGTCTATGTCCACAAAAGCAAGATCCTACCCAGAAACTTGATTTTTAACTTAAGGGAAAGGAACAGAAAGAGCTGCTGTCTGCTGCAGAGGGCATTAGAATGCAAATAGACCTGGTCAGAAATTATTCACACAATATCTTTGTCATTAAAGGACAAACTGGAATGCTTGACCAAGTCTGATTTTTGCTTTCAGTCAATGCTAGGAAATCTGAACCATTTAGACAAAAAATGTTCATGCAATCCATGCAAATATTTGATTATTTTTTTCTTCTTTCTGGTGTTTTGACTAGATTTAATGAAAACATATCATAATTATAAGTAATTATCACCAAAAATCACCGTTGGCAAGTTAAAACTTTCATTCTGTCTCTTCCACAGAATTTTTCCCTCCTATGATTTCAGTATTACCAGAATAAGTAGCACGGCTTCCCAAAATACTCGGATTATCCGGCTGCCTCTGCACTGACTCACAGGGAAGCTGTGGACAGTGGCTTGCAAACAATACTTTCCATCTGTCCATAAAATCCCTCTCACTGAGCATGGCAGAACACTGGTGCAGCACAATGACACCTCTGTGCTGTACCTGCAAGGTGAGCTGCTCTCCTTATGTTTGGGAACACCCTTATTCCTCTGCCTGCTCCTCCAGCAAGGCTCCTTCTCCTCTCCTGCATTACTCAGTCCCTTCCCTAAAGTATCTGAAGGAGCCAACAAGAAAGATGGAGAGAGACCATTTGCAAGGGCCTGAAGTCACAGGACAAGAGGGAGAGGCTTCCCACTGCCAGAGGGAAGGGTTAGATGGGATGTTGAGAAGAAATTCTTCCCTGGGAGGGTGGTGAGGTCCTGGCACAGGGTGCCCAGAGCAGCTGTGGCTGCCCCTGGATCCCTGAAAGTGTCCAAGGCCAGGTTGGATGGGGCTTGGAGCAACCTGGGATACTGGAAGGTGTCCCTGCCCATGGCAGGGGGTAAAACAAAATGATCTTTAAGGTCCTTTCCAACCCAAACCATCTGTGATTCTCTGATTCTGACCAGTTTTGCAAAGGTAGTGACACAGTGATGGGGATTAAGGAAGGAGTTTCAGCCTCTGATCCCACTGCTACTGTCCAGCTGGGAGCCATCACTGCTTCATAACATAGACAGAAATACAGGTTCCTTGGATTTTGGCTCAGCCAGAGACATTTGCTCCTGCTGACCACCTAAGTGATCCCACCAGAGCAACAGAAGGAATTGATTGGATTGAGCAAATAGCTATAATTAGAAATGGGTTCAAACAGATGGACAGACCTCATCACTTGTTTTTTGTTTGCTTTAGCAAAACCAATACCAAGAATGGTTTGGCTGCAGGCCTCATTTCTGAGCTCATAATATTCACGGGTGGATCTGGGAATAAGAGAAATGGTTTCTGTCAAGAGCTGTCAGCAGAGAAAGAGGAAAGTATTCTCCACTTCAGCATGCTCCCACATTTGTATAGCTGAAGCTGCTCTGACCATCACCACATCTGTCACTGCAGCTTTGGAAATGCAGTGAGTGGATGAATCTGTGAAGCTGCTTCTCTTCACTTCAGCAGCGGAGCATCCGCTCTGAATTCAGACTGGGACTCTGCAGAAGGGGTCCCTGTTCCTCAGCCAAGAATCATCAGTTCTGGGAAGTGTTCACAGAGTGGCCCAGTGCAAACTAACACTGCAGACTCTGCGCAGGTGTCACCAAGGGGTTTTGGTCATGCAGGAGGAAGTAAATTACAATCCAGAGGCAGTATTAATTCCCCTTCTGCCTCCCTCTCCTTCCTTCCCCTCATTTCTATGCAAATCTACATGTACATGAGTATCTGACTGAAGTTAAGTGCCACTCTAGGATAATGCTCCCAAGTTCAAGGGTTTTGTTTAAGCTGCAGCTATGCAAGCCAAAAATTGCATAAGGCCCTGTGTTTTAGGAGCTCTAGCTAACACAGAATAAGACAGGTTTAAGTGCTATTACAGCTCCAGAATTTCTTAAGGGCTCTACAATCTGAAACTAATCCAGGAAAACAACCAAAATCTATCTTCCCCACCACAGACATCCATTGAACTACATCCCCATCAACTTACTGCTTTATAAAGCATTAATTAGCAGAACCAGCCCCAATATTTTTGGTGTATTCACTTTTATGGAAAACAACTCCTCAGCTGTTTGCCATTTTACCATTCCAGTATCAAGGAATGATGGAATGTTATTATTAAATGTGTTTCCTTAGGCGTTATCACTCTCACACATTCCCACATCAGCTGCCTTTTTAAGAGGTTCTTAATGTGTAAGGAAACATTAAAGCCTTGCTGCACGAAAGGTCTCCCTCATTTGTTGGTTGTGGAAGTACCAGGGACCTTTTTGCAGCTGTTGGGGTAACAGGTCTGCTCCTGTCTCCCATTCACTCAGCAGAGCTGGGCCATTGATGTTTGCAGTTACAATCCAGCCAGAGTCATGCTGAGTTTTACTAACAGAGGATCTGATCTAATACCTCTGAATTCCTCTGCTTGCTCAAGCAAAGCTACAAAGCCTTTGCTGTAACTCTGCCAGCTTTCATCGGCTACCTTGGTCAAGGCTGAACTCTTCCTGGATGGGAGTTTTCCAAGAAAAATCCAGCACCAAGCCAGCCCTCCAGCACAGTGCTCGTGGGCACGGTGCTGTCGGAGGAGCCGTGTTTCAGATGTGGTCATAGGCAGGCATGGGTTCAGCACTGACTCAAAGGCAATAATACCACCCCCTGAATCACCAGCACAGCTTCCTCCAAACCTTGAGGTTTCCTGGCACTGCATCAGAAGAGGTTTCTGTCCCTTTTGACATTTTTGTTTGCTCTCTGTAATTTTCCACTATGCTAGACATCCATGGATTTTTCTCACTGGAGTAAGACAGTCAGTAAATTCACCTGGATTATGATATGACCAAGACCTCACATCCCACCACCAACCTCTCATCCCAGAACCTGGGGTTCTGCAGCCTGTTGAGCCGTGCTAAGGTGGGCACGCTCACTGAAAGTCTCACAAAGGAGATTGGTCCCACTGGCTCACCTTCTCTAGACCTTCTCCAAGGCTAATGAGAGGAAAAAGAATGAAAACAGAGAAAATGCAGGAACAAAACCACCATTCCTGCTACTCATCTCCTTCAGAGTCTGTGGCTGTTCAAGCAACACTCACCAGCAGGCCCTGGTGCAGCAGGAGCTGTGCATCCAATGCTGCAGAAGACCAAAAGAAAGTCCCCCTCCACCTGCTCCCTCACAGGAAGCTCAGACACAAATCTCTGCTTTCTCTGGGATTATTTCCAGCTCAGTGCTGGGCTTTGCAGCTCTGCACTTGAGAGTGGCATTAAATGGCATCCACAGTCCATGATAACAGATAATGGGTCTCTGGCTCTTCTCTGAGATACAGAAACAACTTTCCAACTCAGAAATCTTTTCTAATATCCAACCTGAACCTCCCCTGGCACAACTTGAGGCTGTTTCCTCTTGTCCTGTCCCTTTTCCCTGGGAGCAGAGCCTGACCCCCCTCCCCCCCGGCTGCCACCTCCTGTCAGGGAGTTGTGCAGAGCCACAAGGTCCCCCCTGAGCCTCCTTTTCTCCAGGCTGAGCCCCTTTCCCAGCTCTCTCAGCTGCTCCTGGTGCTCTAGACCCTTCCCCAACTCCAGCCCCTAAACGTCTTGCTTGTTGTGAGGGACTCAAAACCGGACAGAGGATTTGAGGTGCCTCAGCAGTGCCCAGCACAGGGGACAGACACTGCCCTGGGCCTGTGGCCACACTGTGTTGCTTTAAGCCATTGACCTTCTTCCCCATGAACCAATTGACACTCGATGACCAAGAAAAAGAGAAATATGAGATCTCTCTCTCATACTTCATCCTGAAAATGAACATAGATGGATTTCACTGCTTTTCCCTGTCTTGGAAAGAGAGCTGGTATCTCTTTTGAGGTTTTGGGCTTTATGTGGGCTGCTGTCAGGGAACTTGGGAGATTTGGAGATCCTTGTAATAAGGGAAAAATATGCATGCTTCTATAAATTCAGTGTGAGAGAATCTGCATTCATCCATTGTACTCCCCGTGTTCTTTTCCATTAAAAGCAAGGATGCAGTGGCCCAAGGGTCCAAGAAGCCTAACAGAACTCAAAGAAGGTCCTGAAGAGGCACAAAAATTCCAGCAGAAGCCTGAAGCTGGGATCAAAAAGCCCACACATCTTTCTATATAGGCCCTGAACTTCATCATTACATTCAAAGGAACAAACCAAGCTCTTTTATCAATCTTCTTTACCTGCAACTGATGCTTCCCCTGCCCTTACACTTGGAATACAGGATCCAATCTTTATTCCAGGACATGGTTTTGAGCTCAGAGTTGGTGGGCTTCTAGGAGTCTGGGTATTTACTCAAGGCTGTGCAAATCCCTCCCACTCAGAGGCCGGTAAGTGAGGCCTCTTTAGCCAGACTGGTGCTGCTGTTTATGACTAAAGGCTGAATCACTGAGCCTCTTGCTGTGCTGATGCTGCAACACCATTTATGTGTGCCTTGATTCCCTCTTTGTCCTCTCCCTGCTGCAAGAGAGGGGAGGGAGAGGCAGTGGGAAATGGACAGTGTGGAATTCTCACTTGTGAGTAAAAAGGAATAAATCAGGGAAGCATTTATGAGGGGGAAGGGGGAAATTAAATAAGAAGGCACTTTAATAGAAAAGTTCCCAGCCTTGATAAGGACTCAAAAGAAAAGCAAACACAATGATTTTGAACCTGTTGGCCTACCCTGGGTGCTTACTGTCGGAAGACACTGTATCAGTAAAGGAAAAATGCAACAGTGCCAGCGGAGGCAAAGGAATAACAAAAAGCAGTTGTCTCAGAGCTAGGAAAGGGAGGAGAATTTCTTATTGTGGAAACCTAGACTTCCCAAGAGAATTCTTCTGCTGAATTTAGTAGATCCTGTCACTAAATGCCTTGTAAAGGAAAGCAAGCCTTTGCATGTGCCTTTAGTTAGCTTAAAAGAACCCACACCAGCAAACCTATTGTTTCTCAAGCTGCCTCAAAATCCTTTCTGGGAGGGAGTAGAAGCTCACTGATAAGGTTTTAAGTAAAAGGATCACCTGGTAAGGGAGGCAGCTGAACTCTTCCCCTGCTGGAGAGCTCTCTACACCTAGGTCATATTTGATCAGCAAACATTTCCCTTTCATGCTATTACTAAATCTACTTACTGCAAGATGTGCGGCAGCCAATTTTCGTGTGCTTCAGCTCTTCCTCAGCTCAGTGAGAGCTTTGCTCAGGCCAGGGGAAATTTGTGGATTCAAATATTTTCCTAAGGCCAGAAAGGACCCATTTGCTTGTACATCTTCACCTCTTCCATCACCAAGACAGTGAACCTCTGTTATAACCTCTTTGTGGGTGGGAAATAGCTTTCTTTTCTACCTAAGCCACCACCACCAGGCTCAATCGTTTGTGACTGATCTGGGACATAATTTTCAAGAACAAATACTTGAACTTAGGGAGGAACACGACCTGTGATTTTGCCAGAATGGGCAATGTTGGAAGGGAGGTCATCTAGTCCAAACTCCCTGCTCAAGCAGGGCATGTTACTTAAGATTGTGTCCAAACATCTTCTGCTTATCTCCTAAGAAGGAGACTCCAATGTCTCCTTCAAACGTGTATTTAATCTCATGAGTGCAGAAAGAATGTGGTAACACAATTCCTTTTACCTGTTGTCACTCTGCAAAACCCACAGGTCATTCAGACTCAGATTCCTGCTTAAATTGGTATGAAACTCTACTGATTTCTCCTGGATTTTGTGAAGGGGAAGACTTCTGTGTACAAGTATCAGCTTTATGGTCTTGTCCTTATACTCCATACCTGCTCAGGTAGCATCAACCTGACAGAAAGGAAAACACCCTCCCTTTGCTCCCTCCAGTGCAAAGTGACCCAAGACATTTATTATCCTCAGGTACTTGTTTGGTTTTCTTCAGCCATAAACGCCTGAGAACGGCCAGAAGCATTTCCTATTATTTCCTGTTACCAGGCTCCACACAGGTGTCCACAGAAAGCCTGGAGAGTGGGGAGAAGAGCCCAGCTCCTGCAGTTCTTGGTGAACCTTGGGGTGGACACTCACACACAAGCTCAGTCACATGGAGATGAGAAGAGGAGCTCTGTGCTTGAGGAAAGAGTCTTGGCAGCTCCACTGACCCTTCTGTGGCTCACCTGGCCCTGCCACCAGAGCTAAACCCTCTTGGAGGGATGGTGGGATAGGGAGCAATCCAGTGGCTGCTGGGGACATTGGCCTTCATGGCAAAGGAGCCCTCCCCTCCCTTTATTCCTTGTGTGAAACACAAATATAACACAAACACAAGCAGGTATAAAGTTACTCATGGAAACACAAAATCACTGCTGGAAATGAGTAACACAGGTAAGGGGAGCCTTCAGACAGTCACAGACAGTGCCCATAGATCCTCACAGCATTGTGCAAGAGAAATGTGTCCAAATAATAGAGGCAGCTGCCCCTAATCCCTGTGTATTTCTTGCTTCCCTGAAGTCAGTACCATCCCTGTGCCAGGCATGTCAGGATCACATCCCATGAAAGCACTCCTGGGTTGACAGCAGTTCCAAAAACACTTCCCTGGTGCTGATGGCATCTGGGCATCCCTCAAATTGTGTTGATTTATTCTCCTTGCAACCCTTTGAGGCGACAAAACACTGGTGCCTGCACTTTGCACAGGAAAATTAAGGCATTAAAAGGTCACCAAATAGCTTTGTACATCCCAGACAAGCCACTTATGCAGGAGAGCTTCCTTCCTCTTTCACTGGAAACATTCTGCTCCAGCTCCAGCTGAACCAGGGAAAAGGCTGCTGCTCCAGCCCTTGGCCACCCATCCAAGGGCTCTCCAGCATTAGAACAGTTATTTCCCAACAGCTTCAGACAAAATGACCCTGCTTGGCTTTACTGAATTCTTCTCTTCCCCACCCTGCCCAGGTCATTCTGAGAATGGACTTCATGAGAAAAAGGAGCTGAAACACCAAGATGTGTCTCTGGCTTTTGAATACGGTTTGGGGAATTTCTTAAAAATGCCTAAAGAATTAAAGGCACACTGAAGCCAAGAGACCTGTTCCAGACATCTTTGGGAAGCACTGGGCCAGGCAGCCAAGCCCTGCTTCCACACCGTTTGTGCTTACAGGTTATGCATTTAAAAAGTCTCAAAGACAACACAACGACGACATAAAAGCACTTCCCCCCCTTCTCTGCTTCCCCTCGCAGGGCCTCCTGTTTCTTCTGCAGTTTTGATGGGACTTTGACTGGAGGCTCTGGTGCAGGCAGTAGTAATTCTAGAGCCTCTTTATCCTACAGCAGGCAGGAGCTTGGCAGGTAGGGAGAAGTTGTAAGGAAACTTTGCTAAAAGCCAGAGCACTGTTTTTGTACAGAGCCCCAGCTTTTCAGACCTCCCCTCCTCTCCTGCTGACACTGTCTATACACAGCCATCCCTGTCAAGACAGCTGGGAGAACAGGGAGGAGGCTTGGGGGAACATGGATGCTTGTACAGACAGGGAAACACAGCCAAAAACTTCTGCAGAGTCACCAGATCAGCCTTTTCCATAGACAATGGAGGAATAAATTCTGCATATATTTCCCATGAGAGCATGATGCTAAATTCACCCCTTCCTCTTTTTTTTTTTTTTGTTTCAGCACCTTCTGCATCTGTTAAACAAACTATCTTATAAGGATACAGAAAAAAAGACTCATCAGTGCCCTCCCCCTTATCAGCTGCTTGAAGAATTATGTAATAACACTCAGTAAAAGAAACCCTCACTTAAAATGAAAGTTTTTCGTGAAGTTCCTTTACTTTTGTTCAGTGGAAACTCATTTAAACTTGATTTATTGCACCTTGGAATTTAAAGCTTCAGATGAGATTAATGGGCTGTTTTCTGGTTACATCATCTTCATGGATTGTTAAGACAAGCCTACAGTGAATTCACAAAGGAAAGTTTGGTTACAGTACCCTGTTAAAACACTGGAGCAATTGCTGTTTCTAAGTAACTCAATTGGATAACATAACAGATAGGCTTCAAGAGAATAAATATGGAATTTCCAGTGTATTAGAACAGCGAGCTGTGGCCGTGATTTACATTACAGGAATAGGTCATATATTTTTAAATACATCAGACGTGACTCATTCTTCAGTCCACCCTCTGATTGGCTGAGAGAACATATTTTTCCCCTTTTGGACTGTGATTTTGGGGGATTTTGAGCTCTATACTTACACTTTCTAGTGTGGTTAGGTTGGAAGTTGATAGTGATAGGGGAGAGGCTGGAAAAGGAAGGCTTTCAAAGGCAGAAAAGACCATCCTGCACCCTGCTGCCATGATCTAAAGAAAGAGTGTAGGGACAATCAGCACTCATAGACCAAAGGTTTATCTATAGTAGAGTAGCACTCACATACTCCTTGGAATTTGGATCCCATGGGTTCAAAGCCAGCAGCAAACCCATCCTCCCACCCTGTGAGTGAAACAGCATTTTTCATTGTTGCTGGGGAAAAAGGAGGGTTTAGTCCACAACCATGTCCAGCAACTACAAATTTGACACGTTTTCTGAGGCTTCGTTAGGGACAGAGTGTGATTTCCATCAGATATCCACATAAATCCACATTTAAAAAAAACCCACACATGATTCCATCAGATATCACATAAGAGTGAAAACAACTCCAAGGCACAGCTTCAGCCAGCAAAGCCTTAGGACCATATCACAAGTGAGGGCTCAAGCCCCCACCCAGAACTGCCAGACAGAATTCCCCCTGCACCAGCCTGCAAAGAGAAATTCCCAAGGGGCTACAGGACACATTAAGGTGGGAGCCTCCCCCCAGCTCCCCAACAGGCTCCACGTGTTTTAACAGCTTGACAGGCTTCCAGGAATGCAGCCTGGAGCCAGTAAATAAAGGGCTTAGAAAATAGGAGATGCAAAGAGTGATACTGTTTGCTAACTTACATCCAGCCAATACAGATAGCCAAGCAATTGGATTTGGCTTCGTTTCCACACAATCTCCATCCCTGGGGGTATCTAGTTTAGAAAGCAAATTTCTTTACAATGAAATGGATTTGGCAGCTCTGCTGCAAATGAAGTTCATCTTGAGGGCAAAGAAAAAAACCCACCACCATCCTCCCAACACTGCTAAGCAGTTACTGTGTAATTTATGTCAAATTATTGGTTGCTAGGAGGAATAGGTCCAGATTTGCCTACATTTACTATAGGAAAGGATTATAGACCTTTCATTCAGCCCATCAGAAGCATTATCAGAGCTGCTACTTAGTCTGCCAAATGTCTGATAAATGATCTTTGGGGAATTTTGTCCTTAGAGGTTTTGTTTCTTTAACAGCCTTGTTTAAACCATAGAGAAAGACGTGAGCAGGCTGTAAGGTTGGAGGCTTTGGAGGACCAATAAAATCAGAGTATTTGAGCTTATAAATATCTCAGATTCTTAAATCTCCAAAGGGGAAGTTGTGAGAAAGTGCAATAAAACCAGAAAAGTTGGTGTTTCTCAAAGATACAAACTAAAGAGGGGAAAAAAAAGGAAATTAAACCAGACTTTAAAATACATAGTTTCTTAGAAAAAAAATAAGTTTTTAGATTTCTTTTGGGATTTATGGTGAACCAGCTTTTCTTCCTACCCTGCTGTAAAGAGCTTGTATTCGAGGAGGAATCAGGATTAATTAAAAATTAGCAGCACTGCAATTTTGTTTACAAATTCACATCTACAGAAGCGTTCACACTTTGCTTGGAGTCAGATTTGATCAGAAGGAATTATAGGATCCTACCAAGTAAATGAAAACCAGCTATCAACACAGGCCAGACTGTTCAGAATTATTAAATATATAACCTTTCCCAAAAGGATGAATCTTTGCAGCACATGAGCAACTGTTATATCCAGCTCTGATGTATTTTCTCTGCACATTGGAAGCACCCAAAGCAGCAGAGGGTAATCAAGCCTGAGACTAAAAGCCAGCACATTTATGGGCCTTAGCAGACATTTCTCAGTAGTTCATAGGGCTTACCATAAATTTACATGTTTGTTTAACTGGGACTATTTGCTGGAGGGGGTTTTTCTTCTGCTTTTATAGATAATTTTTCTAATGTAAGAAATTATAATTCATGCAAAAGCAGCATGGTGCAGCATAGGATTCTGCAGCTGTGCTCTGGCACAAGTGCTGGGACAGGCAGAGATTAAATTGAGCTCCCCAGTGCTGCTGGCCTAAGACATTTAGATTGTGGCCCATGACCTGACCTGTGGTTTGCAAGGTGAGCCACAACAGGGTCTTTCTTCCTGCTCCCTCCCACTAGCCTGGGGCCAAACTGTGCTCAGCCCAAAGGTGTTTGTTGGCCCTTACAGTGGTCAGGCTGAAGGTTGTGGCTCCAGCTGCTGAGCAGAGGCCATCAAATCACCAGTGGGAGGGGAGCTGGTCTTGACCCTGTGAATTTACCTTGGGGCCACCTACGATCGAGGATGAGACCTGTCGTAAAGTCAAGATAGAACAGTTTGAAGACAAAAGTTGATACTCTGTTACTTCAGTTCCCATAATCACCAGTTTCACCCTGCAGTGGCCAACTCAGCCCCTCTTTAGAGCAAGTCACCCTCACAACTCCATGGTGCAAAGAACAGTGGCATTGCTTTTGAATCAAAGCACGTGCATCCACATACTCCACAGGAGTGAAAAAGCAGTTCTATGGAACAGAAATTCCCTTTGTCTTAGGGCCTCCTCAATGTCCAATCCACAGAGCAGGAGCTGAGAAATTCCAAAGGGGTTTGCACGTGCATTTTTCTGCCCAGCAGCTGAGGTAGCTCCCAATTCTACCTCCACCAGGCAGGCATTAAAGGTCACCTGCCCTCCACTACACGTGGGCAACAGGACAATGTCCCATTGAGCAGGTTTAGGTTTGCTTTCAGATAACCATTAACAGGAGCTCAGTGTACAGACAAACAGCTCCTCTTTCATGCACTCCTCCAGGTGCCACACAGATGAACCCCAGCAGGGACTGTAATTACCTGTGTGGACCTGGGGAGTCCTGTATAACCCTTCCTTCGACCTTCCCTTTGCCCAGGTCCAGCCTTGTTCAGGAATAACTGAACCCCATAACCCCACCCCTGTTTTCTCTGGGGAGACACAGCCTTTGGAGAACAATTATGCACTTTGCATAATTCCTGAGCAGCTTTTCCTTTGACATAGAAAACCACATGCATTTGACTAAAAGACTATGGAGGCTGTATAGACAAAAGCTGTACTTGGGACCAAAAAATCTGGTGAACACATTGAATCAAGACCCTGAGTGCCTTGTTCTGGGTGCTGATAATTTCTTTATGTGACTTTGGATGTGTTTTTTAACAATAAACCCTGAAGTTGTTAGTAAGTGCTTTGGGCTTCTGGAGCCTTCTGTCACATAATCTACTGATAGGGGAGGGTGTGTAAATAGAATTGGGTGAAACTGGAGAATTTTTGACCTATTAGTTTGGTCAAGAAAAATGCAGCAAAGGCTGTGGATTATTTAAACCAAAATCACTGTCAAAATTAGTAGGATGACACTGATTTGCCAGAATTTCTAGTCTTTGTGCGGTAAAAATATATATTGTCACCAGCAGTACTTGTGAAGAAACCAGATGCTTTCATTGTACCTGCTCACAGCACCTGAGTGAAAGGCATTTTAAAAGTCCCACAGAAAAATAATCTCTTTTCTATTCTATATATTCTTCATGCTTCCCTGCTCATTTCATTGCAGGGGGGTGGGACTGGATTACCTTTGAATGTCCCTTTGAACCCAAACCATTCCATCATTCTTCAACAGTACCATGAATCACTGCCCAAAATACACTTTCTATAACTTGCAAATGTTTATCCTCTTAATTACTGCAAATTAACTAATGTGAATGAAAACACAATTAAGAAGCCTTCATGGTAGCCCACGACCAACTCCTTGATAACCCTCTCAAGGCACACACACGTGATTTGGTTATGTCATGTGTCTGTGCTGTTTGCAAAATATTCCATAGAAACCAAGAGAATTTGGGGGCATGAATCACATCAATACCAGTTCTGTTACAGGTCAGCAAAGGAAGGGGAGGGAAAAGCCAACCTAAACAGCACAGGTAATTGATCTCACATTCTTCTGTTCATACACACAGTGCCCTGAAGGCACATTGTGACTCCCTCCAGATTGCTTGAAACGACATTTCTTCCCTGTGTTTCCTTAGAGACAGAGGTGAATCAGCCTGGAGAAAAGCAGCTGGAGTCAATAAAAATTCCAGAGGGATAACCTGGCCCCTCCACCTCTTCGCCTAAGACTTCCAGAGCAGGACTCTGCTTTCTCCTGTTACTTCAGTCTCAGGGGCTTCTGTTTTGAGGGAGGAATGCAACACCCTCTCATTAAACTGCAAGGATCTCCAGGGGGTTCCTCTACAGTTTCAGCTGTTTCCCTGTTTTCCCATGCTTTGTTTACCCTCCAGGATCTGTTGGTGAGTGAATGGCCCAGGCAGTCCTGTCTGCCTGTTCCTGCAGCTCTGTTAATGCACAGTGAGCACCAATTAATTCATCTCTTCTGTCCCTCTGACACAGAGTTACCGATCTCCTGGTGAGGCACTAGGGATTCTGGGTGTCATTTGCAGCCCACTGGGTTGGAGGGAATCTCTCCCTGGATTGGATCAGGACCAGGCACAGCAGAGCTGAAGCTTTATTCCACCTCCCAGCCTCTTCATCTTCAGCACATGTCCCCTCCAGCTGTAACTTAGAGGTTACTCAGGTGATAAAAGATAGTCCTGTTCAAATCCTCTCCCTTCCAAGCTCATCACCTCTGAAGAGATGCTGTGCTTGGTGGAAAATGCCCCAAATCAGCAGTGAAGGACATGAAATGTGGCCAACCTTGAAAGGCTTAATAAAACATTCATCTGGAAGCTGCACAGCCCCTGGACCTGTGGGGCTTTTTGTAAATGTCACTCAAATTACTTAACTGGTTCATTTTATTCAAAAAGCTGAGGAATAATCACAGAAGGGTCAGGGCATGTAAATACAGTTAAAACAAAGAGAAACAGATGTCTGTAAAAGAAATGGCATGTTTGTTATCATTTACTTCTGGGGTTGGAGTTAATAGTCAGTGGCCAGTGAAATACTTTCAAATAGTCTCAGAAAATTCTTTTAGATTGATTTCTTCCATGCTTAAATTTGCATCTTACCTTTATCTCTTTTATGAACTTAAACACAATCTACAGCCCCATTTTTTTTTTTTTTCTAAGTTCTAAGCTTTGAAGCTACTGCCACACAGCTCCAAACGTCGTGGGTGTATATTTAGCATGTTAATATGTAACAGGTTTCATTCATAAGTCTCAATATACTGTGCAGCATAACACAGCCAGAGTCAGATCTGCTGTGATCAGCAGAGGCTCCATTCAGGAAGAAGGAAACTCGGCCTCCTTGCCTCTCTTTTTCTGGGGAAAGCCTTTGAAATTCACAGCAGACCGGAAAAAATGAGAAGTTCCCTCCTACTCCTTCCAATTTCAACAAGTTGCCTTTTTTTTTTTTCTTCATTCATGAGCGTAGAAGCTATTAATAAAATCCCTGAATGAGAGTGGTTAACCCCCAAAAGTGACACATACCTTAGGCTTTGCAAGCCAACATGACAACAGTCAAAACAGAAATCAGCCTCTCAATATCTCAACACATAACGCTGTCTGTACTTTAAAAAAATCAATCAGACGGCACCGTATCAGCTGCAGACAGATGAGTCACCAGAAGGCCTGAGACAAGCAGACCTACAGTCACCTCCAGCCTGGAAAACACCTCCTGTCTTTAATAAAGAAGTGGAGGGTTCTGGCAGTGAAGCAAAACTCCTGGCAGACAGATGCCCTGCGCTTCCTGGGGAAGGGGAAACCAAGGGCAACAAGGAGTGGTGGGGAAAGGAAGAACAAGGCTCTCTCAGCAGGCCTGCAGCAGGTATAGCAAGGCCTGCCCATAAGCAAAAGAACATGGAAAAAGCCCTTCAAGGAAAAGCATGGGATGAGGCACAGACATTCTGGGCTGCAGGGTAGCAAAAGCCTTGGCTGGTTGGATTTCTTATTCCTGTCTCATCCAGCAAACCTGGCATTTTGCTTCTCCTCTCCTGAAAACACCTCTTCACGGCAAGGTTTAGAGCCAGCGAGGAATAGCATCTGTCCAAGTGACCATGTGTGTCAGTCAGCAGGCAGTGCTGGAGGGATTGCAGCAAGACAGGACATCTGTGTGAGGGCCCTCAGCAGGGTTAATCTCTGATTGCAAATGCCTTCTCTCACCCCCAGCCACTCTGGTAATAAACCAGCAAAAGCCCCAATTACCAGGTCATTCCCCTTTCCTGGTGCTGGAGACCTCCCAGGTGGGATTCATATCACAGCTTCCCTAAGGCAGTGTGGGACTGCCCTCAGCACAAATGGCTTGGGTTAAAACCTACTTCTCTCTTGACTCGTCAGCTTTATTTACATGGCTCCTCTGTCAACAAAATCTCCACCAGTCCTCCCCTTCCAGACTTTCAAGGAGAAATGCAAACAAAATTTCTTCAGGCAAACTGCTCTTCGTTCTTATAAAAGAAATCAGAAAAACAACTCCTGTCACTACCTCTGCCTGCACTTCTCAGACCCCTCTTGCAAGTTTTAAAGAGAAAGGGGCTGCAGAACCTCAGACCTGTCCTTTGCTGTTGAGACTGTCAGACCCCAGACCCACTCGTGTTACCCCATCTTCCCATGGCAGCTCTGCCTGCAGAACCAAGCCTGCCACGAGAAGCTTTCAGGGTGGAGCAGGTAGGGCACGGCTCCCAGCCCCTGGAAAAACATCTCCGAAAGTTTGGCTTGCTCCATTTCCAATAAATCCACACCCATCACGGAGCAGAGCTTGAGGGCAACCGAGTGCTCAGCCCAGGAGGTAACAGGAAAGGAGTGGCTGGGCAGAACCAGGGGAGCTTGATGGGCATGGAGAGAAATCAAGCACCTGCTCTACAGTCTGGTGGGCCCCTTGGAGAAATATGGGCACAAGGATAGGACCTGGTTTGATAAATACAGCCAAGGGTGGCTCAGGCAGAACCCTTGATCTGACCCTGTCCAAGCCTTTGGATGCCATCTGAAAAACATAAAATGAAAGGTTCCTTATCACCTAGAGATGAAGGGACAAGACAAATAAAGTGAAAATGAGTAACAGTGAGGGATGGAGAAGAGAAATACTTGGAAATACTTCAGACTTGGAAAGAGTAGTACAGCATCCATTTCTGTCAATGGGAAAAATTAAATACCTCAGCTCTGAGCGACCATAATGCTTGAAACCCAAATATTTATGAGCTCTACTTTGCTATTTCTTGCCCCTCTTTTTTTCTTTGGATTAATGCCTTACCAAAAGTCTGATGTGCTGGGCACAGTACAGGTCTACATCAGGATATAGCTCCTGAATACTGCAGAGCTCAAAACAAGCCAAGAGGAGAGGAATATGCACCAATAAACTACAGAAAACCTACAAGTTTTCTAGCCCCATGAAACTAGAAAGCATTTGTCTGGGAAAATACCTGCCTCAGGTACTTTATGGTCAACGTGGCCTTTTTTCAAATCTGATTGTTTGGATCACAACCTATCCCCTGACAAAACAACTTCTAATAGGAAAACACAGCTTCCTGTTTAGCTCCATAGCCTAAAGCAGCCCAGATCAATTTTCTTTATGGACATCTGTAAAGTGTTTCACTTTTGAGGACAGGGTAAGTGGCCTGTTGCCATCATTTGAGTGCAGCTGGGGAGGCTCCTCATTCCCAGTGAGGATTCCCAACCACTGGCTAACCATTTCCCTGCCATATTCCAGCTGCTCGGACTCTCAGCAGACCTAGAAACAACATTTCATGTGCATTCAAAGCACTCCACAGATAGCAGTTAAATTTCTCAGCATGTAAAGTAGAGTTATTAGCGTTGTGCTCTTGGCTGGAGGGATTTCCCCACAAAATCCAGGTCCTGAATGAGGGAGGAGGGGTGTATCCAGTGCTGTTCCCTTGGAGACACTAGGCTGTGCAGCAGCACAGGCAAGAGTTCTGGGCTACACTCTGCAACAGAAGATGGAGCAAAAAATTAATGCACATTATCTCCTATATGCACCACTGATCCCAAGCATCTCACTCTCCAACTGCTGAGTTCCAAAGAAAACCACACCCTTTTGATCCTGTGAAAAACATTACCTCAAAAAACTGTGTTTAGCCATAATCTCTGAGTTTCTGGCAAAGAAGAAAAAGCGAGTGCTGATTTTTCTAATCCCTAGGTGAAAAGGAGAAAATATTACCTGTCTTAACTCCATCCTTTGCTGCCCTTTGGAATTAAGACAGGGAATTATTTCTGCACAGCAAAGGACCAGCCCATCCAAAACAAGAGCAGACACACACACACACCACCCAACACCTCATTTTACAAACACAAGTGCCTTGAGTGCTATAATGGTCATCTCTCTGTAATTCCAACAGCATCTGAAGAAAAACAATAGGCAGGAAGAGAGGCAGGGAACACGAATGGTGTAAAGTTTTAAGCGTGGATACAAGTGCTTTATTAAATATTGTCTGCCAAATGCTCTCATGCTGGAGGAACTTTGCCAAGCAGGAATTTGGCTCTGTGTGCTTCTTTGTCCATTTATTTGGATTCTTTAAGCTTTATCCCAGCTCTCAATTTAAGGTATTCCGGATGCATAAGTAGGTCTAAGACAGCGATGCCCCTCTTAAACATTTATCAAGAAACTCATAGACTGGTCCTTTTTCAGGGAAACCCATGAGCAGAATTTAACTTTTCAGTAAAGGGGTAGTCCCACTGCTCCATGTGATTGTTGCACTTATTCCTGTGCTGAAGATTTTACAGATACTCCACAAGTCCCAGCTTTGCTTTCTGACAATCATGAATATAAAGAACATTGCTTCTTCCTTCATCCATTAACTGGTATTTACAGCAGCTGATTCTTTCCCTTCTACAGCCTCAAACCACAAAATCTCTTTGTTTGACTAGATAATGAGCTAGCAGCAAGTGGTGTTTACTTAAAGCATCTTCAAAGAGTCTCAGAGCACAGAGACCCCCTAAAAAGCTACTCTATACAATCCACTTGTCTCTTTACAAAACTGCAAAGCAAACCAGTGTTTTCATGTTTTATCTGAGATAAAACTCATGTGGAAAAAGACTGGTCTGATAGGTGGGGTATTTTGAACAGTGCATACAACAATACCAGATATCTTGGTTAAAACAAAACCACGGTTCAGAGTTGTCAGTGTGAGTAAAATGAAGCTTTTATTCTTTCTGCTCATCAGCTGCTCCTGTTTGCCTCTGGAGCTAAGGACTGATACAGAATGTATGAAGTCATTAGAATCCTTTATGTGCCTTCCATGCCAAAGCCCTTGGAATCCTCTCTCATTTTTCCTCCCAAGGCATAAGAAGCAAGGCCATCACTGTTTGCTACAAGCCAGGCATGATCCTCATAAAGTGGTTTTCAACAACAAATTTCAAGGAGCCGTAAAAATGCTCCAGGGTCAAAAAGACCTTTCTGGACAAGAGGATCAATCATACACAGGTCACCAATACAGCATAGCTGAAGGCTGGTATTTCCTATAATTAATAGAATGTATTTAAGAATATAATTACTCCTCACTAACCAAGAGTGCAGAGTTGCACTTTTACATACTAAAGTTCAAGCTGCCAAGTCAGATGGACTGCTCCATCCCACTGTCAACATTTTAGCTACTAGCTTGTAAAAAACAAAGCAAAAACCATCAGGGATGGATGGGGATGATGGGCTGGGTTTGACTCTCCTTGGGAAGACCTTACCAGTACAGCCATCCTTTGAGTGTGCTACAACCATAAATTCTTGGGTAGGGGCAATGTCCTTGCTGCCCTGTGAGCTGTGCCAGGCGTGCAGTGTGCCCCTGTGAGGTGCCCTCATTTGAACCCTGTGCTTAAGGCAAACCACAGCTAATTCATGGATGAAGGATGAAGCAAGTGCTGCAATTTTTGGCTGCCCAGACCACAGACATGGCTCACCGTGAGCAGGATTTTGGATGCTTGGTGAAATCAGCCCAGGCTGGTCTCAGCAGCTACATCAGCTTAAACAGCTCCCACCTTTGCCTGTCTCCCATCAATCACTCCCTCTGCTCTGACAGCCCACTTGACCCCAGTCTTGCCAGGACACAGCACTAGTGAACAGATCAGGTTAGACTTCACTTCTAGGATTATTTTATAGCCTGGAGCAGTTCACTGATCCAATTTACCTGCTGGCTTACCAAATGCATGCCAGGGACTGGGTCACAACAAGTAGGTGAAGGGAGGGGACACACGGGACGCTTTAGGCTGCTATTGCTGGTGCGGAAAGGAACAGATCTGCCCCTGAGATTGGGGAGCAGCTGCTGAGGATGTGGGGATCCCTTCTGGATTCAGGTGCCTTCAGTCTCTTCTGGGGCAATCTTGTCACTTTGAACTAAGAAGTCACTAGCAGACAGACAGACAGACACTCTTTAGTGTTGCTCAGTTAAGTTATTAGTAATTAAAATTTAGACCTTCACTGTGACAATGCCACAGTGCCAGCCTTCTAGATGCTCTTTCCCCTAAAATCCCACTAATTTGCCAGTATCATACTGCTGATGAGTTGCTCAAAACAGAACACATGTTGCTAAGGGCCATAAACACAGGGCTGTTACTTCCTTGTCTCAGAATCCAGTGCTTGAGGGCACTGAGCCTGCCATTTAATTAACAGCCATCGGAGCTGGGAATTGCAGGAGGAACAGGAGCAGCCAGTGTAGAAACACCATCTGTGCAGACGAGTTAGAAAAGGGGATCGCTCATCCCCGCAGCCTGGGGAGCTCAGAGGTGTCTGGGTTAGATCTCCATGGCTGGCTTAGCCACCACACTTGTAAATGCAAGGCTCATGCCAGCACACAAAGTATTCATGGTTTAAGGCTACGAGGCAGCTCTAGGTAAGCCACAAATGTTTGTGTCCCAGAGCAAGCATTTCCAGGGCACCCAGACAACCCAGAAGAATGACTGTGATTGAGCTGTCGGGCAGATGCACAGACTCCTGTCTAGACATACAGAGCACACGTCAGGCCAGGGCAGGTGAATGGACACACGTACGGGAACGTGAGTGGCAGCAGGAGGCTGCAGTGAGCAGTGTTCCACAGCTGGGTTTCCATCTGTCTAACCAGTGCCAGACAGCCTTGCAGGGATTATCTGGCACATGTCCTTCATCTTCCTTGAGGCCACATCCTGTCACAGTCCCACGTGAGATTTGGTGTTTGCTACCATGTTTAAGAGTGCAGCATCACTCACTCTTTATGAGTGCATCAACATATCACAGGCACAGCAGAACAAATGCATTCAAGCAGAGAAAATAATTTGAGGGTAAATTAAGCTTTTACTCCCAAATTATAACTCATTTCCTTGAAGGAAAACCTATGTATACAACTCTCAAAAACTGGAGCCTCAGACCTTTGTTGGAGATTCACCTCTTTGGGAACTAAAGTGGAATTAGCAATTGGACTGCAATGCACCTTTCCCTCTTGCCCCAGATTTAAGCGGGACAGATGATCCCAATCAATGCTAAAAGCTCAGGCTGGGCAGATTTCAAGCCACTGAGGAGCAGGATTCACCAGTCAAGACATAACTCAGCAACAAAACTTTCCTCCCAGCAAAGTATCAATACGTCCAGCTGGACATCTGCCCAGACCACAGAGCTGTTCAAACAGCCTTGCTGGAGAAGTCAGTGCCCCAGAAGTCAATCTCCAAGCCAGAGTCTCCCAATAATTTTAACAATAAAATCTCTGCACCCAGTCATTAAAAGGAGGCAATGCTGTCAGAGACTGAAGGAAATGGCAGGTCCCTTACTAGTTCAACAAGTAATTACATGCTCTGTTTGTGAAAATGTTTCCTGCCAATGGAAACATCATTTTTAATAATTTTTAAGAGGCTGGTTTTTTTAATAGCCACTCTATAAAGCAAGCTGGGAATAAATACCCATTAAAATCAGATCTAGAACTCAGTAATAAAGAAAAAAGCAAATGCAACGGGTTTCACTTGGTAAACTTTCTCTCCCATGCTCCCAGGCCCCACAGAGCTGCCTCGCTGTGCTATGCTCTCTGCAATCCTTTCAGCAACTCCCCCACCTCCACTAAAACCCAAACTGGATATCAAATCACACAGCTTTTTACCAAATTATCTTTAGACCTCAGTCCCCTTTCCTGATTTTTTCCCAGCCCCCTCCTTTCTCATTTCCCTCTGCAAGGAACACAAACCAGTCCTGAGACACAAACTGGATCAAACAAGTGCCATCCATCTCAACATTTTGGGCAGAACAGGCTGTGACAGAACTGCAAAGAAAAATGTCTTGAAAAAAATGTATGTTTCTGCACTCATAGCAAGCAAATCCCTGAGCATGAGCATTAAAATACAGCCTGCCCTTGGGAATTCTGTTTTAAATAAGGCTGATCAGGTCCAGACAGAGCAGAAGAAACTTCCACCTTGCCTCATGGGCAGTGTTCTTCTGAGGCTGCTGCTGCCCACATCCCTTGGGACACTGGCTCAAACTGGAGGCATGAGGAAGCCAAAGGGACAAGGTGGGTAAATCATATAAACTTATTTTGCTAGTATAAAAATAAACAGAATTTGGAATTTTTTTTTTCTGAAAGCACTTAAAGCAGACATTGTTTTTTCAGGCCTTCCCAGGGTTTTTAAAGATGTTCCTCAAATTTTTAATGTAAACACTAAGAGTACATTTTGACTACCACAAATGAAAAATGTTTTGAAAAAACAATTTTGCTGGAAGTTTTATAACTTTAAAAGAAAAAAAGTTTTCATTAAAAAAATACTTCACAGAGGTACCTTTCTGTGGAAAATTTTGTTTTTAAAAAGCCCATTGATTTTCACATAATTTTTGGACTGTTGCTAACAGGATAAAAGCTGCTCCCATTTGTAAGCAGGAATTGGGAGGCAGAGGTTTTGGGGTCTGTGCAGGTACGTGCAGCCTCACCTTGGTTTTCAGCTCCACACAGCCCTGTCTGGCTGCATTTCCTGACAGAACAGTGTAGCCATACCTGGAGTTTCCTGCTGTAAAATATAACCTGTTGGTCAGGATGCTACAGCCACCAACTGAACAGCAGGGCACTGGTCAGTCCTGCATTTCCATGGATGCAGAGCTCATGAGGGCTGGAATGCCCTCTCCATGCACCTGGGACCCCAGGAAGAGTCAAGTCTCCTTTGAAGTGTAATTACAGCTGTGCAAATAATTACATTTTGGGTCTCTGGCTGGACTTGAAAACAGGCTATTCTGTTTCAGATCCATCCAAAAGGAATTAAAAATTTTGAGTGCACCAAGAAATAGAAATCATCCGGCTCCCACCTGGGATCAAATGCAACATTGCACTTCCAGAAGGAGAGATGAAACATTATTTTCAATGTGAATTGTTAGTCAGTGACGCTTCCCTCTGCACACAGCGGCAATGAAACAGCTTTGAGGGGTTTGCAAATCAACACTGCAGATAAGAGCCCCTCCAGAAGGCACAAAAGATTGTCACAGCATGGATGAGATAGGCAGGAGGCATGACGAAGTGGCTGTAGGGCTCATGCCACCCTGGCACCTTCCCTTCCCCCTGCCCTTTTGTCCCAGAAGACCCAGAGCTGGGCTGAGAGGTGCAGAGGATCCTGCCTGTGGCTCTGCCTCCTCTGGCATTGCTCTTGTGCTACCAAAACTCCATTCACACTCTGGCTCCTCACAGCAGGTCCAAGCTGCAAAGTTGGCTCTTGACTGGATTTGCATTTGGCTCCTCCTCTCCTTTGCAGGAAGGGCTTGCAAAGGAGACTTCCATCATGTCCCTGAAGTTTGTGGAAAGTTAAAGGCCATGAAAAAGCTAAACAGCAAAATATTAGATGCTAGAAGTCCAACAGTATCATGCCAATGTCAGTGCTGATCCCAATCATACAGTATTCCCAAACACACTTGGAAAACAAAATTTGCTATTTAATATGATACTTTTCCTGCCAGTATCATCTTAAAATAATCTGGAAAGTGACTTTGACTTATTAAAATCAGCTTTCTAAATCTGGCACTTGCCTGCTCCCCAAAGGCTGAGGAAGCCACCAAGAGCACTGCCATCCCTTGCTGTGTGACCCCACACAAGACATCAGCTGGGACACACATGGGACAGAGCAGCCAGTGCCCTGTGAGGCCTCAGGGCACGGAGCTGCTTCTGGAGGAGCCCCCTCATGCCAGAAGAGCCCCACAGAAGACAGCAGGAGTCCACATGACTGAGATTTTGTGGTCTGATCTGGGCTTACACAGGTGAAGTGGATGAAAGATGACAAATGACATTTCCTGACATAGCTAAGGCCAGTTCTCATCCCTTGGGATTGTTATCCCAGCCTGGCTGTAGCAACACAGCTCCTGCTGTTATCCTGAATATAAATCCGCACTGAACTCGCCTTCAAGTAGTTTGCATATAAAGTGAAGCTGGCATACTTTGGCACATGAAACTGGATTTAATGAAGGCCTGGTTTAAAACTGCTTGGTAGTTGCCAAGAATATTTCACCAAATCCAAGCAGGCGCTGGGCCAGGCTCTTGCTGTTCCAGATGCATCAGGCTCCTATTCCGAGAGCATGGATGACTCACCCGGACAAACTCTAGGCTCAATATGGAGGGCAGAGGAAACAGCCTGGTCCAGCATGAAGACACAGAGTCACTGAGAGCCTGTGCCTTGCCTTTAGCAGCCTTGGATCTGCACATGGGAGTATTTGTATTCCCATCAGGCATTTCCCTAAAAATATCCCAGCACTGGGACACCTTCCCCAGTTTTCCCTCTGCTGTCTCCTCAGATTTTAGTTTGATGATCAGAAATCAAACTTCTCCTGTATTTTTCCATGTTCATTTTCTGTTTCATAGCACAGAATAACCCCCAAAATCCCATCCAGTGTTCTTCAGTCCCTGCAGACTAGTCCAACAGTGAGAATGAGGTAGTTTAATTAGTTGCCTTTTATTTAAATCAAAGCTGCAGTATTACATTGGGAAGCACTATTCCTCTATTAATTGTTAAATCAGATTCCTAACATTACATCAGCTATGGTTAATTGATGGTCACCTACCTTGCATATATAACAGATGGAAAAAGTGACAACATAAAACCCCATAATAAAAATCTTCAGGCACCACTGTTAGGAAATTTGTGATTTAAGGTTTAGATTTGCCTTCCAACTCCTGGCTGCAGCAGAGGATTGCATAGGAATGGTCTTGTATTCAACGGCTTTAACAAGATGTGGGAGAAAAGGGCCTGAGGTGAAGATGCTGGATTGGAGAAGACACAAGGTGGAGGATCAGTCACAGCAGAAAGGGGACCTAAGTGTTTGAAGATTTCTTGCTCTCAATCTAATTCAGTCTGAAACTGAGGTTAGAGAAGCATGAAGACAACATGCATGGAATGGGTCAGCTCCTCAGTCAATGCTCGTAGCTCCATTCCTGATCTGACACGATCATGCAGCAGGAAATTGGTTTAGAAAGCAAGTCAGTCCTTCTTTGGGCAGGACTTACCCTGATTTCCAAAGCCAGCTGCCCCCCAAGCCCGAGTCCTGCACCGCTGAGGGGTGCAATGTTCCTTTGCATTCCGTGGATTTTCAGCCTTACAAACTTAATGTGCCACAATCACAATTTGCTACTGCAGTCTATCCTTCACTCCATGTGCTGATGCTCCAGGCAAAGCTTCACTGCAATGCACATACCCCAAAAAATGTGCCTGTGGTTCTTGGAAGCCTAAATTTGAACTTCTTAATAGCATAACAAAAACAACTGAGAAGTTACTCACTGCATCATCCATGGCATTTATTAATATTAAATCACCCATACTCACTGGCTGCTTTTCTGAGTAGCCATCAGCAGAGATTTATTTTCCTTCCAAACGATTTCTCCCTTCTTGAGTCAGAAGGGACCTATGTGAAAAAGTCATCCTTTGGAAAAATACAGTAAAAGAAAAAGTCTGTCCTAAATTGCTCCTTTTCAACACAGTCTGCATTACAGTAGCTTGTAGCAGAGTAACTCAAGAGACAAGGCTGCCTTTCTGCCACAGAAGAGGCTGAGAGAGACAGTTAACACTTCATGTTTACATCCTTCTCTAGACAGATGGTTGTTTTTCTTGCCCAACCAAATATGTATATCTGGCCTGTCTCCAGTGCCCCGGTGGTGCTGCTGTCATACTTTACCCTGTATTCTGAAAAAAGAAGAAATGCCTGATGCTTTTTCTAACAAACCAAGCTAGACACTGTTTCCCAAGTCTACTGCTTGAGCAGTCACTGCTTATTCTTTGAAAATCCCAGAAATGCAATGACAGCAGCTGAGTACTCATTACCAGCACTGTTGCTTCTTCTCACGGTTCAAATGTCTTCAGCAGCAAAACTGCAGCAGATTAATCTTATGCAGCTCCTTCTGCTAAACATGCTAAAGGTGTCAAGTGCCCATTTACAGCTTTCTCCATAAATCTGTTTTTCTCTCAGAGCTGAGAACTTTGCTGATGAAGAACTCCAACAAAGGCCTTTCCCTTGACACCAGCAAGAGTTGGATCAGGCCTAGAGCAGCTATAAACATGAGATTTCTCTTCCTTTAACAAAACTTGTGAGCTTCTGTGCTTGGAATTTTGCACTTTTCAATCCAAGCTCGTTAGAATCTATTTCTGGAAGCTTTCAAAAACATCCCAGAGAGTGCCTTTCTTGGACTTGCAATCATACAATGTATCTTTACATCCAGCCACTGAAGAAGTGAAGGCAATAAATAAATAAATCAATCCGTGAGTTCTCCTTTTCTTCAGCATGTCATTCATTTCTAAATAGCTCAGACAGCAGAAGGTTATGACCACATTTATGCCGTACTTCCCTGAACTGGGAGGTTGCAGCTCTGATTTTTATTATGGGTTGACTGAGCCATTTGTAAGGGATTTCACCTCAAAGCAGAAAACCTGCCAGCACCAGAGCATGGCTGGGTTCATGTTCAGTCAAAGCACCATGTCCATGAATTTCCTTGGGCCCTGGAGCCTGGTCAAGTATAAAAAGGAGCCCTTCCAAACTCCATGGACTAAGTTAGGCAAAAAAACAAGTACCATTAAGGTTGCTCTTGGAACATCTCTTTTCCTTCACATTAGTCACAGAGTTACTTGGCCTAAGCCATCTGTACTTCTCCAGCTGAGGTTCATCACTGCCTTCCCAACAGCTTCCTTCCAAACTAGTGGTGATTACATGAACATAATTAAGACACTATAATCATCTTAAGTTTAATTAACACCTCTTAAAGTAATGGTTCCCTACCACAGATCCCAAATCAAGGGAAACTTCATCCAAGTACCCAAATGACTTTGGGCTGGTCTCCAAAAAGCTGATCCATCCACAATATTATGTATTTCCACAGAAGAAAAATAAACTAAAGCTATGGCTAATGCAACATTTTCCTAGGGAATCCCTGATGTCCTTTCTCCACCACCACAAAGGATGAATCATTTGTAAAATGAGACAATATAATACAGCCACAGGAAGATTTTTTTTGAAGACAAATGGAGGGATCATACAAATACTGCACAGATAAAATGAGTGTGTATTAGTCAGATATATTTACTTTTCACAGGCAGCCAATTTCACCTTACGGTCACATAAAAGCCTGGCAAACTCCATGTGAACAGTGGGCACATGTATCAAAGGAAATATTGGTAGAACACGCTCCTAAATTTAGTATTTACATTAAGTGGAGCTATTTCAAAGAGTGATTTTTCTCCATTTTAAATTATTAATAAACCCCACCATCAGATCAAAAATCAGAACTTCAAATGCACTGAAATCAGGACTCCCACCTTCATTGAAAGATTAATTATGCAAGTTTTAGCAAGCAGAGGGATAAAAGGGGAGATATATAACAGGATCCATTGGTTATATATGGAAGAAAATAGCACATCAGTTCAGCCCTAAGGCTGGACACTGAATGCCCAGAGAAATATAAAAATAGTTGGTATTTTTAGTGAAGAACAGAGAAGATTCCAAGGAGCATTCTCAGCTTCCCACTGACAAAAGAGCTAAAAGGAAACCTAAAATCTTTGAATTTGGCTGCCTGGCTATGCCTCTAGACCTAAAGAACAGACACTGAACAGTCAAAAGGCAGTGTCAGGCTGGAACTCACATTGAACATCAAGGAACAGGAATGCAGAGTGGAAACAAAGATAAGGAAAGACATTCATTTGTTCTGCCAGCAGAACACCAGAGAGTAACATCTAAACTAGTAGGAGTGTACACCATGGCCAACAAGTGCTGTACCTCTCTTTCAGAGCTTTCATCCCTGCTTTTACTTTTCTTGGCTGCCCAGGAAAGGTGGAAATACAGCAAAACCGGGAAGCCATCTGCAAGGATTAAGTCAAGCCAAGTCTGCATTCACAGGCAGGTTGACTATAGGTTTTTATTTAACCACTCTGAGCGGTGCTATAAAGGAAGGAGACAATTTCAAGTGTCTCCAGCAAACCTTAGAGCACACAAGCTCTGAAGAGTGAGGGGCTCAGATCCTTTAGGCTCTCCTGTGGGAGGATGCAGGACAGAGCGGCACCAACCCAAGATAATGAGTTTGTGCTATCATGTCATGCCTCTGCAGAGGGAAGGTTGGAACAGTCCTTCGGTTTCTCATTGTGCATCAACTCCTTTCAAGTGTTCACACAACTATACCTATGTTACTCGGCAATTTAATGAAGACATTCTCATACTGTTGGCAAAACAGCAGAAAGTTCCAGTCTTTCTGGATCAGTGAGCCATGGTTTCCTGCTGTCTCAGGAACCTCTGTGTACCTTTACCATTAAGCTTTAAACAGAAGGTGATAGGAAATGTAAGCAAATCCTTGGAGGTGAAGCTAAACAATTCCAGATATTGTCTTTTCATCTCTTCAAGACCTCAGAGGCCAACACTTCCCCAGTTTTCATAACAGCAGGAGTCTGGATTCATAGTTCATAATTCCCATTTCTCCCTGAAACAGATTACAGAACTCGGATTTAGGATCCTTGTGCACATATTTGAGTTAAAGACTGTCAACTTACAAGCAGCAGCTGAGTCAAGTAACTTCAGGCAGCTACTAGATGGGGACAAAGCGTGCACTGATGTACACACGCTCTCTGTTAATCAGGATATCCCAAATGAGCTGCTGTCTTGATGACTGATAAGAAGGGACTCAAGACCTCTTTTTCATCTGTAGATTTCATCTGTAGATGCAGAACATTGTATCCCTGCTTCCATAAGAGGCATATCTCAGAAGTGTTGCACATCAGGATATCCTGATAGGCAGGAGGGAATATTTTTAGGCAAGAATCATAATTCTTTCCTGGCTGCTAACATCTGTTTGCTAAAGCCTACAGAACTTCCCTGGAGTTTTGAGGTTTAAAAACATTGCATGAAGATGACATACTAAATATTATTAAAATGTGCCTCATATCCACACCCAAAACCCCCCAAAAGAACACTCGATATTTTCAGTCTTCGGTCAACAGAACTTTTTTAGACTGTTTTTAGTTCCTTAAATGATGGGTATCTAATTAAAAATGAGCCCATGTACCAGCATTGAGAGGGAACTAGACAGCCATAAACCCACAAGACCAACTTGGAACTAGGCTTTGATTGGAAAATAGTGGATACCTCTGACATCATCACCTTTTTGGGAACTGGGATAATTTGCAAACACACTCACTGAGCCACTGTGTATAGGTAAACAAATGGTAGACGGATATTCCCCACCTCAGACATCTTTGAAAGGCCTGCAGTGCTGCAGCATTACTCCAGGAAACTGGAGTCACCATTCACAAGGAGCCTCATTCCTCTCTGGGCACAGCTGTGACTTGCCAGCACTCTGGTGACCTTCTGCAGCCACCACTCCACCTCCTTCTGGGTAAAACTCATTGACACTGATCTCCAGCAGTCTTGGTCTGCATTAAAATTGCTGAGCTTTTTCTCACTCTTCCCTTTCCCCTAAAAATCAATTCCATTCACATTTGTGATTTATGAGGCTTTTCCCTCACCATCCCTCATTTGCTTTGTGTCACTGAGTGACTTGCTCAGGTAGATGGACAAGACATTTTAAGGATCCCAGGCAGAAACTCCCATGTCTGGAAACCCAGGAATGGCAGAATCTGGTGAAGAGAGACCTTCACCAAGTAGCCAGAGAAAGGCACTCTATTATACATGAAGCATAAAAGAAATAGATGTACACCACTATTTAAACACCGGTGACTCTTTTTTGGAAAATTTTTTTAAGATTCTAACTAGAAATTTAGCCTTTGATTTTTAAGTCATGAGTGACTACACCTGCCCCGCTGATCTCCTCCCTGCAGGTCATGCAGATAAAGACAGCTCTCTCTTGTTCCTCTCTTCAAGATAAAACAAATAACACTTTCAGTCACCTCTTCTACAAAAGTCATTCTGCACCCTTGATATATTTTTGTCCTTCTCTGTATACTTTATTCTAATTTTGAGTATCAAATAGCACACAAAGCCCTTAAGGGAATGATGTGCCGAGGATCCATACATTGCCACAAGTTTGGTTTACTGTGTTTTCTGTTTTGGTAGTTCTTAAAATCATTTGATCTGCTTCTTACCTCAGCTGAGTGGCTATTTTTATACAATCAGCTATTGCAGATTTTACTGAAAGAGCTGGGTTTCAAAACATTCCTACTCACTAGGAGTTAGAGTTGCACATTGATGATGAAATCCCAAGCTGGTTCTAGAGGGGATATAACCACACTGATTGGTGGGATATGGCAGTCTAAAGTGACTGCTCTCTGAGTGCAGCAAACAACAGAGCATCCCAACCTGACCTGTCACAACTTGGATGGGCACACAGTTCTTACAATCTGACACCACCTCCACCAGCAAAAGACAGGGCAGGACTTCATCCTTTAGGCAGGCAACAGGCAAACATCAGTCTGGCCATAATGTGTGTTTATGTATGTATAAATACATATGTTTATAGGGCTACACATATAGAGAGATTTTTAATAAAGTCACTTTGAACTTTATTTTTAGGCCAGCTGAAAGCCACAGTTGAAGAGGCCTGCTTTTTGGCAGTGATCCAGCTGTGCACATTTTCAGCATCTGGAATGCTAATGAGGCCAGCTCCATTTAAACGAGCTCCTTAGCACTGCTTGTGCCAGCTTCCCAAAACAGCAGCCAAAGAGCACTTAGCGTAACGCGCTTCATAAAAGATGAAAGGACGGCTCAAATACCTGTTTAAGGCTTGAGTGAACTCCTTTATCCAACAAAATTCAGGTTTTTTGACAAGGTCAAAGCTATTTCTCATGTTCGTTTCCCTTGGACCTGTTGGAGTCTATCAAAACACATTGGACTGGCTCAAATCAGTGCTGATGCTCCACATGCAATTGACTGGGCTGAAAAATATCTCCTTTTAAAGACTGCCCAGCACACAGCCACCTCTGGGGTTCCTCATCCCCACTCTTCCACAGCAGTAAGGAGAAATCACTTTCAAGCAGAGCAGCAGAAGGAATTTGCCTTGCCTGGGCATGCACTGAGTATTTGGAAGCTTCATCATCGTTGTACAGTGTAGAGCCTGGGGCCCAGTATACAGAGGTCACCTTCTCCCTTTGTAGCTCTACACAAGCCATGCTATCCCCAAGATATAAAAGTCTTCCAGGTACAAATTAATCTACTTCCCTCTTCCATATATCTGATACCTTTGACAACTTTGCTTTGGCTAAGGTTTATGTCAAGACCTGACATGGTGCAATATTTCTTATTTATAGACAAATGGACCAAGATTTTCTCAAATATGGCAGCCTAGGATAGGCCAAGTGCATTTGCTGTGATTGAACTCCAAAAAGGAGACAGGGAAAGGTTCTCTCTTTTTTCCCCCACAGAGAAAAGCAGGTTTCTTCCAGTAAGACACAGCAAAAGTCAAGGCCATTTTAGTAATGCTTTCCCAAACTCCATTTCCAATCAAGCTGACAGTAATTCATGGAGCCTCATGCCAGCACCAAGACAGCCATCAAACATGATAAGTATTAACTTTGTGTATGAAATCTAAAAACTAGCTCTGTCTAGACAGGAAAGGATGAGTAATCAAGCTTGCCAATCAATCCAGCTGCATAGGTTTGTAAGGATATTTGTTTTAGTCAGCATTTCACTTCAAACTGGCAACTTCCACTTCCTACTGATACTCCCATTATGCTTCAGCTTAATTTTCTAACCCCAGGCTCATGAGGTCTCTAATGAGAGGGGTCCCTATACTTCCAACTGGCAATGCCTTCCAGCTTTGCACAGCTCCTGTTTCTCCTGGCCTGGAGAACAGAGAAAACCTTTCCATATAAAGTTAAAATCCAATCTGGAGAGTTACCCTAATACAGGATTCATCTCAGTCAGTAGGAATCCCATGGGAGCATATTCTGCACATGCAACTGCACATCTGAGATCACCCACTCCACCCAGTGGAACTAGTTGCTGCTCTTTTTTGTGTCACCTGATTTTTCAAAACTCAGCAGAAACTATTAATATTCTCTGGAGGAGAGGGGAACCTCAGCCTTCAAAATGCTTATGAGAATATCCCGAGTTTGATTAATCATGAGATTTTGATCTTTCCTTTGCTCTCCAAGAGAAAAGTTTTCAGAGGCTGTTCAAGCTTTAAGATGATTGGTGACTTGAGGAATTTTAGGAGAGCTTAGGACTAACTCCTGCTCTCAAGACACAGTTCAGAAGAGGTTTCAACCAGTGGGGCCCTGTTTGTCATCAGCTGCCTACAGATTCACCTATCTATTACCCTGAACTTGGGAGGTGAGCCCATTTGTGGCCATTCCGGTTGGCTCCCTGCAGACACATCCAGAGACATTGCTCTGAAAGGAGGAGGTCATAGTTCCAGGCCTGCTAAAAGAATTCCCCAGATCAAAAGATTCAGCTTCCAAGAGCTTTGGTTCCCAGAAAGGGACTGGCTTGGAGTGACTGGCCAGTTGGCAGAACGGCTCAAAAAGACCATTGGGATTTTTTTTCCCATATGCCTATATTGTAGGAGAGTACCTATGTTATGGAAATGCTTCAGAATTTTTCTTCTGTTATTTTGTGGAACATGAGTATTCAGTATCTTCAGATACTGGACAACAGCCTAAATTCCCGAAATTCCACTACAGAGCCTTTGTCTGATATCTCATCCCAAGGTTTATAATGAAGTGCTTGGTGCTCTCACGCAGAGGTGTCGGTCACTCAGCCAGGGCACAGACACAGCTTCAGGTGGCAGAGGGAACTGTTTACAGCTTTCTCCCCTCTCACCTCCAACCTGCCTCAGGAGAACCAAGAACAGCCACAAGCAAATTCACATTTTCCAACTCACCTAGGGGTGGGCTTCAGCACAACAAGTGATACTTTATTTGCCCATGTCAATGGTGGAAAACCACATGTTTGTGTAGAAAGCAAGCAGCCAATAATCCATATTCTCCTTTTAGTTCCTTTGGATGAGTTCAACTTGTTAGAAGAGGGCTTTTGGCTCTGATAAGCAGAGAAAATAGGAAAGTCCAGCTCAGTCTTTATCTGAGATTTGCTTGTCTCAGTCTGTGGTAGGTTTGAAATTTGTGAGTTTTTGGATAGCACAGTGGTTGGCTTCTGCAGCCGTGGCGGGTTTAGGCTCAGCCTGAGTAGGATTCAAGATGAGAAGAGCTGGTAGAAATGAATGGTCAGATAAAAAGCTTTCTTTGGAGAGTTTCCAATACTGCCACCTATGCAAACTGAACTCTGGCACAAAATCTGGAAAAATAATTGGCTTGGATTTGTCATGTTTCCCTTGTACTGTGGGAAGCCTGCAACCATAGCACGTGTTATTATCACCTCTGATTTAAATATACTACCTAGCTCAGCTTAGTTTTGTCTACAGTGATAAATGCCAGCTCAAAATGTACATTTATACACTAAATTTCATCACAGAATCCCAAAATGGTTTGGGTTGGAAGGAACCTTAAAGCTCACCCGGTCCCACCCCCTGCCATGGGCAGAGACACTTTCCACTGTCCAACGTTGCTCCAGGCCCTATCCAATCTGGCCTCGGACACTGCCAGGGATGAGGCAGCCACAGCTTCTCTGGGCAACCTGTGCCAGTGCAAGGAGAAAGCTGGATGTGAAGGATCCTGATCCTATGCCATTTGTTACTTTAGGAGAAGAGCTTTAATACAAAAGAGAAATTTTCAAGGCAATCTTAAAGATCTTAAAGGCCCCATTTTGGGAAGGGGACACATGGCTCTCCAGGATGTTGAACACATCAAGCATCTTCTTTTGCCATGGAGGCAGCAACAGAACCAGCAGTCATATGAATCAGTACATGAATGACTGCTATCTGCATGACAGCACGGGTGAACATGAAATTAAAAAGACAAAGTGTTCAAACACAGCCTTGGAGAGCAAAGTCACTGTGCAGCCACTGCTGGCCCACCACTGTGGCCTGGAGATGAGCCAGGGAGAGAAGAAAACAAAGCCATCCTCCCCTGAACACTGAATAGAAGTACATTCAACACTATTAAGACACTAGCATGAGAGCTATGAAAAATGAAAGATGCCTAGAAGAGAGGCACAATTTCCAGCCCTTAAACAGTGCATTTCAAAAGATGTCTTTAAACTAGGCATTTCCTACCCACACAAATCTTGCTCTGGAGTTAGATGAGTTTGGGACATGGAAAGTTGGAGACTCAGTTCAAGTATTTAAGTGGATTCTGAGGCTATTAAGGAGGCCTATATTTCAGATAGTATTTTTACAAAGAAGTTTGGTTCAAACACTCCCTCCCCAAGTTTAAATGTGAAGAACTGAACTCCAGCTTAGACTGACAGCTCTTTGCATGGCACTGGCAGCACAAAAGGGATGTTTTCAGCAATCTTCCCCAGAATCATGCAGAAAGACTTCATACATCATTAAGCCTCAAAAGGTTCTTGGTTTCAACATGTGCATGACAGTAATATACAGATAAATTTAGATTTTTACCAGGAATTTCAATGCCCCACAAAAAGATGCCACAGACGTGATAAAAGATCATAAAATACTCCCATCACCTTTCCGACAGCACAGTCAATGCCAACATTTTCATCCACACTGGGTTTGAATGTGTAGAACAAGAATACCTAAGTGGGTTCTGGTGACTTGTGCAGAAGTGTTAAAACAGCACCCCTCTATTAGTGGAGAAAGCAGCCAAAACACACCAGTAAATTCCTTGCTAAAATGATATTAAAAAATACCAAGCCTTGCTGAATAATAAAAAAATACTAATGATTAATAGAAAAAGCAGCCACAAATTAATGATCAGACAGGCAATCAAATCAACTACAAAACTGATCTAGTTCTAGATAAATCAAGTTATTTATCCATTATACAAAAAAAAAGACCCAACAGAATAAGCTTCTAAAGGTCAGCAGTTGGACAAGTATGATTTCTTTTACACCAGCTGGCTAAAAGGTTATATATGAGAACACACTGTTTGATTTCAGACTCTAGGTCTCATTTTCCTTTAGACTGAATTAGGTCAGTGGTAGACAGCTAAACACCCTAAAGGCTCTCAGGCACACGACCAAGTTAGGACCTACTCTAGGCACATTAAGATGCAGACTGACACTGATTAAAAACTCTTTTTTTTTTTTTTTAAACTTTTAGTGAAAATATGGTCAAATTTCTTAAAGCATCTCAGAGGCTTGGAGGATTAAGTGATTTGTATTACCTTCAATGTATTTTAGTGTCTCTCTGAAGATGTATAAAGAACAGAACACTTTGTTTAGCTCACTCATTTTCACTTTTCTTCCAAACACAATTATTTTTGGGTTCCCCATATGTGCTAGCTTAAACTTCAGAGAATATTAGGCGTAATTGTAGCTAAAAACTTAGATTAAGTTTGGTGTTGCATCCTCCCCTAAATCAGGACAAACACAAGGAAAAAAAAGAGCAATTCCTAGCTACTGAGACCTGGTCACAACCCATACCTCAGAGCATCCCTAATACATTATAGCAGATACACACAATGAGTGTAAACAGTATTTGCAAAAACAATAGGAAACCAAGACTACTTCCATTTCCTGGCTCCTGTTTCACTCTCCAGCAGGAGCTGGTTATTCATCTGAGTTGCTGGTCATCAGGATTCATAGACATTTTACAGCTCCTTAGTCTGTAAAAAACTCAATGAGATGTGAAACAGGGCAAGGATTTATCAATTGCTTATAGGTTCACCTTTCATCACCTTTCATCAACTTCACACCTTTTATAGATATATATATATATATAGTATCTATTTATATTTGGCTTGCAGCAAAATAGGTCATGTTTAGTGAAAAGTGTATTCTGAGAGCTCTGCCAAGTCAGTCATCACAGAGGTTTCCACCCAAGCTGTAGTTCAGTTGGAGCAGGATCTCAGTGAGGGAACAATTGTGCTGCTTGCTGTAGACGGTGACCCTTGTATTCACTGCCTGAGGTTTCAGAGTGCTCAGCTACATGGGGGAAGAGAAGCAGCACCACACTACTGGCACTTTCCAGGCAGAGACACGAGGGGTACAAAACCTACGCTGAAACTCCTTCAACTCTATTAAAGTCATTGTTAGATGATATTGAAGGGCAAGACTGACTCCAGCCCTATGCACCACCAGAAAAATAACATGTTGAAACCTCCCAGGGCACTTTGACATCTTTTGCAGGTTTCAGTGTCCCTTGTCTTTCAAGGCTGAGACTCTGGCTGTGCCCTACAGCGTTGGTCAGGCAGGGAGTGGTGGCAGAGGTTTTCCCCTTGGACCCACACAAGCACAGCCACATCGCTGCAGCACAGGGAGGAAATGTCTGGAGTCTCCAGGCTGAGATGGGGCATTTCAGCACTGTCACTGCAGATGAGGCATTCACAGCAGTCAACTACTCAGCCTGTGTATTTAAGGACTCAGTAAATAACTGCTCAGGGGTTGGTTTTTACAAACATACCAATGGTATTTTCATCAAAAGACCCTTTTTACAGAAATAGACGAAGGAGAAAAAAATATTTATTCAGAGTGTGCTTCAGGGAAGCGTCAGTGGCTGGTGTTTTATGGTAAATTATTACGGTGTTCTGAGACAAACAGACCTGGCAGGTCAGACTTACTCCTGTCCTTGAACTGCGACAGGTGGAGGAGGAATAACTTGTGCCTTGTCTGCTCAGGTCCTGCTGAAGGAGAAGGGATTTTTCCATTGAGTCTGCTTGAGAATAGCACTTTAATGCCAAGAGCCACTGGAGCGTAATATTGTCCCCATCCTCGTGACTCTTCCTTCTCCATCTCTTACTGAACCTTCCCAAATGGGTATCGAAATGGGTTCACCCTCACACCCTCCAGAACTTCTGAGCTGCTGGGTCACACAAACATCCAGCTTCTCTTTAGAAAGAAAAGTTGCAGATGCATCTGTGCCTGGTATTCAGTTACACGCTCTAGGCCCCAGCAGAAGGACCTCGTAACAACATAGCCCAGAAAAGTTTTTGAAAAAGGAGAACAAAGTTGTTCTAAGCAGCAATAGGCAATAACATTTCTTCTCATCTACAGAAAGTTCTTCTCTAGTTACTATTCCTATTTTCAGGCAGGAATTTTAGGTGGTCTCTCTTTTAGAAGCTCTTAGGAAATACCCCTCTAGCTCTGCAGTCAGCTGCTCTTAAGTCTGCCTGCAACATCTGATGCTGGGAAGCAGCATGAGAGGATGGAGCCAGTTGGACTAACACTCTGAAAACTGTTCCTACCAGGACCTTTCTCACAGTTGCTCAGATGGCTTGGAATAGTATCACTCTTTAGTGACTCATGTGATGGCATATGGTCAGTAAGGCTGGGGCCTTTTGTACAGGGATACGAGGCCATGCTGTGCCTCTGTTCAAAGCAAGGAGAGAGGCCACAACTGTTCCACATCCAATGAGCAAGCGGGGACTTGCTGCCAGTTGTGCAAAAAGGGGCACTTGAACCAGCCAGCAACTCACTCTCTTCTCAGGAACCATGCAGCCAGCCTGACACTTGCAGCAAGATCTGAAGCTGCAGTAATGCAAGGAATCCTCCACATACATATTTTTGGTTGATCTCAGCAGCCGAATTTTGAGCTGTGCATTAGGACTGGAGACCAGACTCCTGCACTGTAACCCCCTGTATACAACAGGGGCTCCAAGGAAGTCAGATACCAATAGAAATGTGTATGCTCAAGAGCTCACCATCCATTTTGGAGGTTTAAGCTCTTGCAATTCTCTCAGTGTGACTCAGCCCAAGCTGGTCACCTCATTCAGTGACCAGCACCTCATCCTGTAGCAAGGCACAGAAGTCCCACAGGGGACTAATAAAGAACACTGGCCCAAGGAAAATGCAATAACATGGGCCTGGCATCCCAGTTTGGCTCATCTCCCGTAACAGAGCGCTTGGTGAGCTACACAACTTTGCTATGAAGGATCAAAAATGTTTATATCCAACAGGTTTCCCAGCACTGGCAGGGGAAGCCACAAGCATGGCAAGACTCCTCTTTCCTGCAAGTATCCAACAGCAGCAAATAATCATGCAAGCCCCACTCAGCTGACCTTTGAAGGCAGATTAGACAAAGATCCCTCCAAATTGTCCATAATAATAGATTGCTACTTTTCCGAGAAGTGTCCTGAAATCACTTTTGCC
Organism: Eopsaltria australis; assembly: GCA_034509425.1. Classification (NCBI taxonomy): domain Eukaryota; kingdom Metazoa; phylum Chordata; class Aves; order Passeriformes; family Petroicidae; genus Eopsaltria; species Eopsaltria australis. The sequence goes on from JAVTVJ010010752.1 coordinate 509,424, forward strand.
TGTAAGACAAAACCCCTCAAGGCAGTGGGCATTAGGTTTCACCCTACTCATTCCATGATGGGATCTTTGTAATATATGTACAAGTCTCATGGCTGAGCTGAAGTGAGCTACTGCACACTGAGTACTTGCTCGCAAGCCAGGTTTAAATCTAAACTAAATCTAAGTGGGAAACCGACTACTTGATTTGGTCCTGGGATAGGTAAGAAGCTGGTTTATGTACTCAAGAATTGCAGGGGGAGAAGAGACATTCAGGTGGCGAATAAGACTAACAGATCCTTATACGCAAATTTTCTGAGGATAGAAGGTTACTGCTGACTGTTCCATGCACTGTAAAACACAAAGCCTTCACTCCCATGTTACACTTTGCCATGTGGTTCTTGCATTTACAAACTCCCCTGAATTATCACACAGAGTAGGGTTATGCTTTCTCTGGGAAACAATGCAAATCTGCTCAGAAAAGCATTTCTGGGAAACGCAGACAAACACTGGGCCAAAGTCTCTGCTGGCCCAACTCCATTGAAATCAGAGCAGCAAAAGACAATTCAGCCATACGTTCTTAGAGCGTCACTGCTCAAAAATCTCTCCCAGATGGGAACAAAGAAACAAACAAGAGATATTCTCATTAAGAAGAAATTAGAGACATTTATTTAATCAGAGATAGAAACATTCAACTCCTATCTCTCAGTATATCAAGAGTTTCCCAAATGACCATCAGTTGACACTATAAAACCCCTGAACTTCAGAGGAACTAGGAAAGAGAAACAAACAGAAATGGAAGGGGGCTGCTGTAAAGGGGAAAACAATAAATTGTTTTCCTCAAAGCTAATATTTTTTTTTAGGAGACCAAATTGATCATTGTTTCATTCAACTTAGCAAACACCAGACCTATAAAAAAGGACTTTAAAAGCAAGTAAAAATTCCTTAACATACTGAAATTGGCATAACTGCAAGAAACAAAATGCTTTAAAATTAGTGCTGCTGATTAGAACACCACAATCTTTCAATCAAAGGGCAACAAATGACCACAGCAGTCCTGCTAATCTTTCTGATACCATCAAAAAGAAGGGCTTCAATTCATCTTCCCTGCCTGAGCAGCTTCCTTCCTTCCAGAGAAGGTGGTGTCACTCCTGGGAAGGGAAGCAGGACATTCCTGGCACCACCATGAGCGTTTCCAAGAGTTGGGTCATGCCTCAAATGAATGGTACCATGGCTGATTTACACTTCTGTAATTAAATCACAATTCACCTCAAGAAGAAAGTGCATAATATTCGACCAGGTAAAATTTCCCCAAGCCCTGTGAACTATTCACAAACCTTCCAAGTCCACTGGAGTAAATGTTCAAAACTAGGGGAACCAGCCTGCCCCTTACCTCATGAAAATGCAGGGATGAGAACAGAAAATATTCCAGCACCCTTTGCCTTCTCTGTCCACATAGGGCTTGTCTACTCCCAAACTGGTGTCCACAAAACATCTGACAACATTCTTCACATTAAAGGAAGCTAATTCTCTGTCACTGGTACGTGCTAAGACATGCCAGTAGCAACAAGAATTAGGATGCTTTAGCAGATTTGAAATGGCCAAAAGATATATTGAAGTTGTTAATTTTTACATTTGCCGTCTCACCAACATCCAGAATCTTCTCTCCAATGAAGTAATCCACCTGATGTGCTCAAACTGTGCATTGCTCCCACTTAAACAGCATCATCCCTGCACTTTGTGAGACATTTAACAGATCTGAGTGTATCTCAGGCTTTAGGTGTCCTGAGGTATCTCGGATTCCAAGCTGCACAATGTCTTCTGGCCGCAGCCTCAAGGTTTTGCTGGAAGACTCATGGATTATGACACCTCATTCTTCAAATCATGGATATCTTTCAAAGGCAAGGGCTCCAGACACAGATGCAACTGGAAACAGAATGTCATCACAGGGAAGAGATGTAGGCTGGTAATACCCAGCCAAAAGAGTTCAGCTCATTTCAATGAGTTCTGAATCCTTCGGCGCCTTTCAAAGCTTTTACAATACCAAAGGTTTTGGTACTGATGGGGTTTTGGTTTTACTTTGTTTTTGCAGTGCCTAAATTTAGTTCCAGTTAGAGTATTACAGCTCTAAAAATCCCCCCTCCAAGATACCACTAAGTGATTTCTCAAAAAAAAAGCTGACCTCTTAAAAAAAAATAAAAATAGAGGTTTCATCAGCTATGGTGGTACCTCAGCACTGCAACAGAGGGGGGCATCTGCCTTTCAGTGGTTCCAAAAAAGCAACATTTCCTTCCCCCTCTGTATTTGATGGGCTAGATTTCCATTTTCTCCCTTTTGGGCACAGAATTGCTGCCACAGAAATTAATCACAAGAACCTCACAGTGATTATCAAGTTTATATATAAAGTGATGATGGAACTTGAATAGTTTCAAACACCCGCTACTCATTGTGTGTTATTCTCCACCTTCTGATTTAATGAGCCTTTGTGACAGCTCAATCAGCTCCTACTGAGACACATGCACTGTCCCTCACTTTATCCAGCAGCCCTTGTCAGACAGCAAAGCAGCTGGACACGGAAAAATACCCACTTGTCAGTCCTTGCATTTCTCAAGTGTGATGTGAGGCTTCATTATAAACCTTGGAGGTGATTAGAATTAAAGATTTGATTAATTTGTCAAATATGAACTGTATAAGCAGTTCACACACTCTCTCTTGAAAATTATCCTCAAGCTCTTACTTTTCTATCAAGAAATACTTGGGAAGGACAAGTAGGCAATCTATTCTGCTGGAATTATGAGGTAAAAAAAAGTTTTATTTGTACCTAAGATGGAAGAAAGAGGTATTAAAATAAAGCAAATATTCTTACGGGTTGAGATTTTTACTGCTAAGTATGTTTGTTCTCATCCCAGTTGTGGAAAACAACAACTTGCCTCTTCTAGCAAGCAGTGAAATTCCAGCAATAGAAGCCAAAAGAAGTGGATGGATTCAACTAAGCCCTGACTCCCCAAAGCTGGTTTTGCTCCACATCTGTCTGGATTTCTCAAGGAAGTCCCTGATCCCACAACACTCCACAGTATATCCAATACCATGCAATAGCTTCCTTTCCCATTTAAAATTGGGAGCACTCATATTGGGACATTGGCTAAGCAAGGTGAGATTAAATTCCTCGATTCAGAGTTAAGTTATTTGATGGCACTTTCATGGGTTTTTTTTCAGATTCAAAATACTCCCTGCATCCTCTACCACATCAGAAAATCACTTTCACCTGCTACAGCATCTTCTACCCCTGAGGAGCAGCCTTCTATTTAAAATACAGGCAGAACTGAGCACTAAATAAATTTATTCTCTTACTGTTCTCTTGGATAACTCTTTTTTTTTGTAGAATTTTGTTGGTTTGTTTTGTTGTTACATGAAGTACACCTGCTCTGGAGAGATGTGCCAGCAATTTTCACCCTGCTGAAGTCCTTTATTTTGACATTTGAACTGGAGACACAAGATCTCCCAAGTAAAGTTTTATTCCAAATCCATCTTACCTAGCAATCAAAGTCTGGAGGTTTTAGCTGTTTGTCTGCTTTTTCAAAAAAAAGTAGAATTCAGGTCAAAAACAGAAAAATAAGGAGAGCTAAAATCCCAGGCTCATCTTTAGGCTGGTACTGCAGTCTGTGACATTCGACATCACTAAGAACAGTCAAGCTGAACTCCAGCCTCTCAGCCACATCTTATCACAACTGAAATCAAAAGCACTGAGAGCTGATGCCAGTCTGGAAAGTTCTCCCAAAAAACTGATGTGGTTTCAGAGACTCTAGCTCTGTCTTTAAAGTATTTTACTTATTTTTTTCATAATGATTGCTTTGTTTGTCACATATGAAGCCAGTTCACATCTTGGGCACTCTGCGGCTGGGTTTTTGGGCTTTTTTTTTTTTGGATAATTCTTACCCTAGGGCTTTGCAAGCACATGGGTAGAAAGAAACATGTTCCTGACAGCCAGTCTGACCCTACAGACTTTGAATGTACCCATGTAATGCAAGCGTGTATCACGACAGTTCTCAGAAATGGGGGAATCTGGAACATCTCTTTTCTTGCACTCAGACTATTGATACCTTGTTGAAAAAGGACAATGTGAGGAGAGACATGCTGCTCTGCAAGACAAGGGGGTATGCAACAGCTGGATGGTATCCCTGCAAATACAAACATTTAAGAACAGCTTAACCCAAAGAAAGAAAACCATGGCTGTCAGGGAATTTAGAGATGCCCAAGGCAGAGCTGCCAGACTGGTGCGAAGTCTCTGACATCCTCACCCTGTTTTATCAACACCTGCTACAATTTACTGTCCAACACTGAGCTGCCTGTGCCAGGATGGTGTGGGAGGGGCACAACCCAGCACTGCTCTCTTTCCATGCCCCAGGCAGCAGAGCAGAACAGAGATGTTCAGCCCACCCACCCACTGGTGCAGCTTTCTCTGCATGAAATACAGCTCAGCAGCCACTCTTGACAGCATCTGATGAAAAGGAATGCTAATTTCCTCCTTAATTCAGAGTTAAGCATCACACAGGGATTTATTGGTACAGAAGTGCTGTAAACAAAGACTTCAGGCTCCAAATATGGCATAATTTGTCTACCATGAGTGCTACAGAAAAAGGAGTCTTGCCTGTAATATATTGGTTAAATAGATATAAACACCACAAATATTAATACAAGAAGTGCAGTGCAGAACAGGACTCAGGGAGCCAGCTCAGAATGCAAAAGCAGAGGGAAATAATACAGTAGATGCCCCAGGGCTACAGAGCTATCAAACCATCCCTCTTGAAGTTTGTTTATTTAGCTATTAGTTAGGTAAAGTTACATACTTTGGACATACCCATACCAGTGACCACAGGATGGGACTGATCTTCTTATTTAGGAGAAGCCAAGTGTTTTTAAGAGCATTCAAAAAATACTACAGGCAGATGGGCATTCAGCATGAAACATTTCAACTGTCCCCAGGTATGCACAGAAGCGTTTTCATGCCTGATTAGCCTGAAAATCTAAAAATCTGATCTTCAGATTCAACTTCAGCTTTTCCTTAGCTTGGACCATTTACAAAAAGCTCTCCCTAGTGGGGAACTCCCAGGTATCCTCTGAGCAGAAGGTGACAGTTTACAGCTAAGTTGCTCCACATATGTTGAGTAATATTCAAAATTCACATGTAAAGTGTGATCAGATATCAGCAATTTGATTATTTTGTAATTAGACAGCATTTTAGAACAGAGCTTTCTTTTATGATTTAAGCACCTGATAAAAGAGACAGTGAATAATATCTCAAGAGAAACATTTGGAGACTGGGGAAGAAAAGCAAGAAGCTTAAGAATGGGACAAGGATGACTTTCTACAGAAAATCCAGGTGTTCAAAAGAAACTTGCAGAAAGCAAGGAGAAATGTGTGGAACAGATGAAACTACGTGTGGATTTACCGTCTCATAAAATCATCCCTACTGGAAATTCACTGCTCATCTGCAAGAACAAGGGATTATTTGACCATAGCTGGATAGAAATCAAAACCCTCAGGAACATGGTCTAAAAAGCAAGACAACATCATTCTTGATATTTTTGTATTTTGCTCCTTACATAAAAACAGTAGGAAGACTGGACCCACTGTGTCTTTGGACTTGTTATGGAATACAGAGACTATTCTGCAAGTGTTTGGAGCTGGAGAAATGCCTGTAAGAGCTGGAATCATATTTAATGACAAGTTATAGAAGGAACAGCCTGATATATGAAATAAAGATGAGAAACAGCACAAGGTCTCAAACAAGGTTGCTTGAAAGCTTGTGAGACACAACAAAAGGGAAGATCTCAGGAGATATGCCCAGGTCAAGGTGCAGCAGGAAACAGCAGGGCGGCAGGAGCTGGCTGTACTTGAAGAGACAGGTCTAGGAGAGGCTGGAAGTTGTGTGGATTTGCCTTCCATCAGCAACTTTACCAAAGCTGCACAGGAAAATAGGAAAAATCCAAAATTTATCTTAAAGTGTGTCTAACTCTTTATAAGGATCATGCTTTTTTCTAACAAAGACAATCAGAATTTATGCACTTTGCTTCATACCAAAGCAATAGTTCTAAACATAAGTGTTTAGATAAATGTTTGTTAGTATTACAGTCATAAGTGATGACTAAACCCGGATGAGAAGTTTTGGCAGAGAGCAGCAGCCAGGATTGAAGGAATATTTTACCAAAAAGACAACAACAAGCATTTTTGTTTGCTTTAGTTCAGTGCATAAGGCATTCAGGGATATTTGAAATCTTTATTCAGGTCCCTGCTTTCCTTTGCTGTGCCCAACACACTGGGCTCATCTACAGGATTGTCAGTTCTGATATAGATCTTGTTATAGGCTTCTGAAGCAGAACCTTAACTGAGGTGGTTTGGGATAAGCTTTTCATCAAAATATGTATGTTTATGGTGAAGTTTCTGTTGGGGAAGCTTTGCTCCAATGATATGGTTTAACCATCAGAAAAGAAAGAGTCACCACCCAGGAGATGATCACCCAGAAGCTCAAAAATAATTCTGTACAAAGTGTAAATCATCGAAGAAATCAGGTTATCTTCTAGATCATACAAATATTTATTTTCTACTTTTATTTAATTAAAAGACTTGGTTAAAAGTAGAAAATCATGGATACTTGACACACAGAAGTAACAAGAATGGCTGAGACCTGTATAATTATGGTTGCTGTGCCACAGTGCAGCAAGTCAGGACAGTTACTTTGATTTCTAGTTTTCCAAAGTGTGCTTTTCTGGCAGGAAGTTGATGATTTTCAGAAGTGAAAAGCTGAGAAAAGTTCTTCAAATGCTTCATTTTAGTTTCAAAACTGCATCCTACCTGATCTGAACAAAACCCAGGTGAATCCAAATTCCTGATTTAGAGTGCATGTTGACATAAATCTGTAGTGTCCATCACAGCATATTGGGGGAAAAATTTACTGCTTTTAGACATGATTTTTACAATGATTTTACAGTACTTTCTTGAGGATGCCCTCTCAGACAAAGTTTTCAAGGTTTCATGTTTTTAAGGCTTTTTTTTTTTTTTAAGTGTAGGGATTTCAAAGCAGCAGGTATTTCTACATGAAAAGCCCTCACTGTTGACTACCAAGATCTGCCACTGAAGCACACTAACTCCAGATAAAACCATGGATACCACAACATTCCCTCCAAGCCTTTACCACTGTCTAGTTGAAAAACCACACCTTGCAGAGTAACTAAAGCCAGTGGGGTGGGTGTCTTATTTTAAGCCTGAAATGCACAATAAAAAATAAAAACCCTATTATTTATGTTTATTTATAATGACATTGATCAGACCAGCACTGGGGATATGCATAAATTCCACAGTGTCATAGGTAAAATAGCATCCAAGGTCAAATAATAAAACCTGGGATACAGTTTTGAACATGAAGAGTTGATTTAAAGCTCCACAACTCCACAGCCACACCATTTTCTGAGGCACATATTAAACTCTACAAACCAAATTTGTCATTGTCTTAAAGTGCATGCTCTTAATTATGCTCCTGTTCAAAAAATCTTATTATTGCTTTGCAAAATGTGTGCATTGCAAGTGGAAAAATTAAGAGAAAGAGACATTAAATGTAAGACCAAATAAAAGGCTTTCTCATGAATAGCTAAACTGACTGTATTTAGTTTGCTTTTCTGTTTGTGTGTTTTTCTCTTAGCAACAAGGGGGAAAACAGCCTTTTAACCATAAGAAACCATAACTGCAGGAGCATAAAAATTGACATAGAAAATGGGATATCAGAAACTACCTCTAACAAACCACTTAACACTGTTTAGGCTACAAACAAAGGTATTCCTCTAACTTTGAAGGAATGCAGATTTGTGTAACTACAAACAAACATTCAGAATTGTATTTTATACAAAGACATTCTTCCCAAAAAGCTTTACATGTGGAACCCATTCAAACCCTAAGAAACCCCCGAGGACTTTTATTCAGACTATTTCCAACTCAGTGAGATTATTCATTTATTTAAAATTAGTCACCAGTTTATGTATTTGCAGAAGTGAGTCTGCATGAAAGATTTCTTATATCCCACTGAAACGCAGACACCTCTGCAGCAGGACAAAGTTGTTCAGCAGCTCTACGCCACAGAAGACACCACAGAATAAAGCCATCAGGTTCCAGGAAGGCAGAACACAACAGCCTAAGTTAAAACTTCACCAGGACTAGACTTTACATCATTTCCCCAGGCAAAAAGCACAACTCAAGGTATTCAGCAATATGCTCACAAGTCAAAACTTTGCCTCTGCATCTCAGAGGTGGTTTATCTTAATTTAGCAAACCCCTTAGCAAAAGGGAGAGTGCCACTGATTTGAGTGCTATTAGCATCACCTACATGAGATGAGATATTGCACAGCAAAGCTTGGAGGGGAACATGCTCAAACATTTCCCAACCTGGAGGCTGCAGAATTTCTGAGTAAGAAGAGAGGAGGTAAGCTTTACTAAAGTATTAGCATACAGCTGACAGAAAAAATAACCCTCTGAACCTGTTATCTTCCTGTAAATCTCAGGCTGGGAATGACTGCCATGGCCTGTTAGCCAGGTCTCACACAGCCTTGAAGTCTCCCTAACACCTCACCACAGATTGCTGTGATGAGCAGCTCCAAGCCAGCCCTGGGCTCTGCTTTACACAAACATATTCCAAACAAATATTTGTTGTCAGTAAACCACCAAGGAAAACATGCACACCTTTGCACCTTCCAGTATGGCTTGGAAATTAATGACCCAAGAGCTGGCAGTGCACCTTCTCCTTCCTTGAGCTTGGAATAACTCAAGTAAACTACGATAGCAAAGTGCAAAACAGAGTTTTAACAAGAGACTTCCCAGAGCATGAAGGTCTCCAGCAAATTCCTTTTCCTTAATCTCCATTACTGTATAACCAGCTGCTGTTTGTGAGCTTTCTGAGGAAGCTCTTATCAGGTGGGGGGAATCAAGGGTCAGAAAAAGAGCTGGGCACTGCTTAAGCCTCTCCCAGGTTTTCTTTCATCCATCACCATGCTAATCGAAGCCTGAATACTGCCCACAGGTAAGAGCTGAGCCCCCCTGCAGTTAGGAGAACAAAAAGGCAAAGAAGATTATGCTCTCAAACAAGATGGGGAAAGCAGGTGGAGTTTGCTGCAGTGGCTTGAGGGGTCAGTATGGCTTTAGCAGGATCAGTCATATGATTTAGCTGACAGCAGGGATGGGGTCATCCCTCCCCCTTTTGCTGTAGGAACTTCAGCAGGCTCTGGGAACCTTGCAGCATCACCAGGACTTGGGTTGCTCTTAAAAACCTTGACTGATCAACATTTAAGGCTGCAAGCAAGTTGCGTACAGCCAGCATTAAGCAAGCCCTGCAGCATTTAGGACATACCTTCAGGAGCTGTTTGTAGAGCCAGAAGAGACCAGCAGGTGCACCCGTACTGTCCCTGCTCCTAGGTAGCATCTGATCAACAAAGCAACTTTTTTGCAGGATTTGTGGAACAGTAAGTTCCTCCCACAGCCTATGGCAGCTTTGTCTAAGCAGTTCTGCACACTGAGCTACACTATCAGTCTTGGAGGAGAGACATTACCACAGAAATGTGTTTCCTTTTAGCAAACTCAATGTCTCTTGTCCAATTTCAGAGTGGAAATATCTGCTTTCATTCTGGATTTCCAGTTTGACTCCAGCCCACAATTAGACTGTATGTAGATTTGGGCTGTGCATGCTTATTGGAAGTGGCAGGCTCTGAACAACTGGTGTGCCTCCAAGTTTGGGAAATAACCATGCTCACTGCATCCTGCCACATCCAGGGACCCTTGGATCCAAGTCTCACCAGCCCCTCTAACCTACAGCACCCTCACACTGTGTGTGAGCAAGCCCAAAACAATCAGTGGTACCTGTGAAGACCAAGGGGACATCAGCAGACAGGATCAGCTGATCCAGAATGCTGGAGTTTACATTTCCTGAAGGGTTTTTGATCCACAAGCTGACTGCATCTTTTGTTTGGATAAAAGAACAGCCTGACCCCTGCTGATGTCCTGCTGCCTGTGGTACACACACAGAGCAGCTGGTCTTAGTCCTTTTGGAAACCAGTCTACCTCATCCACTCTAATGCATCCTGGAAACATTCTCATCAAGGAAGAATTCAAGACAGGGAAGCAAAGAGGTAACTGTATGAGAACAGGGCCCTTCAGCCACAATCTCTTTGGAGTTAATTTGTGACCTACAGAATAGAGGGAATGGGATGTAAATCCTGGATGCCCTATGAAGGCATCATCACTTGATACAAGGCTGCTCCATCAGTGCTGGGGCTTTGCCTCCAGCAGGACTGGATGGACACTCCTTCAACAGGAATATAGCTAAATTAATCCTTAAATTAGTTATAGTCTGAGGTCCCCACAGAGCAAAGACAAAAGCAGTTTAAGAAAAAGTCCTGAGCAGAAAGTATTATGTTTGGACAGACAGAGCACCAATATAACCCTACTGCTGCTGACTAAACCTTTTCATAACAAAACACAAGCTCCAAATACGTGCAGGAGCAGGTTTTTAGCATGAAACATGGAACTCAAAAAATCAAATGTTTACATGTATAGTAGATATCTGAGAGAGGACTGGCAGGATGAATCAGAGGTGGTTTGAAAAACACTCCCAGGACTTGTCATTAACAAGGCTGACAACCTTTTGGTTTCTTAAATGATTGCATAGAGAGCTTTGAAGAAACAAAGAACACTGCAAAAACACATCACTGAGAAAAGCAAACACTCCACCCTAATAGGAAGTCTCTCCCCCTGCTTCTGATCAGACATTTTTGTGTGTTTTCAAGCCTGAATTTCAGATCCAACCTCAGAAGTTCCAGTCTAATGGCTATTGGACAAATCCCCAGTACCATGCAGTGAGGAACCTTATTCCAAGCAGTGTCCTCACAACAAAAATAAATTCAGTACTCTGGGTTTATGTTGGATTTCCTGAGTGACATATCTTGATGTAAGGTACACAGGAAAATTCAGGCTCAAGCTAGTTACAAACAACAACTTAAAAGCCATTAAAAACTCCAAACTGAAAACAAAGCTTCCAAAGTCAGCATCAGACTTACACAGATTTTAATCCTGTGGGGATTGTGACAAACTCACACCAATACCATACACGATCAGCTGCTTCTAAAGTCTGGTGCAAAATATGTCAGTTTTAGAACAACTAAATCATCCAGTCCCTTTGGATTACTCTTTATTTTGTATTAAAACAAACATATGCATGATGTGCCATATTTTTCTTCCCTGAGATCCTCCTGGAATGACAGTGAAGCTTTTTGTCTTCATACCATTGAACATTTCTTAGTGCTGTTTAAGCCCTTCTGCACTAGGATTGTGCCTACCACTTATTTCCACTGCCAGGCTTGCACCAGGTCTCGTGGCTCACTGTATGTCCAAACCTAGAGTTAACTGCTCTAAAGTGAGAGTGGAGGGTCCACTTACAAGTATGATAGCAAGAGATATTTTTTTTCCCTAAAATGGTTAAGAGAAGACACTTTAGTACAATTACCGCTGGTACAAGGGGCCACATTCCCAGAGCAGTCCTCAGGTAACTTCCTCACCTCAAATATCAGCCATGTCCAGAGAAGAACATGAGCCAAAACATTTGGACATCAAAAGAGTACTGAACTGGGATGTTTTCTCCACTTGTGCATTTGGAATCGGCAAATTACTTTTGGCTTGTAGAGTGTGAGAAAGTTCCTATTCAAAGCTTTTCCAAGAGAGAATAGGAGTAAAAAGCACCTTCACTCAAGACATATTTGCTTCCAGAACGTTACAGCAATTGTTGGTAGAGGCTGTGAAAAACTGGATGAGCATTGGTTCTCCTAAAAGCAAGATCAAACTCCAAATTTTCTGAAAAGGTCCATCCTCAGTAATCAGTGTAATTGTTTTTTGTTCAATTGTTTTTCAGTTATTGTATGCTCTCAGTAACCAGCTCCACACATGCTTGAAAGTACAACCCTGAAGGCTTCAAAGGCTTGAAAAATTAGGAACTGACTTTCCACTGGTTTAGCCAATGGGCCAGTATGAGCTGTCTGAACATTACCATAACAAACCACCATTACACCACTTAAAAATAATATTTATGTACTGAAGTTGTCTGTTACAAAGTCATCAACTTTGAGCAGTTTAAAAAAGGCATTAAATTGCAGGGTGGAAGTGCTTAAACACAGTTTTATTTGCAGGGAATTTGCAGGACAGTTTTTCTCTTTTATCAGGAGCTGGCAGATGAGGATTTTGCATGTTTTTAAGATCCTGGCATGGAGGGGGTTGTGGCTGATGTGACCATTTATGGCTTAATCCAAACACTGCTTTGCCATTTACTGGCATTCAGTACACTCAGACATTTACCTCTAATCTTGCAAGAGTGGTCCCATCAGCCCTGCTCCCAGTAGGACTGATTTGTTTTGGTGACCTAAACACCGAGAGCCAGCCAAGTGCCATTAGTCTGGATGTGGGAAAACATTTTATTGCAGGACTGGCATCGGCACCTACTCCACCCTCCTCCCAACACCCAGAGCCAGGGCAAAATGAGGTAGAAAATGCTGTTTCTAGGCAAGTATCACTAGGAATGCACCCAGATCTTATTTCCTCAGCACAGGCCCAAGGTTTTATGGCTGATAGGATGGACATTGACTTATAAAGTAAGATTTCTCAAATCTGTTCCTGGTCCATCACCTACCTTGTGATTTAGGACAAATTATCTTTGCTCCCTCTGCCTCAGAAGATTTCTTATCTACTTCAAGGTCCTTTGGAGAAGCAAAGGACAGGGAAGGAAGGATACAGCTCATGGTTTATTCATATGACCCAGAGGTACAAGATTCCTCCCACATGGTGATTAACATCAGTAAGATGTATCAGTGTTTCTTCCCCATTATGTCTGCAAAGCCCAACATCATCAAGAAAGCAACACTCATCCTCTGCTTGAAATGATAAACTTCCCAGGTAACAGACACAGAGCTCTCATATTAAACTGTCCAAAGAGGAAGAAGTCCTTCAGTGAAGATGAACAGAGACCAGAGCATACAGCTGACCAAGGAAACAGATTCATGCTACAGAATATTTCAAGTAAGGGAATTAACTCCTTAGTGCTGACTGTAGTATTTCAAGGGCAGCAAAAGGCTGGTTTGCAAGGCCAGGCTTCCACCTCTCCTGCCATGCTCTGGTGATGTGTCAGCAGGCTGATTTTTAGTCAACACAGCTGAAATGTTTCTTCTTTGCTGTCCCCACTCACGATGCTCTGGAGCAGAGTCACAGTCAGCTGCTCTGGAATGAGGCAGCAGCCAGCTCATCCTACAGCTGGAGAAGGGAGCAGTCACAGCTTCAGCTGTGGCATTCCCAGCAAGCCTCAGGTTTGGGAGCACAGCAACAGGCTATGGACACAAGTGGCACATGGGGAGAGAGCCACAGGGAGCTGTGCTCAGCAATCATGGAATGGACAGCAAACAGCTCTTCAGCCTGGAGGTTTCTCTTCAAGTGCCTTCCCTTTCTGCTCACCTTGGTAGCTTCCCTCACAGCTCTCACATAGGCAGGCTTGGTTAGAAGTGTCCCCATGGGACCTCCTCCTTCCATAACCCCATTGGAACAGCAACTTAAATAGACTCCTTCTATAGACGTTTTCGTCACAGTCTTCACTCAACACTTAAATACACCCCCCCAGCTTCAGACACACAGGAGCTCAACTGTGAGGCTGATTCCTCTCCATAGCATTGACATTTGGAATTGGCACATAGTCATTGATCACAAGAATTAACTCCTGGAAATCACGTTCTTGGAAGCAGATGTTTAAAACAGGACTTGGCATTTCCCTTACCCTGACATTCAAAGTTTCCTTCCGTATGTTGAGCATGGTCAAAACTCCCAACTGGAGATTTCAATCTTACTGGAAACCTCCAAGTTTCCATCCCAAATTAGAGAAGTTGTCTGTTTCAACAATTAAATTACCATGTCAGGAAAATGTCTGCTAGAGTCAAAAAAGTCATTCTATTTCAATAAAATTGAGAAGGTTTGTTCAAACAATGGTGTTTTGAAGCTTGATCATACTGTAACTCAACTTATTCCCAGTGAAAGCATTATTGTGAAAGGAAATCCCTCATCTTTGTTTGCTTACATGACAGAGCTACACCGATGCCAGCATTTTACCATCAAAGTTTTGGATTTGTTAAAATAAACTTGTTTTGTATGGAAGCTTTCTGTCAGAAGGCTTCCTACCACATGCGCTCTCCAGAGCTGTTCCTGAGCTGTCAGCACAAGGCTGTGTGGGGCAGTGGGCTCTGGGAAGAGCAGCCAGGGGGCTGCAGACAGGACTCCCAGAGATCAGCACCTCCCCACTGCTGAGATTCCAGTGGTTTGTGTGTCAATAAATGGTCAGCAGTGCAAGCTTTATATTCCTTACACTGACCCCAGCTCCCTCTTATTACTTCAGCTCCATTTTTGCATGGTTTTCCAACCTCAATGACTTTTGATCAATAAACCAAGAAGAAAAAACAACTCAAAGCTGTAAATACATCATTTATAAAGCTTCTAATCTCAGTTTCTCCTAGCAATGCCTCAGGGTGGTAATTATCCAACACTGAAGACACCAATTTGCTGCCCTGCAGGTTTCAACCAGGTAAGAAGAATACTCTATGTATCCATAAATCACATTTCTTTCCAGGCTTTTGAGAGAGATACACAACATTTAATAAGTGGTTGCCTTTTTGTAACTTAGGACTAGAACCTTAAAATACTTATGTTCAAAGAAGTGATGGGAAATACTGCTCTGCCACTCTTGTATTTATCATTAAATGCTTTGAAGAGGTAGATCTCAGACATATGCAAAGGAATTAAGTGCACTGATAACTTTACAATGAATGGAATTTGTGTTTGTTCAAAAGTAGCCCTAATATTCTACTTGCATAATCAGCAAATAGACCAGAAAAAAATGTCAAAGCAAAAAAAAAAACTAAAGGGATGGCCAAGAAAAAAGAAATAAACAGATTTAGGAACAGTAATATTAAGACCAGGAAAGGAAAAGGAGGAATACTGGGCCACAGATTGGAGCCTTTCTGCCTCTGCTGTTGCTGTGGTGCAAGGATAATGTATTTCAGCCACAGTTTAGGAAATGAGAAATCTTCTGCCTGGGTGTAAAGCCACAGGCAGCAGTAGGAAGCAGGAATAATGTGTTGGTGACTATTGCCCAGTCTCCCAATTATCTCCTGACAGGGAGATTTTAGTTTGCCATCACTACAGAAAAAGCACAAGCTCCAATTCTGTTATTCCAGCCAGCTACTGCCTGCATTCACAATACTCCAAACTGACTCTCAACACAGACTGGGCTCTCAGCTAGTTAAAAAAAAGGAATAATACTTGGATCACTGTCCTGGGTTTGCCCAGGAACAGCCAGTCTCAAAAGTTACCTGTGTGGCAGGAAGTGGTGCAGCTTCCTTCCTGTGAGACAGAACCAATAAACAGCTAGTTTTGAGTATTGATAGGTATGCAAACCCATTAAAAGTGGTTCTGTCTTCAGCCAAAAAAACATATTTAAACAAAGGACAGGTGGGAAAAGGCCCTTTTTTCCATCCTGTGGCTGCCAGAGAAGCAGGTCCCCTGCTCTCTCTCCCCTGTAAGTCTGGGTCTTTCCCCCCCTCCACCTCAAGCTTGTAGCCTCCCCAAGCTGTGAGTTGAACATTGCTTTCAAAAGCTTGAAGCCAATGAATCCAGCAGCAGGTCAAAGGATTCATTTCACCATGGCAGAGAGCTGCAGGGTAAAGCCCAAAGACACTGATGCAGCACAAGCCTTTAGAATTGCCTGGGCTGGAATAAAAGTGCCAATGTTGCATTTCAGCTTAAATGTGTGAAGATCAACATGACAAAGGTTCACACTTCTTGTCGGGCCCTTAACAGCCAGCCTTGCCAGAGCTGTAGAAGTCAGGAACAAGGCAGGGTGAGGCCATAAATCTTCAGGAGGGATCCTAGAACTTTATGATACATAGGAGGTATTAGAATTGATGATTTAATTTAGCACTTGCCCAAAATCTGTTAATTCTAGGATAAATTTCCCACCAGCTTGTATGGCCATGACCACAGGCAAATACAAAACCAGCAAACAGTCATGAACTTGGGCAAGACTTTGCAGCACAGCTTCAAAGTTCACGGATAACCCAGATGGGAATTACCCAGTTCATCTTTTAGAGATTTACAAGAATTGCCTGTCATCTATTTAATTTCACCATATCTAGCTCCCCAAACAGGCAGTGAACACCAGGAATGAGAAGAAATAGTAGTTTACATTTGGACTTCACTCTGCCTGTTCCCCAGGGACCAAGAGCATACAAGAGAGGTAGGTCTGTGAGTGGAAAATCGAATAGAGGGATTCCTCTAATGCTTAAGTGCTCCAGCTGCTCTCTGTGCCACCCTCCATAAACAAGCCAGTCTTTGTCTCAGCCTGGACTCCTGTGCTTTGCTCAAAAAGGGAAGTTTCACTCTGTCTAGACCTCCTTACAAAAGCACTTTCAGTGGTTTCTGCAGAAATATTAACACTTCCCCATATAAGAAAACAAGACTTTCACCATTTGCCCACAAGAACAAAGGAGTGAGTTTAAAATTTTTTTAGGAAACCACTAGAGTTGGGATAATGGACAAAATATTGTAAACTCCTATTTATAATCCACACTTGTTTTTCAAAGAAATTTGTTGCATTGTCATAAAAGCCACAAACTAAACAATTCTCTTCATGACAAAGAAATAAACTTTATTTTCTCCTGTTTAATAATAGGAAGTTTTCAAGCACTGCCTGAAGTGTGCAGCGAAAACAACTCCATTACCTTGGCCAGGGAAAAAGCAAGAGAAAAACCCCAATATTTGTAAAGCTCTTTCTCAAGAACATCATGGGCAAAGTTCCTGGTGAATCAGTATCTCCATGGTCAATCAATGACCATCCATTTGCTCTTTTTCCACACAGGAGGACACAGATGTCTTCAGGATTCTGTACCATGAATGGTCCCAACTCCTCCACATGAAAACATGGAGAGCTGCTTCAGAATACCTGTATTTATACAGCTTTTTTTGCTCTTTTGCACATCAGCACCAAGAATGTCTGTCTTACCTGCAAAGCTCACAGAACTACACTGAAAAAATCCCATAATGGCTACCCAAAACTTGCTGAAAGGCATTACCTGCTGAAAACTTTGAGGCTGCTCTCTTTGCTCAGTGACAGAGACAAGCAGATGAGCACTTGCTGATATCAAATGTAAGTTTATACTCAGAAAGGCACTGAAAGAGAGCACACCAAAAAATCACCTTTAAATCACTTTCATAATTGGTCTTCATTGGGGTTTTTAGCCAGTCTCACACTTCAGATGTAGTCAAAGCAAGCAGGGCAAAAGGAGTCCAAGGGTTTATTCCTGCCACTCCGGTTAGTACCAGCAGAAAGCACAGGCAGCACTAAAAGCAGGAAGAGGTTGAGTATTCCCCATTTAAAAATATCCTCCTGGGCATAAAGGAGATTTAAATAGTCAGCTCAGCTCTCTGCAAAACTTTTCAGTTTTGAAGATATAGATGCATAATCAGAACAAAGCAAAATAGTCACCATCTAAAAACCCCCTTTCACACACAGACACAGCTGATTCGGCAACACAAGATTTAGTCTTCAGAAAAAGAAAAGCCCACTATAACAAGTTTTTACACTTTTGAGCCTGGAGGAATCTTCGTGCAGTGTGGTCAAGCAGTAGAAATCAAGAAAAAGGGACAACATCGCCTATCCCAGGAACACCTTTTCCAAGCCAGGAACCACAAATAATTTTGCACCTACAAGGACAACACCTCAAGAAGACTCTCCCTTATAAAGAACCAGCTACAGAGCTTCTCCATTTAAAGGATTCGAACAGGATCCACCTGGTGCTTACCATGGAAAGCACCTGGAGCTCTCTCCTTCTCCCGTTCAGTTGCCATCCCAGTAATGAGCTTGCTAACGAGCTCGCTAATGAGCTAACAAGCGTCAAGCTTTCTGCTGCTGCTGGGCACAAACGCTGACAGGAGCTGAGGTTATTTTATTTCTCCCTTCCTTTTCCAACAACTGAAAAGACCCAGTAAATTCAAAGCTTAATTTGTTTCCAATGTTGTTCAGTGCACGCTAAAATTTTGTATTCAGAGGCAGAAATTCAGTCCCTCTTGCACTGCTCTCCCTTTGGCTCTGCTGTCTAAGCCCCACACCGTGCACAGGGGTTTGTCCACCTAAGCCATGCCATGTGGGCTTGAGAAAGATCAACATTTTCCATCAAAACTCTGCTTTGACCAGAAATTTCCAACTAGTTTTCTTTTACTCTGAATAGATGAACAGGAAGAGGCTCTCAGTTTCAAATCATACTCCTCACCCAATTTATTTTTCATCCTACTAATCTGTTTATTTCTAATCACACTTTTTAGAACCATCAGTGTTCCTCTTATTAATATTACAACCCATTTGATTTTAATTATCACTCATCTATAGGAAGGGCATGGCCAAATTAAATTGTAATTTGTGAATGGACAACTCTCATTCGTAAAAGAAAACAGCTGTACAGACATATTTTTCACCATCCCTCCACTAAGAAAAGCTGGGAAAGAAAAATCCAGCACGGAAAATGTATGACAAAGAGCTTTATTAGTGCTCCCAGACACTTCTATCACCCTTTAAGCAGCATATCCAGCTCCCAGAGGGATGAATAGCAAAACTCTCCCTGTTTCAGTGGCACCAAGGTTGATTGCGTGGCTGGAGGGGAACCACAGATTATATTTCCAGGTTACTGGTCCAGGAGCATCCCACATCATCTGCTACACAGATGTGTCCAGATGTGGGGGCGGCAGCCTCCTAGTCCAAGGCAGGCACGTTTTAGAGGAAGGCAGCTCCTAGGCAGGGAAGGGTATGGCAGCAGAGCCTCTGAGCTTGGGAATTCCAAGAACCACTCTTCACTCCATCAGCAGCTTTATCATGAACATTTTACAGGTAGAGCATAAGTAGCTGTAAATTTTCTAGGGTCAATAGATCAGGGAAGATATAGAGAGGGATTTTTTTTTATTAATCTGCAGACAAAAATAATGTTCTACCAAAATGGGCTCTAAGAAGGGCCAAAGGAAGGCTGCACAAGGGGCCCATCCCATGGCTGCACAGACAAAAGGGCTTTGAGAGGAAAATGTATCTGCAGAACTGCAGGAATGATTGCTTCCAGAAGAACGTAGGAAATCCTCACCAGAGGGAGGACTGAGGCCACTGACTCATCTGGTGCAAGGCAAAATTACTGCCTCACAGTCATAAACCATTTGGGTTGGAAAAGACCTTGAAGATCATCAAGTCTAACCACTAACCCAGCACCACTTCACATCAGTGAAATTGTGCTGATTTGCAGAAGCAGATGCTTTATGTCTAATGAAGTTGCACCGACAAGTTTTCTCAGCCAGCATTTTTCCTCACAGTCTCCAAGAACTTTTGTGTGTCCTTCAGATTGGTTGGTGGGTTTATTATTTTAGTAACATTCCCCACCACCCCATGGAGGAGAGTTGAAAATTATCTTGGAAATATGCATTTACTCTCAGTTAGAATCAAAACATCAGAGGCTCTGCATCAGACAAAGAGACACTCTGGACCCAAATTTGTCACATTTCTCACAGACAGTCCTTGCCAGTAATGCTACCAAAAATGTTCCCATTTCTTGCTATTTTAATGCTTCTTTCAACAACTGGTAATTTTCCTAAACACCCCAACTTCTGCATAACATGGTAAAAGACTGGTCCTGTTGTTAAATTCTTGTTTCTTTTGTGAAGATATGTAATAAAGCTCGAATCTAATCTAACATCTTTAAAGACATCACCCAGTAGGGAGGAAGAACAGGATTTTCTGAGCCAGCAATGTCCCAAGAGCAGGAGCATCAGACTCATTTGGTGAGTCATCTGGTGCAACCTGCCTCCTCTTCCAAGGAGGCACAGCTTTGATCAGGTCTTTTCTAGTCAAGGTTTAACATCTCTAAAGCCATTTCAGCTATTGCAGGAGAAAGACACCTCAGAGTAAATCCAGGGAAGCAGCAGAATAACTCCATTGATAGAAAGGTATAGGAAAAAGGATGGAATTGCATATAAAAAGCATTATTTTTTTTTCTGTCAATCCTACCCGTAATAACGACCATGAAATTGTTTTCTGAGAGTTCACAGATTCATGGAGTTCCTGTGGTACATCACCTCTGGATCTCCATAGTGTTATAATCCAGGATTCTTCAAAGACCTCTTCTGTGCTGTCAACACTTTTAAATTTACCATTAATCTCAATTTATTTGGCATTTTTCTTAACAGCTCTGCTTCTAAAGACACAGAACGCTAGAACAATGTCGACTTTCATGGTGAAAAACTCCTGCTAGATTGCGGAGGAAAGCAGAACAGAGAACCTTACAGATTCCAAGGCCACAAGTCAAAAGCACCCCCAATTAATTTTATTAGTTCAACACGCAGTGAAAGCTGGTTTGCTACTGAGCCACGTCGGATATGGGGATTCTCAATCATTTCCCCATTAGTGGAGCTTTCATAACATCTCTCCTGGGCACACTCAGACTTACTCACACCTGAGCTCACACTTCAGTCTTTCCTTTCAGTCACAAGATCTCTCTCTCTCCTACTCAACAATTTATTGCTGACTCTTACAGTGACAAAATTATCCTTGACATTTCTGCCCTTCTGGTGCAACTGGCTGGTTTTAGTCAGCGGGTTCAGAAGTTGAGGGTAGAGGAGGGTGATCAACTAAGGAAACAAAGTGTAGGCGACACAGCTATAAAGATCTCACAATCTGTAATCCAACCTCATCTTTTCTAGGGATATGACTCCCTCTTTAAATGACTGCTTGCAAGTAGCAGGACTGAAAGCAAGGCTGAAGCTGAGAGCAGAATTTATCACAAAGAGGCTCAAATGGGAAATGTGTTATGTTTTTAGCATTATTGTATGGGTGCACAGACAGATAATATAATGTTTTATCCTAGGAAGTGGGAGGCATGGAAAACATCTGCTGAGAGCATGACCACTTCTTTAATATATTAAATACAGGCATGCTATAAAGGCAGATCACCCCATGTATTATTGAATTAAAAAATAAATATTGCAAAGATTTATATGCTGGTTTCCTGTTGCTCAAGAGACGTTTGTGATGAGGTTTCCAAGGAAGCAGTGTTTCACAAGCAGCTATCTAATTCTAGCTGCTGTGTCATGTTATAGAACAAGACTTTCTTCAGAGCATTGGACTCTCCACCCATTTATCTCAACAAAATTTCCTACAAATCCTTCTCCTTTTTTTCCTCTCTGCTGCCAAATCTGTCCTTCATGTCTGAGTGATGTTTCTCTACAAATAATGAGAAACCCTGTCTTTTCTATCTAACTATGATCACTTCACTCTTCTTCTATTAAACTACTGCTATTAATCACTAGCTACCTAATTAAGCATTCTGCTTAATGTCCTGTGTTTGGGAAGCAAAATGTTATTGCTTGGGGTTTTTCCCCTTCCACTATGGAAAGTGTTTAGCTTTTGTCCTTATCTTGACCCTGCCTTTTGCAATTATTTTTGCCACGTAAGAGGCAAATTCGCAAATCCTCGTTCTCAGAAACTTCTAAGGATCCCAAAGCCATGGACAGTACAAACTCTTGCTACAGGAAATGGAGTAAATCCCCCCCATTTTCAGACATATTGACTGGTTTTGTGCTTCTATCCATTCATCCAGCATTTAATCCAATTAAGAGTCACTCCCTGGAGTTAAAAGATCTCCAGTGTACTCATCTCATCCTACCTCTCTGATCTCATGTTATCTTGGCCCACCAGAGACTCACTGTATTGCTTTCACTTGTAATTCTGCTCTGCCTAATTCACCCCAGTGGAGGATTGTTATTTCATTTGAGTGGGCCCAAATCTTCAGGATCCTTTCTCCTGTTGCTGAATCACTTCCTCTGCATCAAACTCTTTTTTAAAAATCAGGCTATGTAAGAAGTGATGGTAAAGCACTTTACAACATGCTCTTAGAAAGACCCACAGAGGGACAACTGTTGTATGACAGCATTTCTGAGTGCAAGCTGCATGTCGGTGAGGACTCCACTTAAAAATAATTTTAATGGAACCACCCAACTTCATAAAGCCAGTTTTGGAGGCATGAAGTAGACCTTTGGTGGTCAAGACCAGCTGAATGTATTCCAGCCCCAGAATACTGAGTAGGCTGTGTAAATGGCCTCTGAACTGCTAAATTACATGGCATTGTTTTTACTGAATGATTAAAACACTCCAACACCCACAAAGAACTTCCAAAACAGCTGAGCAAATGCTTTCAGAGGGTGTCACACTTTTTCCTTTCCATTTTTGAGACATGCTCTTTTCCACTTTTATAACTGTTGTAAATAAAAGTGGTTGGACAGATGTTTGGAGAAAGAAAAGAAAAGGGGTCACAAAGCCAATTAAAGCAATATCAGCCTGTTCAGAGCTGAAGATATGGCTCACGGTTTCTCTTAAAAATTAAAACAGATTCATGAATCTTTATTTCAGTGACGCAACTCCTGCTCGTTTTACAATGTCTTCTGAGTAGAGTGAAGAGCAATGAGGCATCACCCAGAGAAGGAAGAGCACAGAGGAAAGAATAACAGTAGAGTAGAAAGGCCAGAAATCCCTCTAAAAACAAAGAACATCATTAAAGGAGAAAAAAGCTCCATTAAACATAATATCTGAGACAGCAATGGTTTTTTATATGTTATGCTAGTGCCACGAGGCCTGAAATTATGATCAAGAACTTTAAAGCATGATGATTTGTAAAACAAACTACAAGACAGTCCTTGCCTTGGAAGTGTTTACTGCTTCAGCTTAGAAGGCAAGAGGCAGAGGAAAAGAAAATCCAGGCCCTGAAGAGTTGCAGGAGAGGGAATGGGAGCAGCACACTTATTCACCTGACACCACTTAAATGTTCAGTGGAACAATTTCCTAGTCTGTTATTTTCCTGCAGGAAGAGCAGATCTCTGCCACTTAAGAAACATTTTTAATTTAAAACTATTTTTACACTAAAGTTTGAAGTGCTGTTCTGTAAGCCCATCAGTCCAGTCTCTCACCAGTGACATTTTCCTATCAGTAAGGAAAATAAAGGCAGCAGGAGGGAATTGAGGAGAGGCTATCCCAGGACACAGGAGTGGCCCAAGAAAGCTGCACTCCTGCGGTCACAGAGACCAAGGTTTTCCAAAATCAGTAGGTCCACAGACAGGATTGCCAGCTGGGCTATCCTGTGATGGGAAACAGTGTCATAGTGACATGACCTTGGTTCCTGGAAACACTTGGCATTCCCGCAGCACTGAAAACAGGGCTATGGAGGAGAGAGAGGACATTTTGGAAAAAACCTGGTCTCCATCAACCCCAACTGGTGCCCACCAGGACAGAGCTGGTGAAAGTGAACTGGAATCAGGTGCACCTCTTGACACTTAAAGAGCTGTCTTTGAAGAAATAAAAATGAAGGGAATTTTGCTATCCACATGGCAAACATGAAAATAACCCCAATATGCAGCAACAATGCCCCGCTCTAACAACTGGGACCAACACTGAGCTGTGTCAACATATGACTCAGAAGAGGAGGAGGAGGAGAAGATGGAAAAATAGGCCCAAGAAAGGCAAGGCTGCTGGAAGAAAAGCAAACAAAAAGCAGCAGTGAAAGCAGCTGTGTTCTGAAGGGAACGTGTGCGACTCGGAAATCGGTTAAATTACGGGGAAATTCACCTTTCATACTTCCTAATGCTCACAACAAGCCTGCCTCACATTCTCAGAGGGGGCAGGGGAATGAAAAACATACTTGGGGATAATTAAGCAAACATGGGATGTTTAAGAAGGTAAAGCTGCTCGCCCTTCGATCCAAACCACCATTCCCAGCACCCCAGCTCAGAGCACATTCCATCCTTATTTTTCAAATCAGCCCACTCCTGAACTTCCAGCTGCTTCCCTAAGTAGGGAATACAGCAGGCTGTGTGGGACAGAAGTCCAACCATCAAGAGCTGATAAACCCCAAATAGGTATGGGATTTCAAGGGAAGCAGCCCCATCCTAAATGCTACAACTGCTACTTAATAGAGCAGGGCAAAAAATGCCAGAGATCTCATGTTTCCACCACTTGAAAGGTCCTGAAAAATAGAGACAGTTGCTTTTTTTTTTGGTGGCCTCCCCAAGACTGCAACACAGAAGCAGCATTTAACAGATTCAGGGATTTACCTGTGAAAAAAGTTAGCCCTAACTCATTGGAATTTCTTACGTGTCACCAAGGCTCAGTACAGACCTGTGTTTGAGGTAATAAACCAGCAATCTGACTTTCCAATCAGAGCAGACTCACATCCAAGGCATTTCAAAAGCCCTGCAATTTCAGCATTTATTTTCATTCCAAATCAAACAGGAATATTTTTTTCAAGATTCTGATCAAAACAGAAGCAATCTGACTTTCATACCAGCTTTTAAAAGAAAATTTTCTTTACAATTTTAAAATTAGCATCAATTTTAAAAATCAGATTTTCTGCTTTTTTGGGGGCTATTTGGTATTATCAAAATGGTGGATCTGATTGTGTGGGAATTTTGGGGACATTTTGCTTACATTTCCAAAGTTCTGACTTTGAGGATACAGTACCTTCCAACAGCAAAATACTCCACCATGACATTTGAATCCCACAGATTCTCACCCAGGAGTGCACTCAACACCTTGGATCATAAAAGAATTAGAAGTAATAGCTATCAAGTTAAGCAAAAAGAAATAATACAGATTCCTGAGAGACACACAAGGTATTGCCCAGCACTTTTGATGTCACATAATGATAAGGACATGAGATAAAATCCACTAAGGATGTAGGAAAAGTCAATTTAAGGGGATCTTCCTGCTTCTCCCAGGAGGCACCACTCTACATCGACTGTATCTCACCATTAAAAACCCCATCCCATTTGCCACAAGCGTAGGAGTGAAACCCCACAGCCCTGGCTTAGTTTCAAATGGGATTTCACCTGCTTATAATTTCACTTGTGGTTTCAACCAGAAAAAGTTGCTGTTGCTCTCTCGTTCCTGTAAATTCTGCTCTGCGGGGATGGTGCGTGGATTTGCTGCTTCATTCCTCCTGACCCTCCTTTCTCCTGAGTGATTATTTCCCTTGAATAAGTGTTTCCACTAAATAATTATTCTAGTGAATAATCATAATTGTGAATAAATGAAAGCACTTCAGGATCTTACAGGGTGGAGCTGTGGAGCACTTCACCTATCCCAACCATGGAACAGCTGGAACAGCTGTACCCTTGGCCTCTCTGCTGACCTCTTCACTTCAAGCCTCTTTCAGAGTTGCCTATGGTAAGAATAAAGCTCTGTAAGAGATACCGTATGAAATAGCAAGGTCCTCGGTGCAAGCCTTCCTGAGGATTTCCACCCACTCTCTTTCAGGGAGAGTGGCTCCTCTGGAATCAATTAAATGACTCCCAACTGCACCAGCTAAAGATCTGGTCAGGTTATTCTCATTCCTGCCTCTTGCCCCAGCTTTGCAGCAGGGGAGTTCATGCCTCCACAAACACCCTTGATCATTCTTTCTGTGAAATCCGTCTCTGACTGGTTTGCCCTGCTTTGTCTGCACAACATGCTGGCTGCTGCAACGTGAAGGTATTTGCATTACCAGGAAAGTCTTGGGTGTGAAAGGAAATTTTAATTTCCTCCTTAGCTGAGCACTTTACAATATGTGTTTTAATAAAACAGAGTCAAATTATTGCTTGTAAATGCCAATGCGCAAGAGAATTAATTAGGGCAGCAGCAGTGTGCCTGTACAGCCTCTCTTGAGGGGTTCATGTGCTCAGGACAGCCAGAGTGTGGATTCCCTGAATAAATGTCTCCTAAAATTGCAAACTTATGCAATTTAATCTCTATTAAAAAAATCACTGCTTTTGAAATCAGGCTCATGATACACCAAGGGCCAAGTTTATCTCTGTTCCTACAGTATCATCCATCAGCCCTGAAGGAAATGGTGATCCTGATATGAGGGAGGCTTGTCTGCCAATGTGTCTGTGACCTGGAGGAGATTACAAAGTATTCTTTTATAGCTTCCAGTGAGAATAAATCTTGAGAGGTATTAGGCAAAATGGCATAATAGCTCTGCTAATCCGCTCCTCCAGAGATTGGGTTTAGGCCAGTACATAATGGTTTAGTCAAAATAACCCCCAAAAATGTAGAGGACAATCATCTGCTATGAGCTTAGATCCAATAAATACCCTGGTTGTTTAATTGTGCATCGTTTTACATGCTGTAATCCCTCCACCAACACCTCAGTGCAGCTCAAAATGCTGTCAGTCATCTTAAGCTTTTGCATATCCTTCAGCTGACTGTAGCAGTGAGACACACTTTTTCTGTCTTTCAGAGATCAGGATAAATTCTGGCCCATCTAGGATACAAAGGCAGGTGGAAGTGCAGGGTGGTGTGATGGGCAGGATGAGTGTGGCTCCAGAGAAGGGAACAGGAGTGAGCAGGATCTCATGTCCAAAGGTGGCTGGGGTGGTCAGAGGATGGAGGATGCACCCCTGGAGGTGGTTTGGGTGCATGAGAAGAGGCTGAGCGTGCCCAACAGGAGAAGCGTCACCACATGGGACCATAAAATGAAGGGAAAACCCACTCCTGATTTGTGCAAGTGAGAAAACAATTGCTGTCCCTACCTGCCTGCAGGCAAGGGGTTTTGGTGTGAATCTGCTGTTCCAGGCTCTGCCAGCCTGTGAAGCTCTTCCAGTGTAATTCAGCCAAGTTTGTTTGGAAAAGCCCCACACATACACAAACAGATGTACAGGAGGCACGTGAACTGCAGCTTGTGTTGGGAGCAGAGTCACTGGGTTTATTCACTTCAGCCAGAAAGAAAGGAATTCTTGTTGAAACTTGTTCTGTCTGTTGCTCTGTATGTAAACTTCACATATTTTTTGGGATGCTACGGTCCACAGAGAGTAATCAGAATGCATGGAAAAAAAGGGAAACATTTGCACATAATCCAGTTTCCATTTCTGCTTTGCTGCCGTGCATTATTAGCACATTGAACATAACTGCTAGCGCTCACTTACAAAGACCATGAATAAATCACTCCTTTGATCTCTTTTAAAAATCAAGAGAAAGAAGAGATAAGGTAGGATAAGGATTGCATTAAATCTGATAATGCTTAGGATTTCTTCAGTCTTGAATGCTCTTTTTTCAGGGACTGATGTTAAGTTAAAAATTCAAATTATTCCCCTTAAAACATGGTTCCCTGATACTGCTGTCAAGAATAAATAGGACATTTGTGTTTGGCCAAAAGTCACCAAAATTTCTCAAGGAGAAATCTCGAGGACAGTGTCAGAATCCCAAATAGCCTTGACATCACCTCTGAATCAATAACTTGACATCTGATAGAGACAAGTGGAGAATGCTCAGCAATAAAGGGAGCTGATGTGGTTCGGCAGCAGAACTCAGGCAAAGAATTGAAGGATAAGGAAAACTTCAGACTATGAAAATCAATGAGATGCTGTTGCCAAAAACTAGAATTCTCATTTTGGGCTGTAGGAAGGGGAAAAAACAATAGAATAGTGTAGCCAAGACTCAGAGGCTGATTCCCATCCTCTGCTTGATCAGCTGTGATACCACTACTGTTATTCTGAAGCATTTCAACAAGTTGTCTAGAGACAAATTGTAAAGAGTCTAGAAGGGAGCAGTGGGAAAGGAATAAAAGATGATCAGATATGAAAGTGAGTTTTATCTTGGGAAAGAAGGAAGGAAAGAAGGGAGGAAGGAAAGGGAAAGGGAGAGAGAGAGGGAGAGGAAGAGGGAGAGGGAGAGGGAGAGGAAGAGGGAGAGGGAAAAAGAAAGAGAGAAAAAGGAGGGAAGGAAGGAGGGAAGGAGGGAAGGAGGGAAGGAGGGAAGGAGGGAAGGAGGGAGGGAGGGAAGGGAGGAGGAAAGGAAGGAAGGAGGAAGGAAGGAAAGAAGGAAGGAAGGAAGGAAGGAAGGAAGGAAGGAAGGAAGGAAGGAAGGAAGGAAGGAAGGAAGGAAGGAAGGAAGGAAGGAAGGAAGGAAATCAAGATCTGTCACTCTGCAGTACCAAAGTGCAGCCCTGATTACAGAAGCAATCTCCTTCACAGGAGGTGCTCAAGTCAAGGTCAAACCAACACAGGGGTTATTTTGAAGACTCAATTTTTCTTCTGAATTTGTTCTTAAGGGTGAGTTTTTTATAAATCTAAATACACTTGAGACACTGAATGTTCTTTCTACCTTGAAAACAAACCAGTGTATATTTGCATACACACAAACCCATTAGCAGACTAAGTGGTTGACATCAGGATCTGCAGAGATCTCCATCTTTTCTTTCATTTGTTGTACATTTTGTCATTTCCACTTGTGACATTCAAAATAGCTGTGTTTATAGCCCTTTGCAGGAAACAATCCTTGCATTGACATTTTTCTCCCTGAGTTCCCTTAGTACTGTTTTCTAAGTGAGTATCAGGATACCAGGAAATTTTAATGGATATCAAACTGGTTTATTTTTTTCATTTATTGTTAAAATTTGCCATGACATTGAAGTTGAAATATTTCTGTAACTTTTTACTTTATATAAACAATACATTTAGTTTGTTCAGCATTAAGACTTTTTCTCCCTACAAAGATGAACCTTAAAACTGATTTTCTCCCTGTTAACTTTCAGTTTTTCAAAGGGGAGAGCTGCCAAATTTTGCTGACTTGAAAAGGCTTTAAAATTGAATTTGAAAAGAATTCCATAACTTGAAAAGAGCATAGTTAGCATCCATAGTTATTCCCTGTAGCACCTGACCCTAGAGGAAAGTGACCTGTGATTTTCTGAGATGCATTTTTTTCAGAAAGGGCAGCAGGCTTTCAGAAGCATCTGGCCACAAGTGAATTCCTCTGGAACACAGGGGGAACAGTTCTTGCAATCCAAATATTTCAGTTCCTTAAGACAAGGAAGCGTATTTCTTAATGCTGCAAGTTGGATAAAGAAAATCTGCACAATAACGGAGGTGTGGTCAAGGGAGAATTCCTGGAAGAATGGGTCAGGGATGGCTGAAAATACAAAATACACAAGGAGTCAAGGTATTTCACTTCAGGAAGAGGAGAGATGATTAAGACAGGGATGTGCAAGCCAAGGTTTGTCCATAAAAGCCTTTGGTCTTTTAAACAAAATGAAAACAGGCTGTCACACCAGCATAAAAGACGATTATTACTGTAGATGTAATAGACCCACTATAAATTCACTTTTTGTCTGGCTTGGGCCTCCGCCACAAATGTGTTGCAAACCATTAAAATGATGCCGCATAGCCTTCCTTGACATAGCATCCTAAATTTCTTCCTTAGAAAGCGTGCCTCCAAATTTCCATGTGCATACTGTTGGTTTAATTCCTGTGATCTTCAAGACAGAAAATCCCTCCTTCCCTCCTTCTTCCTTTCAGATGTCGTGTAGGTGCAGAGAGGTAAGTGTACACTAGTTTAGGAGAAATCCCACTTGTTCTCAGGAAAGTTTTTCCAAGATCTTGAATTTTAGATCCAAGCCATATTAAAACCTGTCCACGAGGGCACCACAGAGCAATAACACCACAGGTAGCAGATAAAATTAACACCTTCAGCCTGTGTTACTGCCTCCTGCTCTGAGCCCACTGCAGCAAAAGGGAACATTTGCTAAAAATGTCACACCCTTAATTTTAAAAGAAGTTTTGTGGTCCAATGTAGCAACAGTTTTATATCAAGAAGCATCTGGACTTAATTAGATGCAAACACAGTAGAAGTTGAGGAGGGGGGAGAGATAAAAAATGTGCTCCCTGGAATATTTGAAACCAGAAGTATTCATCATGCACAGCATACCCTTATAATCTAACACAGGGCTTTGGGGTGACGGTGCAGTTCACTGCAAAACTATTGCTACTGCAGTGAGTTATGATATTTATACTTCCATTGCCTCTGGCAATTTGCAAATGGTGACAGGTGAAAAGTTTCCTTTCTTCTTTGCAGGATTCAGCAGTTGCTTGCAGCCTCATTCAAATTCCTTTGCTGCAGGAAAGACTGAAGACTGATTTCTGGTCATTTCCAGGCAGTTATGGACATTTGCTGAGCCTTTTCCATACAAAAAACCACTTTATTTTTGGGAAGTTGCCACTCACAGATGATGTTTGTGATGCTCTCCTTGGTCTTGGCTCTTCTGGCACCAGTTTAACAAGGCCATGTCTTTTAGCTCCCACTCAATAAACGTTATGTTATTTGTTCATTTAGACTGAATTTATATTTAGTAGACACATGAATACAAATTTGAATATAAATCTAAACTTAAAATTCCCAGGTCACAACACCCCTAGGCTTGGACTTAAAATCAATACCAAAGATCAGTTTTGTAAAGGAAGTTTCTTCTTTCAATAAGGCAAAACAAATCAGTGACTGATGTCCAGTGTGGCATATGAACACCAGACAGTGTTACCTTCCATGGAGATGAATGTAGCTCAGTTGATTTATATGCTACCATTTAGGAGTGAATTTCACCTAAAAGGACTTAAAGATGTAAGCAGTCACCCTCAGCTGAGGCACGTCTGCAGTGTCCCTGTGTGCTCATAAAAACAAATGGTGTGCATAGCACTGAACACACTATGGTGCATAGTTTTAAAATTAATTTTATCTCTACATTACCCCTGATTTAAAGTGCTGTGATTTGCAAATTTTTCCAAGTGTGTGCCCCACCAGCAAGGTGTAAATGTGCCTGGGATGCTCTGGCATATTCTTCCATCCCTAAAAAAAGGCAGTAATGTATGCAGCACCAATAAACAGATTTCTGGAACAACTTGGTAGCACTGAAACCTGCTGTGTGGCGCTTGAGGACAACCGCAAATGAATCATTTTAAGATTGTCCTGAGGATGGATTAAGCTCAGGCCATTTCCACTTCCCTCCTGCAGCTTGGCTGTAACCAGCAGCATTGGAATGCACGTTTTGTGTATCTGAGAACCAGATCTAAAGAGCCATTTAGCACCACATTTAGCCAGCTAAAGCACAAGCACACAAATATTAACTCATGAGGTCTCACTGATTCATGGGATGAACAATCTCCAGGGAGGGGGCTTTGGTCAATGTGCTTAAGTCATGGGAGGGATTTTTTTAGATGCCAAAAGGATTAGGACGCTCATTTTCATTAATAACCAGGCACTGTGCAAGGACACACAATGTCTGAAAATTCTTCTCCATGTGTGTGTTTCTGTATGAAATCATCTGGTGGGCTGCATCCTCCAGTGGGTGCATATCTGTTTGTTTCTTTTAAAAAGCTTGACTGCTTCCAAAAGCAGGAAAAAACCCTTAGAAATACCTAATCAGTGTATTCAGATCATAACCAATACAGCATTACGGGTTTTTATTTCCTGTTCTGTGTTGATTTTTAATTAACGTTGACATTTATATATAAAATACTTGGTTCTCAAAAGGCCAACTGGAAACCCTCTTGTGGATTACCTCATCCAAGCAAAGATTTTTTGGTGTGCATATTTGTAATTGTTTGAAGGTTTTCCAAGCATATCTTAAAGTCACACCACAGTTTTCAAACACACAAGAATGTTATAAGCGTATGAAACTTCAAAGAAAAAAAATTTTACACAGTAACGGTGCTTAGAGTTTGTGACAGACACTGAATGTGGAAAGAATATTTAGGCCCACATCCTGTGAAGGCTGACACATAAATTTAGGGATATAGCTGCAGTGTTCGTGGATTTGGAGATGGGTATGTGTGCTTTTGTGAGATTGCTCTGGCCTGCTTCAAAATCAGTGGCACTTCATGGTTTTGATTTTGGCTTTTCTATAAAGAAGGCAGAATTTCTAATGGTCTTAAAGCATCAATCCTTCTGTGACAGTTGAGACAAAAAGAAAAACATTAAACAGAAATTAGGAAAAACCAAGGTCAGAAATGGTCTCATTTCAATGGAACAAAGTGTAGTAGCAAAATTTCTGCCTTCCTCTTAGTCTTCCTTTGCTTCTCTCCTTATGTGTCTGCCACAGCTCTCATCTCTCTGGCAGTTGTGATCTGTTGCCAAGATTCGCTCTTTTCTCCCTGTAATTTATGACCCTGTCATGTAGTTTATTCATACACACTTTCCCAGTGGCAAGGGTGAGGATACCAAGGTATCTAAATGCTGCTCACAGAGGTGCAGGGAATGAGTGCTAGATAGACAAAGCACATGCCTGCCTTTATTCAGGTGACAGCTGAGGTAAATCAAAGAGTGGAATAACTGTAACAGGTAAAGCTACACACTTTAATCAGCCTTTGCAGGGTCAGAATGTGAGCCTTTCAGCTGCAAACCCTTGCAGATCTCCATGCTGAGAGCCAACAACAGCAAGGAATTCAGTGCCTTGAGCTTCCTCTGGCGTAACAGTGCTTCCCCCAGGTGACCTGCTTGCCCTTGGCAAGGGTTCTACCAGCCACAGTTTCTGCAGGAGCCAGGGGCATGAATGACATGGATGTATGGACTCAGGCACTGGGACACCAAAATTTACTGTCTTTCAATGAGATTCATGCTCACAAGTCTCTGGGACCTGGTCTGTCAGACAATCTTAGGTCATCAACACATGGGAGGTAGATGTCCTTAGGCGGACCTGAGCCCCAGGCATTTCAGAGGGGCTTAAATACCAGTACTCCGGAGCCCAAAGCTGTACCACAGTCATCTCACAACAACGTTGGTAAAAAACACTGCTGATCTTTCTGTGATCTTTAGGATTCTGTTGTCTTAAGATTTCTTTCCCATGCACGGAATGCTCCACCTTCTACAAAACATTCCTATCAAAGATGTGTCTCTCTCTTCTCTGCTTTGTTTTCCCTATAAGAAATGTCTCAGGTGGTTTTATTTGATAGAGGAAGAAGAGTAACCTTTTGAATTCATATTTCTGGAAAATTTTTTCTAAAGAAATGAGACTTATACAGGCCCTTTGCAGCCTTCCATTTTTACATCCCTGTGCACCACTGAAACAAAACTTGAAAAGAGAGACAAGGAAGAGTTTTTCAGGAGATAAATTCTTTGTGCAGCACTCATTTGCAATACTACACATGATATTTTTGACTGTAAATTAAATGAAGAGACCTTCTGTCAAAACTTTTCCTTCATTTTATGAGCATGTAATCTTCACTTTATACTAATGCACTCTATGGAAAATGTGAATGTTGTTCCTGGAAAGTGAGCTACGACCTCTTTCCACATTGTATATAAATCTGGAGACTATAATCAGATGCAGAAGCAATGTATATCTCCAGACTCTGAAGCTTCTACCTTCCCCTATAAATCTTTCAGAAGTGGAATGAACAGCAAGTGGGTTTATACTAATCCTGCCAGATTAATACCCCAATCTGATGATACGTATTTAGGTAATGTTTACTTCAATTTCTGCATGACCTGGCTAAGCAAAAATGTGCCTCCAATAAATATAGCTGGCTTGGGACATATTCAATCAGTACAAACACCAGATGCATCATCAAGAGCTTTGGGATATTTGTTTTTAGCATATGACCACAAGATATGATGCATCTTTGAAAAACTTCCTACTTCACTTAATAATGATGTTCAGCTTTTTTGGTGTTGCCAGAAGCTGTCCTGGACAACATGAGAAACTTTCCTCTTCATACAGTGTCAAACCATTCAGGCTTTCTTTTTCCCTGTTTTAAAACAGCTTTTTTTTCTCTGTTTCTATAGAAATAATAATCATTACTCTAGATCATCCTGCTAATAGGCTGAAATTCTGCTCCTTTTAAGAAAAATGTGTTGTTTTTTTTTTTTTGCTCAGTTCAAGGGGCTGTATATCAAACACCTTATTGGAAGGTAAGAGATTTCATTTTCCACCCATTGCATGCCTAAGTGCCTGCCTGGCCACTGCTCCCATGCCATTACAGGAAAAGTGTAGCCAAGAAAGCGTAGGCCAAACTGTGAAGCCATCCCTCTGCCCAGCACTCAAAGGTGCTGGCTGGTCTTGAGAGGAGAATTCTGCAAGAGAAGAGACGTGTCTGAATCACCAGCTTTCCTGCAAAACACTTTGAAGCTTCAAATCAGAGTGCAAGTGTTTGGAAGTAGTGAAACAGATTCCTGGAACATGGGCATGGCTCCTTGTTCCAGGCAAACTGACTTGTTTTCACTTGTGATGTCCCAGTGGAAAACCTCTTGCAGCATCTCCAGCTAAGCCAATCCCATACGTCATGGCTCAATCCTATCAGTGATAAAACTTCCATTTCCACACAAACTCCTTTGGTGTGGCTGTATCAGGGTAGATGGCAGAAAGAATTATGTAAAATGGCCTAGGAAAACTATATATATTTATTGTTACTACAGTAATTAATTATCTAAAGAGTGAGGACACTGAAAACTCTATAAATACTGTCAGAAAGGTAAATTAAGTGAGTGATGGCTGTTGGAAAGCTCCATGTATGATTTCATGGATAGGTAGCTCACTGCAGACTGAAAATACGACCTCCAAGCCTGTCCAAGATGCAAAGAAACCCCCAAAACAGAACAAGGACCAGAATAAAAAAACATATGCAGACTATTATCAGTTTTGAGTGCCAGAAAAAAAGAAGTCTAACCCACTATGCTCAACAGTTGAAAGTAAAGAAGGAATTCAAAGGATTAATGACAGAGCAGAAATTTTCTGAGTCAGTATATAAAGTCCTTTGCCATGAAGCCCAGATTTCAACCAAAATGAATCCAAGCACAACCAGAAGGTTACTTGAAGCCACCCCAGATACAGTTAAGCAATGAGATGCAGGACTAAGGTAGCTCCATTTGCCAGCTTAACTCATGTTAGAGGTTGCTAATGGAAGTGATGGGAGGAAAAAAGAATTTCAATACTGATGCCTATAAAGAACCAAAACTCTACCTTGGCAAAGCTCCCCAGAGAAGAATCATTCCTGCAAGAAGCCCTGACTTCAGACTAATTATGAGTTGACAGATAGACACAAAGTGAAACTCCAGCCTGCTTTATTATAATATCTTGCTAGAAGCTCAGCCTCCACAGAGGGTTTGAATAAGTCAGAAACAGCCCTTCTGCCTTATTCTGGGCCTCTCTCTGGGCTGGATTCCCATCCACAGAAGAGAAAGAGTTGTGAAAGTCCCACAGGAGAAGTGACATTATTGCTGGGCCATAGAAACAGCTAAGTTAAAATAAATACGTCAGAAAACAAGGACATCTTCCTGGCCTGGACTACTGGAAGGCAGAGGGTGGAAAAGCAAAAAGGAAGTGAGAATGAAGACAGGGAGAAGACTCAAATTCTACCCCAGAGGCTGGAAAGTATAGAGCAGGAGGCCAATGAGAACTTCTGGGCAGGGCTGAAAAACAAGTGAAAGTGAGAACTTCACTCATCTCTGAGAATGCAGCCAAAAAATAAGATTACTTACAGTAAAAGAAGAAGAAGGAAACAAGAAAAAAGAAAACCTCCTCAAAACTGGCAGCAGAGAACTATCCACACTCCTTGGCTCCATGTAATGCTGGATGGAAGGGGTGAGAAGGAAACGGGACAAACTGCAGCTTGGAGCAAAAACATTTCCCTTCTGGATGCTCCTGGATCAGTTCAGCCCTTTGTGACTCTCAATTTGAAGCCCTTATTCACGTCCCTATAATCATCATAATATGTGGCTGTTTGCTTGTTCAGTGTATTCAACTTCCTCACAGCAAGCCAAGCTCAACCCAGCACTAGCATTTATTTCTGGATTTCAACCAGGCCTGCCTAAAACCAAACAAGACTCAGTGTGGTTTGCCATATTGACTGGGAGAGAATAAAAGGAATTGCACTCAAACACCAGGGTTTGTGGCCAAGTTCACCTCATGCTGCTGGTGGTGATATCACTGTTATTTCACTTTGCTTTAGCACTTTTAAAACTGCTCTGGAAAAAGAGAGGGTTTCAGCTCTGTTTCTGGGCTTTGAGTGATCCTAATAACATGGACATAACTAACTGTTGTCCTTTCATTAAGAGAAAAAAACCTTTATTAGTCAAAAGTCAAATTATTGTTAGAAACCTGTAATGGCTAAATAAAACCAGCCATCAGAATGTGAGCAGCGCAGACATCAACTGGGAGATGGAACAGCCCTCAAGACAAAATAGTTCCAACTCTGCCTAAAATAACATCTTTCAAGAGCCGGCCCCACTGTGCCCGGTGTTGGACACCAAGCCAGGTCCCACAGTCCCAATCAGAAATGCTTGTGACACATCCTGAAACGCCGACTCAGACTTCCAGAGCTGTGCTGAGAGTTCCCAGAAGGGCTGCAGAACTCCCAGTTGGGGCATCGTGATGCGGCTCCCAAAGGATTTAGGGCAACATCAGTAGGATTCAGGCATCTGTGAAAGTCTCAGCCAAACATCTCAAAATGTGATGAAGAACAGACTTTCAGCTCTTTGAAGCTGGTGCTGCCCATCCAGAAGCTTCACATGGGAATGAGGGACTGTCCCATGCCACTTGCCTGCCAATTCCCACTGTCATGGGTCTAATTAGAGTTCTTATTTTTGTTGATGTTTTGGCAACAGGAGGCATGTCAGGATCTCAGTTTCTGTTCTTAAATCACTTGCATGTGATGTAAACACCTCTTGAAAAATCAGGAAAACAAACAAACAACCTGAAAGCCCCAGGAAAACTTCTCTACCTTGAAAAGAATGGAAATCTCTTCCCCCTTGCCCTCCAAAGCTGCTGCCCTGACTTTGCAGGGAGTGGCTCACAAGGGTTAAATGCCTGGGGCTGACAGTACTGCAGACTCTAATGCAAAACAAGAGCTGTGGCTGCAAACTTCTCATCACTGGCAAGCTACAACAGTTTGGGTTGACCAAACTAAATACCCTAATCCACACACAGCTAGAGAAAGGAAATGCGTTTTTCTGTGTTGATGACACCGAACAATTCGTTGGGAAGGACTAGGGAGGAGGGAGAAGAGAAGGAATTTCCACGGAGAGTGCCAAAGGTGCAATTAATGTCCTGTCACGGAGCATTTGTACCCGCTGAAATTCATTTCTGTGCTGAGAGCCAGCATAAAGTTATGTCTCCCTGAAGCTGCAGTTAACAGGCAGGAGGAATGGATTTCATTTCAAGAGTGATGTTCCGGATTCTTGGACGACACACTCAGCAGTGAATGAAGCACTGTGAAGTAGAGCCTCAGCAGCCTTGAAGTGAATTTCGCTGTGACCTAACAAAAACCACAGACTTGAAATTGTGATGATTCAGAAATTTTCGGCTCGCAACAGGGGTTCTTGCAAAATATTTGGGAACTGCAGGAAGCGTTTAATGGTCTCCCTATGTCAAGGAGAGGAATCCTGACCTTTTCTCTTCATGATTCTTGTTCCTTATAAGCAATGATTTTAGGAGACAATTAAGCCCGAGTGGCCTTTTTTCCTAAGGTTTCTTATAGAATAACAAGTGACTTGGATTGATCTTTCTGTACTGATTCATCCTCTCTTTGTTGTTGGAATTTGCAGAAGAATGGCTACAGGGATAGACCATGCTCCCAGTCACACGTGTGGTTCCCCACAAGTGTGTGCAGGAAAGGAAATCAAGTGGAGAGGTTTATCTGCAGGTCGATTCAATGGAGCAACAGAAATCAGAAGAACCTAATAAGGGTATGTGCCTTTCCTAGCCAGCAGTCAAAAAGGTAGGATTTCAGTAGGAAAAAAAATTTGAATAGACCAAGAACATGAATCAGAATACCAATGGCTAAAGCAGAGGTTTGGGACATTCCTAATCCTTATATGGATGCACAAATCATGAACGCGTGGTTTATAAATTCAAACTGATGTCATCCGAAGGAAGACTCCAGGTGAATCTTCCTTTCATTTCCTGTTAGCTCGAGGGACAAACTGACAGAGGGACAGACAAAGGAGCAACATCCATTTCCTGAAATAAATAAGAGACATCTCACAAAGTTTAACAGCATGCAATATAGTAATTACTACATGTTTGTGTCATAATTAGTGTCAGAGATTCCCTTAAAAAAGAAGCCAGGCTGTTCCAAATCATCTTGAAATACTACTCGTAAGACTATTTCTGCTGGCTTGTAAATGATGGCTATGCAAGAAACTAATTTGAGCATCGCTGGAAATTATAATTTTGTTTTGTGTGCTTCCAGTAATGTTTTCTTAAACAAGGATCTTACATTTGTCCCTGCATTTTGTGTAACTAATTCTGTGAAAAGCATTAGACACAGTCACACGCTTGCTGACACTGTCTTTTCTCATTCAAGTTTCAGACAATACAATTTTCTGTTTGTGTAAATAGTTATACTGCCCTTGTGAAGTGCCAAATGACATGAACTGAACATAAAATAGACAGAAATAAGGTCAATGTCAATAATTTAATCTTCATGGGAACTATACCTGATACATGAACCTTTTATATGCCACTTGCAAATAATTGCTAAAAGCTGATATTTCTTCCTCGTGTTTGCTTATTCCACTACATCCTGTTCCTTAGGTACTTAGCTCTTACATTTAAGCAGGTTTCCTCTAGCAAATTTTACATATCATAACCCTCCTGTCCTTGAAGACTTCTCATAACCCTTTCCTTTTCCATGCCAATTGAGCTTAATTAGCAGCTTGTATCAGCAGCAGGATCTCTTCACACATTCATTGGCTCTAGACTCAGTAGCTGGGAAAATGACCTTAAACTGCCTCCTCATTGCACGTATGTGTTTCCTCGGACGGAAACTCCTCTTTTCCACGGATTCCCACTCAGTAATTCTGCCTTTGGAGCAGGTTAGGTAAAGTACATTCAACGTTCAAACAGCAACATTTTCTGATTATGTGCTTTTCACCTGGCTTTTATCAGAGAATTCCAGACATAAGCTGGAATGTGAGATGGAATTTGAGGATGACACATCATATCTTACGTCTCAGAAAAACAGGAACATTTTCTGAAAGCAGGTTCTCATTTCAAGAAGCTGGATATTTGCTGGTTTATGATGCTGTGTCCTGCTTCAAAAGCAAAAACTCTCCCTTGCTGTGGCCACCTTAGTTCTGTGAACATTATGAGGGATATTGTGTGCCTGGTGACTCAAAAAAATAGATAAATTAAAAAGAAAAAGGCAGTGCAGTGTATCTAAAAATAAAAATTAGGAAAGGTGGGAATTAGCTCACCACAGTTCACCTCAATTGCCAGGTCAGGTTTCAATTTCCAGTAAGTTTTCAGCAGAGTAGCTTGTGTAAATGTATCTGTGGTCACTCCTCATGCAGGGGAAAAAGAAATTTCCTTGAAAACAGATACCTGACATCACAACTATGTGTTTTCCTGGAACAGAGCACACTCTGGATCCGCACTCTGCCTACTGAGATAGTCCTCATCCCAAGAGTGATACCACTGCTTGCATGTCCATAAAGAGAATACAGTAGGTTTGCAGGAAGCAGAACCAGAGTGTGGTGCTCAACATGCTGAAGAACTCTCACGGAGAACTGTGGATGTTCACCTTTAAGATGCCTGGAAACACTGTAGACTACTTCACACACAGCTTTGTCTGAAGAGTTGCTTTTATACATCAGGAACCGCAGCAGACTTTTTACATTAGCAATCCCTTTGCCAAGAAAGAATATGTGTGAGAAGCATGAAAATGGTTACCAATACAACCTTCCTGGATGATCTGTACTAGAATGGGGCATGCACTGTGCTTTGTTCACTGTCAGCCTGAGAGCCACACTTACTGTGACCACTCTGCTTTTCTTTATTTTTCCTTCAAACTGGGGAAAAGAGCCCCCACCAGAGATGCCCATGGGAAGAAGACAGATGAAAGAGGTTGGAGGTTGACAAAATTTATGTTCAGCAGGGTTACATTAGGGCATCACGCTGAAGAACCCTTCTACTTAATAAAGGTTCAACACCTAGTATTTCTTTTTTCCACTTTTCTTTTGTTCTCAGAGTTGGTTTTGGACAGCAAGAAATAAAGTCAGAGAAAGAGGGTGTTAAATTTATTTTTAATGGAATGCAATGACACCGATTTTTCCAAGTGAGGTGTGAAAGGTTTTAACCTTGAGTTCCCAGCAGCAGATAAAACATCACTCGGGGTCTCCATTTCCAACCCGTACGTTACACCTCACCTTCTCCCCTGTGCAGAACACTACTCCTGAACAGAGCAGTATCCGCTTACAAGCAGCGCTGCTCCAAGGGAAAAAAAGAAAAGTTTGCCTCTCCCCTCAAAAAAAGCCATTTTGTTCAGCCAGATGTTCTACAAAATGGCACGACCGCTGTGCTTGAGGGGGGCCGGGCCTCCCACCCCGGCGGGGCTCGGCGGGGCGGTGGCGGCCCCCGCCCGGCCCCCGGCGGCGCCGAGGCCAATGGGCGCTGGGGCGGCGGCGGCCGCCTCCTCCCGCCCAGCCCGCCCTATATAGCGCCCGGGCAGCAGCGCCGTCCCGTTTGTCGGGCTGTCCGTGCCGTGCTGAGCCCTGCAGAGCCCAGCTGTGCCAGGATGCCGGGCCGCACTATGTGGCGGCTGGCGCTGCTCGCCCTCTGCCTGGGGGCCGCGGCGGCGGGGGGACATCGCCGCGGAGCCGGCGGCAAGAGCCGGCGGCAGGCGCAGACCCAGACCACCTCGCTGCCGCAGGGCACCGCCGCGCAGGGAAAGCGTGAGTACCGCCCGCGGGCAGGGCAAGGCGCGGGGCTGGGCACGGCAGCGCCGCTGCTCCCGGGGGGATTCGTCTGTCCCCCGAGCTCGCCCGTAGCCGCCCCTCGGCTCGGCGGGACCCGCACACTTGTGAGCCCCTTCCCTCCCGGCTGCTGCCCTCGGTAACGCCGAACTTTGCTTTCTCTTCCCCCTCTGCGTCCCCGTTCCTCCTCCTCTCCCCCCAGAGACCTGCTATGACAATGGACGGTACTATCAGATAAACCAGCAATGGGAGCGCACTTACCTGGGGAACACTCTGGTCTGTACCTGCTACGGTGGGAGCCGAGGGTTCAACTGCGAGAGCAAGCCCGAACGTAAGTTGGTGGCCCCTTTTGTCTGCATCGAGACCCCAGCGCGGCTTTTGGTGCCGAGTGAGCCAAGCCTTGTACGAGTTAGGGCTGGCAGCCCAGGTTTTCCACTGAAGTTTGGAACTTAGGGTCAGTAATGGGATCTACACTCAATTACACTGAAGATCTGGCTTGGGATTTTAAGAAATGCTTTTCATTAGCGATGGGCCTGCCACCAGAACCCTGAGCCAAATATCACTCATCTCTCTGGAGGATTGGATCTAAACATTAATTTTGGAGCCAGCCTCTTCTTTATAATGAACTGAACTGACTCCTGGACTCGCACGGGGAAGTTCAAATCTGGAGTCACTTTGCAGCTCTGGCTCTGCTCTGTTTGATTGCTTCACCCCAACTTTTCATAGCTGTGCAGTGTCGTCAGCTTGTTTAAAAATATTTCAACTTACAACTTTCCACAGCCTCCCGGCCATACTGTGAGCTTTCTGTAATTGAGTGTAAAATGAGATTGTTTAGTCTGTGCAGAAAAAGTTTAGGGAACAGAAAGAAGTTTAAATGCAAGGTCTGCCGGAGGATGCATCTCTCCAGGATTCAGTGTAGTTCAGATTATCAGATACAATCTATCTGTATTTATTAGTCTGAAGCCACTGGTTTGCCATAATTCCTTTATGTTGTTCTGGAGATAGAAAAGATGAAAAACTGGTTCCTGGCTGACAGTGTTCATGTAAGACAGATGTGAGCATCACAGCCATCTGTTTTGCGATGTTTTTGTGCTGCCTGCCTCATGGCTGGAGTATTTTAAGGAGTACTCAGTCCCCTTACTTCATAAAAGAGGGTTCAATCTGCTTTTCCTTCCCCTGCAGAGATGCCCGAGTTTTACAGTTTTGAAGTCCAGTAGGAAGGTTTCCTTATGACACAATGAACTTGATCTGCCCAGCAGTGAAGAAAGTTGTTCTGCTTCACGTCTTGAGTCTGATGGCAGCAGTGATGTTCTGTAATCACTTACCTGTGCATGAGAGTGAGCAATACACAAGTAGTGGACTTTGCTGTTGACTTTGATGGGACTGCTGCAGGATTTGGGATTAATCTGCTCAACTTCTGCTAAATCAGAGTGAGGAGGATTAGCATGACAAAGCACACAGTTTCCAGGAGTTGTTTGCTCCCTCCTGTCTTCTCTGCTGTTGGCCTCAAACAGCTGGGATTGATGCTTTCAGGCATGCCTGCCATGTGCAACTTTTGGTTCCCTGAGGGAGGGAAGAGGAGGTTATTGAGGTTGTTCAACATCATGGGGACCTTGAGGGAGTAAATTTCACCCAACTTTCTCTCTGCTCTTTCACCCCATGAAGGAAGAGGAGACTGATCAGCATTTTTCCCCAGGAAAAAGGGAGTATCTATGTGAGGAGGCAAGGAATGCATTTCTGTTGAAGCTGATAATTTAAGTTTTTTCTTCCCCCCTCATAGCTGAAGAGACTTGCTTTGACAAATACACTGGATCCACTTACCGAGTAGGGGAGACCTATGAGCGCCCCAAGGACTCCATGATCTGGGACTGTACCTGCATTGGAGCTGGACGTGGGAGAATCAGCTGCACCATTGCCAGTATGTAACCAAGAGCCTGTTCCTAGAGCTATTGTTCCTTAGTGTCAGATTTTCCAGAGCAGTTTACACAATATCCCCAGTGCCTATTAGGTAGAATTGCATGGGGTTTAATCCAAAATCCACTAAAGCTTTGAAATGAAAAGTCCTTGCCCCATGTACATAACATTTGCACAGCCAAACTCCTCTTTTATTTAAGAGGTCCAGTGCTATGTGAGAAAACATAAGGCCAAAAATTATTGTTGGTGTCCAGCCATAAAGGTTAGTAATTTATTATGTACAAGAGTGTGTTGCATCTTTACAGATGCAGTTATAAAAGTAGTTTTTTGACTGGGAGAAAGTCTGCTCTGCAGCTGGTGAGTCAAAATAACACCATCAGCATTAATAGGACTATTCAGAATAAATGATAATAAATAAATGCCACCTGAGAGCCAGTCCTCCATCCTCCAAAAATGTCATCGAACACTTGTGTCTAAGGGAAACGGGATTTGATATCCAGACAAGAGTTTAATGTGTTTCTGCAACTCCCTTTTCACTACCCTGACCCATACTTTCCTCTTGGTCTTCCCTCTCTTCCCTTGGTCCTTTCTCCCCAGCTCTCCTTTCATGTCTCTGTCTGGAAATCTTTTCCTTATTGAGTCACTGAATTGTTCACAATTTCCCTTTAGTTCATAATTGGACTTTCTGTGAGCACAGAGGAGGATTGCTGTGTGTCAGGATTTTTAGACTGAGATTTCAAAGTCTCTGAGGTACCTCTGGAGACAAGTTTTGCTCTGAAAACTATCCAGTTTCTTGTTTAAGACACACATGCGGATCCTAGTAGTGTTGCCACAGAGGACTCAGAAACCAGCCATCATTGTAGCCTGGGA
Source organism: Eopsaltria australis (assembly GCA_034509425.1). NCBI lineage: Eukaryota > Metazoa > Chordata > Aves > Passeriformes > Petroicidae > Eopsaltria > Eopsaltria australis. Next base: position 552,802 of record JAVTVJ010010752.1, read on the forward strand.
AAAAAATAATGAATTAAATCTAACAAGTAAAGCTGGAGCCATTCTGAATTTAATGGCATTTTATTGGGCATGGATGATAAGTGTTGTAAGAAAAATAGTCAGTAAGGAAATTGCAAGTGTAAGAGCAGCCTTGTTTCCTCATCATCAGCCTGGTTTAGAGCTCACTGGAGAGTCTCACTGGCTGCAACTGGCTTTGAATCAATCTTCAGAGCTCTGAGATTCCCTGCTTTCAGAAACGAGCCCACAAAACATTTTACTGGCTCTTAATAAATGATGGGATGTGGGTGTTTTTTCTTCCTTTCTTTTTTTTTTCTTCTTGGATTCTTCCGAAGAAACAAAACCCCGTGTGTGCGAACTGCCCTGCACCGTGCTTCCCTCCCTCAGCTGGGGCTGCCTCAGAGCTGTGGGGCACAGATGGGCTGCAACCTGCCTTTCCAGGGCAGGCTTTCCCAGCCCAAGAGATCTGATTTCCCACTGGACTGTCACACCAAGCACCTCCTTATCCTCCACATGCTGTTCTGGCCACCATGTCCCTCATGAATGGCCTCAGAGAGGCCCAAGCCATGTTGCCTCAGACGAGATGGAGGCAAAGCCCCCCTCAGCAGCCCTCAGCCTGAGAGCAGGGTGCGAGGGAGAAGCGGCACCTCTTCACTCCCTGGCATTCCCTTTTCACCAGCCAGGCTTTGGCTGTGGTTTGGAACATGGAGAAGTTAGCTGAGAGAAGAGGACAGGGCTGGGGAAGTGCAGAAAAGAGGGGGCGTCAGCAGAAAATGGTGGATGCCAGTGGAAAATGTGGAGCGCCATTTTACAGGCTGATGTCCCCCCTCATTCTCCTCAATGTCCCTCCTCCTTCTTGCTGCCTCCTACCCCAGCTGACCCCCTTTGCCCCTGGTCAGGTGGGCCTTACCTTGTCCCTTATCACCACCGTGCCGTCCCTGGTGCGTCCATCACCTCAACTCCCCTGTCTCCCACCACAGATCGCTGCCATGAGGGCGGCCAGTCCTACAAGATCGGCGACACATGGCGCCGGCCCCACGAAACAGGCGGCTACATGCTGGAGTGCGTGTGCCTGGGCAACGGCAAGGGCGAGTGGACCTGCAAGCCTGTGGGTAAGTGGCTGCTCCTTCCCTTTCCCTCAGTGCAGGCCGGGCGTGTGGGCCCTTTCTCCGTGTCTTCCCTGAGGTGTCTCCGTGTGGGAGTGCCCGGGGTGGGCTCTGATCCGCTTTCCTCCCACAGCCGAGCGGTGCTACGACAACACGGCTGGGACATCGTACGTGGTGGGAGAGACCTGGGAGAAGCCCTACCAGGGCTGGATGATGGTGGACTGCACCTGCCTCGGAGAGGGCAGCGGCCGCATCACCTGCACCTCCAGAAGTAAGTGCCAGCTTGGCAGCTGCCGGTTGCTCCGCTTTATTCATCTTACTTTTTCATTTATTTTCTTACTTGTTTTCATCGTGCATGGGAGAGGAAAGTTATTACTTCGTCTGCCCTGTGCAGTAGTTTTGATGGCTGTCCCCTGAGAAGTGGCGGGAAGCAGAAGAAGGAAGAGGGGCCTGTGTGGTGCCCCAGGCACCATTTACAGTCTGGGAACAGCCCCCAGAGCTGGTCATCAGTGCTGGGGACAAGGTGCCTGGATTATTTGGGGATTTAACCTCATGGAGAGAGAAAGGTTTAAGGAATCTGCATGTCAGCTGAGCCACAGCCGGGCATCTCGCAGAAAGTCAGAGAAATCGCTTGGCCCACAAAATGGCAGAGTTTAGCCCAGTATGTCCATTTCTGTGCTTTCAAGGAGCCTTCTGAGAGACAGTCAGGTGTTTTTTAAGTTAAATACCCTTTCCAACAGCAGGATCTGCAAGATCAAAATATTTTCTTATTTCTTTCTCTGTATTACTGTTTAATTTATGGGTTAGCTAAACCAGGGTTTGTTTTACCTGCTCTACCATCTCGCCTGTCACTTTTCCTACCCAATTTCCCACTCCAGCAGCACAGGTGATTTTTTTTTTAAAGTTTTTGCATCATTGAGGGACATTACCGTAAATCGTCCATTTTATTTGTATTTGCAAAGCAAACAGGGCATTTAAAATCCAAAATCTTGCTTGTTTATTGACCTTCTGTTCCAGTCCTGTTAGCTCCACCACAGAGCTTGCTCCTATCTCAGGTTTACACTAGTTGCCTCAAGAAAATTTAACTTTGTACCTTAAACCTTGGTTGTGCAAGGTTTGAGAAACTCTTCTGTAGCCTTTCAATTGCCCCATATTCAATTGCCTTGAGGCACAAAAATAATGGATTTTTGCTGATATAAACAGCAGATCTGTGAAGAATAGGACACTAAGGAAGGTTGAGATTAAAATGGAAGAACTGGAGAGACTTGGTCAAGAAATAAGCTATAAAAATCAACCCAGCCTTGACAATATTAAGTCTGTTAAAGACATATGGGGAAAAATCATTAGCTGTCAGATGGGAATGAATAAAACAGAATGTGTTGTTTGTGAATTTTGGAGGACTTATTATTACTAATAAAATGTATTTGGCAGTAGCTTTCTTTCCATAACTCAGGTCTGCCCTGTTCTGTCATGGGAGAAATTGCAATATAATGACCTGTCCGTTTTTCATTTTGTTTTCCAATTACATTTGAATAGAGAAATCCAAATTTATGTTTATAAAATGATACCTCCGACCCACAAAGTAGCATTACACTTAAGTGTGTGCTGCTGATACATATCTTTTATGGCCAGCATTTTCCAGAATCACAGCTGGTTGCTTCAGTGACATTTCAGCTTTTCAGTGAGAAGAGTGTCCATAAGACACTTTTTTTTCACATTTGCATGATGAATGCCTCACCAGTTTACCATACTTCTGGCAAATGCTCAATTTCTGGTCATTTTAGCAGTGTGAATCAGTAACATGTTTTCTACATTCACATTCTATCACATTCACATTCTCTCTCAGTGGCAATCTGGCTTAATGCACATGTCCTTCCACAGTTCTTCATAAATCCGTGTTCATTGATCCGTGATTATATTTGAGCCACTGTATCGAGTTTCCCTTGAATGAGAAGGTAAAATGTTGTAATGGAAGAAAAACTAGTTAATCCACATGGATCTGGCATCCAGACAAAAGTAGTTTGTTGTGCTGTCCTTTGAACCCATTTACTCAATTCGTCAGGGGCTGTGGGTTATTAAAGAGATTTAGAAAGTCTGGTACTCCTGGTATGCCTTGAGCAGCTTGTGTGAACTTCACTGCAGGTTCTTGCAGGCTTCTTTTGGAAGAAATGGGATTTTACATGGTGCCCTCAAACAGGTTTTAGTCCCTTCCAGATGAACGAGAGCTCTGAACTTGAACTGTGCCCTGTGTATAGTATGAGATGACCCATCTACAACGACTCCTGTTCCTTTCTTAAAAGAATAGAAAGGGGCATTGAAACACATTAAGCTTTAAAGGGTGCTAGGCAGAATGGGTTTACAATGGCTTTAAAAAGTAGCTCATTTTTGACAGTGTCTACAAAGTGAAAGCACGGTTCTGGAAATGAATGGAAATTTTTCCTTAGGCTTAAGCGCCAGGATTTTGGGATGCTCTCAGCCTGTATGGTTTAGTGCATGTAGGAATTGCATGTTCCTCACACAGATCGCTGCAATGACCACGACACCAAGACTTCCTACAGAATTGGGGACAACTGGAGCAAGAAGGACAACCGCGGGAACTTGCTGCAGTGTGTCTGCACCGGGAATGGCAGAGGGGAATGGAAATGTGAGAGGCACACATCACTGCACACCACCAGCACTGGTAAGTGGGGCATGGTGGCATGGAATGTAGGGAAGGGGAAAAGGAATGGCACGTTTTGACAGGTTAGGACTTGGAGTTGAGTTGTTCCAGCCTAATTCAGGTATTTCAGTCTTGTCTGGGACAGATCAGCAGCAAAGAGGGTCAGGGTTCAGGAGATGCTCCTTGCTTATGCATGTAGAGATAAAATTAATTGGTACCTTGTTTCCAGGCACAAATGGGGCTGGCACATACATATGGGATTGCCTGCACAATCACAGGGCGGTAAATCACATCTGGGGCCCTGCATCCACAGGAACTGTCTTTGTCTTGGGAGCATGGCACTCCAAGTTAATGTTTGAACTTTATGTATTTGCCTCAGGGTAACTTGCTTGAAATGTCCTTAATTTAAGCCCCACTGAGACCATCTGGTTTCTTTGACATGATAAATACACCTACTAATGGCTGAGCTTTAAAAGTCCAGAAATGTCAAGGAATGTATACAATGCTGTTTAATACATGTACATGAGATAGCTTGTAGTCTCAGTATGAAATATTGCTTAGTTTACAGGTAGCATATTTTTTGTGCCCAAGGTTTAAATCTTCAGCTCCTAAATTCTTTTTTTGTCATTTTAAGGATCTAGGTTTCTTATCAGTGAGTGCAATGCAGCACTTCTGTATTCCTGCAGTGCCTGCACTAAATTTTTCTTGGTAAATTTTTCTTGACCTGTAACTGTTTGGTACCATCAGGTTAACTTAAAACTCTCAGGAGGTCTAAACTTCAAAATGTGTAACACTTCAAGAGTACCAGTATTTTGTTTCCATTATTACTTCCCCTATTTCAACAGAGCTAAATTTGTGGAGGTTCCTGTGGGAATCATTAGCAAAAATTTATATGATGTAGACAGCAACAAACCTCTTTGTCTCTAGGTATTACTCCAAATGATAATGTGCCAAAAAACTTTGATTCAAAATTTAAGAATTGCTGAGGGAAAGAATACATTTTAAGTTTATTATTCCTGTTTTTCAATGAAAAATTCAAAATGAATCCTTTTTGCCTTATCTCCCTACTTCCTTGGTAGTTTTTTGTCTTGTCAATGATCTTGGTTTTTCTGTTCTACATTTCCTTCAGCTAATATTTTTGCCAAAAAAATTTTTTTCTAAGCCATTGTATGAAAAAGTTTCTAAATCCTTTCTAAAGCCACTCTACAGGGTTGGAAGCCAGAGGCTGTCATTAGCAGAAGGGGGGAGTCGTTCTTTAATTTTGAAATTTGCACAGTGCAAGAATTAAGCCACATCTCAGGAAGCATAAATGCGTTGTGCCTTCTGTCTGATGGAGTGCCTAAGGTTTTATTATCTCAGCATTTAATGGCAGCCCTCTGCTGCTGAGCTTTGCATGCCACATGTCCCTTCTGTCCCGTGCTGTGCCACAGGCTCTGGCTCTCCCAGCATCACGAATGTGCAGACAGCGCTGTACCAGCCCCAGCCGCAGCAGCCCCAGCCCAGCCCTACGGCCAGTGCATCACCGACAACGGCGTCATCTACTCCGTGGGCATGCAGTGGCTCAAGACACAGGGCAGCCAGCAGATGCTGTGCACCTGCCTGGGCAACGGAGTCAGCTGCCAGGAGATAGGTATGAGTTGGTGTGTGGTGCTTGTTCACTCCAGTGAGGTCTCTGGGACTGTCCTGTGGCTTAATTTCCAAGTAGAGCCCTTTGTATGCCTTTGTAGAACCTCTGAAGAGGACATACGGGAGAAAGGTGCAAGGGGGGAAGAAATGGTTTGGTTATTCAAAGTCTGGTTCTGTAGGGCAGAAATGTTTCCCAGTGAGCTATATATAACCTGCTGAGGGGAAACAGAGCCCTTGGGGAGGGAGCAGCATTAATAACTTTATTCAAATGGAGTTGCAATAACATCTGTTTGGAAAAGAATGTAGAAGAATGCCACAGCTGTGGAACTGTCTGTTGGTGTGTATTGGCCTTGCTCCATCGCAGTCACTGTGGGTTCCCAGCAGCCAGCGAGTTGGCATGGAGGGGCTGTTGCTGTTCTAGAGCCCTGAGATTTGGGGATTTCTTTAAACCTCAGTCTAATGCCGTGGTTTTCTTTCTGAAGCTGTGACCCAAACGTATGGTGGCAATTCTGATGGAGAGCCCTGTGTCCTGCCTTTCACCTATGATGGAAGGACCTTCTATTCCTGCACCACTGAAGGCCGCACAGATGGGCACTTCTGGTGCAGCACCACTTCCAACTTCGAGCAGGACAGGAGATATTCCTTCTGTACCGAGCAGAATGGTGAGTTCTTGGAGGGTCTTCAGAGGCATGTGACCCTGGTGTAGGGATGAAGGAAGGAGCAGAGGACATAGAAACAGGCTGCCTGATCAATTCCAGCAGTTTGGAGGAACTCAGAGCCGTGCTGTGAATGGAGGGCTGCCTGATGACAGAGCACTTGTGTGCTCTTGGCATCTTCCGAGGGTGCTACAGGTTTACTCTTTGAGTGCTGTTCTCTCTCCTCTGAGCTGACCTTGGAATGGAAGTACCTGGTCATGGTGTAGCTTTGGCCCAAAGGATGCTTATCTTTGGCTTTGCTTGGGTGAATTGCTTTGAGCAATGCCCATATTAGGCTGCAAAGAGGAGGATATCCATGGAGTACAGTTTGCACAGTCCTGTCACTCCCTCCTTCCTGCCTTTCTAGCCAGGCTGCCATATATAGCAGTGATCTTTGTGTGATTTGTGGTCACTGATCAAGAGCTGGGGCATGACTAATGCAGCAGCATTGCCTCTGTGGATGGTCAGTGTTCCCTCCACAGCACAGATATACCTGTGGTTGCACTTCCTGGAATGCGTGTCAGACATCCATGGAGCAGTGTCCAGGCAGCTTCTCTGGGATCTGACCTTGGAAAAAATATTTCATGTTCTCAGATGAAAATACTGCTTCTTACACTGCACAGATATTTTCTTTAAAATTCTGTTGTACTTTAGTTGGTTTTTTCCTGATAAAAGTCAAGCCTTTCTCTGCAGGGCATATAATATTTTCTTTTTAAAAAACCAAACAAACCACGCAAGAAAAAAACAAAAAACAATACCCAAATGGAAAAACCAAACACTGTCCCTGTCTATGCACACATTCATGTTTTAGAGAGGCTTCTTGTGATCCACAGTAGAAAAGAGAAATGTGACTGCAGAAAAATCTCAGTAAATGCCTTCTTGTTCTCCAATATTTGTAAAGCAGAGTTGCTCAAGAGGTGATTAGTTCAGGTAGATTACAGCCCTCTTTCCGCTACTGCTTGCAAAACATGAGGGTTCCAGCCTGCAGAGAGGTTTTGACTTGTCCTGTTGTCCATAACTGAACTGTAACCCTTTCCTGAGGGTGGAGGCTTCCCTTAGAGCTGAGGGGCACCACTGGGAAACAGCTTCAGTGAGATAATACAGTTATGCTGAGAGCTGTGAGTTTATTCCATTCTCTAGGCCTTGGGAGAAGGGATCTGTAAAGCTACTTCCCAAACACAGTAAGCTTTGGTTTTCCCTATTTCCTGGGAAATGGCTGAGAGCCATGGTTGGCTCTGCAGCTCCTTCCAAAGCAATGCTTGAACTGAACTGACCTTGTGCTAAGCTTTCGTTTCCACATCTGAATTAATTAAAGCCAAGGAAAGAGGCCTGTGGATTATATACAGGGCACATGTGGGAAAGAGTAGTGCTAGTGGTTTGTTTTCCAAGCTCTTCATGCATGCTAAGAGAGAGTGCAAGACTGCATTTGCATCTGTTTTCTTTTCCCTTTTTGTGCAGTTTTGGTCCAGACACGTGGTGGCAATTCCAATGGTGCTCTGTGCCACTTCCCCTTCCTGTACAACAACCGCAACTACACTGACTGCACTTCCGAGGGACGCAGGGACAACATGAAGTGGTGTGGAACCACTGAGAACTACGATGCTGACCAGAAGTTTGGGTTCTGCCCCATGGCTGGTAAGGCTGAGAGCCAGAAAGGGGTTATGGAGCACCTGTATGTGATCCCTTGAGCTGGGAAGTAAAGACCTTTCTGTTGGTCAGTTATTGATGACTTCCCATGAGCTGTGTCCTTTAAGGCATTTCTGAAGTTCTGTTTTGTCCATTTTTTCCCTGCTGACCACCTCTAGCAGAGATTTAGGCAATGCCAGGAGGAGGCAATTTTCATTACTACTTTGCTACAAGCCAGTGGTAGACATGCTCTTCAGCTGCTGCAAACTGGTGTAGATCTGCTGGAGAACCTAAAATTTGAGTGGGTGCCCAAAATTTCCTTGTTAAGATGCAGAAACCACTATGTGATATGAAGGGGCATTGCAAATGGTGTCAGTCCTCAAGATCTTGTGAATTCTGGCATCATAAATATCCTCTTGCTTTCTCCTCACCCAGCCCATGAAGAAATCTGCACAACCAATGATGGTGTCATGTACCGTGTTGGGGATCAGTGGGATAAGCAGCACGACATGGGCCACATGATGAGATGTACCTGTGTAGGAAATGGCCGTGGAGAATGGACCTGCATTGCCTATTCCCAGCTCAGAGGTACTGATTTTCATGTTGATACCGCCAGTTCAGTCTGAGTGGGAGGTGGGAGAAATTGGTCTTCTTTTCTGTCATTGTGGGCTTGAACCCAGGCTCAAGAACTGCACTTTACTCCTTGGAGTAGGAAAGGAATTAGAGGAGCTGTGAAGTTCTTGTCTTGTTCAAGTGCTGGAAAAGTATATTCCAGTCTTTACAGGCTCTCAAGCAGAAGCAAACCTTGATTATCTTGATCGTGGTATACCTCTCTCCTTTTGTCTATATTTAGGAATTGGCACCACTGTGACTTTACAGAGAACTCAGTATAGGCACCTCCCTGCCTCAAGAAGAGACAAAAGTCCAGACTCATCTGAAGTTTGAAAGCAGAAAGTTTGAAAGTCTGTTTTATTGTTCTGCAGTGAAATTTTCAATTCCTCTGTGCTGGATTAGCCTTTTGCTGGCTAATCTATATGAAAAGCTGGCAGGAAAGCATGGAGATTACTCTTATTTATTTACTCATTTGTGTGAGTGGTCCAAGTGGAGAAGTACTTAAGCAATACCAAAAAAAGAAGACTTAAAAGCACAGACATTTGATCATCCTACAGCTTGCTCACAGCATTGGCTTCATGTCTGGAAAAGGCAGGGGGGTTGCTGTCAAGAGGCCAAGAAAGGACTATTTAACACCACTGCTGAAAGGGGATATAATTTATAGGGAAAGGCTCACTCAAGGGCTTTGGAAGGGTGTTATTTTAAATGTGTTCCCTTCAGAAGAGTGAGAAAGGCACTGCTCAAAGTTCTCATCTGTGCAACTCCTATTTCCACTTACACAGCTAGTTCTCTGCAGTTTGTTCTGGAGCTGGAGTGGTCTTTCTTGATGAGGAGAGGGTAGAGATACCTTGCTTTTTCAAAAGCAGAGGTTATCTGAGTAGAGCTGTTTAAACACAGCAGCCAGACCTTGGTGCCTGCAGGAGAGTCCAGGCGCTCCTCGGTTTATCCTGATGCCGTGCCTGTGGTGTGGGAAAATATGATAGGGAATGAAAGCCTGGGCTCACTTCCCCAAGGACAGCTGGTCCAGGGTTGTCTCTGGAACTGAGCTTGGGTCTCTTGGGTCCCACTTAACAAAACAACTCGCTTCTGGGGTGGTTTTCATGTTTGTTTTGTCTTTCTGCTGCTTGCTGTGATTAGACTGGCTTTAGGCATTCTGGGCCAGATCCCAGATGGACATTGAACCTAACAGAGTGATACCATTGTACTAAAGCATGGGGTCTGGTTACTGTGTTTTGAGGGAAGAATAGACTGGTAGGCACCAGCAGCATCTTGTGTGCATAATATATCTGCCTCTATTACTACAGAGGGTAGCAGAGATACCCAGCATAATAACATAATGAGGATGGCTGTACTTCTTCACTGTATCTTCATGAATTTGGAGCAGCCCTTTTCTCTTTGTGCAGTTGCAGTGATTTGAGGCTGAGGGGTTTCAGTTGAGAGTTCCTCAGAGGAGATGGTCGGAGAGTCAGTGTGGTAGTTTAGATTTTTGTTCACATGTGGAATCTGTCCAAAGGAGCAAGGAAGTTCTGTAGCTGGATTGTGTCCTACAGACTTCTCTTCTACAAGTGTTGCTTATTTGCACAGTGCTGATGAACTCAGGTGCAGGGGTGTGTATGCAGCACTGGGAGGGTCACAGGTTACAGGAGGGCTCCTTTCTGCTTGAATGGAGCTTGTCATGGTCAGTCTGTGTGCTGATCAAGCAGAGGGAATGAATGATGTCCCAGGCAGAAGGGTTCTGTCTTAATGCTTAGACCTATTGCTGATGAACTCTCTCCTCTCTCCCCCAGACCAGTGCATTGTGGATGGCATCACCTATGATGTGAACCAGACTTTCCACAAGCGTCACGATGAGGGGCACATGCTGAACTGCACCTGCTTTGGCCAGGGCCGGGGGAGATGGAAGTGTGATCCTGTTGGTAAGTCATAGGCTGTCCCCACCTGCCAAAAACCCTTTGTGGCTCTGTACAAACTGATTGTGGAATGGAGAAACTGGTGTGTGGGTTTGGGCCCAGTCTTTGTCCACTTTCTGTCCTGAATTGTACAAATGCAAAAATAGAAGCAACGCTAGATTTGTTGGAGGGTAAGTGAAAAGGCATTTGTTAATTCAAGGACATAAACTTGGGTTATCACACCTGCCACAGAAGAATCATGATGGTGGCAAGCATATGTTTTAAAGTGTAGCAGGTTGTGGTAGCAGGGCAGTTAGCCCCAGGCTGTGGTGATTTGGCTGGATTCTGGTAACCTCAGCTGTCAGTTTAGCAGGACTCTCAGCCTGAGCACTGATAAAACATGCAGCTGGGCACTGATGCTAGAATCAGTTTTCTTGCCTTTCTCTATCCTAAAATCTTTTGAGTTTTCTCCCTGAGCTGAGGAAGGAGCACCAGCGTATATTAACTTACCTTGGACTCAATTGATTTTTTGACTGCCCTTTGTTCTAGCAAAGAGAGAAAGCTCAGGATGAGAACACGTGTTAATAGTGCTCTAGAGGTTAGCTAAAACCATCATGGTTCTCTGCAGGAAAGAGATTTCATCTCTTCTGCCTCCCCCCCTTCCCTAGCAAACCTTGATTGGAAGATAAGACCTGGCTCTTTGGTTTGCAATTACTAAGTCCAAGAGAGCTTCAAACTATTGCCAAGAAAATCTATTAGGAATCACTAGTTGTGAAGCTCTGCTTTATTTACAGTAGTATCTGTACATATTTACTCAAGGAACATGGATTGTAAAGCTCCTGAAAATTACTAGTTTAAGGGAAGGGGTGGGGGGGGATGATATCTGTCTGTATAGGTGTAATTAAAGTTTTAATTTTGTTGGCTTCCTCTAAACAAAGTTCTTATTTACCCAAGCAAGCATAGTGCTAGTTCTCACTGAAAATTTCCATTGAGCCAGGCATGCAGGCAGTTGTCAGAGTAGAAAGTGTACTGAAGTGCTGTACTGTGCTGTATTTACACTGGTTAAGCTGATTTCGGGGTCTGATCTGTCCCCTTTTTGTTTCTACAATGGTGAATCTGGAAAGATTCTGCTGAAAAATCGTGGGACTTTCAAAGCATAAATGAATTCTGCTGAAGGCAGGAGGAATTTTTGCCCTTCATCTCCTTGAGAGCAACGTGGTTTAGCTTTGGATGAGAGATTAACTCAGTTGGCCAGGGCAGAATTGGTCTCCAGAGTGGATGAAAATCTTTCTAGATGGAACACCCCACTGAAATGCATCACAGCTGAATTAGCCCCCTAGTATATAACTTAATGCATGCATATATTAAGAATCTTGGTTTGAGATTCTGTTGCCACTTTATGTACCTATATTTGCAAACAAACATTGGTGTTGCATTTCTTTGTGCAGAAGTCTTTTGGGGCTTTTGTTTGTAGATATTACACTGTGGTTTCAGTTACACACAGTGGTGAACTGTCTCTCTTGTGCCTTCAGACCAGTGCCAGGACTCAGAAACCCGCACCTTCTACCAGATTGGAGACTCCTGGGAGAAATATGTCCATGGGGTCAGGTACCAGTGCTATTGCTATGGCCGTGGGATTGGAGAATGGCATTGCCAACCTCTGCAGACCTACCCAGGTAAGAAACACAACAGAAAATGAGCTTATCTGCTGAGCAGGACCTGAGGAAAGCCAGCTTTTCTCCCCTTACCTGTTCAGGTTTCTGTACCTAATGCCTTTTGATTTCATTTTAGAACAGAATTTAGTCTCCCTGTCTCTTGGCAGACACAAGCAGGTGTCAGGGCATTATAAAGTGGGGCCCAAACTGTTTGCAGCTATTCCTGAGGCCAGGGTTAGTTCAGGAAGTGCCTCTCAGTGCACACAACAGCTTGGGTGTACATTACCTCTTGGTATTTAGTGATATCACATGTGTAATCTTCAGCTTATATTGCCTGAAACTCACACATGTGTAGTCCTTCCTTTTCTGCTCATTACAGAAACAAAATCCATCATGGAATGAAACATTGAATGAAACATGGAATGTTTTTCCTGATCAGTGCCCCTAAGAAATTAAATATTTGAGCTCTTGTTTGTCCAGGCAGTTCCAGGAACTCTTTATGAGGATGGGCAATGCCTGTTTGTTGGTTGTTCAGCTTCAGTTCCCCGAAGAGAACATAAGGGGAACCTCTCTGCTTTCCTGTTCAAGGCTGCAACTGCCACTGTCTTAGTCTGAATAAGATGAAGTATTAAGGCTTGCTGAGCTTCATTGACTCCTCTTGGACTGCTTAAACAAACATCTTCCTGAGCTGTGTGAAATATGCATGCCTCTAGCCTGGAGACCAGGGCTTTGGGCTGCTTTAGACACAAGAGTCACTGAAAATGTGTAAATAAACTAAATCTGATGTTTCTGAATGTAGGTTTGGGGTTAGGTGAGCTTTGAAATTTTCTGCCTGTGGGCACAGGTTTGTTTTTCTAGAAATCCTGTTTAATGGGGAACAGGTATATATGTTACATGGTTGTCCAAATAAATTATTATTAGAAATGTTGGGAATGGGGTGAGGGTGCATCTATTTAATGGCTAAAACACATTCCTGCAGATTCCAGGGATCTTTTTGCTGGGATTTTCTGAGAACTACCATGAGGACAGTGCTGCTGAGTGTTCAGTGAAACCTCCCCAGCGGGGTGGGGAGGGACTGAAAGGAGAACCATTGGATTGTAAAACCTGTCCCTCTCCATTGGAGAGCTTTGTGGAGAAAATAGGCCTGAGCCTGACTAGCTGAATGCAATCAGTCTTCAGCATTAGAGTCTCAGGACTTCCACCAACCCTTCTGGTGGTGTTGTGTGCAGAAGACAGGTCTCACTGTCTGTGGAGTTCTCCACAAAGTGATGAAAATTCAATGTTTCAAATGAACTGATGAAGAAATTTAGTAAAATAGTAGAAGGTTAATGTCTCTTTACAGGATGTATTCAATGTCACATTAGGAATTTTCCTTCACCATGCTGCATGATTAGACATGGACTTGGCAGATAGTTTTTATCAGCTTCCCTGATGCCATTTCAGAAGATACTAATGATGAAAATGGTTAATTGGTGAGAAGTTCCCCCCACCTCTTTGAACAGCAAGACTTTACTTCACAGACTTGTTCTGTACTAGACCTCTCTCATTTTCTATTTCATCGATAGCTTACAGGAAATGGACCCAAGCAGTGCACATTGACCCCCACAGAATTTCTTCACTGGTTTTCTAGGTAGCAATGAAGCATTGAGGGTAGAAATGCAATTTCCCATGTATAGAAATACTGTGTCAGCCACGCAGCTTTCTTGCTTTTTGATGATTTCACAGCATCCCTAGTATGTTAAAACTGGCAATTCTTTTTTTCAGGGTCAACTGGGCCTGTTCAGGTGATCATCACAGAGAGTGCAAACCAGCCAAACTCCCACCCCATCCAGTGGAATGCTCCTGACCGATCTCACATCACCCAGTACATCTTGCGCTGGAGACCGGTGAGTGCCGCGTTTGTCATCATTTGTTCATCCAGAGTGCTTTATTTGGCTTTTTCTGGTGTCTGAAAGAAGTGGCTGGCACAATTTCAGCAAACTGGAGTTGCTTATTCAGTGTCTTGTCCAGTTGAGGTCAACAACTGCTCTTGAGTATCAAAGAGAGCCCGTGCTGTATAAACACTTAATATTTTCCTGCCCAGACTTCACTGGTTGCTGTGTTTGTGAAGTATTTTATTAAACAAAGCATTAGTACAGTGAGCAGAGAAGTTTATATCTTTCCTTACCTTAGGAATGTAAATCCATGTGGAAGCTTCTTCATCTGAAGAAGTGCTGTTTTAGTAATGTGCATATCCAGAAACAGCTGGGATACATTTTATTCTGTTAATGAGAAAGTAAAAATGAGTAGGATATGCAGTCATAAACAGCTCAATGTGGGATTAAATAAACAGTCACTCCCATCTTCTCCAAAGTCTAAACCAAAACTGGTTAACCACTGCTTGTTGGCTGATTGCTCTGTGAGGAATGATTTGGTTTAACCAACACAGATGAGCTGTGTTCCAGCTCCCCTGAGTACAACTTCACAAAAGACCACTTAATGATTAAGAGCATTAGTACCTCAATGCTGCCTGTTACTGGGAGAACAATAAAGGCCCTGATCCAAAGCCATTTGAGGCACTCAAGTCTTTTTACTGACTTCAGTGTATCTTGGATGAAGGCCTGAATGAAATGGACTTTAAAGCACTGGAGTACAAACCTCAGAGGATGGAGCATTATTTTAAAGCTTCCCATAGAGTTCAAATACAGGGTAGAAGGGAAGAACTTTTCTGTATATTGTTTTCAGATGATGGCTTAGGGTGTTACTATGAACAGCCTTCAAATGTATATTTTCCAACCACTACTTCATGCCTTACTGTGCTTTTGATGAAGGAATGAATTGAGTTTATAACAAATAATGTTCCTTTTAAAGGGTAAAGTTCAAAGCTAGGTTGCTTCTAGTTTACCCCTGTAAAACCTAATAACTCAATGCCAATAGTCCTGCTTCTTGGCATACTTTTGTCATCTCCTTTGACTTGATTTTAAAGCCATTCAAGTAACACCTGTGTTTGAATATTACAGTGATTAGTAACCACACAGCAGGTTAGGTCACTAGATTCCCCTGCTTGCAGCCTAGGGAGTCTCTCACTATCTGCATGTCCTTTTTCTTGCAGAAAAACTCAGGAAGGCAGTGGAAGGAAGCCACCATCCCTGGCCACCGGAACTCCTACACCATCTCAGGCCTGAAGCCTGGTGTTATATATGAGGGACAGCTCATCAGTGTCCAGCAGTATGGCCACAAAGAAGTCACCCGCTTTGATTTCACCACAACCAGCACGACAGCAGTG
Source organism: Eopsaltria australis (assembly GCA_034509425.1). NCBI lineage: Eukaryota > Metazoa > Chordata > Aves > Passeriformes > Petroicidae > Eopsaltria > Eopsaltria australis. The sequence continues at coordinate 567,932 of JAVTVJ010010752.1, forward strand.
ACAAGTGAGTTCAGCAGGGGGACATCCAGAAAAACCTCATCTCCTTCACCCACGTCCTTGCTTTGTGCATCCCAGTTAACACAGAAGTAGTGATGCTTAATACAACCTCTCTTTCTTCTCTCTTGTAGGCAACACTGTTTCAGGAGAGACAACTCTTCTTCCTCCCGTGGTTGCTACTTCAGAATCTGTCACTGAAATCACATCCAACAGCTTTGTTGTCTCCTGGGTTTCTGCTTCTGACACCGTTTCTGGATTCCGTGTTGAGTATGAGCTGAGCGAGGAGGGTGATGAACCACAGTACCTTGGTGAGACAAAACTGGAGTGTGCCAGACCAAAGCATTGCTCGCAGTCAGTGCATCACTGCTTTGTGGCAGTCAGTAGAGCTGGTGTAAACATCTGAGCATCTCACTGCCTTTCAGTAGGATTCAGCTGGGATATGAGAGTGGCAGGACCAGTTCAGATTAAAAACTCACTTTTAGTTTATTGTCCTCTCTCCGTTATTAGCTGTAAGAGAGCAGGGCAAGTATATAGCAATATCCCCTCAGAATACTGTCCCAGAATTCTGCAGAGGAAAACTGACTGAGTCAGGAGTGGTGGATTAGTAATAACTCTGGGTAGATAGAATTATTCTTTTCCTCTCTATGAATTTGCTCAGTTTTTCTTCCTTTTAAAGTAATGTAAAGTTACTGGCTTCCACAGCATCCTGAAGTGAGCAGCAGTGCAGATGACAAGAGAACCAAATCTTGTTTTTTGAACCTGCCTCCTGGCTAATTTCCTTCGGCATACCTTTGTCCTTCCATCAGAATGGACAGAGAGAAATCTTTCCCAAATGCCCTCTCTTGGCTGCTTGTTATCTCATGGATATCTCATGTTCCAGTCTACTCTGTCAGTTGTTTTGTTTGGATCAGAGCTTCCTCATCTTTGATAATATGACAATTTAGCTGAGCTGGGAAGCTGGTTAAAGGCACTGGACTCAGATATAGGAGTTGAAACTGCTTTTTCAACATCTACTCTAGACCCCTTGTACCAAATGTAATTTCATCTTAACTTCTTTTTCCTAATATTCTGTCTTAACAGTGGTAATAGCAATAACTCACCTCAAATATTTGAGGTTTTAGTAGTTATTGGGACATGAGTGTGATAGAACATGACAAAAAGAACAGCAATCTCCTGACCATTGCTCTCCCCTGAAGTCCCAGGCTTGGACACTGAGCAGAAGTGGCTCTCATGGGGACTGCCAGCACTATCACCACCTTTCTTTCTGCCCAGACAGCTGAGCTGTGCTGTGAAGCAGCTCCTGAGCTCATCTGTCTACAGACAGAGGTTTACAGGCAGATTGAAAGGCTAATCCCAGTTTCCCCTAAGATGCTTTGCTTCAGTCTGGCCAGCAAGGAGCTGCTTCTTGGGGAATTTTCTACATCTGGCATGTAGGTGGACATCTGGGAGCAGGGAGAGAAGTTCACCAGCCCTCATAATGTCATTCTTCTTCACTCATGAGTCAGTGTTTCCACTTAACCTGTTCATGTGAAAGTTTTTCCATATATTTCTGTACTGAAAGTGCAACAGTCAGGGTATGAAATGGGTATTCAGCTGAGGTGGCTGCAATGTGCAGAGGGCTGCTGCTCAAGCTGCCCTGCCATATCCCACACCAAGCCTTGCTGCCCTTGGTTGCTGGTCCCAACTCTTCACACAGCTCTTCCGAGGTGAACTGAAAACAGTACAGAAAAACTGTTGCAGGAAGACTGTGCTTCAGCCCAGATTAGAGCAGACAACTCAATTATTTAATTTGGAGAGAAAGCAAGAAGATAGAATTGCTAAAACAAATTTTTCCCTCCTGCCTTCCTCAGATCTTCCAAGCACAGCCACTTCTGTCAACATCCCTGACTTGCTTCCTGGTCGCAAGTATATCGTTAATGTCTATCAGATCTCTGAGGAAGGAGAGCAGAATCTGATCCTGTCTACTTCACAGACTACAGGTATGTGTGGGTGGCTGTTGCTGCACTATGAAAGCTGTTGATGCTGTTTGCTCAAAAATTTTTCCTTACTTCTTATCCTCACACTGCTGTCCTCCTCTGTTTATTCCCTTAAACAGCTCCTGATGCACCACCTGACCACACAGTGGAAAGTGTGGATGACACATCCATTGTCATCAGCTGGAGCAGACCACAGGCTCCAATCACAGGTTTGTCCAATTGGAGTGCACCTGTTCTGCTTTATTGGTAGAATCTGAAATGTAGGTGAAAAAGAAAATTAAATATAACTCTGGGACAAAGTTAGTGCAAAATTCTTTCTGGTCTGAGAGACCAGCTGGAAAGCACATGGGCAGTTTAGCATTTCCTTTGCTTCAGTGACTGTACCAAGCAACTCAAAAGGCTGGATGCAAAACAATTCCTTCTGGATTTATGTTAAATATAATCAAGCCCCAAGACCTTATATTTGTATCTGTCATCCCATAGTAAGCATGAGAACTGTACAAGCCGAAATCCACATGTCTGACCTCAGAAATATGCTAACCCAGGTCAGATTGTGCTTTGGAAGGTGGTGTGACTGTGTGGTCTGTAGATGGGACATGAGCACAGACAGGCCACAGGTCCTGCTGAAGTTCAGGTCTATTTTTATCAAAGCTCACCAGGGAGATCAGTTCAGCCCTCATTTCTGGCATTCTTTGTGCTCACTGATTGTGCTGAGGATTACATATTTCTCTTGCTTCAGGCTACAGGATTGTCTATGTGCCCTCTGTGGAAGGCAGCAGCACAGAGCTCAACCTGCCCGACACTGCCACCTCTGTGACACTCAGTGACCTGATGCCTGGGGTTCAGTACAACATCAGCATCTATGCAGTGGAAGAAAACCAGGAGAGCACTCCTGTCTTCATCCAGCAGGAAACCACTGGGGTCCTACGCACAGGTAATGCTCATTTTCTGGGTTTCAACCACTGAGTTTTCTGTTGCTAGCTAAATGAGTGCTTACATGAACTCAGCTGTGGTTTTGTGGGTTTGAATTTTAAGTTTCACTGGTATTGAAGTTCTGTAGTAAAACTTATTGACACAGTCAGGACACCACTCTGCATTAAGAGGGTTGTAATGCCTAGGGATTGTACTGCAGGCAGGTCTTGCATTATCTGCAGAAGAGAGATCAATTTCCCAAGTTATCTTAGGGGGATTCTGCTAAGAAGTCTTCTGAAATGCCTGGTGTATTTTTTGCCCCAGTACTTGGCTCACAGATGTCCAGGATTATGTACTCAGACTCCACAACACACATTCAAATTACTCACCTGACTTTTCCCTCTCCCTTACTGTCCTACCCATTTTTTTCCTTTGCAGTCAGTGGGGATGGGAGATTGACTCAACATTGACTGATGTGCCAAAACAACACCATGAGATCTAAACTTGAGCCACCTAATATTTAAAAAACTACTGCTTTCAGGGTTCTTTAAGTATCCAGTTGGACTGAATAACCAAACCAAAAGAAAGGATAGTGAAAGAATTGGGATCTGATGTGGTAAGCAGTGGAATTTGATGGTCCTGCAAGTTGCAAGCACGTGTTTGCAAATGGGAATTTACCAGGAATGAACTCAGCTCAATGATTTTATGGTTTGGCTCCTGCATCTTCCAAAAATATACACTGGTTAACCTTAGGGCAGTATCAGTCCTAGTCTCAAGAAATTTAATTTAAACACAGGAATTCAAGGGTGCTGCACTGTGGCCCAGCACTGAGGGAACTGCATTTTGCATTTGACTATAGTAAGGCCAGATCAGCCCCTGTACTTGTTTACTTATAAAAGGTGGATTTCAAGTTAATCATAGACGTTCAGAACATGCTGTGGGTTTTGAAAACCCTCTCTTTTAATTTTAAAAGGAGGTTACTGTTTCCAAGCCCTGGAGTATGGTTTTTTCCCCTCAGGCTTTGGTTCTGCGTATTCTTGAAGTTCTGTAGTCTGGTCTTTCAGTTCTCCTTCTGTCACAGCAAGATACCCTCTGAAGGCATAAAGTACTTTAAAGTAGATAGTGATGTTTGGAATTGTAGTCTGCTTGAATATGGTCTGGGAATTTGTGTAGGCATGTTTACAGTGAGGTTACCCTGACTTTTTAATTTGGTAAATATTCCTGGGCTGGCCATTGTTCAAGCAAAATTCTTTTTTTTTTCCTTTCATTGAAACCTGTAGCTTCTCCTCCTGCTAGGGACTCCCTCTGACAGCTGTTGTACCCCTGTGCTTTCAGATGAAGTGCCTTCCCCCAGAGATCTGCAGTTTGTGGAGGTTTCTGACATCAAGATCACCATCATGTGGACCCCACCCCAGAGCCAAGTGACCGGCTATCGGGTGGAGGTGATCCCTGTCAACCGCCCTGGCCAGCATGGCCAGAGACTGCCCATCACCAGGAGCTCTTTTGCTGAAGTCATTGACCTGATCCCAGGAACAACCTATCTCTTCAAGATCTTTGCTGTAAACCAGGGCAGGGAGAGCAAACCTTTGACTGGAGAGCAAACCACCAGTAAGTGTCTTTCCTCTGTGCTTTTCTCAGCCTTCTGAAGTGTGTATTTCTCTGTCGCTTGGAGAAATGTATAAACAGAGCACTTGAAGTGCGGCAGTTCTAGCCCAGGAGATATCCCATCAGTAGGATGACAGGGCTGGGAATTCATGCAGTCTAACAATGATCTCTTCAGCAGATTTATCCTCCTCCAGGGCTTTCCAATGGGAGTTTAAGTCTCATGGCACTTTAAAACAATTTCGTACGGCTGGAATTCAACTTTTTTATTACTGACTGAGAACTGATGGACCCTGCAGTTCTTCTACAGCACAGATCACAGCCTGTGATTTTTATAATTTTTTTTTGCTGGTACCTTAGGGCAGATTTCGGTATGGCCTAGAAGCCTTGCTGAGGTTCCTCTGAAAATCCCCATCTCCCTTCTGACAGCTCCATACCTGTCTGCCTCCACTGGCAGCAGTAGCAGTTGTGCCTGCACATGCAAGGAAGGATCAGACAGGGTCCCTCAGAATCCAGTTGCTATTGATCAGTGCAGCACCTCACCACTGTGAGGAAAAATGCACTTTGTCAGACATTGTTTTTTGTTTTGCAGCAGTGCAGAGAAGAGGGAGGAGCAGTGGCTGGGCAAGATGTAGGTTTTCAGATGGAAGAGTAGGAGTTTTATCTGGGTTTGGGTGGTTATATCCATTTTTGATCCAAGAGGAGTAGACCAGACAGAATATGAGACATGGTTTGTTTGATCAGATCCTGTTCATTGGGCAATAGAAGGGTGAGTGGGTGTTAGTGGTGTTCTTTGGCTGGGACACTATTCAAAGGGACAAAATTCAGCTCTGTGCATCTGCTGCTCTTCTGATACTTTTCAGTAAATAAGAGCAACTTCTGATAACCTAGCGTGGCTCCTAGTAATATGAGAGGGAAGGAAAGGAAATGGGATAATCTGTGATTATAGCCATGCTGTTTGAGGAATATCCTTACTTCCATCCATAAAGTTACGAGCCATGAATAGTGCCTGTCCCTTGGCTGTGCAGGGAGAATGTGATCCTTATGTGTGTCCTTTGCCATAGGTGTCTAATTTAGCACAGCACAGATGGTGTGAACACCCTCCCTCCTCTTTCAAGTGAGGCTTTCAAAAGCGAGGATGCAACTTAGGAATCTGAGCTCTCTTGGAAGCATTTAGAACAAGAAGGGCTCAGTTCCCAGCTAGATCTGTAATTTTTTTGTGGTTGTTTTGAGGAGCCTGGGCTAGGTGTAGGGTTCCTCTGAAACCCCACATAGAGGTGTACATTTGAGTATAGACATTTAATTCAGGCAGCACAGTGCCAGTCACGAATGTCTGGAATAATTTTCCATAGGCTGTGATCATCCGCTGAACTGCTTTGCCTAAACCACACTGCAGAAACTATTCACATAAATTGCATCCTGTAATCGAAAGTCCTGGGAAACAGAAATCATTCAGCATTCCCAAGGAAAACCCTGCAGCAAAAGTCTCTTCCCACGGTGTAAATGTGATTCTCTTTTTGGCCTTCCGTTAAAAAACAGTCTGCAAATAAACTCCGAGTGTGTGTGGCTTTTTAATCTTCCCCTTTTTCCTCCAGTATGGGGAGAGGAAGTGATAAAAGCCTAATAGAGCTGGCAAATTAAATTGTGGAGAAAGGAACTGACTTTAGGCTACAGATTTTAGGAAGATACAATCTTTGTCAGATGAGACTCAGCACAGATCTAAGTACCAGCAAGGGATAAAGTTGACTTTCAGCCCGTGGGTTGGACGTGGGCTTAAGCAGGATGACACTCATCCTTTTTCTTTTAGAGTTCTCCCCTGTTTATTCCAGTGATGGAAGAAGGAAAGCCTCACTTCCTTTTTCCTCCCTCCTCAAAAATGGAGAAAACAACTGGGGAAAAAACAAAAAGGACAAAAGCATCTTCCCACTGAATCACCGGGAGAGTGATGGAAACATTAATTTTTTTCACCAAAATATTGCTTCTTCAGAAGGAGAAAAAAGCATTTTCCAGCAAAAAAAGAGCATTGATGAAACCTCACTGCTCTTAATTTCAGCATGTGATTAGAACTTAGAAAAGGTGGGGAGACTTGCCATGTGAATGCTATGAACTCCTTGCTGCAGCCAGTGCTACCCTGCCTGCTGTGGGGGCAAATTCCCCTCCAGAGCCTCACCTTGCCTGAGCCAAAGGCAGAGACATCTCCACCAGTCACCAGGCTCCAGTGAAGGAGCTGTGCTGCCTCAGCCCCTTGTTTAGGTAGTTATCTGGACTATCAGCTTCAGCAGCTTCCCAGGGGCACTGATAAAAAGGGGAGGAAGTCTGGTAAGAGCTGTTCCTTGAGTCCCAGGGGAGAGATGAGCATGCTTGGAATTGTTGTACGGTCGGTTCCATGGTGTGAATGTTTTAAAGTAGATCTAGGAACTGGTTTTCTGCAGAAAGTTGCTGACTATTACTTATTTTGACATTCAAATGACAAAGTAGGGGTGGTTTATTTTGGGAAAGGATTTTGAGAGGACTGGGCAAGGATTTAAAAGAATAAATCTTTTTCATGGAGAAGGGCTAAAATTAGGTTTCCGTGCTTACGCTGACAAGTCTAAACTGAGCTGGGTTTTAAAAAATGCTCAACGCTCATGAGAAACTTTTGAAATTCCCGAGTGTGTTGGGTTCATCTGTCTTGCCTCAACTTTTAGGCTGCCTTCCCCATGGGATGCAGAGATGGCAGTGACCCAAATCAGTGCAGCCCAGAATACTCAGGTCTGCCTGTCTTGGTGTATTAATGGATGGCACTGAGGCGTGGATGTAGAAGTGAAATAACTTCCCAGCTCTCTCATGGTCCCACTTCCTGTCTTCCCTACTGTTGCCCTCATACCATCCATCAGCAATACAGGCCCAGTGCACACTCATGGTTTGGAGGTGGGGTTGAGGTAGAGATTGAGCTGGGAAGCTGATGGGATGCTCTGCTTTGCCTCCCCAGAGCTCGATGCCCCCACCAACCTGCGGTTCCTCAACACCACGGAGCACTCGGTGCTGGTGCTGTGGACACGGCCCCGTGCTGTGATCACGGGCTACAAGCTGACAGCAGGGCCCACCAGGGGAGGGCAGCCCCGCACCTACAATGTGGGACCCTCTGCCTCCAAGTACCTGCTCAGGAACCTGCAGCCTGGCACCGAGTACACTGTCTACCTCGTGGCAGTTAAAGGCGACCTGCAGAGCAACAGAGAGACCGGAGTCTTCACTACTTGTGAGTGAGACACACACATCATCTTCCTCTTCCTTCATATGTGCTGAAAGTGCCTATTGTGAGTTGATTCACAGAAGCAGCCTTTTGAAGTAGTGTTCCAGCAGAACAGCTTGGGAAATACTCCTTGTTGTTCTTTCAGTGCTAGTTGGCAGGGAAAAGAGTTATTTGCATCAAGAAGCTTTCAGTAAAATATGTTTCAGCTTTCCTGATGGTTAAAAACCAGAGGGTTTTTACTACTGGTACCTCACTTTTTGCTTAACTGGATGTCAGAGAAATCTAGTTTTACATGATCTTCCTAATTGCTTGGTTTTGGCATGACAAATCAAGGAAAACATACAATCCCCTTAAAATTGGCAAGGAATAATTAGTCTGGTACTTCTATAAAGCTGAAAGCAGTCATTTCTCAAGCCCAGCCATACCATCTAAGGCAGCTCAACTGCAGCTATCCAAACTGACACAAGCATTGTATTTTATCATTTTATTTTATTTAATTTTTTTTGCATTTCAGTCATCTCTATTTATGATGCTGGCTTGAAAGAAATGTTAAGCAAATATTGGAAGGAAAGGGAGTTCTGTAACAGCCCCCACATACTTCTAGAACAACAGATAGATTCAATGTTTAAATAATGATGATGCCATCATATAAACTAGCAAAACTGAAAGCCACCCAAGCCCAGAACCACATCCTCTTTTCAAAAGAGAATGTGGTTTCTTTTAGAACAATGTGAAACTAAAATAAGGGCTCAAACTTTTAATCAGAGTAACATTGTTGACATTGGCAAGGTGCTTTTTGCTGACAGTCTTATCTATAAATATCTCTCCATTAGAATTTGATTTGGTATCTTTGATTTAATATTGCTTTCAAATTCTGGCTTGTCTGAATGAAACCAGCCCAGTTTGAGACTACAGATTTGATTAACCAAGCCTCTTCATTAATAGCATTATTAAGGAGGCCATCTCCGATTAAACTCAGTGGTGGTATTTAGGCTGATTCTGGCATGCACGAAGGCTTAGGCTTGTGTGTGGTGCTTCTGGCAGACATCAGTGAGACCACAGATGCCTCAGGCTGACGTTGGCTCCTTTCTGCTGACTTCACAAGATGTTGGTGAGGGATGAGATGGTCCTTGCTGGGACAGCTGGATGACAGACGGGGGTGTAGTGTTCTGCTGGTTGGAAGGCATATGGTGGGTAAATCAGAGAAACAGCTGAGTTTTGAGGAGCACTTTAGATATCGTGCCAAAAAACCAGGATTTCCCAGATTCTTGGGGCTGGATGCATAGAGGATCATACATCCAGTTGAGTATTTTTGTTTTCCTCGGGAGCAAAAGCTCTGGCTATGATTACAGCACTGGCATATTGTGTCAGTCAAGCCCAGCAGCAGACAAAAATCATCTGTCAGATCCTTCCCAAGTCACTGGATTTTCGGAAGTGCTCTAGTTCAGCACTCATTTCATACCTCTGGCTATTTGTACTGCTGTAGGTCAGGTTTTCAAACTGTTTGGAGCCATCACAGCAGGTAGTTTTCAACTCTGGTCAATTCCCTTCACAGATCAACCTGCTGGCTCTGTTCCTCCTTTTAACACTGAAGTCACTGAGACCTCTATTGTCATCACCTGGACTCCTGCCCCAAGGATTGGTTTCAAGGTAGGAGGAACTAAAGTCCTATGTTGGTTTTTCCTCTTGCTTGTGGTGGGGAGGGCAGATTAAAGCCATTTCCTGTGGATTGTGGTGACGATGGCAGCACAGAGGGGGAGAGGTGCAAAGGGCCTGTTGCTTACAGGGAGTGGGTCTAGGTGACAGAGGTCAGTGCAGTCGTGGGGCTTTGGGTCAAGTGGGACATTCAAACCACAAGTTACAGGACTAACAGCTGGAGTTCAGTATAAGGGCCCACAGTGCTGCTGTTGGATGATCAGTCAGGGTGCTGACAGCTTGTGACTGAAAAACCAACCTTGCTCCCCTGCAGCTGGGAGTGCGCCCCAGCCAGGGCGGGGAGGCTCCTCGGGAGGTGATCTCAGACTCCGGCAGCATCGTCATCTCTGGGCTGACCCCCGGCGTGGAGTACACCTACAGCCTCACAGTGCTGATGGACGGCCAGGAGAGAGAGAGCCCCATCGTCAGGAGAGTCACTACACGTATGGCACTTGCTTTTCCACCATCATTCCCTCTTCCTTCCATTCCCCACATCAATGGCTGCCTTCTGGGAGGCAGTTCTGGTCCTTTCTCCCTGTTGTGCTCTGGTTTTTCTTTTTGATGCATTGGTGACAGTAGCACTGTCTCATGCAATGCAGGGTCAAGCTTCAGTGGAGTATTTTTAGCTAATTCTAGAGGTTGAGGATATTGTGGGGAGAGGGGTGCTGAGGCAGCCAGCATGTTTCTCAATGCTATCAGTGACCCATTTATCTGAACATTTGCAGCACTGGCTCCACCAAGCAGCCTGCACCTGAGGTCCAATCCTGCAACTGGCATCCTGATAGTCTCTTGGGAGAGAAGCACATCTCCAGGTAACCATGTGAACTTGCTCTATGCTCAGACCTCCTCTTGTAGCAGAATTCTAACACTGTTCTGTGGTGCCTTGCAGCTTGGTGGGAAATTTGCTGTTGAGTTATTCAAGGAAAAATGTACATGTTTCTAGATATGTTTAAGGATATGATTCACAGTTAAGTACAACTTGCCATAGGATTCTCAAGGATTTACGTTCCATGTAAAGTGCTACTTTGGAGCATGAATGTGTTGCTGTTCTAAGGATTTGGAGGGGTTCTTCAAATATCTCCAGTGGTTGAAAAATAGTCCAAGGGAAAGAAAGCAAAATGGTCCACAAAGATTTCTGGAAGTGACAGATGAATTTGTGCTATTGAAAGTGTGGAATTCCTGACAGTGTTCAGGATGAACTCTTCCTGCAGTAGCTGATGGGTGCTGCACAACTGACTCCCATGAAAAGTGGAGCAAAAGTTTCTGAGAACTCCTGTCTGTTGGTAGCTGAATCTTTTCCTGACAGAGTCCTGAGAAGTTCTCTCAAAAGTCCTGAAATTTTCAGTTTGGTGAGGTCTCAAAGGGGACTGAAATGCTGCGAGGGTGGCATAGCTACCTCCTGGGAAGCTCATTTCAGGGTGCTTGACAAAGCAACCTCTTCCCTGCTGGGCTCAGGGTGACAAAATCACTTGTAAAATGTCATGTGTTTGCTTCAGCTGTTGCACTGAGGCCTGATGTAAATGGATCCAGCAGGCAGTTCCTGACACTGCCTCTCTGTATTTCAGGCATCAGTGGGTACCGCGTGACCACTGCTCCCACTGACGGGCAGCAGGGCTCTACCCTGGAGGAGGTGGTGGGTGCAGATCAGACCACCTGCACCTTTGAGAACCTCAACCCTGGCGTGGAGTACAACGTCAGCGTCTACTCCGTCAAGGATGACCAGGAGAGTGTCCCCATCTCAGAAACCATCACACCAGGTAACGAAAGGATGACCAGCAATTTCAGCCGCTCAAGGTCGAGCGGCTGAGCCTGAGAGCTCTGCATTGCAGAACTTCTATTAGTCTGGTGGTGGAGGGCTTGAACTCCACATTTAGTCTTAAAAAGCAGGATAGCCACTTTCCAACATTATTTAAACATCGAATCTATCTGTTATACCTGTATACTTCTCTGCATGGGCAGCCTATGTTGTGTGTCACAGGCTGGTGGCAAACACATGTCAGTACACTGAGCTGGGCAGCAGCAGGGATTTATCTTAGTTGTGAAGTGCCCCAACATCTGGAGCACAGCTGCTGGGTACAGGAAGTAGGTGACCAGAGGTATGAGTGGGAAGTGAACACAGGAGAAATTCTGGCAGCAGTAGTGGCAGAAGCTCACTTGAGCGCAATGAAGAGGAAAGCCAAGATAGGAAGGTCCATTGCTGTAGCACTCAAGACACAGAGTGGTGTGTGCCACCTCACGTGACATCTGTGGGGACTGCAGAAACTGCCTTTGTAGCCACAGTAGAAAAATTAGTATGCATTTCCCCAAATGGTTGTGTTTAATTTTCCTTTGTGAGGGCTTCGTTTGTTTTTGTTTCTGCTCTGGGATGATGCCAGCTACTGTGTTTGCTTGCTCTTGTAACACTGCTCTAAAACTTCTGTGCTTCACTGAAGTGCTGTGTGCTCCCTTGGGTGAACTAATGTGATGCTGCATAGTTTTGCAGTAATAGCTTTAGCCCTTCACCATCTTCTGGTGGGGGAAAGCTAAGAATGTATGTGTCTGACTTTTACAGCTCTTTAAAGGTGATATGGTACATGCATTCCATGTGGATGAACAATTATTTTACAGAAAACTGGCATTTTTTTTGGACTTATTCTGTAAAATAAGTGTTTCCCTAGAAGGGCATTAAAATAGAACATAACCACTATTACTAAAGCAATATTTCAGTCCCGCAATTCCTTTTCAAACTAACTTGTAATGAACAGGATGGATACAGAGTCCTTTGTCTTTGACTCACTGATGTCTGATCCTGAGTGAGGAAGAGCATCCATTAATTCCCACTGGTTTCAGGATCATCCTGATAAAGTTACACAGCCAAATCTTGTGGCTTAAATCAATACCAGTTTATTGACTTGAGCAGCTGAAGGTTTGGCCATTGTCAATTAAAGGTGAATCTGAAATTACCCATTCCCTGCCCAATTCTCCTGGTCCTAACATGCAGGAAATGAGCACCTTTGCTAATGGAATAATATCAATAGGGAAAACAGTCACAGCTGTGCTTATTTTCCCTACAGAAATTTAGGCAGCATCTAAAAGGTCATTAAAGAGCATCCTTATTCACTGGCTAAAACTTGGGGATTTTGAGCAATTTTAGCTACTTATGTCAGGCTCTTGGCCACATCATGTGCTGGGCATAACCTCTGAATTTGGGGCTGTTGTCACTCTGATAGAATTAATATAATTTAAAGGTAATTATTAACCATTTACCCTGTTTCCAAGGAAGTGTTCTATTACTTACTGTTTTATATCATCTGTTTTTAGCACATATATTGCAGCAGTTAGTTGGTAAGTAGAACTTGAGGAATTCTGGGCCAGATCCTCAAGCCATTGCAGGGACTTGAGGCTTTTCTTTCAAGTGCAGTGTAAATAGTTCACAGTGGACCATCTACCCTGGAACTCTGTGAAGGTTCTCGCCAGCTGAGGGTTTGATTTAGCCCCTTCAAATGAGTTAATATTTTTATGATCCCAGTGATAAAAGTTATATTCACCATTTGAACAAACAAGAATTTTGGAGGGTCAATCAACTATTATTTCAGAGTTGTTGTTTCATTTACACTTTAATAACCTTTTCTCTCTTGTAATTTACCTGTAAAAAGAAAAAAGGGCTGTGTTTATTCTGCTTCTATTTTTGTCAGAAAATGATGGGTCTTTGTGGCTTATCATTGTTCAAGGTAAATTTGTTGCAAGTTAAGTGCCTCTTGTAGGGCTCTTTGAAAATTTTATGTCTAAAGAGGATTGGGGTTTCAGCTTCTGTCTGTCCAGGGAAGCAGCTGGAGACTGCATTGAAGGATAAATATAAGAAAACAAACTGAAAAATGCAAGAGCAAAAACACAAAAACACCCCACCAAAATCCTTCCTTTTCCCCCCAAACCCCAAGAGAAATTGTGCATATCACCGCAATTGCTTCCAGAGTTCTGTCGATGTTAATAGTGATGAACACTGCTTTTTTCTCCCTTGTCTTTTCTTTTGCCTCCGTGTGTCTCTGCCTCTCCCGTGTGCTCTTTAACTCATTAGAGGTGCCCCAGCTCACTGACCTAAGCTTTGTTGACATAACTGACTCAAGCATCGGCCTGAGGTGGACCCCATTAAATGCCTCCACCATTATTGGGTACCGCATCACAGTAGTTGCAGCAGGAGAGAGTGTCCCCATTTTTGAAGATTTTGTGGACTCCTCAGTAGGATACTACACAGTGACAGGCTTGGAGCCGGGCATTGATTACGACATCAGTGTAATCACACTCATTAATGGCGGAGAGAGCGCCCCTACCACTCTGACACAGCAAACGGGTGAATTTTGAAAACTTCTGTGTTTTGTGACGTGGGTGGTGTCACTGGCTGTCACTGGCTGTCAGGGTGCTGGGGCTTTGTCCAAAGAGGAATTGAACTGTTTGCTGTGGGGAAGCCAAACAGACCTAGCTCTCTCCTTTCCCCAGATGGCAGCTGGGCATGGATGTGCGCTGCTCATTTTCCAATCGGAGGCATTTTAATACCATGAATGACTGCAGACTTGCGAGGCTCATTTGCCTTCTGCTATTCAGATTTCCAGGATCCAGTTGGAATCAAGAGCCTGAAACATGAGCTGTGTGTTCGCCAGACTTTAAAACCGTGATTTCCCCAAAATAGGAGTGCTAAAGGGCAGAGCAGATCAGCAGACACCCTCCAGCCTTGACAGCTGTTTGAGCTTCCAGCAGCCCGTTTGTGGTGGTCCCACTCTTTCCACAATGCCCCAAAGGATGCAGATGGACAGCACTCCCTGAGCACATGCCAGTGACAGCCATGCCACACTATTGAGGGTCTCTATAGTGCATGAGCTGAAGGCGAGCTGGAAACTGGTTCTTGCATGAAATCCGGTTGTGTTTGAAGGTTCTGAGGCTGTAAATCCTTCGACACGAGTAGAAGTAGCGTCATAGGAAATTAGTGATATACCCTCTCCTCTCCTGTGTGCATGTATGGATTCTAGATGAGATTACTTCTCCGTCTGTGAGCTGCTGTATGGCAACTTTAAACCTCTCTTGGCACCACATCTGTAATACAAAATCCAGCTGCTAGAAGCACATTACTGAAACCTGCTACCTTGTTTTTAAATTAGCCCCGCGGGGTACATTTAACATATGAGGAATTGCCAAGAGGTTAAAGCTTCCTGACAGTAGTGCAGACACATTTTTCTCTTAACTACAGTAGAACCAAATGTAGTTTAGAAGTCTGTTTGCATGAGTCTGATGCCGTAGTCTGTTGTGCATGAGATACTTTCTCTGGTGATTGATTCCCTGAACAGGCATCTTGATCAATATGAATCTGAGAACTGAGTTAGATTTGTTCTTTGCTGTGTAGCTGTGCCTCCTCCTACTGATCTGCGCTTCACTAACGTGGGGCCTGACACCATGAGGGTGACTTGGACTGCCCCCACTTCCATCGTGCTGAGCGGTTTCCTGGTGCGCTATTCCCCTGCCAAGAAGGAGGATGATGTTGCAGAGGTCACAGTCTCACCCTCAGACAACATGGTCATCTTAACAAGTAAGTGGGTTACTGGCATAAGTCAAACAAACATAAGAAGCCCCTCATCCTAAAATCGTAAGATTACCAAGAGAAAAGACTTCCAAGGTCATTGAGTCAAACCATCAACCCAGCACCACCATGCTCACCACCAAGTCATATCCCCAAGTGCCAATCCACAAACCCACTGAACACTTCCAGGCATGGTGGCTCCACACCTGACCAACCTTTCAGTGAGGAAACTTTTCCTGATATCCCACCTCGACCTCCCCTAGTGCAACTTGAGGTCTTTTCTTGTCCCATCACTTGTTACCTGGGAGAAGAGACTGACCCCCACCTTGCTAAGCCTCATTTCAAGTAGTTGTAGAGGGTGAGAAGGTCCACATGACACAAGATGAGGCAAAAAAAATTGTTTAAGTGTGCTTGGCCAAATTCTCAGCTGATCTAAGCTGATGTTGCAAGTAGCCTTGTATGAACTTACACTAAATGGGGTTTGGCCTCCAGCTTTACCCAAGTTAAAGCCAAACCACAGGCAAGTTTTTTCCTGTCAATCCAAGGACAGTGATGAATCAGGCTATGAGGCAATTGCATTGATTTGTAGCCTGGTTAGGTATTAACAGTAAATACGTGTTGTTCACCTGGTTTGCCAGTAATGTCAAGGACTTGCAGTGCAGAGGTTCAGAGAGAGGATCAGAATATGCAAAAGGTTATTGCTCCTTTGACTTTGTGTGCTCAGACCAGAAAACACATCTGTTTGAAACCTTATGGGACATGGCAGCAAAACATGGGCATTTTCCAAATCTGACATTAATTTTCTGGGGCAAAAGCTGTGTTGTATTTATAGTTGGGGTTTTTTTTTTCCTCTATCCTAGAATCAGGTTGGTTAAATGAGAGATAAGACCTGCTTTCAGAATTAAAAAATAAATCTAGAGCTTGTCTGAGTTAGAATAGATGTGTCAGAAATCCTTGGCCCAGTTTCAGTTTATATCAGCTAAAGCTTTGGCCTGGTGCATAACTAAACTAGTACATAACTAGAAGGAACCCTGTAAAAAGGTAATTGCTTCTAGTGAATCTCCACAAACTAATGAAGCAATGACTTAGGCTATCATGCTCCTTCAGGCTAAAGCACTGCAAGAAACCATAATGCCACAAAAATAACCGATTTAAACTTTTGGTTGTCCTGGAGGCTCAGATCTTTCATCAAGCAAAACCTCATTGTCTCCTAAGAAACACAGTTAAAATTGTGTAGGTTGATTAACTTGGTATTAGCAAAGAAACATGTCCTAATTCCTGTTCTTCACCTCTACAGACCTGCTCCCTGGCACTGAATATCTGGTGAAACTCTACAGTGTTTCTGAGCAGCATGAGAGTGCACCTTTGTATGGAATCCAGAAAACAGGTACTTGGATGCAGATGTGGTTAATGCCATTCTTTAAGAATTCATTAATGGGACTTCATTCCTTTTTTTTTTTCCTGTGATGATGCCAAGCACTTTGGTTGAGCTCAGTCTTGTGTCTCTTGAAACACCCAGGTCTCGATTCCCCCACCGGTCTCGACTTCTCGGACATCACCGCGAACTCGTTCACCGTGCACTGGATCGCTCCCCGCGCCACCATCACGGGCTACAGGATCCGCTACCAGCCCGAGCAGGGTGGGGCCCGGCCCAAGGAGGAGCGGGTGCCCCCCTCCAGGAACTCCATCACCCTCACCAACCTGCTGCCAGGCACCGAGTACGTGGTCAGCATCATCGCCGTCAACGGCAGGGAGGAGAGCCTGCCCTTGGTTGGCCAGCAAACAACAGGTGAGCCTGGAGGGAATGCTGGGTTTGGGGTGTCCTCTAGCGAAGCAGTTGGTGCTAAACCACATCTCCCCTACCAGCTCACTAATGAGGAAATGACTGTGATACTGATTTAGAAAAAGGTGGGAGGACCCATGCTTCTTTCAGGTGTTTCTAGGGCCAGCAGAACTATTTTCATTAAATCCAGTCCAATGCCACATGGTTTTTAACCAGACATGTCTCTTTGGAGAGGAGTGTGAACTAAGCCACAGACAGAGGAGTAGCAGAGGAGCATGGTATAAGTGGAGTATGTAGCTGATGTGTTTCAACTGTGTTGAAACTCTCTTCTTAATTCTGTTTTTCTAGTGTCTGATGTTCCAAGGGACCTGGAAGTCACCCCTACCAGTCCAACCAGCCTCAGGATTTCTTGGGATGCTCCTGCAGTGACAGTCAGATACTACCGGATCACTTATGGTGAAACAGGTGAGGGCAGGCTGCTACAGCCACTCACAGACCAGAAACTCTGTTCTGAGGCCATTAGACAGCAAATAGCAAAGGCATCTTGGGTAGTGGCAGACATATAGGTGCCTTTTTTAAAGAAGAGCGAATCCTATTTTGTCTACCCAAAAGAAAGATCATCTGGAGTATTACAATAATTTTAGAGGTGGTTCTGTGTACATATTTCATTCTTTTCCTTGGAATAGTCCAAATGACTTTGACCCAACAAACACTGGAATCAACAGGGTCCTGTCTTCAGCTTGATGCTTATAGGACTGTCCTGGTTTTTGTAGTGATTTTAAATGTATGCTTTACAGATCCATTACATTTCTTTCTTAACCTACTCTTCCTAGGTGGAAGCAGCCCTGTACAGGAGTTCACAGTGCCTGGCACTGTGTCTACTGCCACCATCACTGGCATCAAGCCTGGTGTTGAATACACCATCACTGTGTATGCTGTAACTGGCCGTGGAGACAGCCCTGCCAGCAGCAAGCCAGTCACTGTCACCTACAGAACAGGTGAGACCTGATTAAACCAAACAAGACAAAAACCCCCACAGTTCTGTGTTGGGTTTTCCACATAAATGTGTGTCACTGATCCCTGGTTTCTTTTAGAAGCCATAAGCTGTAAGGCCATCAGTTTCAGTGGGGCTGTGTATCTTGGTGGCCCAGCATGATAACTGACATAGCAGAGAAGAGGATCATGGACTTGGAGGAGGGAAACCCTGTGGAGCCCAGATGGGGATAAAAGCAGTGCTTGACCACTCACTGCAGTGGAAATCCTGTTGGGCTTACATAATGTGGGGTCACTGCTGGCTTAACTCTAGTGCTTCACTGTCAAATTGTGTGATCCTGAGTAGACCTGACTTTCTAACTCCAAGACTGTTGTTGTATTCCTGATTTGGATACGGCCTAATCCTACTCCTGCTGTAGCTGCAGATAAAGGTATTAAGTAGCCTTTAAAACAACAGAGATCCTCAACTAACATTGGTATGAAATCAGTCACCCACACATCATGGTTAGGCTTTTTTGCTCTGGGCTAGCATGGGGGACAAATAAATAGCAACATGTTTTTTCTCTTCCAAGCAGTGCAGAATAAAATTCAGCCAGGATACAACGGTGGAGGGAGGGTTTCCTGTACCAAAATACTCAGAATAATTATTTTTGTTGCCCAGAAATAGACACACCATCCCAGATGCAAGTCACAGATGTCCAGGACAACAGTATTAGCATCAGATGGCTCCCTTCAACATCCCCAGTCACAGGGTATCGGGTGACTGCTGTCCCCAAGAAGGGACATGGGCCCACAAAAACGAAAAATGTCCCTGCAGGTAAGAGTCCTGTCATCCTTCACTGGACCTGTACAGAATGCAAGATTTGACCACTAAAATCTTGCTGCTGCTTGTGCCTTTTTTTGCCATCCTGCTGATTTTCCTTTCTGTCTCATCCAGGACAGATGAGCTCGGGCAAATTTTTGCCCCAAAAGTTTCATATTTCTTTGACACTACTGTACTGCAAAAGTTTGTTCTTGGCAAGCTTAGTGTGCCTAAAACGCACCTGCATTTCAAAGAAATACCATTGGATTTTCTAGCATCCAGCAAAACTTGCTCTGAAATCCTTCTGGAGGTCACATAACATGACCCTTGGTCACAGCATGGACTCATACACTGCAAGTCTGTAGTGTAGTACCTGTGGAACCTGCCACGTTAGCTCTCAGGAGCATTGCATTTTTGGATCAGCAGAGCACTTGGGGATGCTTGTGATGCAGCTGAGTTGATAGTCTGCCTTACCTTGGAAAATGATGAAAACTGGTCTCCTTGTGCTTTGTTTTACCCACTGTGCTAGCCTGCCCTTTCAGCTCTGGAGCCGTGGAGCAGGTACAAATTGAAGTTGGGCACTGCCAGAAAAGCATAGTGCATTTTAAAGGCAAATGTAATCTGTCAATTCTGCCTTGTTTTAATGACATTTATTCATGGTATGGCTTAGACAGGCCATTCATTCAAGGCTACTTTGAGGCCAGCTCTCTGCAGCTTTGTGCTGTTCTTTCTGACTGATGGTGTTCTTTCCTGCCAGATCAAACCCAAGTCACTATTGAAGGTCTGCAGCCCACAGTGGAGTACACAGTCAGTGTCTATGCCCAGAATCAGAACGGGGAGAGCCTGCCCTTGGTTGAGACAGCTGTCACCAGTGAGTATTCCACTTCATGAGAGCAAGCACAAGTTTTGTATTGATGTCTGAACCTACCACCACATTCCCAGGGACAGCAAAAGCCAGGGGCCTGGTCTTCAGGAGAGTGTGAGGTGGTCTGCCCTGTGAGAAGTACCATGCACTTAAACTGCAGATGCTGGCAAAAATGCAGTCCCTCTGCCTCAAATGCTGCCAAAATGCAATTTCCTGCCCCCTCAAAATGCTGCACTTCTCATTTTCTTTCACTAAAGCCACAAAGTCTTTTGGGATTTTGTTTGCCATCAGCCAGTCAGTGGATAAAATATGCCAAGATCTCCTTTGTGTGGAGCTAGGTGGCAAAGGTGATTGCTGTTAAGGGACTGGACTGGGCTTGGGAGCACTTTCCCTATGCGAGGGAGTAAGGGAAACCACATGGGTTATACCAAGAACTTGGGATGAAGCACTGCAAAACAAAGAATAATTTCAGGACTGAGGTGCCCTGTACAAAACAGCAGGGCTGCTCTTGTCACAAAAGGGACACCAGAGGGACCTTGTAACTCAGGGATATCTTTGAGGCAAAGTGCTTTTGAGGGACACCTCTGGGGTAGGGATTTGTGTGATTATTTCCCTGCTCAAGCTTGTATTCAAAACCACAACTCAGCCCCAAACACTACAGCAGCTTCTCCAGAGCTTTGCAGAGATGGGTGAAGAGTCCACATTCAAACCAAAAAATTCCTGGATAAAAATCACCTTTGCCAACTAGAAAATGTAGAAAATTGAGGACTAATACAGCATGGCAAATGAAAAAAAAATGAAACCTTATGGTAAAGCATGATTTTGATCCAATATAAAAATGTCACGCTAGATCCTCCCATTTTGTGTAACAGATGGGTGTATTTCTGTGATAGGCACTCCAGACTTCTAAAGAACAAGGCTCACTTCCCCTGCTGTCTGGCACTGAGCTCCCACCTTGCCAGGAAAATCTCATTAATTGGTTAAATTGGGAGGTGTGCACTTCACCCAGTTGCACCTGTGGACATTCCCTGTGCACTCAATACAAAGCTGAAAAGTTTGTTTCTAACTGATTTTACAATATAATATGCTGAGTAATTTTGCTTTCTTGATGAGTGTGTTAATTGGATATTAATTTATGAAAGAAGATAGTGGGATGGATTCTCCTTGGACTGGCACTTTGCACAGCAGCTCACAGTAGTGAATGGCAAGTGCAGCATGAACCCAGACTTGCAGTCAAGATGGGTTTCTTTGGCTGCCTTTAAGCACTGACAACCATTTATATGGGAGAAATGGGTCTTAAAATTCCCATTTCTTTTTTTCTCTTGTCCACTTTTAAGGTTGCTTAATGCTACTAGAGTTGTGTGAAAGGGGTTTTGGTGCCAAAGGGACTCAAAACTAGGTAAGAATTGGTGTCCTGGCTGCTTTGAAGGTGGCAATGCAGGTCGTTCTGGTTTCCACAAGGCCAAGATTGCCTCCCTGCTGCCTGGCACCTGCAAACTCAGCCTTAGGGGTGTGAGCACATGTGCAAGGTGCAGCACAGAGGAGAATCCAGTGCCCCCTTGCCACGCCAAACTGGAAACCGCTTTGCATGTAATCGAAATGCTTTTTATTTTCCTCACCCACAACCTGCTTTTTATCACTTAACTTCTTACCGTTAATTTGCCTAACAGACATTGACCGCCCTAAAGGACTAACATTCACTGAGGTGGATGTTGATTCCATCAAAATTGCTTGGGAAAGCCCGCAGGGGCAAGTCACCAGGTACAGGGTGACCTACTCAAGCCCTGAGGATGGAATCCATGAGCTATTGCCGGCCCCAGGTGGCGAAGAAGACACTGCTGAGCTGCATGGCCTCAGGCCAGGTTCTGAGTACACTATCAATATCGTTGCCATATATGATGACATGGAGAGCCTGCCCCTCACTGGGACCCAGTCCACAGGTACAGCTCCCACCACCCCCAGCAGGCCATGGCAGCAGCATTCTGCCCCGAGGGGTAAAGAGTGCTTCCATGTGCAACTGGTGTTCCGCACTGGGACAGCCCTGGGGGCAGCCCAGGGGATGAGGTTGCTCCTGAGGGATGGCTTAGCTGGGGCCAGAGAGCTGCCTGCCAGCAGAGTTAGTCTGCATACAAATCAGGGAAGGCAGGAAAGAGAGCAGGATTGCAGGAGCAGATCCTAGAGAAATGAGCAAGAGGTGTCCGGTGGTGTCCTGTCCCTGGTCACGGAGCCTGATCCATGGTGAGCGCTCTCACAACGCTCCTGTCTTGCCTTTAGGTTATGGGCCACCTGAAAGCACAGATAGTGACCAACAACAGAGATGGGGGCAGCTTTCATCCCCCGGGGACCTTGCTGTTGGATGGAGCCAAAGATCAGCAGGAAGGGCTGGGAGATTGCTGAACCCTCAGGTCTCACAGGGCCTGCAGATCCCTCACTGGTGCTGCCCTAGGGACCACAGCCCACTGCATGCCTGCACTCGGCACCCTCACCTTCCCCATGAGAGCAGGAGCGTCCCTTCTCTGCCAGGCTGATCCAGCTTCAGTTCTGTGCATTGAAATTTTCATGATGAAAAAGGAAAATTACTGCAAGGAATTAGCTTAACATTGCTTCTAGCAATATGGAATCCATTGCAAGCTTCCAGCATCACCAGATGTGACTTTATTACAAAGACAGGTAGCACCTGTGTAATAAAGTTCTCCCATTCATTTGTGGCTGATAAGTTGGCACTTTAATTCTGGGGGTGGAATGAATTCAGTGGGTTCTAGTGTACAGATCTGCTGTGCTAAACTGAAGCAAAGTGATATAAAGATGGAACAGCTGGCTGACTACCTGCCAGAAATGCAAATACAATACTTTTTCAAACCCACCCTCGGTGGTTTACCTTTTGTGGGCTGTTCAAAAGTGGATTTGAAGTCATTCAAGACTTTCCATTGACACTCATGGGCTTTAGACTGGGCTCTGAGCATTGCCAGAAGGAAGAATTATTTCCACTTTGTAAAACTGAAAAGCTCTGATAGCAATATGCCTTAGTGAGCACTATGGTAAAGTATATCTTTGCTCTATTTACAGCCCTAGGCTTAACAACAATAAGGCAAGAAAATATTTCAATTAACAGTCCTCTTTTAGGCAAACATTTGTGTGTAAGGATATTGGATGTGTTAGCTCGTGAACAGACTCTTGTGTGATGAGCCTTGTGGCCACCACAGCTCTGCTTTTCCATTGCCTTGCTCGCTGTGTAAGTGGCTATAAAATGCTTCCACTCTCCATTTGCAATATTTTTATATCTTCTGTGCAATTCCTGAGCCTGCTTCCTACTTGCTTTTGTAAATCATCCATCCTGTTTTAGAAATGAACAGACAGGGGCAAGTGGAGCAGGACTAAATTGTGAGCTGTGTGATGAAAAGCAGAGACTGGTAGAATAATTAAAACAGACTGGTCTACTAGAGATTTAAGCACCTTCCCAAGCCTTTACCTTTTATCCTAGCAAATGTCATTGCTCACTTAGCTTCAGGGTTGAAGCACTGATATCTCTTTATTTCTGCTGAAAAGTGTTACTGTAGATTTGAGAATCTCCTCCTGAGCACCAAGTCCCCTCCCACAGTGCTTTATGCCTGCGTACTGCAAGGCACTCCACTTTCCTGGCCTAAACCTGTCTCATGTTCAGAAGAGAATATTGTCTTATCCCAAACAGTCTTTTTTTAAACTAACTGTGTGCCAATCTGGATTTCTGCAGCCATTCCACCTCCAACAAACCTGAAGTTTACTCAGGTAACTCCCACCAGTCTCACCATCAATTGGAATGCACCCAACGTTCGCCTCACTGGCTACAGAGTCAGAGTGAACCCCAAAGAAAAGACTGGTCCTATGAAAGAAATCGACCTTTCTCCAGACAGCACATCTGCAGTCGTGTCTGGCTTGATGGTAACTCCTTTCTTTTGTGTTGTGGGAAGGAGATTTTGGAAGCAATTTCAGATTCCTGGGTCAGGAACTTCAGTTGGAGTAGATTATTACAGCTCTTAAGGGTCTGGTTCTGAAGCTCATGGCAAGTCAGACTGCAGCTAGTCAGTGCTGTAGTTGTTTTAAAAGGCAAGTTATTGGCCTGCTGAATCTGCATTGTACCCCCTTCCTCACCTAGCAGGCAGAGACTGGATGCCTAATCAAATGCAAATGATCAAGTTCACAATCAAAAGTAACCCAGCAAAATGCTTTTACTCATCTTCCACAAAAGAGGTCAGATAAAGTGATCTAACGTGGAGATTTCAAGCTGTGATATGGGAGCTCTGGCAGTCTATTGCCTTTTCTTAAGACATCTGCAAAATATAAGTTAAAAATGCAAGTCTTTTGTGAGTAGGCTTAAATTTGCTATATAGCTATCTTCTCCACTGGAAACATTTCAGGAGTTCCTGAACTGGAGAAGGCTGAAAATCACTGCTTTTATGGTTCCTGCAATCTTAAAAAAACTGATCTGTTTTTAAGGGGTTTTATGGATAATTTTCAAAAATGAGCCTTAAAAACCATTGTAATCTAAGTGGACCTGTGGTCTGATGCAGCCAAGGACAAAAACCTCCATGCTGTTACTTTCACAATACTTTCATTCACATTATTTTATTCCTTACCATAGCAAATGGCATCCATTAACCCTGGGAAAAATAGGAGGGAAATTAGAGTTTCTCTGAAGAATTGCTTGGAAGCACAGGCCCCAAAATGAGGGGTGATAAATAAGCTTCTTCCAGGATTTCTTCTGCTCCTGAGTGTGCATATGTGCACTGCTAGTCAGGGTCCATGTCTACTCTTCTATTACAGCTGGAAATAATTAGAATTATCCCATCAATCCTTCCCTGATTCATTTTAAGGTTCCATATTTCAGTTAAGTGGTGACTGAGAAGTGTGGCTCCACCAAACACTGGCTGAGGGCAGGAGTATTTCCCCTCGTGCTGCGTCCTTCTCCTAACATGGTGTAATCATCTGTCCATTCTAGGTAGCAACCAAGTATGAAGTGAGTGTGTATGCCCTGAAGGACTCCCTGACCAGCAGACCGGCCCAGGGGGTGGTCACCACCCTTGAAAGTAAGTGCTGGCCCTCCCCAAATGACCACTTAGTGTCATTAGTCTGTGGGTGCTGAGGCCAGGAGCCTGCTCAGTGTTCAAAGTGGGGCTCTGTCCACAGCTCCATCCCAGACTTCACCAAGACTTGGCTGATAAGATTCCCAGTCCCCACTGTACTGACAGGACCCCTTCTCCTTGTGGTGCAGATGTGAGTCCCCCTCGCAGGCCCCGAGTGACAGATGTCACCGAGACAACCATCACCATTACCTGGAGAACCAAGACTGAGACCATTACTGGCTTCCTGGTGGAAGCCATCCCCACTGGTGGCCAGAACCCCATCCAGAGGACCATCAGCCCTGAGCTCAGGAGTTACACTATCACTGGTAAGTGAGGGCTTCTGCAGCTGCAGGGTCATTTTAGAAAGTACACAGGGTTCTTGTTTTGGAATTGAATATCTGTGATGAGAAATACTGTAGGAACAAGAGGTGGGAAAAATATCTGAGGTAGCTAGACTAGGCTCCAGGAAGAGGTTATTGAAAGAGCATCTGATGGCCATCTTAGGTGGCTTCCTCTCCTTAGCTAACATCTGTGTGTCAACTTCATTTTAGGCTTGCAGCCCGGCACTGACTACAAGATCTACCTGTACACTCTGAACGAGAATGCACGCAGCTCCCCAGTGGTACTGGACGCCTCCACTGGTAAGGATCTTGTCTGACCTTTCTGCTCATGTTAACACACAGCAATCACATATGGCCAGTTAGGGGTTGTCTACATCTGATCACATTTAATTAATATTCCCTGTGACTTACGGCAATCAGTTTTACTCCCAAGTTTGAGAAGAGTATCAAGCAGGTGGTTGAAGAAAATGTTGGTCTTTCCTGCATTTGACTTGTTTGCTTTTGTTTCCACCCAGCTATTGATGCTCCTTCTAACCTGCGCTTCCTTACGACCACAAGCAACTCCCTGCTGGCCACCTGGCAGCCTCCCCGAGCCAAGATCACCGGCTACATCATCAGATATGAGAAACCAGGCTCACCAGTCAAGGAGGTCCTGCCTCGCCCCAGGCCTGGCACCACCGAGGCTACCATTACTGGTTTGTGTGGGAGCTCTTCACCTCAAACACTTGAATTTGAAGAGACAGGGAAGAGGGAGGCTTCATTATAAAATGTGCTGATGATCAGCTAATAGAGAAGGTTGTGTTCCTCTGTTGTGGTTTCCAGTACTGGAGAGTGGTCCTATAAGCACACCTGTCCTACAAACACATTCCACTTCGCTGATCAGAACAACCACCATATTTGAACAGTCCAGTGTTTGTTTCCACTGTCACCACAATTGTTGTCCTTTCAAGGAAAAAAGCCCCTGATTCTGGCACCCCACCAGTAACATGTGCTGAAGATCCCTTTTGTTTGGGTCCATGATCCCAGCTGACATGGTCAGATTGCAAACTGCTCTGAGGAACAGGAGGCTGAGCTCTGTACTGTCCTGAAAACCTCAGATCTCAAATGGCCAGACCCACCTCTCATTCTGCTTAGTTCTCACACATAATCATAAAAGAAAAGCAACTAATAAGTCTAAAACTGTTCTATGTCCTTCCTCCCTCCCTAGGTTTGGAACCTGGCACTGAATACATCATCTACATCATTGCTGTGAAGAACAATCAGAAGAGTGAACCACTGGTTGGCAGAAAAAGGACAGGTAAAACAAAGCTCTGGATTGTTGTGTGCCAGCAGGAGATGTTGTCTTCCACTTGGGGAATACAATGTGGAAGACATTGAAGGACTCTTGTGGAGGACTGAAATGGTAATGTTTTTTAAAATATCCTGTTCACACCACTCAGCCACACCTTTTCTTTGAGTCAAATAGGCTTTGTAAGGAGGTTTTCCTTTCTAAGGATGCAGGAGGTACACTTCTAAATTTATATTAATCACGTTTACCTGTGTTTGAACACTAGGAACAGGACAGTGTGCTTGATGCTGGATTCTTGCTTGGGTACCTAACTGGTAATTAAATCAGGGCTAACATTACTGTCTAACACTTGATGGCATCAAATGCAGAATCCATTCAACTTGTAGCCTGTTGCATTTCTCTTATTTTGCAACTTTTGAGATTGAGATACCTATAGCAAGCGAAATACCAGCTGGACATCCAAATATGATCAAGGAGCAAGCTTCTTCCTGTTCACCAGTGATTCCTCTTAAAATGATAACCTGCAGCTATCTCTTATAATCATTTCTTCTCAATTTGAGCAGTGGTGGTGGCGTGTTTGGGTTGCAGTGTACAAAAGTGTTGCTCAGCTGTAGGAAAATTTCATACCAACACACTTCTTATGCCTATGCATGAAAGAGACACAGAAATTACCTTTACAGTCACAGCGAAGTCATAAAAAGTGTGTTGCATCTTGGGGTAATTGGTAATATTTGATGCTTGGAGTGGTGTAATGCAGCTGTTTGATTTGCCATTGTTGCTTTGCCATGCTTTGCTTGATGGCTTGTAACCTTTCTTTGGCCAGATGAGCTCCCCACGCTGATCAGCAGACCACACCCCAACCAGCCTGACATCCTGGACGTGCCTTCCATTGACGACGGGACCCCTTACCTCACGAACAATAGGTATGATAATGGCAACGGTATCCAACTTCCAGGCTCCTCTGGGCACCCCCAGACAGTGCCCCACCAGGGGCAGCAGGTCTTCTTAGAGGAGTACGGCTACAGGCGGCCCGGACCCACCACAGCCACTCCCCTCAGGCCGGGATCCAGGCGGCCGCTGCCCAGCGTGGACGAGGCCATTGAGGTCCCAGGGTACCAGGTGCCCATCGTCGTGGAGCCCTTGTACCCGCACTCGCGCGGGCCCCGGCGCAACGACACCGCGGGGCAGGAGGCCCTTTCTCAGACCACCATCTCCTGGAGGCCGCTGCTGGAGAGCTCAGAGTACATCATCTCCTGCCAGCCCGTCAGCCAGGACGAGGACACGCTGCAGGTAACGGGGCTGTCTCAGCAGAGGGACGGTGTAGCCTCACCTAGGGCAGCAGAGTCTCTCGGGGCACCAGTCCCTTTGCTGTGCTCAGAGAATGGCAGGAATTAGCTTAAAGAGTCTGTTTAACACATAGCTGGGACCAGGATGGATGAAAGCCTCCCTCATCTCCTTTATGGAAAAGGCTGCAGAGAAAGCAGCACACTAGAAATCTTTGAAATGCTGTCAGCAGTGACACTTCACCAGGGAAGGGGACAGCAAGCTGAGTGGGAGTTTCAAAGACTGAAGTGCTGCTTCTCCAAGCTAAAACACTCCTGTATCTCCTTTGGTTTCCTTGACATGGCAGAACTGACCCCTTGTGATCAGTGGTTCAGAGTAGCCAAGCTTAACTTGGTATTGTTTGAAGTCTTCAGAATGTCTAAGGGGAGTGGTCTGGCTCCATCATGATACAGAGCATAGGGGTCATCCTGAACACCCTGTCTTCTCCTATGAGAGGTAACATCTAAAGGGTATTCCCTCCTCCCTTTCTGGTGACCTGGCATTGTCTCTTGTTGCAGTTCAGGGTTCCTGGCACTTCCTCCAGTGCCACACTCAAGGGTCTTACCAGAGGGGCCACCTACAACATCATAGTGGAAGCCCTGAAGGATCACCGGAGACAGAAGGTGCTGGAGGAGGTGGTCACAGTGGGCAATACTGGTAAGGAACAGCCTTAGGGAGTCTGGCTGAAGCTGTGCAGCCTCTGCCTCATTCCCCTTATTCTAAGTAACCAAGCTTGACAATAGTTCAGAAAGGAAACTTCTCTTGGCAAGGACAGATTGTAGCAGGACACTGGGACGTGCGAGTTGTGAGGTCCTCTGGTTTTGGATGATTGCCACACACTGATGGTGGGATGGGAGCTGTCCTGAGCTGCTGTGTAAGCACAGAGAACGTGCTTTGAGGCTCCAGACACACCCCAAGAGAAATCTGGTATTTACTGTGCTAAAAGGGAGTCAGAATCACTGGTATCTTGTGTCTGTCTCAAACTGGACCATCAGCTCTTGGCCCTGATCCTCACACACTGAACTGGTGGTTGTAAGGTACCCACCTGCCAGCCAAGGCACACACCCAAGGTGACACATCACTCTGCCCAACACCAGGGTCTTCTCTCCTTCTGCCATGACACAGAACCTGCAGCACCCCAAAAATGTGCACATTCAGCTACCCAACCCCTGCTGTTCCTCAGCATCTTAGAGCACATTTTGTCCTATAAACAGTGAGAGTCAGGTTGTTGCTCTCCAGCAGCAAATGCATAAACTCACACTTGCTTGAAACTTGGCAAATGAAAATGAAAATAGCCTTCGTGTCAGTTTTTTTATCATTCAACTGCTCTGACACATGCAAATGGAAAATAAATCACAGGGAGCGGGGCTGCTGACAGAACTATCAAGTATATGCCCATGGGGTAGTTCCATTACTGCCAGGATATGCAAGAAGAAAAAAAGTGTGTATTCACTGAAATCATTCTGTGTTCCAGCAGTTCCCACTGCTGTGTGTGATGCCTGTTTCTTCTCTTTTTGTTCCAGTGTCTGAAGGACTAAACCAGCCAGCTGACGACACCTGCTTTGATACTTACACCGGCTCCTTCTATTCCATTGGCGAGGAATGGGAGCGCTTATCTGAAACTGGCTTTAAGCTCTGGTGCCAGTGTTTAGGCTTTGGCAGTGGCCATTTCAGATGTGACTCTTCTAGTGAGTAGCTTGCTGTTAACCATTCCCATCCCCACTCTCCCCCAGCACCAATGCCATGTTTGACAGAACCAGCCTGATCCAAACATGATGCAAATTAAGGCAGGATCTGAAGTCTGTAAACCAAAGCAGCATTTTGCATCATGAGAAGTGATGGAAAACTTTGGTTACCTCTGAGCTGTGCAGCTAATCTGGAATTGCCACCAGCAACAATCAATATTGTGTTGATAAGTGACTTCTTTACCCTGCCAGATGTGTCTAGCTAATATGGGAAAGTGTGGATTTCAGTGGATATTACAGCCTGTGCTGGTATTACAATAAATCTGGTTTGCATTGCAGGCAGCCTTTGCAAAGCAGCTTGCAAAACCGGTTTTCTAATTTTCTAACACTTCTGCCCAGGGCATTAAGTTTTATTCTTTGCAGAACTGTGGTTTACATGGAAGAATATCCAGTAAGGAAATGGAACAAAAGTCTGTGACCAAGCAGTTTAACACAACACATACCCAGCTAAATTAGGCTTTTAAATTGTGGAGTAAGCTCAGCAAAGAGAGTATTTCTGCAATTTGCATAGATTCAGAGGAGTCTATGCAAAGACACTTAATTTTACAGGAGAAAACATTTTACAGGATTAATATTTATATTTCATTATTTGATACACATGGCTTACCCATTGTGTTTTGCAAGATTGTGGTGAAGTTTATACTAGGTATTTGCACAAAAAAGAGCATTTAAAATATTTTTCTCTCCCTTCCTACCCCACATCTATTAAATTCCTTTTCATTTCTTTTCATCTCCTATGAACCAAACCTCCTCTCCTCGCTCTTTGTCACATCCTACTTTTTTTCCAAGAGTATCTACACATTTCCTGGAGCTGGAACAGCCTTCAGCAGTTAAAAACTGCAGGAGCTGAATCCATTTCCTCCTTGGGACTTAGATGAGCTGAAAAGATTTTTCTCCTGCCCTTCCTGAGACAATGCCAAGCTGTCTTCCTCCTGCTGCATCCTGATTCTTGTTCCTCTGCCTTCTCCAGAGTGGTGCCATGACAATGGAGTTAACTACAAGATTGGGGAGAAGTGGGACAGGCAAGGGGAGAACGGCCAGATGATGAGCTGCACCTGCCTTGGGAATGGAAAAGGAGAGTTCAAGTGTGAACCTCGTAAGTCTCTTTCTGCTGTTAGTCTGAGCTCCCATTCAGGAAATCTCAGCATCTCAGCTCTGTCCTGCTAAGGGGACAAGCAGAGTATCACTGCAGAGTGTCAGTGTGTCTGATTCAGGCTGAACTGGTGACAGCTTCAGTCTATTCTCTGAAGGCATAAATACCACATTCCTGACCTTGAAAAGAAGAAAACCTTCTGCTAGCTCAGGTCAGAGCACACTGAGCACCTGTCTGCCTCTGGCCCTGGAGCTGCACACCAGGGATGTGTCACTGCTCTCAGAGGGGGGTGGATTACCCCAGCTGGACTTTCCTGCAGGGCCTGTCACCTCAAGCTCCTCTGGCCTTAACACTGTGACTTAAACTGCATTGTTCTTGTCAGGAAAATACCCTCCTGTTGTAGGTTAGTTTCTGGAGAGCTGTGAACATGATTGACGTTCCCTTGGCAGGCAGGGGGCCTCTGGTCACACAAGGGGAGCACACTTGCCCTAGGGCTCCCCTTCTGATCACCAGGCTGCTTTGAGAATGCTTAAAGCCAAGTCCAGGCCCTGCAGCTGAACTCTGCCTGTGCCTCCACAGATGAGACCACGTGCTATGATGATGGCAAGATGTACCACGTTGGGGAGCAGTGGCAGAAGGAGTATTTTGGGGCCATCTGCTCCTGCACTTGTTACGGAGGACAGCAGGTGAGCAGGAGGGGCTGTGTTATGTTGGACACGGGGAATGGACAGGGGAGGCTGGGCTGGGCTGCACTTCCAAGACTACTGGGTTTCAGGTCATGGAAAGGGCCAGAAAGGGCCCATATAAGAAGAAAAGTAATTGGGAGAGCTGAAATACTTGCATCAGTGCCTGTGTGGTGTACCACAGGAATAGCCTCATTGGTGGTGGTGGCTCTGTAGCCACACCTACGAATATTCATGAATTAATGGCTTTAAGCTGAAGTATAGGATAGAGTCAGATTGGATGTTAGGAAGGAATCCTGCCCTATGAGGGTTAGAAGGTCCTGGCACAGGTTGCCCAGAGAAGCCGTGGCTGTCCCATCCCTGCAAGTGTCCAAGGCCTGGTTGGACGAGGCTTGGAGCAACCTGGTCTAGTGGAAAGTGTCCCTGCCCACAGCAGGGGAGTGGAATTGGGATGAGCTTTAGGGTCCCTTCCAACCCAAACCAGTGTGGGATTCTGTGAGCCCTGGCGGCTCCATGGCTGTGGCACTGACGGGCCATTGTGTCCCTGCAGGGCTGGCGCTGTGACAACTGCCGCAGGCCCAGCATGGAGGTGGCCCCCGAGGGCTCTGCTGGCCACACCTACACACAGTTCACACAGAGGTACCACCAGGCCACCAACACCGTGAGTACAACCTTCCTTCTCTGCCCTGTCGTGGTGTGATGGCACAAGTGGTGGGGTTGCTCGAGGGCGAGGGCAGCGTGCGGGTCCGTGCTCCCCCAGCAGTGCATGGCGTCCCCAGGGCACACACACCTGCTTGAGCTCACCCTCCACACACACTGGCAGTGTCCCAGCAGGGCCTCGTTGCATGCTCTGAGGCAGTAGTGCATGGAGTGATTTCCAGTCGTGTGCTTTGTGCTGGGAAACAGCTGCCAACAGCTCCCAGCACAAACCACACCCAGGACAGAGCTCTAACTGATTTCCTTCCCTCCTGACAGAACGTCAACTGCCCCATTGAGTGTTTCATGCCCCTAGATGTACAGGCAGACACACAACATCCACGGGGAAAGTAACATCGAGCAAGACTTCTTGCGGCCATGGCAACAGACAAACCAAAG